>OY728150.1:1203391135-1204641135 GCA_963277665.1 Viscum album | reverse complement strand
TCCCTTTCACTCCATGTCCTATCATATGACATTAGACTGCATGAGTCCATATGTCCTCAACGGATGACACTAAGCTGCGGTTCCACCCCGAACAAGTTCACGATTCCCCATGTTAGTCATGGGATGCACCAGAGCCTCTAACAGAGAGGATTTCACATGTCAGTGTTGGTCTATGATTACACTGTGCCTTCAAAACTATGTACAACATTATTCCCATCCTTATGGGTTACATAAGGACACCCCAGTATTTTTCCTGTGGTCTAGCCCTTAGAATCATAATCCATGTTCCTCCCCATTTCTGTCCCTTGGCGTGACCCCTTGTGGGGAACTGTGGAACTAAAATTTTTCCCCGAACAAGATCAGGATGCCCCATGATGGCATTGGAATGTGAAAGCCCCTTGCCAGAGAGGCCCTGTCTGAAAGAAGGAATTATCCATGATCAAACTGATGTTCCCATCCAATGTGCTTCCGTCACAATGGAGTAATTTCAAGGGTGTTGGATTCTGTTCGAACAAACCCTCATTCCACATTCCATGCTTTGCGTGCCCCTTATTCGGACCCTCGTCCCCTTTCATGTCTGGAGGAACCCCCTAAAAGAATGGATGCTCAGCCTATGGCCCACCAACTGTCTTGGGCTATCATTCCAGAAGACTAATGGATGGCATTTTTGACAGGTCCCTTGTTTCAAACGTGGTCAACGGTCGACCCTCATTTTCTATCCCCAATCTAGGATAATACAATAAGAATACTATGTTTCGAATGTGGTCAATAGTTATTCATTATTGTAACTCCACCCCCATAATGTTCTGAGTCCCTGGTATTGTGATTCACACTTACAATTCCCATCTGTTCAGATCAATTTCAGCTCCCCTAGAATTACATCATTCTTTCACAACAACACGTGAGGAAAATGATAATTCAAATGTTCTGAGAACTTCATTCTCCAGCCAGGCCTCTCCCATTTCCCATAAATCCAGATCGGTTGTCCAAACCCTGGATTCCCGAAGCTTGGTTTGCACTCCTATGATTGGATGGGGCGATGAGGTTTCCATCCCTTGTTTCTCACATCGGGCTTGACCCACATGAGCTTAAGGAATGGTCGATGGATGCTCCGCAAACACCATAAGGGTGAAATAAACCAATGTAAACAATGGAACTCGTGCATGCTAAGACATTCAATCAATAAAATCACAAAATTATGTTTAAAGGGTTTTTAATCATTACAGTACCCTGGGGTCGACTCCCCCCATGGACTAATTTACCACATCGAAGGAACGTTGCTGCTCCTCCACCCTCTGGATTTTGGAATCCAGGTGATGCCGCCGCTTGTTCACCTCCCTCTCCTCCTTGGCGGTGAAAGGGCACAATTCGTTGGCCACAATTCAGGCCCACTCCACATCGGCCTAGATAGCGATAATCTGTCCAGACGCTCGCCTCATGCCCTCTTCTACTTCTACTAGTTGGGACTTCAGTTGTGATATCAGCTCAGATTGTGCATTGAGGATGGTCAAGTACTCGTCCGCCTAGTTTTGCAGGTGCTGGACCTCGTCTTCATCCTTCTCGAGCCTCTTGATGTTCACCGCCTTCCTCCTCTACCAACCCACTCCAAGGCCACGGTCATACTCTCAAATTTTTTCCATCATATGATCTCAGATGACCATGTGAGGACATCAGACATCCACTCCCCCAAGGCATAGTTCACACAGTCGTGAGCGAAGTTTGTCCATATCATTCAACCATATCACTTGGGGGGTGTCATTGATGAAGCGCATGATCAGCTTCAACGACTAGCAACCGACTATTTTCATGCCTCCTTGTTAGAGACCATCTCTTCCAAGTCAACATGATTGGCAGGTTCGTATGCAAGGAATGCCCCCAGGAATTCCTCAGCCGGGTCCACGTCTGGCGTTAGATCGGGCACGGCGGGGCCTGAATTGTTTGGTCGACCCTCATCATTGGATCCCACCTCAATGATCTCAGGCGCAGTCCCACTGGCACCCCCGCCAATGATTAGGAGTGCTGCGGTTCAGTCAGGTTGGATGTTCACCTCCACGACCATCGGCATGCCCCTAGGAGAGGCACTACCAGAAGCCCTGACCATCATCACCGCAACATCCCAGGGTAATTAAATGACTACACATGCCATGAAGGGGACGTGAATGTCAGTTAATGTGGTTAGGGGATGGAAGTTGTGAATTCTATAGAGAAGACTTGAAAAGGTGAAATCCCTGGTCTCGCTCTTGGGCTGAAGTCGTCGGAACCTCGAGACATGGCCCCCTGTATATGGTTGGTAGGTCTGGAGACTCCAGGGGAGCCGCTTCGACTTTCCCAGCCCTTCCAGATGCAGAGGTTGATGTGACCACAGGTGCGGATCCTGAGGGTCCCCTGTCGGCGCCCGTTGAGGGTCGAGAATGAAGTCTATGCACAAGGTCCTCTTGTACAGTACAAACGCTGATAACGAATCTTGATTAACCTAAGGGAAGGGCCTAAAGAAGGAACTTGGGATTTTACCTCCAGAGCCTCCGCGAAATCATCATGATCTGAGGACTAGCTTCCGAATTCACCCTACTCTGGTGGACTCTCCCTACTAGCCTCATCTCCCCATGAGGACTCGTCTGATTGGTCTGGCAGGGGGAAGAACTCTATCAGATCAGAGGCCAACAGCTACGGAGGCACCGTACGATCCAACAGCACCCTGAATCAGTCTGTCATCGGGTGTAGGGAATCCCTGGATTGGATGAATTCTTCCAGATCGGCTATGTATTGCTCCGCCTCTGCCTGGGATACTGCAAAGCCGGCTCTAATAGGGCCAATCCCCGACAAGTCCATCCCGAGGCTATTGAGGTGCTGCCATAACTCAGATGGGCCGAGGAATTTCCAGTTGACCACCCAGATGTCCCAGGCCTCTGGGAAGACAACATTCTCAGGCATGTCAATTGGCACAAATATTTCCCTAGGGCCTGAGTGGAAATCATGCAGAACCTTCTCGGTGGACACCCCTCTAGATGACTCTCTTCCCTTGGGACCACTGGCTCCGCTTCCACTACCGGACCCGCTACCACTCTCTCTCCTCAACCGCTGCGGGCATCGCCACTATAGCAGCCCCACAACTATGGGATTCCTTTTTCATCTTCTAGCCTTAGCCCCGAGGTTGGGGAAGCTCACCCTCACCTACCAAGATGGTTGGCCGCTTCAGCATATCCCATGGGTAGGCCGCCTCCCAGATCTGGGTGTATTC
Organism: Viscum album; assembly: GCA_963277665.1. Lineage (NCBI taxonomy): Eukaryota > Viridiplantae > Streptophyta > Magnoliopsida > Santalales > Viscaceae > Viscum > Viscum album. The sequence goes on along the minus strand of OY728150.1, from coordinate 1,204,637,897 downwards.
TTTTATCAGCTCAAGGACGTCGGTCGGAGGAGGTAATACATTCTGATTCTTCTCATCTTCTAATGTGAACATGAGACACATCTACCTCATTAGACATTTGTGCTCCTCGTAGCGCACCCCCAGGTAGACCTGTGGGGTCATCTGTTGCAGGGACCATAATTTACTAGCGAACTAGTGTGGGGTGTATAGCTCACAGAGGCGGTCGCGGTCCACCCTGGACACCAGGACTCCACCTTGAAAGGCCAGGAGGTAGGCTCAATGCTCTTCTGTTCCCTGGCCATCATCCGTGATGTGCCCCATTGGCAGCAGGAAAAGATGAAATTTTAATTCCTCCACCCACCACACCCGGTTTAGAACCGATGGTGCGGTCAGCATGGTTGAAAAGCTCCCAAAAACATTCATGATTGTGGGATGAAAGTTCGACCCCAGAGGTGAGATGGGGTTTAGATACTCATAGATCCTTCTAATGTGTGCCGCCATCCACTCGTACTAGAGGTGGAACGGAATGCATACCCTCTGCTGCATTTTCCCCTCACTGATGTGCCACAACATCTTGTACAACTTGGTGAGCATCGGGATCCCCAGGTTGACCCACCCTCCTGTCGTCAAAGTGGTTGCCATGATGAATGTTCATGGCCACACTCCCATGTTTGTATCCCTCACCGGTAGGATCAAACCACAGATAATGGATGCGATGAATGCTGCCAGTCTGACTATTGGCCATTGTTCAGTGCTGACCCTGAACCCCCAGGTCTTCCACCGGCTATCCTCCAGCATCCGCCAGTATGAGTTTTCCATACTCTAGGAACACTTCAAGAAAGTTCGAGGCCTCGTCGGGAACTTCCTGATTTCTAGGATGTTCAAGAACTTCATGAACCAGTTCTTGAAGTGGACATCCCTCACCGCCTCCTTATTCTCTCAGGGCACGAGCTCCATCAATTCCATCGCAAGAATCATAATCTACTCCAGATCCTACCACGCACCCATGGCCGGGTGGAATTCATCGTACATCGCCCCCAGTATCAGGACCCTCGAGATCTGATGCATGTCCCATAGGTTGATGCCGACCTCCCCATGATGTAGGTGAAAGGTATTGGTCCCCAGTGACCACTGACTCAACAGCTCCAACATCAACTTGTTCGGCTAGTAGATATGGAACTATGAAGCCCAAGCTGCCTCATAGAGCCCCACTCTTCTCAGATCTGCTCCAAACTCCTCGCACGAAGTGCGTACCCCGTAGGCCCAAGCCCAATCATCGGTGAAGCTTCCACCCAAGCGCAGGTCCAATTCCTCAAACCACCCCTTCTTCGTGTTCCCTAGAACCACCTTGAGGATGGTTCGATACAAGGGAGGGGACGTCTCTGGCTGCAATTCCCTCTTGTCAACATTGTTTAGATTATTTTATAGGTAGTCAGTGATGAGAGGCGTGAAATCGTCCCGAACATGAATATCAGGCACCCTGAACCATCGGTGCTGACACGACGTTCTCCAGAACAAGAAAGCTGGCTAATCCATACCTACTGAAGGGATGAAGACATCATCCCTCAGCCCGAATCCATATAGAGGAAACCTCTTGCACATCGGATAGATCTTTTGGCTCTCTGACATTAGCTCCACCAAAGAACTATAGTCTGAGTGGCTCCGAACTAGCTCTCCTTGCCCCCGGCTGTTCTCTATTTCATCCCTTCGGGCGGCATCCACAAGGACCCCCTAGGAAGCTTCTGGATGAGACATTCGGTTCTGGAACTTGGATGTTTGGTTGGATGATTCACAAAGGTCATTCACAAAGTGTGCCCGTGAAGGCTGCTCGCGATGACTATTCGCAGGTCACTGCCTCGGTGTTCAAAGCTGGATCGCGGAGCGCAAACGCGGAGTCGAGGAATCGTTGTGCACCGTAAAGACCCGATTCGCAGAGATCACTCATGGAGTATGCAGAGCATCGCAAATCAAGAGGTAAATAAGATAAGATCACAGAGAAAGGAATTAAAAAAAGAGATGGCAGATGCCCTATTTATCAATGAAGGCTATTGGTGCTTCACGACATTTCTAGTCCGTGTAGAGCTTCGTGGTGCACCTGGCCCGCATGTCCCTTGTCTGCCACGCAATACAACCTCACGAATCCGCACAGCACATGACCGAGGATTTTAGTGATTTCCCTCAGACATCGACCCTTGATCTCTCAGTGACTCCAATTATGAGGGGGGGGGGGGAATTTGTTGGTGCCAAAATTTGGAAAAAGAGATGACCCCAAAATGGCCTCACGGACTACCTTGCGAAGCCCCTTCGTGAAGTACCCCCTACACTGCAGCTGCCATGGAGCAAAAACGGTGGGATGCTCTGCAAATGCACTTGAAGTTCCCAAGCCCTCTGTGAAGCAAAGAAGGCAGGACGCTCGACAAACGCATTTGACTTTCGTGAGCCCGCCACAAAGCAAGGGAGGTGGGATGATCTGCGAACGAATTTGATGTTCGCACCGCCGCCGCGAAGCACACCAGGCGGGATGCTTCGTGACGCCAGTTGACGTTCACGATCCCCCCTCGAAGCTACCCGACCCTTCATCGCACCTCTTGAGCTATGCTATGCAGTGCTTCTTGCCTATAAATACAGAGCTCCCACTGAGCCAAAAAGATAGACAATCTGACCTTTCAGCTTCACATCTCCCGAATCACAAAGCACTCTTCCACTCGGTGAACCATGAGCTATGCAAAGTAATTTTGCTTCATGAAGTGCCTCCCCATTGTCTCGTTTTGATCCCCTCTTCCGAGAGGTTTGACATTCACGAAGCCTAAGGGATTTTGCGATGGAAGGGGATCCCCAAGGGGACCCGGGTCATTGTGGAGCATTTATGCTTCGCGGAGAACCCATCAGGTACATATGGTCCACATGCTAAGGTAGGATCACTGTACTTCGTGAAGCACATTGCTTCCTGACACCTTTCTTCATGAGGCACCTTTGCACCACGAGGCTGTGCTCCACGAATACCATTCCAATTCATAAAGCACCTCCCATTTTCACCTCCCCCCATGCTAAGCCTAAGGCACCCCACATCGTGAAGTACACTCCTTCACAAGTGCCCACCGCAACGTAGAGTGACAGAGTTCCATAAGGCCCCTGCCTATGGAACCCTCTGCTTGGAAAATCCTTTCCCCATGCGACCCTACCAGTTGGCACGATGTGATTTCAAAGTCCCCTGGATGATACCGCCCATTGTGTTGCTTCTGTTAATGTTTCTTCGCATAGGCATGCTAATGGCTATTTCTTCTTCGCATAGCCATGAAAACATGGACCCCTCGATGGTTAACTCCACAAAACCCCCTTAGTACAGCGTTGCTGATGCCTTCCCTCCCACAAGGAGCAGAGGGCACCAGTTTTGTATGTCCTAGGGTTGCGTAGAAAACCCACCTCATCGGAGCTGCAGGACGTTAAACTGCCAAGAACCATCATCCTCAACACATGACATTAATCTGCGACCTGGCCCCATGCCTCGCAACAGGGACCCCCCGCCTTGGGCATTCTCCACACCCCCGAGTCTCCAAAGGGGATGATATCCTCTTTATTAGAGTAGAGTTTGTCCGCGGGGAAGGGAAGATACCTTTGTGTAATCCCCTAGCTTTTCATACAAGAGGCCACACCCCTTCTCCTCCTCACTTCCTCTCTGCCAAGGCTAGCAGAGGGCATGATAGGGAATGAGGATCCTCTTTTCTTCGGTTCTGAATCCCTCTCCCGCTGTGCTTTGTTTCCATCGGGCCTCCATCTCGGAGTAAGTCCCAATCTCTCTCTCCCTGGGCCGCTCCATGTGTAAGACCCACTCCACATCCCACGAATTCCCCTTTTTCGATGTGATCATCAGGTCTCTTCTGTCTCCTGTATCTCACACTGATCATGACTCACGTGGGATTAGAGTGAGCATTGAACATGAAACCACCCCCGTCCCTCATGACATTAAACTGTACACCCAAACTATGAGGACTTTGATCCATGTCAAGGCATGGTACATAGGAACCCTCCACTAAGATCAACCCCACCACCCAATCATTCTGACCCCACTTCACGTCAGTTCACCCCCATCCCACATGATGTTAAACTGTATGACCGAACTACGTGGACATTGATCCATATCAAGGCATGGTACGTAAGAAGCCCCCACGAGGTTTAATCCCAACAAGAATTGGCCTCGACCATCTCCGTGTCGGTGCGCCAAGCCACATAAACACCCTCGGGCAGCCTAGAGTGTAATCCCCACACCATCCTGAACTAATAGGACATTGATCTATGTCAGACATGGTACGTAGGAAGCCTCCCCGAGGTTCAAGCCCACCATCCACCTGGACCAAGGTCCATCTTCACATCGGTTCACCGACACACATCCCATCCTAAACTAAGAGATCTTTGATCCATTTCATGTAATGGTACGTAGGAATCCTCACTGAGGTTCAATCCTAACCCCTATCGGACCACCGATCCATCTTCACATCGGTTCTCCGACACTCCCTAACCCAAACTATGTAGATTTTGATCCATGATAAGGAATGGTACATAGGAATCCTCCTTAAGGTTCAAAACCACCACCACTCGGTCATTATAACCCCATTCAAGTCAGTTTGACCTCATCCAACGGTAAGCCATTGCAACCCCCTTCAGCGGTATGTCGTTTTCAACCTCATTTGATGGAAGCCGTCACCATATGAACTACATAGACTTTGATTCCCTTCCATTGGGATACGTATGAAGCCTCTTCAAGGATCAAGCCCAAAATCATCATCCATCCTGATTCTTACCCAGGCCATCACATCCTGGTGAGATCATGCCACCTCACTACCCTCCACATCTTTTGGGAATCCGCCCGTGTGTTGGCCCCAACATCGGTGTTCCCTCCAGGGGGTTCTTCAATCCGATCTGCTCTAACTAGTGTCCCGATCAGTCTGATCCATCTTCAATGGACATTAAAATTTTGGCATACCCTTTGGTAAACATAGAAAGCTGAGGAAAACCTCAGATACATGCCCATGGAATACAATTCCCCGCGTCCGATGTGGGATGCCTTGGGCTTCCGCACCCTTGAGAAGCCCTATAATAATGGACAGAAGAAAGACACACCAATCCCCAGTGTCCAGACATGCTAGGGATTCCCAGTGTGACTACTCCCCTAACCGTAGGTTTCAGCCCTGACCGGACCCCTTGGAATGTCCTGACAGAAGTAGCGTAATTAACTAGCATCCATAAAGATATGGCATCGGGAAGAGTTTCACGAACAGCATATTAAATTTATGAGGGAGACCTGAACTAGGTGACGAGTTCCAAGGAGGAATCCAGGGAAGGAAGAACCAACATCCCATAATTCCATTTCGATCATGGGGAAACATCCCATAACATGGAACGAATGTCACCTGCCTTTGTTAAGCAAAAATGGAGGGTATCAAAAGCGACGCCTATCGCACTCAAGCAGACGGATGCACGTGCCCTGGTGAAATCGTCAGAAATATTGAGATATAAAAATGAAACTCTTACATGAAAATCCACCCTTCTATTTATAATTATGTTTAATGGATGACCATAGGGAATTATTATTTTATGACTTTATCAAAAATAATTTAACAAAAAATGATGTGATTTTTTAAAAATTATTCCCTGGAAAACTTCATCCTTGTAAAATTTTGTGTCTAAGGATTTAATTTTAAGATAAATTCCTAATTTATTGGCCCTAAATATTCAAATATACTATCATATACGAAAATACATTGATGGGTACTTATATATTCTCTTTCGATTCCACAAATGAGTAACCAACTATGGAAACTTCTAGAAACCATAATGAATCACCACCACTTCTTTATAAATAATGCATTAACCACCCAATATTTACATTAACATAGAGGATTTACACTTATCCTGTAAAATTTTCAATATTGAGATATATGTCCACATTCATAGGAAATCATGTTTCAAAAATTTTCTATTGAATATTCAGCAAATATTTTATTTTTATTTATCAAGAATCATTACCTTCCTCCCCCCGAATTGATTCCAATAAAAAAGAGGTTTTTATTAATAGTCAAAATTGTGTTTATGAAATGATCTATGTAGCTTAAAAAAATTGGAGGTCCAACGGTTACATATACAATATAAATATAGTGTATCGTTTGAGGAAGAACATTATATTAATCAAATGAAATAGTTAAAAGCCACGACATATGACATTATGGAATTATTCCGAGTGATACCATTGGTGGTTATTTCTACTGAATTTCCGCATAATGAACTCAATTAGTTTGAATAATTTATGACAAAATTATTCCATCTATTATAAGGATTTAATGGCGGCTTTTGATTTTTAACATTTATTTTTTAGTATTATCATATTGTGTATATAATATTTTTTCTTATTGATATATTGGTCTTGGATTATAGGGTGTACTAGCACTGACAACCCAAAAAGATACAATCTCCATCCCTCAATAGGGTGATTTACCTAAGTTAGTGAGTAGTTGAATCAAGGAGGTATCAGTGCTGACCAGGATGTTTTGTCTAAAGCTTCAATTCACATGGACTCAAAGGGCGACCTCATGATAGATGTTGACGACTTAATTTAAAACCCAAAATATGTTGTGTCTAAATTCAATATATCATTATTGGAATATATTTATAACTAAATTATATATAATATTTGTTAAATATACAAATCAATGTTGATTTTTATATATACGGATAGTCCTTTGAATGGTTTTTTAGGGTACTTATGAATATGAAGTGAAACCTGGGTCTACGGATCCACCGGAGAGTACAGTTCCTTAAAGATACATGGGACTATTAAAGATAATACATAGGTATCACTATAATGATATCCTAAACATGTTTGATCTGAAGGATTTGCTCTACAAAATGGAGAGTCTTTCATCATAACAAACTAAGAGATAATTTTGGAAGGAGAGGACACCCATATTTCACCACATGAGACAATGATAAATAATGTTAGTTTCCTAATTGGAGAAGGTAAAAATTCAAAATGTTTTTATCAATTGTTGAATATGTTTACTAATATATTCTATTTCAATCATAGTAGTATAACTACAAAAAATCGATGGTATGGATGACTATGTTTCTTTACCATCACATCAATTGACAAAAATTAAAGAGGGTAGATCTATTCCATTATCAACAATATTATGGTGAGGTAAAAATTTATCTCTTTTAAGTGATCTAGTTCTATAATATATTTCAATCTCTAGAAGTGACTCTAAGTTATTGCTAGAATATATTAATTTCTAGAAGAATTTATATAAGTTTTTATGGATCAAAATATGAAATCTTATTTTCAAAACATTGATAGAGGGTATAAAAATTACATAGGTTAAACTATATGTTCATGAACCTGGGATAATATGGTTTTACTATAATAACATCCACACTATTTTGAATGAGATCATACATTAATATGTGCAATAGAAAACATCACTTAGACTCTCCATGAAGGAATCACTGGCCCATTCCATGGAATATAGATAAGTGGGGCTTCATGAAAGGTATCATTGTGAAAATGAGGTTGTAGAGTGGAAAAGTATGAATAATGAAGAAAAACATTGGATACACAAAATTTTTAAATCACGTATCATAACTAAAGGATTAATGGAAGGGAATGAAATGAAAAATTAATATTTTAATAAAGGAGAAAAAAATATTATTGCAGAGGCATATAGGATATTCCCTTCTTATGAACATGAAACTGTGAATTCAGTTAAACTAAAATTCCATATTAATGATTGTAGGAAATTTATAGATCAATATTGAGATTTGATGGAGTGAAATTTATAATAAATGTTTATTTTCTATAGACAATTATGTAGAGAGTATAAATTATATATTATCATCTCTCAGTCACCTAATGAATGATAATATTTATTCTCTAAAAATAATAACAATTTCGTAAATCAATTTCACTTAAATTATTCATTCATGATAATTAATGAAACTCATTATGAGTAACATTATAATAATTGAATCCACCAATAAATTAAATGAATATGGGTTTGGTAAATTATAATCCTAAAACACATGAGTAATTTGATGGTAAATTTTAATAAATCAATCAATATTAATTCATGTACTCCTAAAAGGATATATGCATGCTCATTAGATGACATAAATATACCATCACTATATGACTGGGTGAATATCATAGATAAAATATTTCTATTTAGTCTAATTAAAAATTTATACACTTAGAAGGATATAATAATGTTTAGTACACAGTTGATTCCCATTATCTCAATCCAAGGTTAGCTCATTTATATACAAGGAAGTGAATGACTAAGAATAATTAAAAACATAAAAAAAAATTAGTGTCGATGCATCAATTCTCTTGGGGTTTCAAGTACACTGAAATTTGATATTCATGCATTCAATAGATATTATCTAAACTAAAACGTATATAGGTAATAGAAATGGTTAATTAATATTTTTTTATTGGTAGATCTAGTGATCATGGATTAGATTTTTCATTCTAATAATGGTGGTAACCACAATCCCTTATTTCATTTCCTCTCCACTAATAATTTTTTCCTAAGCCATGAGAGGGAATATCTTAGTAGAAAAAATAAAATATTTTTCTCAGGCCACTCTTTTTGTATTTTTAACTTTACAATATTTATACATATTTATCTTTTAAACACTCCACATTTTAAATAGAATATACAAGGTCCATGCCTCAAAAAAATATTTGACTATTTATCATGAATAACAATACAAGATATAAAACTGATGTAAACTATTTTTCTTTCATTTGGTAGTTCATTGTTTTATAAGTATGACTGATGAGAATGATTTTTAAAGTCAAAAAATGAACTAAATTTTTATTAATGTTTAATATTATATAACTTTGACCAAAACAGGGTTGGAGTTTATGGGAAATATATTTTTCTTGAAAATATGGAAATCTATGTAAGGAAATTAGAATGGTAATTCTAATATAAATATAGGAACTAGTACTAACATAAATGGACTTATGGGTAGGTGGAAATAGTTTATTGTTGTAGTTCAAAATATGATGAAAAAAGGGTGATAAACTAAATAGGAGCTAACGAGCTCATAAAATTTCCACAAAATTTTATGTGGAGAAAAAAATTATATAACTTCTGACATGAGTATTAGAATTTGCGAATAGTGAAATGAAAATTAATAATATATTTTAATCACAGACTATATTAAAAATTAATTCTCAATTAACATATCATTATGAAATAAAAAAAAGTATGGTCATTGAAAAAATTATAATTATGGGTTCTGCTTAAATGATTTTGAGGGTCTTTATGTATTGATAATATTTTACTTTAAGAAAAAATACATAATGATGTATGACTGTGAAGAGGCTATATGTGGGGCATGTATAGAGTTACAAAACTATTATTTATTTTATGATTGAAATGCTTGTGAATAGTAAACATGGAATGTTTTTGGTGATTCATATAATCAAGGTAAAAAGTTTGGTATGTTGTATGAGAACATTACTAAGGTAATTGAGACACTTTGTTCAGGATCAACCACGACTGGTTCATTACGGAATGATAAAGGAGATTGGAATTGGATAAGGATATAATTTTGGGTCTGAGATAAATGGTTCAGTTGTTAGTACATATATTATAATAACAACAATCAATCCACATGAAGTTCTAGGAATAAAATACATGTTTTCACAGTGCATAGTCAAATAGAGAATTCTCCAACATGAATTTGTAGACCATGAACTAGGAGGGGTATTTGAAAAGAATTATATTTTTAGCAGGGTCTAAGAAATAGGATTCATCCATCGCTACATATCATATTATAACATGATTCTATCAATTAATAGTTTTCAGATATGTCCCTTATATATATTTATACACAAGAGATACAAAAAATAACTCCATCCCAGAGTTTGGACATGGATGGGAAAATCATGTAAACTAAGGCTAAACAGTAGGATAACATTGGGAATATAGACAATGGAAGTAATTTATTACTAGTTCCAAGATATAATATAGAAATTTCACTTCATCTCGTATGATAATAGCACTCAATCCACATAAAGTACATAGAAATGGAATAAAAATTTTCAACTTATAATATATTTAATAAAGGAAGACTTTATATAAATTTGTATGCCTAAGGGTTAAGACATTGGGAGAAAGTGGGAATGGAAGTGATAATGTAACATTTAGCTAGGTTAGTGATTGATGACTAAAAGATCACTATATATCTTTCATGAGAATAAATCAAGCTGCAGATAGTTCAAAATAGTTTTTTTCAATGATCTAACTCATGTAAATATGGATAATGAAATAATTACATCCTAAGATCATGCTATACAAGGAATACATGACTTGAACCGAGGAAATACCATGTTCTAGTATAAAATTGATGGTTTGGGGAGAATTATAATTTTTATGGTTACCATGGTAGGAAACTCATGTTTCATTACATATCCTAGAATAACATAATTAAATACATACAATATTGTTGGGTTTTAGGTAAAATTTTATCTTCTAGGTAAAATAAATCTATGTAGAGGAGGAACATACATAGGGGAAATGAGATGGAAAGGTTAAATCATAGTGTTGAGGCTATAGAGGAAAATATTTGTTATTTTGTAAATACCCAAAAAACTTGGATGAAGAGGATGATTAAGTTGAATAACTTTTATAGCTAGGAATAAAGACATATATGCAGTACTAAAAACATATCTTATGCGAATATGAATCAAGACACATAGTTCCTAAATATAGTGGAATTTTTTAATCTTAGAACTTGATATTAGAATGGAAAATTCATATTCTAGGACTCCTACATGGATCTGAATATCATGTATAGAAATTAGGTAATATGGGATTGGATACTCTAGCCAGTTTATGGTCCATGTAGGAAAAACCAACTATCTTTCATTTTTATGTCACGTAGTGTGGTATTGGTTGACAGATATGTTAGTTTTATATAAATAGATGATATTGTAATTAGTTTAATGTGATTTATAATGGAACTTTAGATCCCAAAATGATTTTTAAATAAGAAATTATCTGGAATCATTGCATTGGTGTAAGAAGTGATATTATCTACATCCATTGTGATCATAGAATATAATCTCTTATAGTAAACCATACGTACATTTAAGATGCGTCAAATCATTTCTTAATTCTAGGGATTCATACTAGATTTCATTAGAGTTATCAATTCCAAAAACAATTATAAAAAAAGACCATGTAGAGGGGTGCCTTCTTATTGAACCCAAATGAAAACCAGCTTTGATGAAATTTGAGGATATCCAATTTGTGAAACCTTTTTTCATTGATTCATTCCAACTCATTAGTCTTGATATGTTAATTTACCTCTTCTAATGGTTGATCAAATATATAAATGTGAAGTGAGGGAAAATAAAAATCAATGTTAAAAATAATTGATTACAATATACAAGTGAGTGTGGTACAACCCATGTGTTAGTTAGAGTCTTCATATGATAAGAAAATTTAGTATGAAGGAGTTTATTTGGAAAAACATGTATCCTTATGTACCACATTATGAAGGATAATGGATAGTGTTTTATTAAAGGTATCTTTAAATTAATTATATATCATATGATGACAAGATTAGTTATTGTGATGGATTCTCTACTTCTGGAACAATTTCATTCACTTAGAACCACATAAGTTGATACTATTGTTTGTTAAGATTTTATGAGGGACTCTGAATTTCGTAATGATATTTCATTTCATGAATTTCAAGATAACCTTTGTCCAAAACAAATTCTAGTGTATAACTATGTCTCATTTGGAATTGAAGTTGGTATCCATAAGGATGAACATGACCTAGTTGGTTATAGTTGAAGGGTATAGATCAATTATATTTATCCCACATAATGAGAATGTCCAAAAGTATATAATAGTGTGAAATACCATCATGCGTTAATGAATAAAGCTATGATAAATTTTAAATGCATGGAAAATCTTGTTGAATCCCACAAAACCATTTATAAATGATCTCGAAAATTATAAAATATTTTTGGTTTTATGGATAATATTATCCCATGATTGATGAGAACATTATGTAGTAACATTTAATTATTAAATAATGGTGAGTTAAATTCTACTTTTATGAACCTAATAAGAATTCCATCAATGCCTCATTTACAGTGGGGTTTTTGAGAATTTAGGACAATATAATGGATTAAATTTCTCTTCCATTTCTAGAATTATTCCCTCTAGGATTGATATTTTGGAATGAGTCACATTGGGTAAATTATTCCATTGGTTAGAGGTAGCATCAAATTCATCAGTCACATCTAAATTATTGTTGATGATTGAAGATCCCACCCTATGTTTTGAAATATGAATCACCAATTCATCTTGATCTATATTTTCTAGGGAAGTAGCTAGATTTTTCAATTCTTTATCATATGAATTATTTGAGTATAAAATTTGTGAGAACATCATATCATAAAGAAATTATGTGTTCAAATCCCTGATACAGAAAATGAGGGATATTTATAATTCTTTCCTAATGGAATTGTTTTTATTTTTTTAGCTAATAATAAAAAAAATCACCCTTAATATTTAACTGAGAAATTAGTATATGTTTAGAAATTTCTAAACCAATAATAAGAGTGCAGTATTATACCTCATTGTTTGTATAACTTTTTATTAAAAGGAAATAATATAACATGACTTCATTTTTCACGGAAACAAAAATGACCATCAATCCAACCAAACTAATCTGTATATCCTCCATCATTTTCTCTATTGAGATTTGAGAAGCACAGTCAAAATACATTTCACATGTTTGGAAACATTTATACATATAAAAAATGTCTTATTCACGGATTTTGGTATCCAATGGTACTTCTTCCAAGGAATGTTATGTCATAATGAAATATCAAATTTATTATCCCATGACCACATTATAGGATATAAATCTAATGAAAGACTACTATATATAATAACCCATACTACTTGTCTTCCAATTAACATGAGGGAAATAAGGATATATTTTAGTTATTCTACACAATAAAGCATGTGGACCCATTAATTCTACAGATAATGGTAATGCCTTTGAACAAAAATATCAATAATAGGATGTTCTTCTTGAAGAAAGTGAATCATGTATCTTCGTCCTATATTGTTCTACTAAGGTAATAATGGTTGTTCTATGTACTTGAATCAATCTATTGGGCGTGGGTGGAACCATGTGAATTCTTTATGATTTCGACATAATAGATGTGGGGTTTTCTCTATATATATAGAATCAACACTATTGGGTATAGTGGGTACTTCTTGAGGTTATAAATGAACATTTGGTAGTAATCATTCAAATTTTAAGTAACCCCTTTAATCAACATCATAAAGGGTAATCATTTATTGGAAATGTTTCATTAGGAAACCCCTAATGTAAGAAAGGAATCTTTTAACTCCTCTAAACTCTTAATGATATTGTGGTGGGGGGGGGGGAGTGAAGTTTCACTTTGGTTTTCTTAGGGATTAATTCAATGTCATGATGGTATACCATGAAGCTAAGTAGTTTCACTAACATCACCCAAAAGACACATTTAAAGAAATTCATATTCAAGATACATCATTGAATATTGTTGAATAATTAATAAAGGTTAGATAAATGATGATCCCAATTGTGGGAGTTAACTATCAGATCATGGATTTAAAAATACACAATTAATCATTGATAATAATTTGAAATATGGATATTTTAATGTTAGTAAGTATCATAAACATTCATCAAGGTGAATGAAATCACAATGTTGAATCTAAAATATCCTTCCATTAATAAGAGGTCATTCAAACTGTTTTTTTCACCAATAAATATACCTATATCCAGGTTAATAAAATTTCCCTTAAGATAATGGAGGTTCAAAGACCTGACATCAATAGAGATTTTTATTTTCGAATTTTACTCATTAAGAGGGAATACTTTTTCAATTAATTTAGGGTATTGAACCTATCAAATGATGTTTTCATAGATAAGTATATCAATGTTTGACTTTATATTGGTTTCATTCATCAGATTCATCATCTGTGTTACATGTTAATAACCAAAGTAGTCATTTGGTAAACAAAAGTAATAATTGTCTTCATATGGATATAACCCAAGAATATCATTTTCATTTCATTTGAACACATCCTAAAATAACTTGATAAAAGAGATTAATTCTTTTTATTATCAATTGGGTCATCCCCATGCTGATTTGGGTTGTTAATGATTCCTCTTTAGTACAAAAATTTACTTGTCAGAGTTCATCAATGGTGATTCTGACACCAAACTCAACATATGATGGAGAATCCAAGATGTCATTAAGTTTTTGATTATTAGGAGTTAAATATAGACTAATATTGTGACATTTAGGAGATACAATAGATGTTTCAATATTTCTATGAATATCACACTAATCTAAGTGGTGCTAAGTTTCTTTAGGCATAAATGACACCATATAATAGAAGGAAAAGGAACCTAAAAATTATATTTTACTTCAATAGTTTTTATCCAATAATTTAAATATCCTTGACTATGTTAATATAATATAATATTATCCCACATTTATGTTGATATTATCAAATTCCATATTGATTTTTTTAGACTGAAGGGGAACAAATTTCATCATTGATGGCGGGTTTTGAATGGAATTATCCTTGAAACACTAGTAGGATAGGACAGTTATTAGAGGGTACGCTTCACTAGATAATGATACATAATTAATTATAATATATGGAGTTTTTTCATTGCTTTTTAATAGAAAATGATAATTATTTATTAAGTATCATCCATGTATTGGTGGGGGTATCCTTTAATCCATTAAAGGTAGTAATTTTTTGTTATTTTTTACTTATAAAAATTATTCCCTATCAGGTAATATCTTTATTAGATATATTGAGATTCATAGGTTTAAAAATGGGAACCTTCACCATAGATTACCTAAATATTCCCATGAAAAGAGTATTTCAGACATTTATGTAATGACAAGGGCACTATTTTGTGCATATGAATCAAGGGCCTTCCCAACATGCAATTGAATGATGTGAATTAGAAATCACTATGAAATATGATTCAAAAACATAGTATCTGAATAATGTCTTTAAATTTATCATATTTAGTGGACTATATTTACTCTTACCATATCCTTAGATTATTTTATATGATGGAGATAAATTATATTCACTGTATACTATGAATAAAATCCATTATATTGATATGATATTGATTCTCGATCCATTTTTGATTAATTATCGACGAATATATCCATCATAAATATTACCTAAAAAATATATAATGTCCATATGTGTTCTTTAATGGAATTTGAATCATTTTTTTCATTTAATGGAATTATTATATAGAACTCAGGGGAAACCATTAATATACTATATGTATCAACTGTCACTAATTTATGTTTAGACTCTCCTAGAATTAAATGGGACTCATTAGGAATTTTGTACATTCCATGGAATAGTGAAGGGGAAAAAATTAAAAGATAGATAGGAAAAAATGTGATGTAATTAAACATATATTCCTTTTAATACATAAAGATTTATTTCTTTCTTTATGATTATTCATTCACTTGAAGACTATGTATCAATGCTATTTGTGATGTTGAATCCATCCCTTGATCGGTACTGGGGAGAATATTTATTTAATTATATATAGAATATGTTATCCTTTAATTGTATTGTGGTTTAATGACTAAATATATATCCAATAATTTGTCCATTAATATTATTTGATCAGAATAATCCCTAAAATATCCATGAATCATATTGATTATCCTATTGATCTCATTGGTAAAACATATTTATAGACTCAACCATGTGTATATTATCGACTACAAAGAAAGCAAAAAAAAATTGATCCACAATTTATTTCCTCCCTTATACTATGTTTCCAAATCCATGGTTATTAGTGGGGAATTATTCCACAAAATATATTCCTTTATTATGGAAGAAATCTATAAAATGAATGAAAATAATACAACAATATCTTGTATATTAATTAAAAGAAAATATCATTTTGTGTGTTGGTTCCCATAATCCTAATTATGAGGGTCAAAAATCAAATAATGTATACACATGATTGGGAATTCATGGGAGCACATTTTCCTATTCATTTCTCTATAAATGTCTATTACTTCTAATTTAAGAGTATTTAGAAGATAAAGATTCAAGATTAGGTCATATAGGGGGCATTGGTGGTGTGATTGGATAATATAGTAAATCCATAAAGATTGAATGTTTTGGGTTGACTTATTTTATAGTCATCCAATCATAAAATTTATATGAATTTCACCATAAGACTTATTACTAATATTCTTCATCCCCGAATGGATTAACATGAACATGATTCTTTTGAGATCAAGGATGAAAAAATTTAACATTCTTGGGGTCTATCATTTCACTATGAAATTTATGAAAGGTGAAGTAATACTATATTTTTGGAATAATCATACAATGAAAAGGTGAATAATTTGGTTGAAAATTTAGATCAACTTTTTTATGTTTATTTACTGATATACATTTTTCTAGTATTTTCCAAAGTGTAAATCAAATACCATATAACCTTCACTATTTTAAAGAAATATAATTTTTTTCCAAATATCCTTAACATTTCATAAATTAAGTTATTTATTTGGGTCTTGAAGAGGTCATTAGTTCTACATCTACATAGATGTACTACAAGATAGTTTGTAGGTTCAGAAGATAGTGCTGGCACATTCCCTAGGTTGAGAGCGATGGTCATCATATTTTCATTTCTTGATTTCTTTCTCTACATCAAGGATACTTACAATGGCTTGGATTTTAAACACTAAAGTGAATCTTCTAGGTATTAAAATACTATAAATAATTATTTGAATTAGATATGTTTTATCAATGGGGAAAATGTTTTTTATAGATAATCACATGTATTCTCTATATATATATCTAATAATTTATCTTATAGAAGATTAATGTTCAATAAAGACCATATGTTATTCCATCTAGAGATGAAATTTGAAACCCTCTCACTTTCTGAATTATTTTATATTTATAGGTAAATATATATTAATTAAAATAATTTTTATCTAAAATCATAAAATAACTATCACCAGTGATATTCCCATTATGCAATGGTTCCATCTTCTAAATTGATGTACAAGATAAAAGAATGTCCTTCCAGAGTATACATGATACAACTAATATTTATTACTTCATGTAGCTTTGGATTCCCTATTATGGAACCAAATAAAGAAGTGAAATGTTTAATATTCAATTATGGTTCTACCAATCCATTAAATGTTGCAAATTTGTGATTTCCAATATTGAGAATACGGGGAGTCAAATCCAACCACTCTAGGTATGGATTCCTTTTTGGCTCCACTAGTTCTTATTGACCTTGTTCACATTCCATTTTAGATGAAAGACATTCAATGGATTTAATAGAATATTTTTCTATTAATAGTGGATCCAATGACTGAGTGGTAATGGTAAACAAATCCTGATATAGCCAACCATTCTTCACACATTGTTGATCAGTGTCCTATGTTTGATTATGGTAACATATTTGAACTAGAAATAGTTATTATACAAATGTAAAAATTTATAATATTCACCTAATTTTAGATATAGTTAAACTAATATCATTGAAATAAAATTTATTAAATGAAAAAAATGGATTTATTTGATGATCAATTTAATATTATTAAATAGGGGTAGTTGAGGGAGTCATGATAACTTAAGCCAGAGGGTTAAACTAGATGGGTTTGTTTCCTTTGAGAAATTAAGAAATAAGTTACCTAAACTTATATAATTTATCTTAATATTGATAAATATTTTATATTATAGAATGGGGTTTGAATTTATTGGGTGGTGTGTGGGATATGGATATATCCCTATGATTATCAATTTACATGATTGAAGAACATTGAGTGGGTTGAAGTGGGATGTTTAGTAGTGGAAATTGATGTGGACCATATTCGAAATAGTTATTTACACACCATGTTATTAAATATCATTATTTTTATTATTATATTCTATGGGGTTTGTATCATTAATATCTTCTAATGAAAATTGAGAAGCCGGTATCAAATTCTTATACACATTAGAGTAGTAGGGATCCTAATGAAAGTATTAACCTCCTTCAAATGATATATCATAATATTATTTTGATCTTACCCAGCTAGAATATTGATTGGGATTATAACCACTTAGATACCTCAAATAAATCCTTTAACACTCAATTTTTATATTAGGTATAAAATATTTCATGAATTTTGATCTTGGGTGTATATATTTAAAATTTTATTAAACATGTTCTTGACGGAGGGCTTGAATCATGAAATTATAGAGCTGTGGATTGCCGAGGTTATCTTCTTAGAGAAGCTTTCATCTTAGAAAAAAAACTTCATTAAAGTATAATGATTGAAAAATTATCCCAGTTCAATGGGATGGGTTATTAAGTATTCAATAATGGTAATGACCAAACCCCATTATAGGTTTGATGGTTGTAGTGGATATAGTGAAGGCAAAAATTTAAAGAATAATATGGGATGTAAATGCTCCAATGATTCCACTATAACCTATGTTTCATTTATTTTTTCTTTTTCAAACTCAAAAATAGGTATGATATGGGTTTATATTTCATTATAAATTCTCTAAATGAGATCTATCAACCATTAATAGTGTTTTAGATTTTTTGGTCTTTTCTATTTTATTTTATTTTTACTTCATTTCTTTGTCTGGTTTCTTGATACAAGATCCTTTTCCGAGACCATTGACATAAATTTATTATTTTATGAGATTTAAAGGATATGATATTTTTTTGGACTAAAAAACTAGCATATATAATCCCTAGACCTATGATCCAGCTTTAAAAAATGATATTGCAAGATACCCTTGTATAAGTATATTACTATCCAATAATTTGACTGAAGTGTAGTGTTCTATACTAGCCCCAGCCTCGATTGAATATGTTATATAAAATATTTACAAACATTTGAAATAGTGTATTCATGCTACTAATACTTTATTTTTAGAATAAATTACACTATATTCTTAAATTAAGACTTTGAGTTACTAAATGTATTTTTAAGTAAACACGACAACAATACATATCCATCACCTGGAGATAGTGGACAAATTTCTCATAGAGAAGTGCCTAAATTTTAAGAAAATATATACTATACCATTATTCATGATATATATAAGGTATATATTACCCTTTAAGAGTCCTAGGAATTTTATATTAATATTGAGCAATATAATATTACATTATGGGTATCTAATCTACAACCATTTCCCCCAACATGATGTTAGAATTTAACTCATCTTTAGTGAGAAGTTCCATGACTAGAATTTACTACAATGGTAGTTTTATTACCAATTTATCAAGATGATATGGATTATTATGAATATAATTATTTATATCTATGATTTTTCAATCAAGGTGAGGATAAAATGTTTATTTTTTCCTTTGTTTTCTTATTTTTTGGTACTAAACCTTCCTAAACAATAATAATGTGAAAAATAGATATAAACTTTCTCTTAAAATGCCTCTCAACAAGAGTGTATCTTTGGAATCATCATTAAATGAGGATGATGTTCATTCCAAAGAGACATTACATTGTGATGAGTAAATTCATAATAAATTCCTTGGGGTTTACCTCTATGGAATTTGATTTTAGACTTATCATCATGTGAGGGGGATCCATATTGACTAATTAGTTCATCACCACAAGGATATAATTCATGGTTATAGATTTATTGTTTTTCACTCTAAGGAGATCCACCACTATGTAAATATATTTCATCATAGGGAGAATGAATGCACTATATAACCAAAGGAGGACCTCTAGAGTTGTTGGATTAATCACGTGAGGGAAAAGCACTATGGTCGATGGTTTATTTTTGAAATAGGGAGGAACTATATTTTATATACCCTTTTATTGAACACCCTAAAGAAGAAATATTGGGTAATTTGATTATTCTCGATTGATATGTGTAGGACCTTCATATATGTTGATATTTTTAGTACGGGGATATAAACTGCAACAGGAATCACATAGGGGACCTCAGTGTCTAATATATAATATTCTTCTAGTGAGAGGGATTTCATAATGAATTCCTTGAGAGGACCTTCATGGTTTTTGATTCTATATTTTTTATAATGGGGATGACCTCTACTTTAAATGGGTATTTGATAACCATTGGAATGTTCTCCATGGAAATGTATTTTTTATTCTCGAATATAGAGAGAACCCTATCTTCTATAATATATTTACCCATAGGGAGGACCTATATAATATATAACATGGAGATAAAATATAGCTTAAAGACAATAGTGAGGACCTCCATGGTTAATATTTTAATTTTTTTTTGTATTGGGTGGGGAATAAACTTTGGATATATTCTTCTTGAACATAATGGGGAGGAACTTCTTTATATGTTTCTACTCCATGAATGAAATGGTAAAGGGCCTCCCTCTATGTTGATATTTTTAATATCGGAAGGGCCACCCAAACTGGCATTATAAGGGGGACCTATTTAATTAATACCTGATTTTATACAGATGAGAGGGCTTCCATGACTTGTCTTTATATGGTTACGAGAAGTGACTTTAGAATAAAGACCCTTGAGAGGATATCCATGGATTTATGCTCATATCATACCATGAGGAGGACCTCTACATTTAGTGATGTGATGATAACCATAATGGGGAGGACCTTAGTGTATATGGTTCATATTGTTTTGAGTAAGATGTCCAAGAAGTGTGCTTTTGGGAGGATCCCATGAATTGTTGTCAATATTCCTATAGTGGGAACCAACACAGTGACTTTTTTCTTCCCTCACTAGTGAGGGGTGTACTAAACCATCCACTACTGTCAACCTTGACATGATATGGGGATGCTTCTTAGTAGTGATTTTGAATAATACACGAGTAACTATCAAGATTTTATAGTGTGTTATATAGATGTATATGGACATAGTAATAAAACCCCACTAATAGTATAATACATTGGATGAACCTTAGTGGGTCCTACTCATTTCTTCCATGATATATATCCAATGGAGTGAAACCCTCTTGTTAGGGATGTTGAGGTATTAATGACGAGTGTTTATTATGAAAGCCAAGATTTTTGGGACCCTTCTTACGAGGATCTTGATTGGAATTTATGATATAGTTAATATCCCAATAAAAATCCATATGATATGTTAAATAGGTATTTCATCACTCTAGTGAGATAATTGTTTCGATGTTTATTGTGGTGACATGGTACACTTGTCTCTCGCTACCATATCATTGATTAAAATCCCTCTAAGGATTCAACCCCAATGTAATTCATGAGATGACTCTAGGGATGAGAAATTACTATTAAGGATTTAATATAAAACTTAGACATTAATGACTTGGTATTGAAGAAATTATGTGGGTGGAAAACTCCTTCTATGATTTTGGGGTGTGATAGTTATTTTGTTTGAGGCATATGTCTGGGGAACAACATTCTAGTGATGTAAGAGTACCCATGTTAATACAATATTTCCCCCAAACTAGTTGGGGATATAATTCATGATTATGAATTGAGTGATAACACCTTTTGGATTTGATGAGATTTAGTATATGGATGAAAACACAAGAAATAAACTCATTAGTATAGAAACTCATGTAATAGTGCAAAATAAATTACTCTCTTTGATGTGTAAATTATTTAACATATGGTTGAATTTTTTTCTATATGCATTAGATCTCACATATTTATTTAGATATAGATATACATACCAATGTTGGAATATTTCTAGGATAAACTGAATATGATTCGAAATGAAAATGTTGGTTTAGGGTATGGGAGGTAAAATCATCCCATGATTATTCTTATTGTATAGTTAGGGAATATTCTATATATTTAAAACATATTCCTAAAATCCTTCCTAATAATAACATAGGATACCATTTTATGTAAAGTTATTGATTGTATAATTAATTGAGGGGAACATCTATATATATAAAAGGATGTATATCTATATGTAAGATATATTATCCTTCTAACACATCATTGTCTTTTTAAACAAAATTTTAATAATACATAAAGAGGAATTCAAAAAATTATCACCATATGGGCGAGCTGTAGGATTGTTTGAAATGAGATTTATACCATTAAAATGGAAGCATGCACATCCATAATAAGGTATAAAAAACACACATATTTTAGTTACATTTATTAATAAATAACACAAATTTTATGGTTAATTTAAAATTTCCATTACAGTGACTATTATATTAAAATACCCATGACTAATGAAGTGCTTTTTATGTTTAGGTATATATGGGTAAAGATGTACCATTTTGGGATGTGGTTCTAAGACCATAAAGTATTATTGTTTAATATCATATGACTATGTTCTATTATAAGATATATAGATTCATATGAAATAGAATAATAGGTAGAAATGGTCTAATAATATTTAGGGTGGTGTATATTCATGAGTGGACATTTTTTCAATATATTTTCAATTAGAATCTTGAACTAAATGTATGACTAGACTCATGGGTTATTTGATGCAGGGATGTATAGTTAGGACATAAATTGAATTATTATCCCATATATATCTCTACCTCATTAATTGGATACATATTAGGAAATTTAAATGATTATCTGAGTTCCTAGGGGAAATAGTAAATATTCAGAACAACCAGGTTTAGTGAGATAATGGTAACAATGATAAAGAGGAGCAGTGGTGGGTCATTAATTACAAAAAATAATTCTATTTGGATTCTAAAAATATATAGTGTCTATTCCATAATAAATATGCCGATTTATTTGGGATCTGAGATATACCATTGGTTTCCTAAGGATAAAGGTCCTTATTTTGAAGGGAATAAAATATAGTTAGTGTTGTTATGACCCTATCAGTTAATTAGAACAACATGTGAGATATCTACTTAAAGATTTGGAATTACCTTTATGAAAAGAATATATGAGTGAGGATAAGTACAAATATATTAATAATGACATGGTCTTCTAAGTCTAGTGGATTTGGAGGGGACCTCAATTTAATACGTTTTAATAGGTTTTGACCTTAGATAATAAAATCCAATAAGGTCATTTAATTCATCAAGGAGACTTGATTACCCATGGGAGGGATCTATTAAAAATTATATAACCTTAAACTGGATTTTATGTGAATCCATAATTATTAAAATAATGAAAATTTTATTTTAAGGAGAACCAAATTCTAATAATATTATATTTATCTTGTGAATGGATTAGGTCTACAAATAATAAGGGATTTGAATAATAGTGGCCAAATAAGATTTATTTGATAATTACTCCATGATGATGTTAATATGGACATGTAAAGGGTTTCCAATGAAGGTTTTACATGAAATATCTTATATAATTAATCTATTTGGGAGATATGACTGTGAAATTCTTACATGAGAACTCTTTATGAATATTTTATGTGGGATATATAAAGGTGGTTCCCACAAATATTTTACATGAACTATCCCATTAAATTCTTATTTATGAATGGTATGTCTATGAATGTAATATTTGGGAGGAAACACACATATTTTGAAATAAATTAAATTTATACATTTGGTAATTTTACTCCAAATACCATTTCACGAAGAATCTGACAGTGAATAAAGATATCTCATGAACTTCATTCCTCAAAAAAATTCATATTCCTGTAAATTTGTAGTAGGATTTGTATTTATAGGAAAATAAAATAATTAATTGTCCGAATATATGATAAACCTCCCCCACATAAGAAAAAATGTTCACACTAACTTAGATCTAATAGTTCGACACTAAAAATGGTGAACCCATTGTGGGAATATCACATAGATACAAAGTATTACATAAATTTCATTACAAATGATGTACCCACAACTCAAGATTTACAAGATAACAAAGTCACACCACTAATTATATAAAAAATAAATAACCCACATTGAGAACTTCATACAACCGAAAAGAGTACCAATCACCTAATGTAAGTGACATCCTCTACATTTACTATATACATGAATGAAAAGTTTTTGTGGTTATTCTAATCACATAAAAATGGGAATGATATAACTTTTACATGGTATTTATATTTCTTTATGGTGAGGCATGCCCATGATTCTAAATTTATCCCATTTAAATATTTTACTTTCAATCATTTTGAAATGTATTTATTTAATTTTCTAGGAATTTATATCTCTATCAAGAATTACTCTATTATAAAAAATATAATATATCCCAAAGAGATAACTATGGATTTTATACTAACTGATGTGACCAGATATGATATGAGAACCAATGGGAGATTTGGAAAAAGAATAAATTATATAAAAACGTTTTCCTATTTTCAAATTACAAATTATCTTATTATTAGATAGTAAAAAATATATTCTATTGAACCATGAATTTTATTTTAATGATATTTATTAAATAATATGCAAATAAACACTGTATTTGTTTTTACAAGGTCCACAAATCAATGTGGGATACTTGTCTTTAATAGGAGTGTGTGGTATGTCATGTCTCATTTTTTATTTTATTAAAATAGAAACAAAAATTAAAAGGGGATAAATATTGAGCCTTTAAAATATTGGTCTCTCAATATTTAATAAATACATTGTGATCAATCAATAATATAATAATTTATTATATATTGATAAGGAGAAAACATAAGTTTATCTATCATATAAAATTATATTAAAATGATCTAAAAGTTTCTAGAATTGTAAAATAAACTAATTTACAATTTTTTATAAATTCCTTTTTCAACATTAATGAAAATTTATCAAATAATGTTTTTGGATTCCCCTATCACTTTTATTCATGAAAAAAATTATTTTTTTTTACATTCTCCAACTGTGGAATGAACCTTAGTCTCGAAGGCATGGGTACCTTAAACAAACCAGGATTATAAAACCCAATTTTATATAAATACATTACCAAAATAATATTTATTCTATTTTGTAATATTTTATACGTAAATCACAATAAAATATGGTTTGAGTTTTGAAAAACTTATTTTAATAGGTTAAATACCAAGGGAAATGATCCAAGTAAATGAATAGAAGTTTTAATATTGTCCCATAATCTATTTATATTATACAAAGATTCATCATCTTATAATATCCTTCACCAAAATGTGTGTATATATAGCACGCATTTCAATAATTAGTTTTGAGAATAACCTCCATTGAAATTATTTCCATGATAAATATTTTATTTTGTCACACTCATTTTTGATAAAGGATAATGTAATGTTTTCCTCCACCATGTGAAGATCTATAGACTATTTATCCTATCAAACATGTTGTTTTAGAGAAGGAACAATGAATATTTTCTTTTAAATTACCTCAACCTTGGAATAAGTATTCTTATCAGATATTTTTAAATTGATTTTTTCAAGGAATCTTACACCAAGACATTAACCATAGAATGGATTTTCTTCTAATTAAATAAAAAATATTCTCTATAGTACCTCAGTTCTTAATTTTATAGATGTTCATTTCTTAATTAAATTGATAGACAATATAGAGTGGTTCTTACCACCACAATGGTTTTTTCTATATTCTTGATTTTATTAGTCCTTTTAATTATAATTTTTCATTAATCATTGTCAATAAAAATTTATTAGAATGATGATAGTTAATTATATAAGAATAAAGATCATATATAATGGATTAATATATCAAGAAATAATTTATTATTATTCTCTCAAATATAGAATAAAAAACAACATTGTAAAAAAGTAATTTTTATCAAGTGAAATTGTGATATCATAATTATTTTAGTTAATATTTCTTTATAGTTTTAGTGAATATTGAAATAAAATGATTTTTATGGAGATTATATATAACTTTTCTTGGTTATGTGCATAATTTTACAATATATTAAACTCAACTGTAAAATGTGGATTTTAAGCATTGTCTAGTGCATTATTAGGTGCATGACTAACCAAATCACATGAGGTAAACATAAAAGATATTTTTTTGACAGAAGTTGATGTTAATTTAGATATATGACTATCCAAAAATTGTGAGATATCCATGTATTTCAGTTTATATAATATGAATTTATTTTAAGTACGGAATTTAAACATAATCACTATTTATATTCAATAATTTACTTTGACTATGATAAGGCACTCATTAAAAGATTTAATGGATTTCACAATACTATTTGATATATTTTCATGACATATTAAGTAAAAAAACATATATAAAATTTGAGAAAACCTAGATATATTCATTTACCACCCTATCTCATATTTATCTTATATATTGATCTTTGAATCCCCATAGAGGGAAAATAAAAATGATGGATTTTAAAATTGATTATTGAAAATTAATTTTTAATGATAGTAGTTAAGGGATTAAATTAATATCCTAACTGATGATCATACTAATGAAATTTGAATCTTTTTATTATATCAATATAGATTTTATTTATTTATATAGTGTGGATAAGATAGGATTCTGATTTTAATTAGGATTGAGTAATTATTTGACTTATGATAATTAATATATAATCAATCCTATGATTTAGAATTTAGAAATAGTAATTTTAGGAAAATTAGATTCTTTGGAAAATTTGGGGTTTTGACCATCCACTATATTTTTACATTAAAGAAATGATTAATTATTTTAATAATTTCATTGGAATAATTAACTATTTATTTTTGAATAATTATAAGTAAATATATTTATTTGAAAATTTTAAATGTTTCAATTACATACATTTTCCTAGATTTAGATGCTTAAAATTATTTGTTAACGTATTTTATTCAATATTTTTTTTCAGTGATGTATTTATCAATTGGTGTAACTAGTTGTTTTCAAAATCAATGAATATCAATTTTTGCAGGTCATTATAGGAGAGATGATTAAGGAGTGAGTGAAATTAAATTAAAAATTATTGATATAACCATGGTCAGAAGGAAAATTCTATACTAATATTATGGCAGGGCATTGTACTGGATAAGTTGGAGGTTTTTGGTATATGGGTGATGAATGTTTATAAACATTAGGCTGGGTGACTAAAGAATCATTATGGTTGGGTCAAATACTACATAGTTTGTTACATTATATTATTACTTGTGATATTTCAATACACATGTGATTATTGGTTGATTATTTTTGATGACATGGTGTCATGTCTCCTAACCATTGTTGGCATAAAATGATAAATGATGAGTTTTTATAAAATATTTTTTTAAAAAATAAAATTTATGTTTTCTATTTTTTTCATAAAATAATTAATAATATGTTATCTTTTATCATGTTTTAAAAAACTATTTACATGAAATGATTTGTTTTCTAATGTTAATTATCTTTTGATAATTATTTTTATGGAAATGAAATTGAATGTTAGATTATCTTAGGCTTGTAAATTCATTAGAGTATTTTGGAAATTTCAACTGAGTTTTTACTCACCCCTTATATAAAAATGACTATCATTTAGAAAAATACTTGTGGTTATGCTACTGAATTTGAGGAAAATCCAATCCCTTATGTTTTTTTGTTTTATATAATAGTGCTAGTTTAAATTATTTTAGGACAAGGAGGAAAAAATGATCCATGTTACTAACCTGACATGGGCCCTAGGATTCATTAATCTAGAAAGTCTTGTTATATATAATTTCAGAGCTAACTTTTGAGGTTATTCATTGAAAATATATAAATAAATGAAGAATACGATGGTTGAGACTCAATATGTGTATCTAAAAGGTCACATAAAACTATTTTATAGGAAAAATTGAGTTACTGGGATATTCAAGAAGAATATAAAGTTAATTAAAATATTATAGGACTTATTATTTATTTCAGTTTAGTTTCTCATCCCTGATAGGTTAAGTATAAAATTTTACATGGATCACATTAGACATGTGGAGGATCTAGATTACTTGATCATAAACATGGTTTAAGAATATTATTGTCAAATAATAATGTACATTCGATGAATCAATATTTTATGCTTTTAAAGTATGATAAACACTATTAAAAGGAAATTAATCTAAAACTTCCTCAGGAAAATTTATTAAAAGTGTAATTATTCAAAAGATATATCAAAGGGACACCTAATTTTATCATGGATAATAGAATAATTTTTTTAATGTGTTTTTTATATTTTTTAATTGGATTAAAATAATATTGTGTTAATATGACTTAAATTACCATGTAAAACTATGATTCCATATAAAAGAGTTATTATGGGTTATGTAAATAAAAAAGTATAAAATTATTTTGTGGATACTCATCTTGAAAGTAAGATTGTATAGGATACCTAGGCTATTAGAGTAGAATCCATTAAATATTTTATAAGAGTTGTAATATTGAATCAATGATTAAGTGTTGGAGTCCTTTATCATTTATAGCTGATGTATGACCTAATTATGATAAAAAAGACTGGTGGTGATAAACCATATAATTCCATTTTTTCTAATCTATAGTCTTTTTAAGTTATGTTTTTATGTTATGTGTTGAAGGGATTGAAAATTGTATGAGGAAATTGACATAGTTTAGAATATTAAAAATATTATTTATGATGGTATCAAGAATATGTTCAATGTTCATTATTATCATAATATCTTAAATATTGTGATAATGAATGAATATCTTTGACTTATATCATGTAATAATAAGTTTTTATTGATATTAATTTGTATATTATTTTAATTTAGTAGAGATTTTAGTATCATTAGAATTATTATAACTCAACTTAATTAAATTAGGAATCCAAGTCATTTAGTTGAACACCGTGGGATGTTTTTTGTGGAGATACGAATTTTTTGTTTTTAATGATAAAACATAAATTTAATTTTTAACGGTATATAAAATTTAAAAAATTGATTCCATTATTTATTCCAAAATGGAGTGTATTTTTTGGGAATTATTTTGTTAATTTTCTATGAAAGATAAGATATTTGGTGTCGGTGGTGATAGTTTTTAAAATAAATAATGTTTTAAAAAAATATTATCTTGAAAAAAATAATATATAAGTAAATATGATATATAAATTTATATGAATACCATGTTTAATGAATATATCAAAATGGATTATGTCTTTAAAGATAGATAGTTCACAAGAGAATGTAGAATAAATGATAAAAAAGAATTATTACTTGACTAAAATACTTTTTTTTGATAATTTAAAGCCTTAAAATTCAAATCACTATTAATTTCAATAAGATTTGATTTTGGATTTGAAATTCATGGAAAATGATGATAGAAAATTCAAGATTATAATTAAATTGAAATGAAATAATTATAATATATAAATTATGATCTTTATTAGAGAAAAGTTTGATTATCAAAAATTTATCTCTATTATTTTAATGGACAAAATATGAAATTAATGATTGAAATATGACATATCTTGATTCGATATTTTAATAAAAATATGATATAGTATTTTTTTTGACAATTTTACTTACTATTTTAGAGAAAATATGAGGTATGTCTTAATCCCTTTTTTAAAATCTTGATAATAACCCTTATACATGAAAAATATCGATTAAAATAATATACAATTTTTATATTATGTTCTGATAATCTTAATGATACAATGATGCTGAGGAATCCATATACGAATCAATTATTATTATAGACTGAAATTATCTCATTTTAATAGTATATATATATATGTTAGACATTAATTTTTTTTATTTAGGACTCCAAAATTATAATTCTATAATCGCCTTATTAGGATGAACATATATTAAAAATTTAGAAGATAATGTAATATTTATCTATTTAGGTATCCTCTATGGAAGAAATTGATTATGTAACATAGTTTGAGGATGAGTGAAGGGACCATTAAAAAGGTTACCATCCATCATATCTTAGATCATATTGTGTTTAATTGAAAACACATATTTGGAAAGTATGGATTGAAACAATATTATGGTGAAACATTGAATTCTCATGGCTATTCAACCAGTCAAATGAAATGACCATTCATCACTCATATATAGATCAAGCTATTAAAATGTTATCATGAAATATATAAATCAAATATATTGAGAATTGGATATCGATTAGTGTTTTATAGAATGTTGGAGAACATATAGGGTGTATATGTAGTTCAATATGATACCCTATAACAAGATGAACCTTTTTATCGATGGATGGGAGAATGCGTTGGGTACAATTCTGAAATTATAAACTTTCATTGAATCCACTAAACATGCTTGACCCAATGGAAAATCAATTGGATTATTTTTTTAATTTTTTACAAACTAAAAATTTTAATGTTTCAGTAATGATGTGTGAGTAACCTATTTAGACTTCAAATCTAGATAGCCCTTGAATAATTCCTTTGTTGTTGGCATAATTTAAATACAAAAAGTATATACACCATAAATGTATAAAGATAAATATTTTATTTCTATATGAACATGTAAAATATAATGAAAGAAAAATATATTATAATGAAATAATATTAATAAAACTTATTTGTTTATTAGTAAATTTGAATAAAAGGAATTACATTTCTATCATGGATTATTACTGATAAGAAAGGTTAATGAAAATGAGAATTAATTAAAAGAGAAATATTATCAAGACTATTATTTAATTTAAATTATATCATAATATTTATGTTAATTATTATTGGATTTAAAATTATACATGTCACCTGAATTAAATATGAATGAATACAAGAAATTTACAACATTAAAACCACTACTTAATTTATTTAAAACATTTTGAAAAAATTAATTTTTTTTCATAATTCATAAGATGAATGAGATTTATGCGATGGAATTTTATACACATAAAGAATATATACATTATATTTTAATTAGGATTTATGATAAAATATAATTATAATAAAATATATCATGATAAATAATACTTGAAATGTTGAAATATTTTAAATTTATGTAATAGATGGAATTTTCGATAAATTCAAGATAATAAACATTTTATCCTGAGATTATAAAAAACCTAATAAAATATTATTATGAGATGGTATTTATTGAATGATAATTATTCAAAAATGGGGTTTACATATTGGGAAAATATTTAATATTTAATTGATTGAAAAATAAGGTTACAATGAGATTTATGAAAATGATAATGTTCCTGAAAGACAATACATAACTACTAAAGTAAAAGTAATTAATTTAAAATAACAGTTCATTTTTAATGGTATCACTAAGATAAAACTCCTATGAGTTATCATGTTGATCAATATATATATATATATATATAATTTATTAATATAAATAATGTGAATTATGATAAGATGGTGTTAATTAATCTTGATATTAACCATGAAAGAAAATAATAATTAGGAAAATAATGATAAATGGTTTCCATAGGGATGATGTATCATTTTATTTGACATGGTTATGAATATGTTATAATTTATTTTAATTCATGTGGAGAAAATGAAGAATAATAGCATTAACCGTGTTAAATAATGATTAGAATCATTTTTCTAAATCCTTATATAAAAATGATAACATTGAAAAACATAGTTCCAAAACATTGGGTCACCTTAGAGGAGGTGGAGGTTACATATAGTGTGGAAATTGATATTTTTTTTATTATACGATTAGATGAATAATAAAACAAGTAAAATGTAATTGTTTTATATTTTCAATGATACATGGATGTTGGGATTTATATAGAAAATGTAATGAAATAATGTATTATGGGGTTGATATTTACTCTGAGTAATAGATGGATTATGAATTTGGTTGTGTGGTTACATGATACAAATATTATTTTAACACATGAGACAATCTATTTATATAGGTAAAGACGAAATCATCAAAGTATTTAGCCTTATCAACCATAATTCTTTGTAGATAATGGTTATTAACTATATGATTATTAATAATGGCACCGACAATACTAGGTTAGAGGATATTAATGATAAAAATTATTAAAATAAATGATTATTCAATTATGTTTTTAAAATCATTATCTCCGATAAATCTGTGATTGAGGTGGAAAATAATTCTTATTATAACTTTGGTACACCACCCAAAAATTATGGTATCAAGTATTATAAATATTAAGCTGTGATTTTAGCCTAAGATGTTTGATCTAAGGTTAAAGAGATATTATATATCCCTTAAGTATGAGATGAGTATACATGTATTATTATATAATATTAGGATGGGTTTTCCTTGGTGAATCAACATAAAAACATATGAAGGGATCTGTAACATCTTGAGAAGGGTGTCACATGATAGTGACCCAAGATAATCAGTTATGTTACCACATGCTTTCATCTCTATACACAATAGGCTACTAACAAGCAGTAAGATTCTACATATAACATGGTGATTTTATACCCTCTTTATTAAATAATCAATAAAATTCAAATAAATAGACCATAAAAATATATAGAACCATACCCATAATAATACAATAACCTGAAAAAACTAGTATCACATGATCAACCAAAATAAGAAACAATATCCAAAACTAATCACAATATATTTTATACCATAATAAGCATCATGTATCTAATGAAAAAACAAAATAAAGACACTGACACTCCAAATAAGGTACCGACACCAATTATGGTTCCCTTATACAGTATTTTTCCAATATCAACCATCAATAATTGGCATATTACCCTTATCATATCCTATAAACATGAGTTTTATTCAGGTACTGATCAAGAATCCTCAGTAGAGTGTGAGTATGACTCATCAGGACACCACCAATGACTTCTAAAATAATTTTTAGTCTATAACAGTATTTAATTTCAAAAAAATAATAAGGTACAATAAATGAAACATATAAAAATACATATCTTTATTTCATATTTAGACATGATTTATTAAAAAAAATCACTAAATTCAATAGTGAAGATCAAGAGGTCTAGTGTATTTGGGTATAGGGACATTACATACTGACTAAAGATATAGAATACTAGATCTTTATTGGAAAATTCTATTACCTAACCACAAAATTGTTTCGTAATTAAAATTGCATGGGATAACCTGAGGACATACATAAGAAAAGGGTGAGCTATAAAGCCTATTAAGGTAGTAAAAAGGAATAACATAAATAAAAAAAATACATGTTAGGAAATTGACATATCAATGGAGCATAACAGAAACATAAACATAATGGAATGATATAGCATAATAATCAAAACATGGAAATTGGAAACAACTTAAAAAATTGCATCATTAACATAAATGAATTAGGTAAACCCCTATACCTATAGGAGATATCATGATACTGAACATTACCCAAATGCATTGGAGCACTATCAGGGTGCACCCTTCATGAACATTTGAATATCATGCTGAAGTGTGGGACATAGATCATATAACATGGATTCATTCAACATCATCATTTGTTAGAAAAAAAATAATGTCGAATAAATACCGAAATGTATATAATAAAAAGATTATATATGAATAAATTTGAATAACCTTGATAGATAAATGGGCATGGTATTCACTAGAAATGATTATTACGTGGAAAATTGTGGTGCAATTTCAGCAGCATAACAACATTGCATGGGGATTTATAATTTGGGTCTATAAAGAGAAAATGTATCTCATAATTTAGAAAGGAAATTTTAAGTAAGGGGATCATTTATCATAATATCATAACATATGAAAATGGATTTTTAGAGTGCATAATATAAAAGAAAGGATTTAATGTAAATAAGGGAGAGAGAGAAATCCCTTATGGAATTTCATCATGGAAACATGTGTACATGGGTGAGATTAATGAGAGTGAAAGGGGTATATCATCATTAAAACATAATATGAGGAGTATGGGGAGGTGTGAAAACATACCCCATTATAAGGACCAGACCTTAAACATTACATAATCTTTAATTATGTCAAGACTTCACATTGAGGATTTTTTTGTTTAGAGTTTTAGAGAATTAGGCCTTAACTATTACATAACTAGTTTAATATTACAAGTACACACAACTAACCAGTATCCATTTTTCATAAAACAAAAAATCTTTAAAAGATAAATGTCTAGTTCCATGTTTAAGACAAAATGTCTTTTCCTTGATAGCATACTTGACCCTATTCATATTTATGTCCCATGGAAAACATTTTGAAAACTTAGGATGAGCATAACAAGATCAGTAAGGGTTATAAAATCAGGAAGGAAAACATTAGCCCATCAGTAACTACCAATCAACGAAACCAATTATTTTCAATCCTAACGTACCTTATGAAATCATAATATGTATGAATAACATACATAAATCATAAATCATAATGGTAACTTATGACATTCATAACATACTTACATTATATCTATCACAACAACATAGGGATTCACATTTGGAATACCCATAACAGTATATTCCATAAGTCTGTTATGAGAAACATTAATTTTTACCTCTGTCACATTACCCAATTCATTGAAGATCTATCTCAGACTCTTCCACCACAGGTTTATTATGGAACCACCCATTTACGTAAACAATTCCCAAAACCATAAAATATTCATAACACTTAAAACAAGCATAATGTAAAGATAACATTTCCACATAGCAATAACAACATATAATTTAAATATTTTTACATAATAAATTCTTTATCATCCCATTTTCAAAATCATTGAAAACATTCAATAAAGATATTTTTAAATAAATGTGTCGCATACCACTTTGAAACTTTTAAATAAATTATCATTTTAAAACATTAATGCCCAAATAAATAAATCCTTAAATCCATTTTTAATACATGTAAATTATTGATAAATATTTATAATAACAAATAATTAAAACATATAAAACAATATTTTTGTCAAAGAGTTTTTAACCAAATGAGAGACTCTTGGATACAAATAATTGAGGAATAACATTAATCAAAACTTTATAATATCATAATAATAAAAGGGATCATGATATAATATGTCAATGGATAGTATATACATCATATAAAAGTTAATTGGTGTATAATAACAAATAAGTCACAATGTAATTTAAATTGAGTCAAAGTCCCTTGAAAAGATCATATCTTTAGATTAAGGATAATACAATGACATAATTATGTGTGAAAAATAAGAATACACCAAATATAAGTGGATATTAAGTGTAATACCATCAGAGGTAATTCACATATATTAATAGCATGACATAATCAAGAAGTATAAGTTTAACCCAAAGAATTGAAATTGGGTTAAGGAAGTTCCCTTACAGAAATTCGACAGCCTAACGGTGTCACATTAAAATTTATAAAATTAGTTGACGAGAGAAAAAATGGTATCTCATCACTTGGACATAAAATTTACAGCAATAAGTATATATAATAACATATCCAAACATAAGAAGATTTAAATTAAAATTCATAACAAAAATAAGTCTTTTAAAAAGAGTAGGGTGAAAGGTTCCCTTTACGATTTTGTAGCTTTCGAAACATACCCCCCATGAAGGAGGGATCATAAAATGAAAATTTAATTACCCATAATTTAATTTATATTACACATATAATACAATCATGGGCATTACATACACCACATAGAAGGAAATAGTGGAAATATAGCATGAATCTTACGTGAATATGAAGTGAGATGAAAACCCCTTACCACATTGTAATCAATTGATTCGAATGACCATAAGTTAATAACCACCAAATTAATCAAATAAAATAATTAATATAATGAAAATAATGAAAATATATATCAAATGTCAGTACACAATACACCACATTCAATAAATAAGTTGCGAACAATAGAAATCTCACAGTATTGAAAGTGAGATAAGAAACCCATTACCTTGTGTCCGACGTGACTTGTTTGTTCCTTGTTATTCCTAAATAATAAACTTATGTTAATTTATACTTGATTAATAACCCTTTTCAGTTTAATTATTATTTTTATATCACTTATTACAATGTTATAAACATTAGGCAATCATTTAAGTTAATAATGGTATTTTTGTCGATATTTGGTACTTCAGTAAAAAATGAACACCTTATAATTACAAGTTGTACATGTGGTCAAGAGTATATAATTTCTATAATTATATTCATGATTTAGATATCATATATATCATATATATACAGTATATATATGTATTTATAATATTGCATAACATTTTGAGGTAGGAAATGAAATGCACCGTTCATGGATAAGTTGTACGTATGCATGAACACTACTTTAATTTCAATTTAGTATTTAATGGAATGAAACAATTGTGATACATAAGTATATTATAATTCAAAAATAATATCATATATAATTTCAATAAATCCATCCTTTATATGTCCCACGTATCGTAAGAACAAGTTATATCATGGGGCGGTAGTCCACACTTCCTCAAATGAAATTATCACATTTACTCATAATGGAAACCATAAAGGTATGCTATAAATTAAAAATTCATAAGAATAAAGAAAACATAAACATAATATATATCATATATAAATATAGTGTCATCATAATGGCCACCATAAGAGGTGGTAGGAGATAATTGAACAATCATCGTTTCGTGAGGCGTTAGTTTTCCATCCACAAAAAATAGTATGTTCTTTACCTATTAGATTGATTTGTGTGTAAATGTAGTTTTAATACTTCACATAAAAACATCATTGTATATTGGGGATATGATTTTTTTAATAAAATAAAGTAATGAAAAGTGTTTAGGGGTTGGAGAAGTAAAATAAAAGACAAGAATTTAACAGAAATCGTTACCTTTAATTTGGGTAACTTCATTCGGTTTGAACACAAAGGACTTATTAAAGTGCCTTATGCCTAAGTTAAGGCTTCTACGATTAATATAAGGATATTGAGAGATTATTTGGAAAGGGTTTGGACGAGATAATGGGTTTTATAGGCGGGAGGAATGGTTTATAAGTAATTACTTTTTATAAGGGGGTGGAGGGGTTCTTTTGGAAAGTGTGAAAATATTATTTTATTATATAAGTATTTTCGGTTTTTAAAGGTCCAAAACTCATTAAGGTCGAAGAAACAATGACTAATGGTAGAAATAAATTCATCCCATAAGAATTGGAAAGGTTTTGGATGTTATTTTAATATATATAATCTTATTTATTTTAATGAATTATTAATAAGGTAAATACTGCACAATTTTTGTGTCATAAATAATTTAATTTATTTGATGTCTAACAATTATAAAAAAAATACAATGATGTAGAATTTTTTATATTTCCAAATAATATATATATTTAAAAAGATAACTTATATAACCCCTTGTAAAAATTAATTTTCTAAAAGATATTTGTTTATGTCATTTTTGTCTTTACTTTAATTTAATTAAAATAAAGTGTCATTATCACTCCTAAGTGGATCCATTGGCTCCTAAAATTGACCCAAGTATTCCCATGGTCGACCATGACTAAAATAATAAGTTTAAAACAAGTCTTATGGTAATTTTTTATTATTATAATATTTTTTCAACCTTGAATTACCCTATTTACCTTTAACCGCCGTAAATAAAAGTCAAAAATTACTATTCACCATAATTATTTTCATCTTATTGAACCACATTTTACTTATTAATTACAACCATTTATGTTGTATTTTTTAAATTAAATTCAAAGAAGTGATAAAATTTCATTGAAATGAAAAAGTCATTATTTTTAACTAATAATAAGTGGTTTCACTATTCATAAAAAATTGATGTTTTTTAGAAAAATACCAAAAATTCAGTCTATGGTATATTCAATATTCTGAATTAAAAAATTATGTCTATTTTACCATATTCAAAACATAAAAGTTAAATTAATTTATTTAAAATTATTTCCTGTTGTCAAATCAAATAGCGTGTTTTTATGAAACAATAACTATCAAAAGATCGATACTTGTTTATGTTCAATTTCAATGTAAAATTAATTAAAATGACTAAAATTGGATTAAATTGTAAAAATATATTCTAATTAAACTTTAATACCAATTAAAAAGATAATATAAACATATAAATAAATTATACTAAAATTCACTTTTGAATTAAAATACAGTATTTTCAGTATTCATTAAAAAATGAACTTTATCAGAAAAATACCAAATATTTACCAAAAGTAAATTTTTATGTCCTGAAACAAAAGATGAATTTTATTTTGTGAAATAGAACATATAAAAATGACCAAAACGAGATTTAAGGAGGCTTTTCCATCAAAAGGCGGTAAATCAATCTTTTAGTGAATATTAGAGTATTTACGATTAAAATTAGATTCGTTCATATTTTTAGCCAATAAAATTTATTGGATAAAGGTAAAAACATTTTACAAACATGTATAATCATTTTTAGTTAGTTCTATTCATTCCTGCCAATACAACGACTAGGCTTTAACTACCATTTAAAATAAAAATACTATATTATTAGTGTGCAACATAAGATTTCAACGAAACATGTTGTTGCATATCAGGTAATCCATCAAACATAGAATACCCTTTAAAGTAAAATTAATAATTATTTGAAAAATAATAATGAATAATAAAATGTCATATTCTTTTTTTACCTGGGATGTTACATCCTTCTCCCCTTTTGAGAATTGCATCCTTGAAATTTTAAAATTGTTCTTGGAAACTTCATTGAAAGTCCCGCATCAAAAAAAGAGTAAATAAAACTATCACTTTAAAAGAAAGCAAGATATCTACAATGGTCACCCATGATAACCCATACTAGGATTCCATGGAATCATGGATATGGAGGAGAAATCATACCATCAAGTTCTAATGAAGAGTGATATAAAAGATGATTAGGATAAAGTTAACCAGTAGAAAATCACAAACTTGTGATGGGTAAAATAGTCTTTCATTCCCCAGTAGAAAAAGTAAACAGACAACATTTTTGTTTTAAGTTAATTTTCATTGAGGAAAATATTTATTATCTTAACTAAAAACATAAGGAATCATACTTACTTGTCATGTAGACTTTCATCCTTTACAAGATTTCTAACACAAACTCGTATTTCTCCAAACGATGAGTATTCGGGATGACTTGTTCACATTAAAAGTTCTATAATCAACATTGATAGAATCACATAATCCAAAAAATATAAACTATATATTTTCCTTTTCATTAGACATTAACTAAAACCAAAATGGTTAGTTCAAGATCATATAATCCCCCAAAAGGATAATCCTTTATAAAAATAAATACTACTATCAATATCCAAAATTCAATAAAATGTACCAAAAGTTCTAGAAAGACAATTCAATACACAATTGACATTAAAATTCTTCGAAATAATCAAAATTCATATTGAAATCCAAATCAGAGAAGGATTTAAATCACACAGTCTTCCATAGTAAATCTTAATATTTATCCCCCAAAACATTGACCACTCTTAAAGTCTCATACTGAAGTGTAATCTACCTAATCACATATTCTCTATGTTAGGTTAATAATATCCATAAATAACAAAAATCACATTATGTACACAATAAAAACATATATTCTTCCATAAGAATATTTTAACAATTACTCCACAATTTAAATCCCATGGTATTCTATTTTCCTTATGTATATGGTGTTCCCAAAAGTGAGAATGCCTTCCAAAATAACATTTATCAGTTAATAATAAAATCATTTCCAATAATAAGAATGTCTATTTGATAAAACATATAATCCCAAATAAACTTATTCATGATCAATAAAATCATTTAACTAAAAATTATTAGTTATACTAACCAGGGACTTCATGTAGTCCAGAGGTAGGTGATAAATCCCAATCACACTTTGTGGGTTTGATTCCCGTAGCACTATCCAACACGACAGATTTCCACATGGTCTATGTATTTCCCTTTTTCAAAAACTATACAATTTCATAAATTAAAAAAAAAGGGACAAATTCCTCAAAAATAACCATAATATAATTTATCCTAAAAGGTTATCTAATACCTTTCATTTTGCACCCCAAAATGTAATAACCATTTATCAACTCTAAAATAACAATTACCTTTTCTAATCTGATAACTATTATGGTTATGTAACAAATGTCTAAATTACACCCTATCCTCTAAAGTTATCTAAAATGACCTCTGATACCAACTATAAGGACCCGACCTTAAGCCATACGTAATCATGAATTATGTCAAGACATCACATTGAGGATCTTTTTAGGTTTATATTTTTAGAGAATTCGTCCATAACTATTACATAACAACTTGAATATTACAAGTAGACATTACTATACAATATCTATTTTTCATAAAATAATAAATCATAAAAATAAACTTGTCTAGTTCCATGTTTTAGACATCATGAATTTTCCTTAACAGAATCCTTGACCTTATTCATCTTTATATCCTCTGGAATTTTTTTTAAAAACATGGGATGAGTATAAAAATATCAGTAAGGGTTATAAAATTATTAATGAAGGAATTATCCCATTAATAAATACAAATCAACGAAACCAATACTTTTCAATCATTACATACCTTACGAAATCATAAGATTTATTAATAACACACATAAATCATAAATCATAAAGGTAACTTATTGAATTCATAACATAATTACATTGTAGCTATCACATATACATAGGGAGTTACATTTGGAATACCCATGAAAATATATTCCCTAAATCTCATAGAAAAACATTAACGTTTACCACTGTCTTGTTACACAATGCACTGGAGAGATATTTCGGTCTCACCCACCATAGGTTTATCACAGAACAACTCTTATACATAAACAATGCCCAAAAATAATAACATATTCATAAAACATAAAAAAAGAATAAAGGAAAGATAATATTTCCACATTTCAATCACAACATATCATTTAAAC
Organism: Viscum album; assembly: GCA_963277665.1. Lineage (NCBI taxonomy): Eukaryota > Viridiplantae > Streptophyta > Magnoliopsida > Santalales > Viscaceae > Viscum > Viscum album. The sequence goes on along the minus strand of OY728150.1, from coordinate 1,204,597,204 downwards.
ATTTTGACATAATCAATTATTTATTAAACCATTTTCTATATCATTTGAATCATTTAATAAAGAGATTTTTGAACCAAAGTGTCCCATACCACATTGAAACTTTAAAATAAATTATCATTTTAAAACATTAATCTCTATATAAATAAATCCTTAAAATCATTTTTAAAACATGAAAATTAACGAGAAATATTTAGAATAAAAAATCTTCAAATCATTTAAAAAGACATTTTTATTAAAGAGTTCCTAACCAAATGAGACACACTTGAATACAAATAATTGAGGAATAACATTAATCAAAACATTATAAAATCATGAGAATAAAGGGTATTATTATATAATAAGACAAAGGACAGTATATACACCATATAAATGTTAATTGGTGTATAACAATGAATAAGTCTCCATGGAATGTAAATTGAGACAAAGTCCCTTGCCAAGATCATATCCTTAGATTAAGGATAAATCAATGACATAATTATATGTGACAAATAAGAAAACACCCAATATAATTGGATATTAAGTATAAAAATATCATAGGACATTCACACATATTCATAGCATGACATAACAAATAAGTATAAGTTTAACCCAAAGAATTGAAATTGGGTTAAGGAAGTTCCCTTACTGAAATTTGACAACCTAACAATGTCACATTAAAATTTTAAAATGAGTTGATGAGAGAAAAAAGGGTACCACATCACTTGGAAATTAATTTTTTATCAATAATTATATATAAAAACATATCCCAACATATGATGATTTAAATTAAAAGACATAACAAATAGAAGTCTTTTAAAAAGAGTAGGGGAAAGGTTCCCTTAACGATTTTGTAACTTATAAAACATACACACCAAGAAAGAAGGATCAAACAATGAAGAAGTAATTACCCATAAATTGAAGTATATTACACATATAATACAATCATGGGAAGTACATACGTCACCCAAAAGGAAATAGTTTTAAATATTTCATGAATCTCACGTGAATACGAAGTGAGATGAAAACCCCTTACCATGTTGTAATGAGTTGAGTCGTATTAAAAAAAGTTAACAACCACAAAATGAATTAAATAATACCATGAATATAAATAGAATATTGATAATATATATCAAATGGTTTTACAAAATACACCAAATGGAATAAATAAGTGGTGAACAATGGAAATCACACAGAATTTAACGTCAAATAAGAAACCCCTTACCTCGTGTCCGACTTGACTTGTTTGTTCCTTGTTCTTCCTGAATAAAAAACATAAGTTAATTTACACTTGATTAAATACGTTTTTAATGTTAATTATTACTTTTATATCACTTATTTCCATGTTATAAACATTATGTAATCATTTATGTTAATAATGGCCATTTTGTCAATATTTGGTACTTGAGTAAAAAATGAACACCTTATAATTCCATGTTGTCCATCTGGTCAAGAGTAAATTATTTCAATAATGATATTAATGATTTAGATATCATATATATCATATGTATCCAGTATATATATGTATTTATAATATTATATACAATTTTGAGGTAAGAAATGAAATGCACCGTTCTGGGAGACGGTAAGCCGTACATACGTATGAACGCTACTTTCATTTAAATTTTGTATTTAATGAAATGATAAAATAGTGATAAATAGTTATACTATGATTCTAGTATAATATCAAATAAAATTTCAATAACTCTATCCTTTATATGTCCCACGTATGGTAGGAACGAGTCATATCACTTTGAGGGGGAGGTAGTCCGCACTTCCTCAAATGAAATTATCACGTTTACTCATAATGGAAACCATAAATGTATGATATAAATTAAAAATATAAAAGAATAAAGAAAACATAAACATAATATATATCCTATATAAATATTATTTCATCATAATGGCCACCATAAGAGGTGGTAGGAGATAATTGAAGAATCATCATTTCGTGAGGCATCAGTTTTCCATTAACAAAAACAGTATGTTCTCTACCCATTAGATGAAGGTTTGTACAAGTGTAGTTAGAATCCATATCATAACAACATCCTAGTATATTTAGGGTACAAGTGTTTTTATTATATAATGAAATTAATAGAGTTTAGTGGTCTAGAAGTAAAATAAAAAATAATAATTTAAGAGAAACGGTTACCTTTAATTCGGGTATCTATCATTGGTTTGAACCAAAAGGACTTCTTGAAGTGCCTTATGCTGAAGGTAAGGCTTATAGGAAGAAAAGAGCTATTTAGAGTTTATTTACACAGGGTTTGGATGAGCCAAGTATCTTTATAGGTGTGAGGAAAGCATTAGAAGTGAGGGATTTTTATAAGTGGGAGGAGGGTTTCTTTAGGAAAGTATGAAAATATTATTTTATTATATAAGGACTTTCGGTTTATAAAGGTCCAAAACTCATTAAGCTTGAAGATAAAATAAATATAAGTCAAATTAAATTCTTATAATAAGAATTGGACAGGTTTTGGATGTTATTTTAATATTTACAATCTCATTTATATAAATAATTTATTAATGAGGTAAATACTGCATCATTTTTGTTTCATAAATAATTTAATTTATTTGATTTCTAAAAATTATATTAAAAAATCGCATTATTTAAGAAATATTTTTATATTTCTAAATAATATTTATAGTCAAAATTATAGCTTATATAACCCCATGTAAAAATTAATTTATTAAAAGATATTTGTTTAGGTCATTTTTGTATTTACTTTAAGTTAATTAAATTAAGTTTCATTATCACTCTTAAGTGGATCCATGGGGTCCAAAAATTGACCCAAGGATGCCCATGGTCAGTAATGACTCAACCAATAACGTTAAAACTAGGTTTAGGGTAATTTTTTATTATTATAAAATTCTTTTTACATTAAATTACATTATTTACCATTAATTGTGGTAAAGAAAAGTCAAAAGTTACAATTCACCAAAAATTATTTTTCTATTATTGAACCATAGTTTAATTACCAATAAAAACCATGTATGTCAGATTTTTGAGATTAAATTCATAGAAGATGATTTTTTTAAATGAAAAAGTAAGAATTTTTAACTACTACTCATGGTTTCACTATTCATCTAAAATTGAAGTTTTTTAGAAAAATACTAAAAAATAATCCTAAGATATATTTGATATTCTAAATTCAAAAATGATGTCTATTTTACCTAATTAAAAACATATAAGTTACATTAAATAATTTAAAATTAATTCCCATTGTCAAAACAAATAGCGTGTTTTTACGAAACAATAGCTATCAAAAGATTGATATTTGTTTAGGTCCAATTTCAAAGTTAAATTAAAATAAATGACAAAAACTAAATTAAATGGAACATATATATTATAATTAAAATTACAAACCAATTAAAAAGATAATATAACTATATAAATAAATTATATTAAAAGGCTCTTTTGAATTAAAATACAGAATTTTTCTCTATTCATTAAAAATGAACTTTATCAGAAAAATTCTAAAACATTACCCAATGTAAATTTTGTTGTCCCTAATCTAAATAAGGATTATATTTTGTCAAATAGAACAGATAAAAATGACCAAAACTAGATTAAAATTGGTTTCTCCATAAAAAAGTGGTAAATCGACCTTTTAGTAAATAAAAGAGTATTTACGCTTACAATTAGATTCATTCATATTTTAAGCCCCTAAAATTTATTAGATAAATTTAAAAACATTTAGTAAAAATGAATAATCATATTTTAGTTAGAATTATTCATTTCATCTAATAAAATGTCTAGGAATTAACTTCCATTTAAAATAATATTATTATATTATTAGTGTGTAATGTAAGACTTCTATGAAACTCGTTGTGGCATATCAGGTAAGCCAGTGAACATAGAATCCCCATTAAAGTAAAATTAATAATTTGATTAAAAATATTAATAAATAAGAAAATTTCATATTGTTTATTTACTTGGGTTGTTACACCCCCAATTTTTATTTGAAAAATTAATAGGGTATAATAGTATTAGGAAACATGGACCCAAATGAGAAAGGAAGGAACCCTTACTTGGGTGTGTGATTTCAAAAGCTTGAGAGAGGCTTCATGGGAGATTTGGGTTTATTTTATATTACCCTTGAGAGTTTATTGTAGAGTTTTTATGTGAATAATGGTTGTTTCTAGAATAGAAGTGGGTGATTGGTTAGGTTTATATAGGAAATGAGAGTGGAATTCTTTAATATTTCACACACATAGGTTTTGCACACTACACACTAAAATATTCAAAACCCCAAACCAAACCATGTTATTTGACCTTTGTTTTTATCCAAGAGGAGTGGAAAAAATTATTTTATACTTTCAAGGGTCAAAGATGAAAAAAACTTTCATATGTGGAGGTGAGTCACACCCTCAAAGAAATGAATTTAAAATCATAAAATATATTATACATTTTTGAGGATTCACTAAGGAATTATAAAATAGGTTAAATAAATTTAAAATAAATTTATTTTAAAGTTAAAACATATATTTGGTAAAATATACCTTTTATGGTATTTATTACATCAATATTGGGTTATTATGATGTCATAAAACACACTATATACTTATATATTATTTAATTTTTACCCAAAAAATTGACTGTCTCATAAAATTATGAAAAAATCAACATTGGATAATTTATAAATCCTAATTCCAAAAATAATATTTATTGTATCTAAATAATTTTCAAAATATCTACATTTTCACTTTTAAAATGAAACCTTCATTTATTGAAAATTGAGGTGTTTTGACAAAATTAGTTTTTAAACCTTAATTAAAACTGACAATTAACTTCATAAAAAGTTTATACTAATTTAGTAGTAATAAATTTAATACGATATTAATATTTAGGAAAATTTTTTGTTATTTCAAAAATTCATTCATTCTTTAAAATAATTTATTTAAAAAATACACTTTCTATTTTATCGTATAAAAATATAACTTTTAACAACTGATTACCTAATAATTTATAGATAAGGAACTGATATAATAAAAATTTATAGGAATTTTTTTTAATATTATTAATGTAAACTCTATTTTAATATAACAATGTATATATTTCCCAAAAGTACCATTTTTACCTAAAAATGAATTTATCAAATTCATTATTTTTTTAAAGAAATACTATTACCATATAGGATTTTATTGAAAAAGAATTTTATTTAAAGAAATGGATTAAACAATAAGTAACTAATAACTTGTTACATAAAACCTTATAACACATACATAATACCTATGGGTAAGGTGTGCGATGGTGATAGACTCTTAGGGCGGCTCAGACAACATCGCTCAGGTGGTAATCTTTATTTACTTGAACTTATCCCGTAGGTGATTACATTCAACCTTAACGTGTTGAAGCATGGCTTGGACTTGGACAAGAGATAACCCCAATGACACTACCTCTTTCCCAAAATCTAAAAAATGAGCTTTGTAAAGCCCGAGTCTACTAGAAGAGGCCATCATCTCCTTTATCTTTATCAAAAGGATTTATAAAAAACATGTATTTATATTAGTTCTGTGATCACTGATCAAAGGTTTATTATCAATGGCAAAGATACATAATGGTCATTTTAATACAATTATATATAAAAATTAATTAAAAAATAGTTCATGTGTTTTCTATATCCATGATACTTTTAATTGAAAGAAAGGGAATTTTATTCATAAATGATCGGGTCGTTACAACCTTCCCCCCATAAGAAAAAATTACCTTGTAATTTCCTTTTCCCACACTAAAATATATGAGGGTAACACTACCTCATCAATTCCTCATGTTACCTTGTTTCTTCTTCAAAATTGTGGTTTCTTCACAATACTTTTATAATAGGCATTGTTTTGTTTAGTTGAACTTTTTCCCTACGATCTAAGATCTTCACAGACATCTCTTCATAGGAGAGGTCATTCTCCAATGGTACCACCTCTAGATTGAGTACATGTGATGGGTCATGTATGTACATCCTCAAGAGTGACATATTTAATACATCATGTACTTGATATAGGTTTGGTGGTAGTGCTTGTTGATTGGCCACTCCTCCAATGTGATCAAGCTTCTTAAAATGGATGATATACCTTGAACTATGATTTCACTGGTTCCAAATTTTCATCACTCTCTTCCATGGAGATATGTGGAGGAAATACATATCTCTAACATCCAACTCTAAGTATCATCAATGGTTGTCAACATAGCTCTTTATTTGACTCTGAGATGATTTTATGTGTTTTTGTATAGTCATAACCTTCTCCACAATTTCTTCGACCATTTCTAGACCTAGATGTTTTTTCTCCCCAACTTCATCCCAACAGGCTGGTGTTCTGCACGTCTTCCCAAAGAGGGTTTCATAAAGATCCATATTGACACTTGATTAGAAACTGTTGTTGTAATAGAACTTCACTAAAGGAATATGTTTGTCCCATATACCTTTTAAGTCCATTGAGAAATATCTAAACATGTCCTCAAGTGTTTGGATAGTCCATTTAGATTTTCTATTTGTTTGAGGGTGATAGGTCGTGATGAAGTACAACCCAGTGTTCAGACCATATTGGAGACTCTTCTCCCACACAATGTTGAATCTTGGATATTGATTAGATACAATCTATAGTGGTACAAAATGCAGCCTTACCACTTCTTTGATGTATTTTAGTGCCAATTGATCCAATGATAAATAATCTCGAATTCTAATGAAGTGTGAAGAGATGATCCACAACAACCTAGACAACATTGTTTCTGTTTTATTTCTTCGTATGTATGGTGACAAAGTCCATGGTGATGTTTTCTGATTTCCATGTTGGTATGGTTAATGGTTGCATCATCCCCTCAGTCTTCTACCTCTCATACATCACTTGCATACATACTAGGAACCTTGATGTATATTCAGTGATATCCTTCTTCATGTTATCCCACCAATAATGTTCTTGGAGATCCCGATACATCTTTGTGTTTACTGATTGAATAGAGAAATTTAAACTATCTGCCTCATCAAAAAGATATTTTTTCATCTTCATATTTGATAGAACACATAGTCTTGACCCAAATATCAAAATTTCATCTTCATTAACATTAAAATCCAAGGATTTCCCTTAGCTAATAGTTTACACTTTCTTCTAAATTCCCACATAATCTTTCTGATCATCCCTTAACCTTTCCAAAAGATAAGGTTGAGAAATAATTTGTGAAAGGATTTATGGTGTTTCCTTATGTATGATATCCATGCCCATCTTCATCAAATCTATGAATATTGGATCCTTTTCAGTTATTTTCAATGATAAAATCATTAGGTCCTTTATGCATAGAGCATCCCCTACATTGTTTGCTTTCCCATGGTCATATTGGATTGATCAGTCGTAATTCTCGATGAGCTCTAACCATCATCATTGGTGCACGATCAAATTGTTTTCTGTGAATATATATTTGTGATATTTTTGATCTTTATATATTTCACACTTTCCCCCAAAGAGATAATTCCACCATATTTTTAATGCAAATATCATAGCTTCCAACTATAGATCATGTGTGGGATAGTTTTGTTCATGAATTTTCAACTACCTTCATTCAAAGGAAATGAAATTTTCATTATACATTAACACATATCACATTCCCTTCATCAAAGAATCATAAAAATTACAAAAATCTCCGCACTTCTGGGTAGTGTAGCACATGGGTAGTGATAAGACTCTTCTTCAACTCCAGGAAGCATTCATCACTTTCATCGTTCTATGAAAACTTGATTCCATCTGAGTTATCTTGTTAATAATATTTCAAAATCATGAGAAATTTCTCACAAATTAGTGGTAGTATCTAGATAAACCATTGAACATATGGATATCCGTAAAAAATGTTGGCCTCAACATCCATAAATTTCTTTTTTTTGGAAGTATCCATGTATATACCATTGATTATGATGATATTTCCGATGAATGAGACTTCCATCAACTAGAACTCACACTTTCTCTACACTGCGTAGAGATTTTCCTATCTCAAGGTCTCTAGTACAATTATTATATGTTTCTCAAGCTCCTCCTTGGTTTTGGAGTATATTAGAATATTTTATAAAACTATTGCCACAAATTCATCAAGGTAATTTTTAAAGACTCTATTCATCAAGTCCATGTAGATTGATAAAGCCTTAGTGAGTCTTAAAGGCATTACTATGAATTCATAGTGCTCATAACTTATATGAAAAGAAGTATTGGGAATATCCATCTTCTTTAGAGTTGTTAATATCCCAAATGAAGATCCACCTTGGAGAAATATCTTTCTCTACATTGCTGATCAAACAGGTCATGAATATGTGAAAAAGGATATTTGGTTTTAATCACGATTTTTTGGAGATCACAATAATCAATTAAAAGGAATATTGACCCACCCTTCTTCTTAATGAAGAGGACTGGTGCACCACATGGTGTAGGACTTGTGCATATAAACCTTTTATCAAGATTCTCCTATACTAGTTTCTTTAGATCATTAATATCCACAATAGATACTGTATATGGACTCTTGGATATTGGAAAAGATCTAGGTATGAGATCAATCAAGAATTCAACATATCTTCTAAGAGGAAGACCGATCAATTCATTGGGAAACACATCAATGAATTCCATCACAGTAGTAATGTCATTGAGGATGGTTACTTCATTATACTCAATCAAATGTGAAAGATACATGTGATCATAAAGAATTAATATCCATTCTTAAGAGGATGGTGCTAAAGAATATTCATCCTCGTCCATTCACTTGTATAGAATCAGGGGTCGATGCATAATATGGAGAGTTATTTCCCTCTCATGAAAATTTATGTTGAATCTATGTAATTAAATTCAATTCATGCCAATAAATACATGAAATTATACCAAGGGAAGTATGATGAGGTTCATTGGGAAGATCAATCCATAAATTATGATAGGGGAGGAGTTATATTTATGGGATGCAATAATCTCCCAATTTTCCAATCTCATGGTAATATCTACTTCCATGATTGTTGGTGGTGTTTGTATTGTTCTAATAAACTTCTATGATATAAAATATTTCATAGAAATAAAATGAAAAAGTACATTCACTATTATAGAATGAATAACAAGCGTACCTATCACTAATTTTTTGATAGGATTCACTTTAATGGTTGTGATGGAAAAAGATCACCCTTGATTCCATAGAGGTTGTTGGTTGTCAAAAAAACACTTGGATTGGGGAACCGGTTCGAAAAGTGTTTTGGGTATATGCAGTTTTAGCAATTAACAATCTGTTGAGGATCGAATGAAGTGTTCCTTTCCTCTTTCATAGTAGTGGGTTTTGTTTGTCAGCAATCACTAACATGGTTCCCTTCCTTCCTGCACCAAAAGGATTTCCTCATCCGATTCCGGAAATTTTCAGGGTTCTTCTTTCCCTACCATTAGAAAGTGGGATGATTGAATATATTAGAACTACTATATTTATCTATCAATCCACTTGGATTAATGTTCATCTTCTTATTCTTATCCTCATGATACCCTTAGGATTCACTGATCTCTATTTTGACTTTGAGGGAACATCAGGCAATCTACTAATATCTGTCAAAGATACAAATCTCTAGGGGCTTTTGTAGGCTTGGTTTTAGCACACCCAATATTTGGTCAACCTTGAATTCTAGGGTAATAGTGAAATCAGAGGCGTATCCTGCAAGTCTGGTGAAGTATTCCCCATATTCCCTATCAAATTGGTCATCCTATTACCTGAGTGTAAAGAAATATCTTACCATCATAATATGGAGGGCGTGGGTAAAGTTTTTATAAAAAAATCCCAAAATCCTTCCATCCCATCACCTCGATATGTTACTTTGGATTTATATTTTTGATCAATGTACACCATTGATCAGATTCACTCTCTATACGGTAAGTATCTAGAAGAACCATCTATTGTTAAAAACATTAAAGGATGAATTATATCTGCTCAATGGAGCTGATAAATATTTTGGCGACTGAGGGATAAAATGATCCATTGAAAGTAGGAGGCCTTTGTCCCATCAAGATCTCGATTGAAACTTGTTATTTTATTGGGGGGGGGGGTGGACGTACTACTTGAATCATATTTTTATTCAAAATTTTAGTTAAATGAAAGAGTACCATGATAATTTTTGTGATTTCTGCTCCCTTCAGTTTGCACATCTCATTAGTACAGTCATCGCATTGATCTTCACGGTGATTGTTATCTCGAGTCCTCCTATTACCATCCATTGGATAAAATAAAAGGACAATTTGGGGTATGGATTTTAAACTAGTATACACATAAAGTAGAATCCAACAAAAAAGGGATAACATTTAAATTATATTTATTTCCTTGACATAAGAATTTCTAGGCTTCAATATATGTTATCAATGATCTATTTCCTAATGTATATTATGGGATTTTTTATTGAACTATTAATAATGGTTCATACTAAGATTATTAATTTACCAAAGAATATCCCCCGGAGTGTCGAACCAAGTGCAGTAAGGCCCATTGTTTTTCACCAGTTCCTATTCAAGTATATCTCATAGTGATATTCTCAGGTTTTACCCCAACATACATATGTTCTAGAGCCACATCTACTTCTTCTTATACATATAGGGATGTATTTTCTTGATAAACCACTTAATCTATAATCACAAATATTTAGGGATGTTTTTTATATACTTAATATTATCCCTAATTCTTTTACTAGGGTTTTATAATCATAATTACAAACTAAACCTTTCTACAAACAATAACAACCCTTCTCTTTATCTCATGTTTAGAAGTAATTTATTACATAAATATGCTCTTAATACGACCCCTAAAATCGATATTTCTAGTGTATTTGGGGAGTAGGAACATTACATGACACCTTATCACATAAAAGTAAATATCTTTATTGAAAACTTCTTGTACTTGACCAAAACATTCATTCAAACATAGCATTGTATGGGAAAACCAAAGGACACACATAAGAAAATGATATAAAATAAAGCTCAGTAAGGTAGTAAACAAGGAATAACATGATGAATTACATACTTTTTGGGAAATAAAAATATCAATGGAGCATAATAGAAACATGAACATAAAGGAACATTATATCACTGTCATCATAACATGGAAATGCGGCAACAACTTAAAACACTACATCATTAACATAAAGGAATCTGGTAAACACTTATCCTGACATGTTGAAAAAATGTACTACAATGGAATAAGTTAAACCCATGTCCCAACATGAGGTATCATGATACTAAACATTACCCAATGCATTGGAGCGCTATTAGGCCACCCCCTTCACAAACATTTCAATCTCATGCTTATGTATTCCACATATATCCTATAACATGAATTCATTCTGCATCAACCTTTATTCCATGTTAATGGAATTTACAATGAATAGTTGAATGTATATAATTAGTATGTATATGTACATAAAGGTGAATACCCTTGATAGAGAAATGGGTATGGTATTCACATATGGGTGATTTTTGCACGGAAAATCATGGTGCAATTTCAGTAGCATAACAATATCACATTGGGATTTATAAAATGGGTTTATGAGAGAGAAAGGGGTATCCCATCATTTAAAAATGAAATGGTAAGTCAGGTAATCATGTATAATAATATCCAAACATATTAAATGTAATTTTAGAATACAAAATATTAAATAAATGTTTGAATGGAAATGAGGATTGAGAAATCCCTTATTATATTTCGGTATGGTAATGGGTGTACATGAGAGGGATTAATGAGTGTGAAAGGGGTATCTCATCAATAATAAATAATAATGGTATTATGGTGGAGGTGATAAAAAATACCCCATAATTTGTAATTGAGAAATTAAAAGGGTATAACAATATAAGGAAACTTGGACAAAAATGAGAATCGAAGGAACCCTTACTTGGATATGTGATCGCAGAGGCTTAGGAGAAGCTTATTTGGGTACTTGGGCACCATGGGAGGACTATAGGGAGTTAATAACACTGTGAGGATGAGCTTAAAATATTTTTTGTGATGAGAAGTGGGATATTTGTGAGTTTATATAGGAACTACGAGGAAAATTATTTAATATTTCAAAAACTTAAGTTTTGGAACCTACACACTAAAATATTCAAAGCCAAAAAAAACCTATGATTTTTTTGATGCTTTATAGAAAAGGACAGTGGAAATCACTATTTTATATGGCCAAGGAAATGAAGACATTAAAATATTAGCCTTTCTTATGCAAAGGTGAGTCACACCCTCAAGGAAATGAATATAAAATCATAAAATATATTATACATTTTGGAGGATTCACTAAGGAATTGTAAAATATGCAAAAAAAATCCAAAATAACTTTATTTTAATTTTAAATCATATATTTTCTCAAATATCTATTTTATGGTATTTATTAAATCACTATTGGTTCATTATGATATCATCAAACACAATAAATACTTATATATATTTTAATTTCTACCCAAGAATTCATCTGCCTCATAGAATTATGAAAAATTCATGGTTGGTTAATATCGACATCCTAAGTCAAAAAATAGTATTAATTTTATCTATGTATTTTTCTAAATATGTGAATTTTCACTTTTAAAATGAGAACTGACATTTATTGAAAATTGATGGGTTCTGACAAACACTGAATTTAAACATAATAATAAATTACATTTGACATCAGAAAAATTATATAATCATTTACTATTAATAAAAGTGAATAGATAATAATATTTCTTTTAAATATTAATTATTTAAAAATTCATTAATTCGTTCAGAATAAATTCTCTAAAAATCACACTTTCTGTTTTATCATATAAAAATACAACTCTTATCAAACTGATTAACTTATCATATAAAAATAAGGAACTAATATAATCATCATTTATATTATTTTTTTATAATATTATTAAAAAACCCCAATTTTTTAATACAATAATGTATATTTTTCTCCAAAAGTTACATTTTTACCTGAAAATTCAATTTATCAATTTCATCATTTTTTTAAGAAAGACTATTCTTATACTATAATTGATGGAATAAGAATTTCTGATATATAATGGTATTACCCATTAAGTAACTAATACCTTTTTAAATAATCCCTTATAAAACCAACATATGACCTAAGGGAAAGGTGTGGATGATGATAGACTCTTGGGGTTGCTTGGATAACATCACATAGGTTGTAATAACTATTAAAAGAAACTTATTTCATATGAGATTCTATTCAAGATTAACATGTTAAAACTCAACTTCGGCTTGGTCAATAGTGAATCCCAATTATGCTACCTCCCTCCTGAGCTCTGAAAAATGAACTTCGTACGACCTGAGTGTGCAAGATGAGGCTATCACCTCCTTTGTTATGTTTAAAGGATTTTCTAAAAGCTTATATTTATATTAGTTGTGTGATAACTATTCAATGAATATATTATCATTGGTAAAGATCCGTCACAGTCATTTAAATCCAATTAAAAATAACAATTAATTAAAAGATAATGCTTGTGTTTTTTTATCTATAAGACAATTAATTGAAAAAAATGACATTTTATTCATAATTTTTTGGGTCATTACAAAATAGTTATCATATTTCATTATTCTTTAATTGACCACATAAATCACCTGGGATCATGATGACACCACAACTATCAATACATGTTTCATCCAATTTCAATGTCTAATATATCCTCATATGATATCACATATCTCATAATTCATGGGATTTAATTTAGCATTTCATTTGAGTTTAAAATCAAGGCTACTTGGAACCATAGTCCAATTCCAATATTCTGGGCATAAAACTCCATTTATAACTACTGTGGTAATTTTAAGCATATGAACATATACTACAAACTGTTTATCAATAAAACCTATATGGTATTATTATGAATCACTTTATTTCCCACAATCATATATCAAATGCATGCATTCAGGGCTAGAGCATCCTGTCTAGAACCTTGTTGTTATTTGAAGCATCAGTCTATGTATCAAAATTAGTTTAACAATCAGCCACATATTTCACATCTATCACATTTATTAAGGCTAATCACCACTAACCCTGTTATCACTATTTCATATAATGGTATTACCTTTTAATTTATTCAAGGTTCATCAATTTTAAAAAAATAATAATATGAAAAATTAATTACTAAACTATTTATCATTATTATTAAAAAAACCAAATAACCCATCATGGTTTATCCAACTATCCCTTAATTTATATTATCATTAACTCATGATCACATTAACCAACTAATTACACAATCCCATTAAGTTAAAAATTCCATAACCCGAATATCCCAGTAATTTCATAATCACATCATTACATTAACTAATTTACTAATTAATTTATCCAATTCAAGATGTGATTTATAAACAAGGTAATTTTTATTTCACAATTATATACTCATCATTATTATCTAGACCATGGGATTTAAAATTTAAACCACTTACCTTAGAACTGTTCAGAGACATTCACCAAGACAGAAATACCCAAATTGTAGTGGAACATTCAATTACACAATAAAGATTGAGATCTGGAACCATATCATAGATCCAAGAAGAAATGGATCAAAAACCATAAAACATGGATTAAAAAAAACTAAAATTCGGACTAAAGATATCCTATTCATATAGAATAAGAGAAAAGAGATGAAGAGAAATCCAATTGGAAAGAGATCACATATCTGGAGTGGTGAAAGTCCTTCAAAAAGATCTTTGATTCATCAAGAATGATGTTCAAAATCCCATGGAATTTTTCTAGGAGCATTGAAATAAGAAGGGACATGTTTTTGGACAATGTAATCATTTCTTGGGTATAACTGGAGGAGTTAGAGAATTTAAAATAATATATTTTTGAATAAAATAATTCTATAATAATGGTTTCCTGGGCTGGGGTCCATGGTTTTCCAAACCATGTTCTCTAACTGCGCACCTCTCTTAGGGGTCGCACTGTTACTACTATATGAGGGTGAAATTTTTTTCAAAAAATGTTATAATTATGAAATTGAACTATGTTTATGGATGCATAGTTTTTTGGGGGTAGGTTATTGGTATTGGAAAATCATGCACCAACTGTGAACTACCCCTTCATCTACAAAAAATTACAAATTCTCAGTAGAAACAACCCCAAACAAAAACCCATCCTAGATAGACCAAAAAGGGTAAAAGTTTAACTATAAATGATAATGAAACGTATCTATTAAATGTAGAGATCTTAGAATCTCCCCACATTATAATATATCTTCCTCAAGGTGTAATACTATGAATCTCTAAGATTCCTAGGTAAAAATATTAGGTAACTAAGCCCACATATACACTTTTATCTTCTATGTTTCCTCCTGAACACATTAATGTTGAAATAATACTCAAATTATCAGCATGGTCTTTCAGGGAAACAATTTATCACTCTGATCCATTACGTGTATCAAATTATTTTCAAAGGACACATCGGTCACATGCTAAACATTATCCCCATAAATCACATTAGATGCATCATGGTGATATAGATGAAGTTGTGACACATAAAAATTCTCATACATTGAACTATATCTCCATAGAAGATCCAATAAGTATGCTATCAACCTAATTGTCTCTACTACATCAAAATACCTTACAAAACTTAGAGCCAAAAATGTCATATCTCCAAATCCTATGGTTTCCCAATCTTTGTGACAACTGAAGGAACACACGGTCATCCACTATAAACTCATGGTTTCAACATTGTATTTTAGCATATTGGTTCTGTCCACATTGATCAAAAACTATACATTTATGAATAAGAAGAAAATTCTTTAATTTCTCATGAAGAGGACTCGGTCCAAAAAACTAGGATTCACCGACCTCTATCAATAATAATGGTGATTTAAATGGACACCATAAAGAGCCTCAAATGTTGTGATATGAAGAGTTACTTAATAACGATAGTTATTTGAGAGATCTATAAGTTTTTTTCTTCATCCAAGACACCCCAAATTGTAGAATAGAAACCACTATAGTATCCTCTAAAACCTATATAGTAAAAATTGAATTCCCATTTGTCTATGGGTGGAAATACATACTCATAAATATCTGTGATCCAATCCTATTCTACGAACCATTCTAGAAGTGAGAAGTAAAACTTGAGACAATAAATTAATCTATACTTTATGTAACCCCATAATGAAGGAATATATCTTGATATTATAAGTTTCTCAAACGATCCACTAATAAGGTCTCGTTTATATATTAGAAAAGAGATACTTTTATCAGTCGGTCCACTACCACCAAAATTGAATAATTCCTCTGAGGCATCCTCGAGAGATGCACCACAAAGTCATTATTAACATTATCCCACTCCCATTATTGAATGGTAAATTACTTTAGTAAACACCCATGTTATTTATTATTTTCCTTCACCTATTTAAAAGTTTTTATTCATGTTAAAAACCCTTAAATATCCTTTTTCATCCTTGGTCACCAATATTTTCGATGTAGGCGATGGTACATTTTTTGTCAAAACCATATGCACCACCCACTTAAAGGCATCAAATTAATGTATCAACACATTTCCCAGAAGCATGGGAACAAAAACTTAGTTTCATACATAGATAATCTCATCCTTATTTATGGTCTAATTGGAATATGACTCCCCACCATCAACGCTTTCCCTTAAGACCAAACACTCTATATTCTCATAATCAGTTTCTATGATTTAGCTCAAAATTTTGGACTCAACTATCACTAAGACAATTTTCATATTTTCATAGACTTTACTAAACCATAACATTCATCTATTCTCAGAAAGCTATCATTTTACACTCAGAACTAGAATCCTAGACTACCAGAGTCAGTTGTTTTTTAGCTTAAAAATTATGGAAAACTATTTCCCTTCGCGAATGTATATTATTAATCAAAATCAAATGAATACATATATTAGACCTATATCTACTACTATATATTCAAATCTCATATTGGAAGGATATTATTTATGATCTTGTGATTAGTATAAATGGTAAATTTACGACAATTTGATAATTTCTCCAACACTTTAGGTAATAAAAAACCATCGCTAACATTAGGTTGTGCATAGTGTAGTTCTGCTCATGTGGCCTCAACTACTATCACCCATATTCCTCAACTCGACCAACCTATATCAACACTGCTTCAAGACCCACTTCAGAAGAACCACAAAACATCATATACTACTCCCTTGGATTGGGTAGGATCAATATCACTGTAGTAGTGAAGCGCTTCTTCAACTCTTGGAAGGAATTATCATTTGAACTAGACCACTAAAAGATAACTCACATTTTTCATGTCTTAAAGAGGAACATAAAAGTGGTAAAAATCTTTGATGAACCTCCTATAATACCCCCTAACCCCACAAGACTCTGAATATTGAAAACATTCTTGAGTTTATCCCAGGAAACTACTTCCTGCACCTTCTCTACATCAACAAACACTCCTTCATCAGAAATAATTTGACCCATGAAATGTACCTCATCAAGGAAAAATTGACACTTAGATATACATACATATAACTTATTCTCTCTCAGTGCACTCAAGTTGTTATAAATATATTGGGATGATATTCATAAGTCTTGGAGTACACAAATATTTCATCAACAAACACTACAACAAATAGATCCTGATACTGGTAGAATATGTTGTTCATCAAGGCCATAAACACAATAGGATGTTTTTTCAACATAAAAAACAACACGACATACTCATAAATTCCATACCAGCTTCTTAATAAAATCTAAGGTATATGAGATGGCCGAACTATAAAATGATGATACATCAATCCAAATTCAATATCTAAAAAGAGACAAGATCCCCTAAACTTGGAAAATAGATCTTCAATATAAAGGAGAGGATATACATTCTCCACTATCATATAGTTCAACATTTGTTAATTAACACACAATTGTATATTACCATCTATAGTATTATCAAACAAGAACAGAGAACCCCAAGGTGACATACTCAGAAAAATAAATCCCTTATCCACAAACACTTCCAATTGAGTCTTGAGGTCCTGAACCTCTGTTGTATCCATTATATATGGTGAAATATAATCTGGCTCAACAATAATCATGATTTTGATTGTATGTTACACATCTCACTTCAATGGAATCCTTGATATGTCCGTAGGAAATACTTCTTGGAACCTATCTACTAAGGGTGGAAAGTCATAATGCTTAACACCTCCATTATCCAATAAATGACTTGAAACCAACACATTGAGCTCCCCTAGTTGTTTATGAAATGTAATTGAATGGATAGCATGGATATCCCAATATCCATGATGAACATAACTATTATCCTCTAGAGATATAATGGTCACTCTTCTAAATTATTAAAAAATGTGGTCTTGGTATGCTACTAACTAGTCAACACCCACAATCAGATCAAAAAATTACATATCCATAATATAAAGATCCCAAAAAAATGATACTCCCAAATCTTAAGATAACATGCCTTGTAAAAATAGATATCTCTCAATCATACACCCAATTCTGTATCGATCATCATCACCCCTCTCAAAAACTCCACTACTAGACTCAACAAATTAAAAAGTTGTACATATAAAAAGGAATAAGATGTACTATTTTCAAATAATGCTCTAGAATGTGTAGAATCTATAATAACTGTACCTCTAATTTTTTATGGTCTAGACTCGCTATCCATATGTCTAGTTTTAACTTCATTCCATTGTCCTACCCCTCTTTACAGTGATACAGAATGGCTCCCCTGAAGTGAATCACTCATCTAATATGGGTTCTTCTTCATTGAATAACCTCATCTACCACCTAAAAAACCATTAAAAGTAGAACTCAAACTTTCATAATGATATGGGTATGTATAAACAGTAATATAACTTTTATTCTTAATGTATCCTCCAACCTTACCCATCTATCATGGTTTCCTTTAAAATAGAAATAGACGTCCCATCATGCCAGAAGCTCGGCCCTCTACTAGTGGTCAAGGAAAATTTCAACATAAGTGACCCAACCTACAGTACTGGAGGAATAGAACCTGAGTATGATACTCATTAACCAATCCTTCCCCCTAGCCACTATGATTTTCACTACTCTAGTCATTATTATCAAAGTGACCATTCTTACTCTCAAAATGGTACTTTCTAGTCATCTAGAAGAAATCCCATGTCCCCCACTGGAATCCTCTTTCAGGTTCTCCTAAGATTTGATAGCATGATCCACAACCTCAACAAGTTTATTAAACATTTATATATTAACTCGGGATATAATCTCAGATTTAATACCACATAGAAAACATCTTCCCGTAGTTGTCTAATCCCCATATAGTGCTAGAGAAATGTATGGGAAGTTAGTAAAGCGACCATAATAAATAATAAAAAACATAAGCCCTTGGATTAGCCACTTGAACTCTACTATAATCTCCTATCCTAATGTATATTGGTAAATTTGATTCTAGGAATTCACTTAGAAATACTTTTATACCATGTTTTCTAGCAACTTACTATGGGCCTAAATCTCCCACTAGCTCTTTTCTGATCCTCTCAACAAATAAGCTTATAAATTGACTATTCATTAGATGGAGTCTCTATATATTCATGTATTTTGTAGATAGAATAAATTCAGAAGTCGGCTGCCTCAACTCCACCCTCTCTGGTGAATGTTAGAGGGTGCTGCAACGAAAACTACAATTTCAATTTTGACATACTATTAAGAAACCACCGTATTAATCTTTCTGTAAAATGCATAAAATTGGAAATGTTCTCATTGAATTTCACTCTATATTTCCTTCCCGGATCTATTAGAGCTTGAGGTTACACTACTAGATGTAAATTTATAGACTTTTCCTCTTTTCATCATATCAACAAGTTTTATCATGGAGGCATATCTCAACAACTCCAAAAACACATCCTAGGAAATATAACACATCATTAAAAAAATTGTGGGGATTTACATAAATACATACCATGTCACCCCTGATACCCTTCAACAAGATCAGAACTGAGGTGCTATCACTACACCAAACCATTCTACTTCGATGTAATAATTACCAAAGGGTAACCATATTATCATATTCATGTTTCTCATTAGACACCCATTTTACATATTTTTCATCATTTTACATTTTTCAATTTAACATTAGGAACAATTGTCATTAAAATTTACACAATAAAAAAAATAACATTCATATTAACAAATCATCCCAACACCTTCTTTTTTCATGCATTCCTAAAATGATTCATGTCACCATAAACCTTGAATTCGTATATTGATTCATGTATAATCCAATATAATTCCATATTGGTCCAAAAATAAAGTCTGAAAAACTCATTAATGGTAATAAAAACACACAATAAGTTCATCACTTGAGGTGAAATATCATTCAACTATATGGAAACATGAATAAGAAAAATCTCACCCTGGGTACCTAGATTTTACCCCAATTATTGGTTAGCTACATTCATGTGAGAGCTACTAACCAGGGTCCAAATAATCATAATCTCATTTCAATATTTCTCAACTAATAATACATAAAATAATTGAAATTAATATAAAACCTACATATATTATACAACTTTGTAACAGCCCACCCTGGGTACCACAGGATAGTGCCTCGAGAAGGTCAGTTATGTTACCTCTAGCGTACCTCCTTGTATTCCAGTGGTTTTCAATTAGTAGTGAGCGTATAATATATAAAATGTGGTGACTAAACCCTCTTTATCATATGAAAAAAACATTATAAATAAATAGAAAATAATCAAAAGATATATCCATAACAATAATTTTATAATAACCTGAACAAAAAAATATCACATGATGAATCAAAATATGAAACAATATCAAAAAATAAATAGTAGATATTTCGTTCCATAATAAGTGCAAAGTGTCTAATGAAAAACCAAAGGAAAAAAACTAAAACTGCTATGTAGGTTTTGACACCATGTTTGGTTCCCACATCCATGCTATATCCCATCTTAGACATCTATCATACAGATCGTTCCCTTATCCTATCCAGCATACATGAGTTCCATTTAGGTACTAATTAGGTATCCCAAATACGGTGTGAGTAGAACCCAATAGGCTATTATAAATGATGTCTAAAATAGTATCCATTCAATAACACTTTATGAAATTTTATAAAAAATAAGGTATATTGAAGAAAATAGTAAACATTTAATTATTCTTTAATAAACCACAGAAATCCAATGGGTTAAAAATGGCACCCAAAGAATCAATATAATCTTCATATTGTCCTAGATTTTGAACCAACCCTAATATATATCACATATCATGAAACTCATGGGTTTTAATTTATCATGTCAGTTTAGTTTCATATCACAAAAACATGGAACCACAATCCAATACCATCATTTTGGGCCAGAACGTCATGTCTAGCACCCCATGTGGATTTGAAGAATCATTACATGTCCCAAAAAATCTATAAATCAATAAAATATTGGATTTTAAAGAATCAGTTTGTGTCCCACACTAATATATCACCAGTATGCATTTCGGGATAGAACGTCATGTCTAGCACCCATGTGTAACTGAAGCATCATGTCATGTATCACAACTAATTTATCAATCAATCACACATTTCACATATATTGAATTTATCAATGATAATCAGTACTAAATCTCACATCAACATTTGGAATCATGTTATACCATTTCAAATTATATAATTTTCACCACTTGAAAACACATGAAATAATATGAACAATTCACTATTAAACAATTCATCAACATTTAATCAAATAATCCAACTAACCATTAAGGATAACAAAACTATAACTTATATACCATTATCATAAAATCATTATCACATTAACCAACCAATTACAAAAACGCATTAATTGATCAATTAAATAACCCCAATATCCCATAAATTTTAAAATCACATCATTCCATTGATTAATCAAGAAACTAATTAATCCAATTCAATATCTGATTTCCAAACATGGAAATTTCTATATCAACATTCCATACACATGATTATAATAAAGACCATATATTTTTCAATTTATAACACCTAACTAAATATCTTTGGTGGATGCTCACAAAGATAGAAATCCCAATATTGAAGTAGAATGTTCAATTGCACAACAAATAATGGTATATAGAACCAATACCTAGATCCAAGATCAAATGGAACAGTAACCATAAAAACCTAGATCTGAACCAATTCAAATGATCAATAAAAAATTCATATTCATTTGGAATGATATATGTTAGAGAGAAGAATCCAATCTAGAAGATATCATATATAGGGAGAGGTGAAGATCCTTCAAACATATCTCTAATTTGAAAAATAGTGTTTTGAAGCCCTTGGAATCTATATAGGATCCTCCAAATTAGAAGGAATATTTTTTAGACCCATATATGGAGTTTTGGGTTAATAAACCTAGGGTTCATGATTTTTAAATGAACTTTTCAGATAAAATAACCTCCCCCACACACACAGTTTCATATGTTGGGGTGCATAATTTTCCAAACGATGTGATCTAACTGTAGAACTCTCCCAGGGGTCTCTTGGTTACTACTAAAAGGGTGGACTATTATCCAAAGCATGGGGAAACCATGAAATATCCCTCTATCAAGGGTTTCATGATTTTCATGGAATAGGCACATGATTTTGGAAAACCACGCGCCAATCGTGCACATCATCTTACTCCTCCAAAATATCAAACTTTCACCCTAATCAACCCCAATCAAAAACCCAAACAAGATATACCATAACAAGGGTAAAATATTACCTATAAACATTCACAATACATCTCTAGAAAAGGATAGAATATTATAGTATGAGATATTATATTTCTTTCTGATATGTTATCGCAGTATGTGAATACTATACAGATATTTAGTTGATATGTTACAGCATCTATTGATACATATAATAGATAAAGTGTCTTAATTTTATCTACCCTCTGATGTTTAGGTTTCAAAATTAGTTATGGTTACCAGGTGAATCTTAATAATTATATTTTTTATGTGCGAGGGGAGCTTCATTATTTTTACTTATCAATGTGTTCATATACTATATACTAATATATAAAAAATGTTATTTACTGACCATGATGAATGTTAGATATGGTTATATTAAAATGAATTAGCCATAAAATTGATATGATGGATGATGATGTGGTGAAACATTCGTTTTTCTATACAATATTTATTTATGATCCACTTGGAAACTAGTTTTTCATACAGTTATCTCATTTCTTTGGATGCCTTTTCTGATTTTTATCACTCACTCCTATATGTTCACTCATTCATTGTTCACTCATGCAAGAAGGAGAAATTTTAAATACATGTTAGGGATAACCATATATTTTTTAGGTGGCAATGGATATGATAGTTTATGGAAAATATATTTCCTTGTCATGTACACCTTCATGTCATCCTTATTTAGTCATAAATGTATTTTCAATGTTCTAAATGAATACAGTGATACTATTAACTATGTTTCATCGTAATATATAGATATTAGCTATATTATATTGTCTTATATTTCATTATGGGGTTATTACTTATACTATAGTGGATGATATCATAGTATTATAGGTTGAAATTAGTATTTAGAGGTATTTAATTCCATCATTTTATTAGAGAACTTCGTGATGGTCGCTATCCTCAGACCAATTGGAAGAGGATATGGTTATTATTGGTATATCATATTGTGATAATTGGTATTTGAGTGTTAGGATATAGTTTGTATTTATGCATATATGGATGTCACTTTGAAAAGTTATAGTCAATTTTAATAACTTATTTCGTATTGTCACAATAGATAAATTTACAAATGTTTCGAGCAACCAAAATATTCATAAGAATTAATGTTATTGTTAAACAATGATTATGAGATTTTAATAAAAATTGGTTATAGAATAGAAAAAAAATTGATCAGGTATATATATGTCATTATTCTATGATTGTTTTATTTGACTAAATTAATGGATTATCTATTTTGAAAATTAATATTGAATATCTATTGATATTCACAGAATATTCTATGATCTCAAAATCATGATGTTGTCTTAATAAAGGTAGATAATGATTACTAAAATTGAGATGTTTCATTGTACATCAATGCGTATGATGGCGATATGATATTTAGATACCATATGATATGTTTTTCATTACTTGTGAAAAATAATTCCAAAATTCCAAATTATATGGATTTTTATTTTATTTTAAGAGTTGGAATCATATATTTTGTATCAATTAGAGTTCCACTTATTGTAAATAATTCGTGACATTTATTTATTTTAGTAAAATTTTTCAATGTAGGTATTGTAAAATTATTTATGAGTATCTATTGAGGATATATGGTAAAATTCAATTGTATTACTTTTTCAATGAAATATATAATTAGGAGAAATTATTTTCATCATAGTCTTCAATTTAACTATCAAATAATTGCAATTTTATTATTACGAAATAAGAAGAACATTTTTTCTTAGTTTCAAAATGAGGTTTCAAAACATGGAATGTGTATTGATTATTCTTATTCATATTAAAATTATTAGTTGATATGGGAATATAAATTTATTGAGAATATTAAACAATAATTTGTTCAATGTTTTCAATAATATGTGTAATGAGTATTTTTATTGTTTTATCATTGTCAGTCATCCTTTATTAGGTGTATTATGGGGTCTAGACTAGAACCACTTGTCCATCTGTATGTAGAAAAGACTATCTACTTAAAATATAGTTATGTGGGTCCCTAACAAATGGATAACCAATTTATATAATGGTTGGGGGAATTATGATACATCCATTTGAAATCCCTTATTGTATCTCCCATAATATATTAATGATAATCAAGATTAATGTTATTCATGTTGGGGAAGAAGTTTTGGTAGACCAATGTTAGTGAAAATTGATTTTTCTTTAAAATTTTGAATTAATGGGATTCAGGTGAGATAATAGTTTGTTGATTGTTATTGTGATGATACTAGGGAAATAAGTTTCTTAATGTTTCTTGAGATTATAAGTGGTCATACATAACACCCAAAGATATGGGTGAATTAGGTTATGTATATTTTTACCAATTCCAATTTTTCCTTTTAGTTGTACCTATCCCATTAGACATAAATATATGAAGCCAGTTAATCCTATTTAATGATGGATTTGGTTTACCTATCATTCACCTATATACAATGGGGATAAAGGAGTAAATATCAATGGTATTTTTACAAGGTTTTTACCCTCCTATAAAGCCACATAATTTCTATACATTTAATGTAAAAATTAAATGATTCTTCAATATAATATTTTTATCAATAATAGTGGTGTTTTCTAGGTGACATCCTAAAACCAATGGTGTATCCCAAACTATCAAAAAATATAAATATTTTTGTAGTATAAAATACACCACTAGTCATTAAAAATTATTGTTAGTTAATGGAATCCTTTTTTTTTCTTCTTGAAGATAGTAATATTTACCACAAGATATCTCTTCATACACAAGATATTAGAAAGAATTGTCCAAGTGCGGGGAACATCATCAATATTCCAAGAGCACCCCCAATAGGCTAGAGGATGATGATAAGAATTAAGTAGTTATATCAAAAAAAATGTGAAGAATTAGCCTAATGTACCTGTATGAATGCACAAATCTCCATGAAATAAATACTAAAATGTAAAAGCACAAAGTAAACAATGAATTCAAACTGCTATATGCCACAAAAAGAGTATAGTAGTGAAATTATATGAATGTGAAAATGGCCAAAACAAGACCACAAAAAAAGTATATAACCATAATTCCAACCTATATGAAATGTGGTACTTGGAATACATTATGAAAAGCAGTAGGAACAGACCTCGGTCTATCTGGTCTCACAAAGCACCACATGGTCCTGGTTTTCATAAGACTGTATCGAAAGGTCAATCGTCTGCACAAGACACGTCACATGTTGGAAAATCCCATGAAGGGTTGAGTATCATAATACTCAGTAGGAAACCCAGAAACCATAATGAGATATCACAAAGTAATACCATAAAATAAAGTATAGTTAGATCTATATAGCTATATATATATATATAATATAATAAGAATACCAGATATACTCAATCTAAGACAAAAATTCTAATGGTTGGATATAACCAATTACCAAAAAAATGATTCTACTTGAAGCATGCTCATTATGGGAGAACTCACTCCTCAATCCATTATATCATTAGAGACACTCCAGAAGAGGACTAGCTCATTTGGTCCCCACCCCAAGAGAACGCATTGGTCATGGAATACAACAACAAACAAAGAAGAGATCCTCCCCTAAAACACTACGGAAACTGTGTACCCAATATGGTTCAACTGACAATATATAAAATCTCTACCATAAACACTGGGGAATAACATTGATCCTACTAATGTAGCCTGCTTGATGGAGGACCAATTCCATACACTTTATGGTTATGTCAATTCCAAAAAACCCTACAAGGGGTGATATGGAATTTTACTCTAGTCCCATGGAGGGAAACAATAATCTATCTAGGACTCGACCTCTAGAGGGGATTAAAATATAACGATGTGGTTGTATAAATAATTTATTGGACACACTGTTTAAAATTTATGGTTGTTTGAAGTTTTAAAAGATGGGTTATTGGGCCTATGGACCGACCACACAGTTGGTTCACCATCCATGGATGTCAAACACCCCACAAAACAGATATCATGGACCGACTATGTCTAATCGACCATAGTAGTCTACCGTGACAGTCAAATATCTACGGCTCATCGTACCACCTCAATAAACACTAGTCCAACCCACTAACATTGCCTATCCTTTCCTGAACTACTCATGTGTGGGCTTCCTAGACCAATCCATCTGCTTGGAAACTCCATGTTGTCACTCGCCATGTCCTAAGTTCCCACTTCCTCCATGTCCTGCGACCACCGTGTCATCCCATGTCCACTGACGTTGTCTCCCATTACTGATGTGTGCTGATAACATCACAAGCTCCTCACCAGTGATCTTTTCCATAGACTACATGGCCTCTTATGATCCACAAAAATACAATGTTTCTAGATATGATATCATTGGGTCTCAATCAACATAGATATGACATCTTCTGCCGATTTCCCTGCAATCTGGGGTCTAGTCGAGTTCATTGGCACCCATCAAGGTCGAGCTATGACCACATAGATTAAATGGTGAATAATGTGAATAATTTAGGGATAAAAGAACAAATATAAATCCTATGTAATTAACCATAACGTATTTTCATACCAACCTCAATACATTTTCGTTAGAAAGATAAACGACGAAGAATAAAATTAATCTCTCGGTAGTCCTATTGATAATATCCCATCCAACATCAACAATCGACCCAATGGGAAATCTATTTTTCAATGGTCCTCATTATTTTTAAAATTCAATAATGGGAAAAAACTCAAAAAACATATCCTACCTTTATTCATTTTGATCACTGATGAAGAATGAAGTGTAATATCCATTGTTGGTATGGTTTGTCTAATTCAAGGTGTATCGTTCGATCAATCCGTCATCGTCTACCAATGTTTTCTCTAGAGGCTCATTCTCTAAATATCTATAGGAATTATAGGGTTATGATTTTATCCCTGAAATATTGAAAACTATTTAATAAAAAGAATTTCATTTTAACAAAATAATTTCTTTGTTAAATTATTTTATTTATGGTTACGTCCTCGATGAATTTTTCTACAAATGACTCTTACCGACTAAATTGAAGTCATTATTAGTATATATATTCCATTATGAGATCAATAGTGTCCTCATATTTTTCATCTGAGAACCCATTTAATATTTATTCAACTTTTTCATTTAGTCCACACGCACGTGATTTGAGAAAGATTGATTGTTTTTAAAAATTTACTTTTGTAACATTAGACCTCAAAATCACATTCCATCTCAGTTTCTAGTCTCAAAATAAATCCATATAATATCTACTTATAATACATGGAATATACGAGATGTTACATTATCCCCACCTTTGGGATTTACATCCCCAAAATATAAAATAAGGTTTAATCAAATAAATAAGGGTACTGAGCATGAAATTGAGCCTATGGCTCCCTTGTTATCTCTTATATATTCTCACGCCACTACTGAACACACACTAATGGAATCACATTCCCATGAAGGATTCCCTACTTTGAATCCATGATCTTCATTAGGTACTCACAAAAAGTCATTCTATCCTCAATATCCAGCTCACCTCAATCTATGACGTGTGATGGGTCTTGCACGTACCTCCTTAGGTGCGACACATGAAATAATTCATGAAACTACTCTAACTATGGAGTTAGTTCCAAGTAGTACCCCACCTTTCCAAATCTACATAGTATCTGGAATGGGAAGACGAACTCAATAAATAACTTTTCACCCATGAAAAGTCTCCATAATTTGCGTCGAGGTGAGACACAAATGAACACGTAGTCTGCTTCCTCGAACTACCAATGCCTCCTTCACCTATCACCATAAGACTTATTATTGATATATGAAGTCTTCATCTACATCTAGATGATATAAACCTTTTCTATAGTAGTAGTCACCAAATCTGGGATCACGAGTGTTGACTCTCATGCGCTAGTCTAGCAAAGGGGTGACATGGATGGTCGCACATAAAAGGTCTCTAATGGGACCATACCATTGCTGAAATGATAGCTGGTTCTGTATAGAAACTCCACTAGTGGTAGGTGATCCTCCCAACTATGTCCAATGTCAAACATTAAAGAATATAAAATTTCCTCTATAAAATGAATAGTCCAATAAGTATGGTTATCCTTCTGTGGGTGGAACACCGAGCTCAAGCATAAACTGGGTCCCAAACATCTATTGTATCCCATTTGAAAATAGGGATGTAAATCTATAATCATGATATTAAATTGTCATCATTGGGCCTCCATGGATTAGAATTGTCTCCTATATAGAGAGGTATCTCAATATCACTACTAAACTCTACTATCAGATATATAGGAAGTGGGCTGACTTGGTGGGTCGGTCAACGATCACCCAGAAGACGCCATGTCCCCTATATGTACATGGTAAATCCCTCAAAAATAGATTTATATCCCATACCACTTCCTTTATAGAACCTAAATGGTTGAACGAAACCCACTGGAACTTTGTTCTTTCTCTTTATTTGCTAACAAGTAAGGCATCAATAGAAAAACTCAGCAACTCCCTTCTTAATTCCTAGAGATGAAAAATTTCATCAGAGGTACTCATAATTATCTTCCACGTAGGATGTAATTTCTATGGGGATTTATGAAGCACCTTCAAAACCTACTCCTGAAATTCCACTGGTACTACTGTACATGATTTGATAATAACTATGTGCTCCTTACCACGTGTATATTGATCAGGAGCATGCCCTATGGAAGTATGACCATGTAAGGTCTCGTAGTTGGTATCCCCAATACACACCTACTTGAATCACTATAAGAGTGGAGGGTTGATAACTATAAAATGGGGGTAATATACACAATCTACATCCATAAAGGATAACTGCAATGAGGCTAACTCCCATGATTCATTGTTCAACAACTGGGAACTGGATCTCATGTTGAGAGAATATTCCACAACATTTCCCTTCCTAGGAATATAGAAAATTTCATATTCATATTCATGGAGTGACTCTAGCCATCACATATATCTAAAGATAATATCCTTCTAAGGGAAGATATAATTAAGTCTCTTTTGATTAGATTATATGATAAAATGCTCACCCATCAGGTAGTTTCTCCACATCATCAATGAGAATAATACCACTACTATCACAAGATCATGGGTTGTGTTGTTCAACTTGTGTGGTATCAACTGAAGTAAACTATATGTAATCACTGATCTCCTCTACATTGGGACACAACCAAACCAAGTTCTTAATGCATCACCAAACACTACCTACTCAGAGCCATTATCTATAAATCTCAAAATTAGAGTGTTCATCAATCTCTTCCTCAATTTCTGAAAACTATCCTTGCACATTACCTTCCACTTGAATGGATACCTCTTTGGTGTAAAAGCTTTCAATGATGCTGCCAATCTGGAGAAGTTAGGTACAAAACATTGATAGTACATTGAAAAACTAAGGAAACTCCACACCTCAATAAAACTCTTAGGTGGATCTAATGAAAGAACCACCTCATTCTTCACTAGATCCATTAGAACTTCAGTCTCTAAAATTACATGTCCATTTAAATGTACCTCTTGAATACAAAACTAAATCTTCGAGATATTCTCATAAATCTAGTGCTCTCATAGTGTGTCTAGGACCACCTTCAAGTATCTCATGTTCTATTCCTTAGATGCTGTGTACACTAGGATTTCTTCAATGATCACCACCATGAACCAATATATATTAGGTTGAATGATATAGTTCATGATTAACATGAATATTTTTTGGTAATTATTCATCAAAAACAACATCACCATGTACTTGTAGTGGCTGTAATATCATCTGAAGGAAATGTTTGTTATATCATCATCCTGTACTAATAGATGGAGATATCAGATCTGAGTTCAATCTTGGAGAACCATCTCTCCCTATTAAATTGACCAAAGAGGTATGGATCCCCAATATTGGATACTTATTCTTAATGGTCACCTGGTTTATGCACTGATAATCCACACCTAACATAATGCTCCTATATGCCATCTCGGAAATTAATGTTTGGGCTACCCAGGAGGAAACACTAGTGATCAAAAATCCCTTGCTCTACAAGTCCTCCAACTGCACCCTGTAATCATGAAGTTCTATGAGAGTCATTTTATTTGAAGGAGAAGATATCAATGTTGTCCTAGGGTAGATATCAATACATAATTCTAGCACCCTATGGGGTGGTAAACCTGGAATATCCACAAGATATAGGCCTTTGTACTCCCACACAATTAGAGGAAACTAAGGACTCATATCATTCACTACATCAATGGTCAGGAAAGACTACTGATGAGTGATTGGATACACCCTCCTATGTATGAGTCAATACTATGCTACTTGTGTTTTCCTTTAACCAGCAAAGGAAAAACTAGTTCCATTAATGTTTTCATACCACACACTACACCTAAAACATTCAATATGATTATGAATTATGGATAACTACCCCACACAAATATTGGTGTCATAAGGTGTCAATGTCACTACAATGAGATCTCAAACGATATTCTCACCTCCAAGAGTGAGGTCAAAATATTTTCAACCATGTGTGATCATCAAATTTTTTCCTATAAAAGTCTCAAATCATAAGTGTCGAGTCAACGGTTCAACCAGAATCTACATGTCTCAAAAAATATTTAGGGAAAGAAAGAACAGACTAAAAACCGTGTTTATCAAAACTAAAAATAATTTGGAAAAGACACATATCGTGCCCAGAATAATCCCTGGAGCCTCTCGGTCATAAGGCATCATTCCCTATGACTGACCTCATCCCTATCCACATACTCCGAGTGCCAGGCATGGAACACCTAAGGGTGGTGGCAGTAGCAGGTCGGACCACCAACCACCTCATGCTACCCTACATAATCCACTACCATGTTTTCCACCCTATGGACCACCCTAATACTATCTATACATATTACTTTGAGGTCACTTGACCATCTCCAAATCTCTTATATGATGGGTCAGTAATCTCATGCCAGATGTCTCTGAACACCACATGAGAATCAACGTCTATCCCATGGCTGATATGAGCCACCCTGGGAGCCTTGCACTGCTATACCAGAGTCCTGGGACTGCCTCATGAAGTTCCTGACTAAATTGGATCCCTACAACTTCTATTGGAAACCTATTATAAAGGTATCAACAATGCAGTGACCACTGATTACTGCCACAACTAGTGTCTACTCCACTAGAAATATCTCAACTACCAGGGCCTACTCATGTACCCTTGTAAATGTAGGAATGATAAGGGATACAATTAATTCCATGATGTCTGGCAACAATTTATACTGAATGGTACATTCCCTAAAGAATTGGTCCCACACCATATCCATTTTGTAGCATGAAATATCCTTAAAATTCAATGAATACTCTGCCACAGTCATACTGCCCTGTTGTAGATGTTGAAGCTCCTATATCTGCACCAATCATAATGTGGCTAAATAGTAATCCCACCTAAAGCGACACTTATAGTATGTCTAAGAGAGAGATTTCTCATCATATGTACTAGTATATAAGCTCTACTATCACCCCGTCTATCCTTGATAAAGACTCTCGACAAAGACTATAATCTGATCGGGATGCGCCCTCACAAGGTAGAAAACACAAGTGACTTCCTCTAGCCAATACTCAAACAACTGGTGGTCTGGCTCACCCTATATCATAGGAGGTCACTGCCTCTAAAATTCATGCAACATAATCAACCTATGTGAATCATCATCTACAATTCTTGATAATAGATATTTCTCGATTAGTCATGGTATTGATGGTGAACCTCCCAGATGTGCTATCTCTCATAAAATCCCTTATATTGATGACTCACCACTAAGAAGATCATCTTTCTGATCATGTGGTGGAATCCTAGATGGCTGTCTATATGAAGGCATCCTAAAATATAAAAATACATACCATGATCAATAGAGTATAGATAGAGAGTATACTCAATAAGGAAATGAAAAAAAAACAATTCTTATATGATTTATGTACAATTGTTTTCAATACAACTAGTGTTTTCATGTAATCAGTTGAAAATAAGGTGCTCATAGTCGTAGTGTATAGATACATTTGCCGTCGCACCAACACTGGATTCCACAACCTAAAATTCTATCTCGAAACACTTAACACTATTACCCAAACCAATCTCAAAGACCCCTAGTCCTGAAGTTTAATTGACCGCTCTGATACCACTATATCATGACTCATCCTAGAGGGGCATGTTCCATGAATACCCTAATCCTTCCCCCGATCGGATAGGGGACAGTGAAAAGAACCATGTAAGAATATCCCAGAAATGTTATGCATTATACTAAGTTACATATATTCATGCACATATCTCCATGTAACAAATGCTAAAATGTAAAAATAGTAAGTATGCAATGCATATAAACCAGTATATCCCAAAAATATAATACAATAATGAAATTAATGGAATGAAAATAGGGGAAAAACAATCCCCCCAAAAAGTGTATGTGACCAGAAGTATATCCTGTAAGAAAATAGGTACTGGGAATACATTTGAAAATCCCCTGGAAAACAACTTGGTCTATCTGGTCTCATAAAGAACATCCTGATACTGGTCTGTATTGGACTTCGTCAAAAGGTTAATCATCTTCACATGACATGGAACATGTGGGAAAATTCTGTTGAGAGGTGAGTTTAATAATACTCACTAGGTCATCCTAAAATAAAAAATAAATACCCACCAAAAAAGTATATTCAGCTCTACAATTATATTTTTCTACAACACATATAACAAGAACCTCTAGATTTTTTCAATCCCAAAAACAATGTCTAGATGCAATCAATAAAAATTACCAACCACTATAATATACTCAAATCATGATTATTCTTGGATAACTCACTCCTCCATCCATGATATCAATGGTGACACACACGTAGAGGTATAACTCATTTGGGCACCGCCAAAAGAGAACACATTGGTCATTGAATACAATGATACATAGTGAGTGGATCCATCATAAACCCATTGGGATATACCACATACCCAATCTGAATCAACAAACAATGTAATAGATCCTACCCAAAAATAACTGGGGAATAACACTAACCCTAATAATGTGGCCCACAAGATGGAGGACCAATGACCTACCCTCGATGATTACGTAGATTCCAGAAAACTCCACAAATGGTGATAGATGATTTCCCTCACGTCTCATGGAATGATACCATATGCTATATAGGACTCATCCCCTAGAGGGGATTACAAATTAGGGATGTGAATGTAATTTCATACTAAAACCTCTTGGAAAGGACGGAAGGAATGATATCAATAAATAATTGTCCAAACTAAAAACTCACCACTTATCTCAAAAGGGATATCTCAGTGTATAGTCCCCAACTCAATAGATGGATCATCAATTGGTCGCTCTATTTAGATGTTATGATCTTTTGATGTTTTAAAGGGTGGTCACTAGGCCTAAGGACTGATAGTGGTGCTTGACTATGTCGGTCAACCACCTACAGACTGACCGTTTTGGACCAAACTGGGTGGTCGTTCCACAAACAGTGGATAAGGCATTGTGGCTCTCTCCTGACCCCCCTGGGCCAGACCCAGGTTCAACCTTCCTTCATGGCCCAATTGGCCTAACCTTACCTGTTCACTCAGCTTGACCTGGTGTGTAACGAGCCAATGTTTTAATGGAAATTCCCTTATCATAAGTATGTCATAAAATCCAACGAAAGCACAACATAATGAACTACTAAGTGATAAGTGACCTTTAAACATAGGTTTGTCACTACCATAAATCTGACTTACACGGTTGTGACCGGTAAGTTATTTGGAGTCCGATAAGAAAAACATAATTGTTGGTGAATAGTAACATACCCTTATGAATAATAACATACCCTTATGAATAGTGGTATTCCCTAATAAATTTTAACCTTAAATATGTTATTATTAAAATAACATTCAAGTTAAATTATGATGTACCTTAATTTTAGAATAAGTAAATAAATGTTTTAAAATCAGGTTTTAATAATAAATTATGATTTTAATTAAATATTAAATTAATCATATTTATAAATTTATTATCGAAAAATAAACTTCATTTCTTTTATTTTACATGTCAAAAAGTGGTTATGGTGAATTTTTGGGATTTTTCTGAAATACTGGAATTTTTTATGAATAGTAAAATCTGATAATTCACAATAAATGCTAAATAATGGGTTAATTGAGTCATTGATGATGATCTGATAATGTAAGCCCAATTAGTTCGAATTAAAATAAATTTAT
The DNA here is from genome assembly GCA_963277665.1 of Viscum album. Lineage (NCBI taxonomy): Eukaryota > Viridiplantae > Streptophyta > Magnoliopsida > Santalales > Viscaceae > Viscum > Viscum album. The sequence goes on along the minus strand of OY728150.1, from coordinate 1,204,562,394 downwards.
TACTATTATTGGTCATGGAGTACTTACTATTCCCTGTCTTGTAAAGAAATAATAATCTAATGGTTAAAAGATTATGAGAACCCTCCACCACTCAACTATAAATACCACCCATTCTTACCTCTTCTCTTCACTCCTCTCAAGCCTTGAAACTTTCCAATATTCTGCCCAAATATGTCCCCAAGATTCTCCCCCACGTCCAAAATTTCCTAGATACTTCAAAATACCAAATCCTCTCCCCTTAATAGGTTCTCAAACGAAGAAGTTTCAAGAGGTAAATTCCTCTTCCCAATTCCTTCTTTTTTTTTTGTTCTTTTCTTTTTGTTTCTTTCCTCACCTCCCTTTACCCAAATAGTAAGATAACTATAGTAACATACATGTAATAGAATTTCTTTATGCTAATGGTATATTTCTTAATCTTATCTCCTTTCCCCACCTTTCATTTGAAAGGAATGAAAGCAACATTTGAGATGTGCTAATTTAGCACATTCAATGATAACAGTTTATCAGTTTTTATTATCATATTTAAATCTAGTCATGAAACCATTTTTGTTATGGTTTAAACAAATTATAAATATGTAATATATTATATTTGTATTATGTAATCTTTTTGTTCTAATGGTATTAATTTATAAATCAAAACTTGTTCTTTGTAATCAAACCCACCAATTAAAAAAATGTTGATACTTTGGTTTTATATAGTAGTTAAACTTCACTTTAATTAAAAAAATAAATTTTAAAAACATTTAATACAATTTATATTCACTAATATAATATAACATCAATTATGGACAACCACTTTCATCTTACATGTTTATCCAAACATAAATATAAGTGAACTGATCATTAAAATCAATTAAACAATCAAGCCCGAACAATGAAATTGAACGTCATAACATATCAAAACAGTTATGGATGAACATAAAATTATTATAATAAACCAAGTAAATATATAATAGGTTATGTAATTATTAATTAATAAACATAATTTGTTTATTCAGGTCTTTAATAACAAGTGGAGAACACCAACTGATTAAAGGTAAGGGATCCTCCCCATTTCACTTTTATTTCAAGATTATCCTTTATGTTATTCCACAATATGTGTGATCCATAATGACAAGACATTATTTCACACCATACCCATACATAACTCATGATTTATAAGTTATTAGAAACCCCGTTATTTTTCAAAAAATCACTTTCAGGTACACTCGATTCCATACCAATAATCCGTAATGAATTCTACCCGAACCTCCTTTACTCATTCATGTTTCCCTATCATTATTTTTACCCATATGAAGTTGTATTTTATTTTTATGTACAACTTATAAATAATTTTTATATGCTCTAAACATATGTTTCAAGATCCTTAACTCATTATTTTTTGGGATATACATGTTTTTTAGTGATTCCCACCTCGATACCCCCGTTAAGAAATCATGTTTTAAAAGAACTTTTAGAATTATTACCCAATTTCAAGTGCACTCTATCATTTTTTCTAAACACCATTGTCTTTATAAAATCATTATTTTTATAATAAAAACCTTTTTTGTTCACTTGTGGTTTTATATAAAATATTTTTCCCTTTTCGATTTTAAATGCTCTAGTATTTTTCTTAAAACCGCACAAAATGTTTTAATGCTAAAATTTAGAAAATAATTTTCTTACAAGCTGTCACTCAATTTTGAAATCACGTACCATGATATATTCCTATTTAATATCATTGTAAAATTCAATTATTTCATGTAAACGTTCATGATACGCCCATTGGTTATGATTTATGTCATGGTTGCGGTACTTAATTAATTCCATGGGTACCCTTATGTTTATATATAGTTGACTATGTATGATTATTGGTGTGGAATGATTAATTATGATGAAATAATATTCATGAAAATTTTGAGATGGTTCTGCCTAGATAGTGCTCCAATTCATTGGGTAATTTTATGTCTTGTGAGATGCGATGTGAAACAAGATTGGCGGTTAGCCTTGACCCGTACTAAAATGGGAAATAGGATTGGCGGTTAGCCTTGACCCATACTAATGAAATGTCTTATGATTCTACCTCATTTATTTGATTCCATGTTTATAGGATCCCATTCTTATATGATTTTATTTCATATGTTCCATTCTTTGTTATCATTATGTCATGCCTCCTAACTCAAGTGCTTATGATGTATCCTTATGTTCATTCCCTTACTGGACTTTTTAGATCATCCCATTATTTATGTGTTCCCCAGGGTACCGTATGAAGATGTAAGGGATCAAAAAATGTTAGGATATATATATAGAGATTAAATAAAGAAATGTATTTTGCCCCATGTTTTATGTATTGTGTACCTAGTTTTCCATTACACTAGAAATAAAGATCATTGGCTTGTACTCTAATGTAAAATTATGTATAAAATCGTGTAATGTTGTATTCAAAAGGCTTGGGTCGATATAGTTGTTATCAGAGCATGGTCTAGTTATTTCTATAGATTAGGAATAGATAACCTTAGTGTAAACCTTAACGTTGAGAGGATGTATAATAAAACATCCCTAAATTTTTGTAGGTACAGTGTAAGTCGTTTATCCAGAAAATATATCCCAGTCTGGATATGAGTAGATAGAGGCGGCTCTGGCATAGATGTACCTAGGAGTGGAAACTCAGAAACAGAGTTTTTGGCTTGAACCAGGGTATCGTAGTACATGACAACGGGCCTTGCTTCACTTTTGGTTATGACACTCCCAGGGGATATGCTTTTGTAGATTCACTAGCATAGTACAAACCATTATTAAGGGATAAGAAAAGACCATAAGAATATAATTCAAGAAATATATCGAGTATAACCTAGATTTAAATCTAAGTAATCACAAGTTAGGATGTACTTATTATTTATAAGTTCATCCTTTTATGTTCAATGTTTTTTATGCTCAACAGTTAAGTATTCAAGACCCTTAATTATACATTCTTTTTCATTGTTAATGGTGATAAATAGAAGAACATGATCCAATAACCAATGTGATAGGCAATATGAATATTTCCCCAATAATATGCTAGATAAGATGAGAGTGGGTGATCCAAAATTCATGACAGTACTTTCTCAGTTGGTTTGAGTTGTGAATAATAACTTGAATCGTGCGGAATACCCTCCTCCTCAAAAGAATGAGAAAATTACTATAGAATCCTTCATGCAGTAAAGGCCTCCAATGTTTAGTGGATCTTCTATTCCCCTCATCGTGGACCAATGGATTAACTCAATTTAAAAGATATTCTCTATTCTCCAGTGCTTGGAAGAAGAGAAGGTTGTACTGGCAGTCTATCGTTATGATGGGGTAGCAGATCAGTGGTGGACACTAATCAAGAATACAAAGTCCCAAGAGGAAATTGATTCCATGGATTGAGAGGAATTCAGGAGGATGTTTTACAACAAATATTTTCCTCGAACCCTTCATCTCAATATGGAAATAGACTTCCTCGGTCTCAAGCATAAGGAAGATGAGTCCATTAGATCATATGAAGAAAAAATTACAAGGCTTGAAAAGTATTCCTCTGGCATTGTCATGAACACTAAAAGAAATGTGGATAGACCTTTTAGTGGACAAAAGTGGAGTCTATGAAAAGTTTTTTCTATTTGAGACTTTGACAGTTATGATGATATTGTCCGTTGTGACCTCAAGGTTGAAATTAATATTAGATACTCTCAGTGGTCTCGTGGGCCCAGTGACAAGAAGATAAAAATGGAGAACGACATGGATTGTTCATCAAATAAATACCATGATGTAATGAAGTCTGACTTTTCACCATACAAAAATTGTAGGAAGAAGAATCTTGGTAATTGTTTGAAGGGAACAAAGAATTTCTTCAAAATAGGAATGTTTGGTCATCTTTCCAAGAACTACCAAAGGGATATGAAAAATCCGGCTAATGTTGAAGAAGAAAGGAACGTTCATATCAACACTCAACCAGAATTTCATTGTTACAACTGTAAGAAGAATGGGAATTATGCAAATAATTTTCTTAAGATGAGGGTTGTCAGAGGCAATCAACAAAAAACTCCAAGGCAACAAGAAATGGCTTATTCTATAACTACTACTGAGTAGGATCCAGACAATGATGTGGTGACAGGTACCCTATTTATTTATTCAAGAATATTGAACATACTATTTGATTCTAGTTCAACATATTATTTCATATCTTGTGTGTTTAGTACAACTTTTCAAACACCACCTCAAAATTTGGGGGAAAAGTTATCTATGAGAACAACGAATGGGGAAATCATTGCATCCATGGTTTTTATCTCCTCCCCAATTATAATTTTAAAACTAAACCTCCTAGAAAATCTCGGCATACTTCATTTAGTGGAGTTCAAGGATATCATGGGCAAGGATTTTCTATCTTTGTTCATGGCCAACATCAACTGTCAGGAAAGGGAGATTACTCTCCACATCTCAAAGCATCCCCTTATTCTTTACAAGTGTACGGAGGAAAATGAGTAACCTTTAGAATATTTTTCTTAATTGTGGATATTGTTTCTTTATGAGAATGAATTTATAGGTCAAATGATTGAGGCAAAGGAGAGAATCATGCTTGAAGACATTCCCATCATAAGGGATTACACTGATGTATTCTATGAAGAGTTGATGGTTTGTTTCCTGACAGAGAGGTTGATTTACCAATTTAACTTATTCCGGTATCATTACCTCTATCAAATACACCTTACAGAATGGCCATCGTAGAGATAACTGAAATTAAAAATAAGTTACAAGAGAATATAAAGAAGGGTTTTATACACCCAAGTGCCTCACCTTAGGGTGTGCTAGTCCTCTTAGTTAAGAAGATGGATGGATCACTGCACCTATGAATTGATTATCATGAGCTCAATAAAATCACAATAAAGAACAATTATCCCCTACCATAGATAGATTACTTATTTTATTAGCTTTGTGGGTCCAATTATTTCTCTATAGTGGACCTTCGGTTGGGATATAAACAATTAAAAGTGAGGAAGGAAGATATTCTCAAGACTGCCTTTCGAATGAGGTATGGACACTATGAGTACATAGTGATGCCCTTAAGACTCCCTAAGGCTCCAATAATTTTCATGGATTAAATTAATAGAATATGTAGAGATTACCTTGACCAATTTGTGGTAGTAGTTATTGATGATTTTCTAATATACTCCAAGAGCAAGGTGGAACAAGAAGAGAATTTGAATACTATGTTAAATACTTTACAAAGAGAGAATTTGTATTCAAAGTACAATAAATGTGAGTTATGGATGGGGGAAGTATCATTCATGGGGGATTGTTATCACCAGTAATGGGATATAGGTGGTCCCTTCCAAGACAGAGGCATTTAAAGAGTGTCCCTTGCATAATTTTGTAATGAGGATTTGTAGCCTTTTTTTTGTCTTGCGGGTATTATCGATGATTTGTGAAGAACATTTCTCGATTGTCAAACCCAATAACCAAGATGACATGGAAGGGGCTAATGTGTGTCTGGATGGAATAATGTGAGGTAAGCATCAAGGAGCTAAAGATAAGGATGATCACTGCCCCAGTACTCACATTACAGGAAAGTGGAGAATGTTTTTTGATATATAGTGATCATTCAAAGAAAGGAGTTGGTTGTGAACTCATGAAAATTGATAATCTGATAGATTATGACTCACAGTAGTTGAAGTTCCATTAACAGAACTACACGACGCATGATCTAGAGTTGGCATCCATGAATTTTGCCTTCAAAATCTAGTGGCACTACCTTTATGGTGAGAAGTGTGACATATACACCAACCCAAAGAGCCTAAAGTATATATTCACACAAAAGGAGATAAACATGCATCAAAGGAGATGGTTTGAGATAATAAAGGATTACGATAGCTCTATTCACTATCATCCTAGAAAGGTGAACAAGGTAGATGATGCTCTAAGCAGAAAAGAACCTACTACTCTATCCATGTTATGGATTGAGAAAGACCCTATCTTCTTGGATATGCAAAGGGTGGATTTAGAAATCATATGTGAAGGGGATACATCCTACCTTACCCAAATGATTGTGTAACCATCCATTCAAGAGAAGATTAAGGATGAACAGAGGGATGATATCGAGTTACAAAAGAGGGTGAATGCAGTAAAGGAAGGGAAGCTGCAGGAGTTCCATATAAAAAATGATGGGGTTATTTGGTTAATAACGTAGCTTTGTGTGCCTTCATCACTCGGGATAAAGAAGGATCTATTATACAATTAACATAGCTCATCTTTCTCTATCCATCCTTGTAGTACCAAGATGTACCGTGATCTCTGAGAACACATCTAGTAGAATAACATGAAAAAAGAGATTGTGGAATATATATCAAGGTGTTTGGTATGTCAGCAAGTTAATGTAATGCAACAATAATCCAAAGGGTTTATGCAACCGTTGCCTCTACCCATGTGGAAATGGGAGATTGTCGCTATGGACTTTGTCACTGGTCTCCCAAAGATGTCGAGGGGAAATAACGTGACATGGGCGGTGGTTGACCGACTCACCTAGACATCCAATTTTATCAAAAATCGAGAAGACCTCTCGCTTTAACAACATGAAAAAATATATGTGAAGTATGTGGTGAGACTACATGGTGTTCCACACTCAAATGTATCTAATCATGATCCAAGGTTCACATCTAAAATCAGGTGGAGTCTTCAACATGCTTTGAGTACTAAATTAAATTTCAGCATGGCCTATCATTACCAAAATGATGGCCAATTTGAATGGACTATTTATACTCTTGAAGTTATGCTAAGAGACTAATCTCTAGAATTCAATGGTGTATGGGATCAACATCTTCCATTAGTTGAGTTTTCCTACAACAATAGCTTCCACTCAAGTATTCTGATGGCTCCTTATAAAGCTCTGTATGGAAAGAGATGTATAAATCCACCCTGTTGGAATGAATTTAGAGAAATAAAGTTACTTGGACATGATCTTGTTCGAGAGATGTTAGAGAAGGTTCATGTCATTCAGAAAAACATCAATGCTTCTTAAAGTCGGAAAAAGATCTCCACGGACAACTGTTGAAGGGGATTAGAGTTTTACGTTGGGGATAATGTCTTCCTTCAAATATCACCATGGAAGAGAGTCATGTAGATTATAAATAAAGGAAAGATATGCCAAAGGTACATTGTCCCCTTTGAGATCCTTGACCGAATAGGTGTCGTGGCCTATCAGCTTTCACTTCCACCGAATATGGATTGACTTCATGATTTGATACACATATCATTCTTGTGGAAGTACATACCTGATCTGTGACATGTACTGAACTCAGAGGTGGTGCAGTTGTAAGATGATCTCTCTTTTAAGGAGAATTTAGTGAAGATTATATACCCAAGAGATAAGGATCTACGCAACAAGACAACCCACCATGTGAAAGTGTTATGGAGGAACCCGATGTTTGAAGAAGATACTTGGGAACTAGAGGAGGCAATGGAGGAGATGTACCCTCACCTATTTATGGCTTAAGATATACAAAAAAAATCAAGGGAAAAATTTCATAATGGGGGAAGAATGTAACAACCCAATGTTTTCAATGGAAATTACCTTCTCATAAGTATTCCATAAATCCAATGAAAACACAACATAATGAACTAGTAAGTTCTAAGTTACCTTTAAATGTTGGTTTGTCACTTCTGTAAATCTGACATACACGGTTGTGACCAGTAAGTTATTTGGATCTCAATAATAAAAAATTAATTTTTAGTGAATAGTAACATACCCTTATGAATTGTAAAATATCCTTATGAATAGAGTTATTCCCTAATGAATACTAACCATACCTATGGTAGTATTAAAATAATATTCATATGAAATTATGATGTACCTGTATTTTAGAATAAGTAAATGAATGATTTAAAATAAGGTTTTAATAATAAATTATGATTTGAAATAAATATTAAATTAGTCATATATAGAAATTTATTTTGGAAATATGGACTTCATTTTTAGATTCTACACATCAAAAACATTTTAGGGTGATTTCTTGAGATTCTTCGAAAATGCTGGAACATTTGAAGAATAGTATAATCCAATAATTCATAATAAATGCTAAATAATGGATTAATTGAGTCATTGATGACGATATGATGATATAAGCCAAATTGGTTCGACTTCACATGCATTTATTACTTTTCTTGTTTATATAATACTTACTATACTTTTTCTTGTGAATAAATAATAAACTAATGATTGAAAAAGTATGTAAACCCTCCTCCCCACCACTATAAATACCACCCATTCTTACCTCTTATCTTCAATCCTCTCAAGCCTTGTGCCTTGCCAATATTCTGTCCTAATCTCTCCCCAAGATCCTCCCCCACATCCGAAATCTTCTATCTGCTTCAAAATACCAAAACCTCTCCTTCTAAGAGGTTCTCAAATGAGGATGTTTCAAGAGGTAAACTCCTTTTTCCCATTCATTCTTTTCGTTTATGTTATTTTCTTTTTGTTTCTATCCTCACCCCCTTTACCCAAATATTATGATAACTCTAGTAACATACATGTACTGGAATTTATTTATGTTAATGAGATATTTCATTATCTTCTGTCCTTTCCCCACCTTTTATTTTAAAGGAATGAAAGCACCGTTTGAGATGTGCTAATTTAGCACATTCAAGAATAACAGTTTATCAATTTTTATTATCATCTTTAAATCTGGTCATGATACAATTATTGTTATAGTTGAACCAGATTATATATATATATATATATATATAATATTTCTTATTTTTATTCTGTAATATTTTTGTAAAAAATGGTATTAAGTTATAAATCATAACATGTTCTTTGTAATCAAACCCAGCTATTAACAAAAACTGTTGTCACTTTGGTTTTATATAATACTTCAACTTAACTTTAAGTAACCAAATTATATTTAAAACTGGTTAATCCCGAGGATATTCACTAATATAATATAACTTCTATTCTGGACAACCATATTTTATATTACATGTTTTTCCAAAGATAAATATAAATGAACCTATCATTTAAATCAAGTAAACAAACAAGCCTGAAAAGTGAAATTGAACCTCATAACCAATTAAAATGGTTTCGAGTGAACTTAAAATGGTTACAAAAAAAAATTAAATGTAGAAGAGGTTATGGAATTATTAATTAATAAACCTAATTTATTTATTCAGGTCTTTGATAACAAGTGGAGAACACCAACAGATTAAAGTTAAGGGATCCTCCACATTTCACTTTTATTCAAGATTGTCCTCTATGTTATTCCACTTTATGTGTGGTCCTTAATGATGGGGTATTATTTCACACATTCCACATACTGACCTCATGATTTATAAGGTATTATAAACCCCATTATCTTTCAACAAATCTATTTTTGGTACACCCGATACCATGCAAATAATCCATAATGAATTCTACCCGAACCTCCTTTACTCCTTTGAGTTTCTCTATCTTTCTTTTTACCCAAATAAAGTTGCCCTTTATTTTTATGTATAAATTATACATACTATTTCTATTCTCCAAACTCATGTTCCAAGATCTATCCCTCATTCTCTTTTGGGGATATACATTTTTTTAGTGATCCTCGCATCGATACCCCTGATAAGCAATCATGTTTTAAGGGAATTTCCCAAATTCTTACCTAATTTCAAGTGCACTCTATATTTTGTTTTAAGCCACCATTGTATTTATAAAATAATTATATTTATTTTTAAAAACATATTGATTCATTTCTGGTTTTATATAAAAGATTGTTCCCTTTTCTATTTTAAAAGCACTATAGTATTCTCTTTAAAACCCCAAAAAATGTTTTAATGCTAAAATTTACCAAAAACATTTCTTTCAAGTTGTCATTCCTTTTTGACATTACGTTCCATGATATATGCCTCTTGAATGTCCTTATAAAATTATTTTCTTTCATGGAAATTTTCATGACACGCCCATTGGTTATGATTTACGCCATGGTTTTGGTACCTAATGTTTTCCATGGGTACCCTTATGTTTATGTATTGTTGATTATGTATGATTATTGGTGTGGAAAAATTATTTATATAGCAAGAATATTCGTGAAAATATTGATATGGGTGTGCCCAGATAGTGCTCCAATGCATTTAATAAAGTTAAGTCTCATGAGATGCGATGTGAAAAGGGATTGGATTTTAGTCTTGACCCGTACTAAAATGGGAAATAGGATTGGTAGTTAGCATTGACCCATATTAAAGAAATGCCTTCTGACTCTGCCACATTTATATGATTCCATGTTTATATTATCCCTTGATTATATGATATGATTTCATATGTTCCATTATTTGTTTTCATTATGTCATGCCTCCAAACTCATGTGCTTAGGATGTATCCTTATTTTCATTCCCTTATTGGGATTTTTAGCTCATCCCTTTGTTCATGTGTTCCCCAGGGTACACTATGCAAATGTAAGGGATCAAAGGAAGTTAGGATCATTTTATGAAGACTGAAAAAAATTATTTCTTAGCCCCATGTTTTATATTTTGTATACCTATCCTTCTAAAAAAATAGACTAAACGATCCTTGTCTTGTACTCTGATGTATAATTATCCTTAAAATCATATAATGTTATATAAAAAAGGATTAGTTTTCAATATGGTGATTTGCGGGCAGCCTGGACTAATTCGTTCCCTAATCCCACTCCACATGTTTACCGGTCCTGTCACATGTGGCCTCTACCTTATCCCATGTGGCTACCACCGTCGTGTCATGTGGCCCCCTCATATGGCCGCCCATCGCATGTTGTGTACACCTACCTCTAACATCTCCCATGCCTCCACGATAACCAATTGTTGCACCACCGCACATGGATCCACTATCACACACCACCTCCACCACCTCCATTCAATGGTGCCACACTAGATGATGCTTAAAAAGCATAACAATTTTAGATATGAGCTCCTCGGGGCCCAATCTACATATATCTAGCATCTTCTATCGATTTCCCTCTAATATGGGGGCCCGATCGCCTTCAGATCCACCCATCATTGGTCAATCTGTGACCTCAACGATCGAATGGTGATGAAAATTAAGAATGATGGGAGAAATGAACAAATAACAACCCTAAGGAATGAACGTTAGCCATTGTTTGTTTCAGCCTAAATTTATTTCCATTAGAATGATAAATTAATTGGAATAATATTAATTACTCAATAATCCCATATATTATATCATATCATACAACAAAGATCGTTCTACATGCCGATATGTTTTCTTATTGGTCTATATTCATCATAGAATTAAGGAATTGGTAAAAAATTCAAAACAACATGCCATAACAAGATTCGGTTCGATCAATAATAATGAAAGAAGAGTCATTGTCATTGTTGGAATGGTTCATCAAACCTTAGGTGTGTCATTAGATCGATCCATCATTGTTCACTAAGGGTTTCTCCATAGGTTCTTTCTCCTTGTATGGAGAGGAATTATATATTTATTTTTCTAATCCTGAATTCCGGACAAATAAATATAAAAAATAATTTCTTTGCGTCAATATAATTTCATTATTAATTTTTTTACAGTTATTTTCTCCTTTAAATTTTCTGCAGACGACCCACACCGACTAATGTTAAGTCGTGTCTAGGGTAAACCAACCATTCTGAGCTCAAAAATATCCTCAAATTTCTGATCTAGGATCCTATTAAATATTTATTCAACTTTTTTAGAGAAAACACATGTGTCTGATGTTAAAAATTTAATATTTTTGAAAAATTAATTCTAGGAACACCGGGACTCAGAATCACATGTCGTCTTAGCACCTGGTCTTGAAAACTGTTACACCATGAGATTTTATGAAAAATATTCTTTTAATTTCATTGATGTCTTGTGTTGTACTCTACACCTAAATTATCTTGTGCTCTACGCAACACCGTATTATATTATATTAGACACACACACACACACACACACACACACACTATTCTTGGCTTGTGTTGCACGCAAGAGAAAACTTCCTCAATAGCGTGTGTTGTATGCAATACTGAGTTTCACTAAACAATGATATATTGTTATAATATTATTATGAACTAGCCTTTAAAAATAGTAGTAACTAAATTATTAATTTTATGACATTATAATTCATCTTACAAATTTTATAGAACATGTTTTGAGAACAAAATAAATATTTCGGGTAAAACAAGTATTTTTCAAAAAATGCAGTTTTGCCACCTTTTGATGGCACGCCCACATTAAATTTAATTTTTGACATGTTTATAAGTTCAATTTGAAAAAAATAAAATTCTTCTTTTGAATCATGATATAAAAATTTACTTTGGATAAATTTTTCATATTTTTCTGATAAGTTTCTTATTTTGATGAGTAGTAAAAATACGAAAAATTTTAATTAAAAACAACTTTTCACATCAAGATAATTAATATGGTTAAATTATAATATTGAATGGTTTTAATGTATAAATACAATATATTTTTACAATTTCATATAATTTATGTCATTAGTATTAATTTTACACTGAACTGATAAGTAAAAACATTTCAATATTTTGCAACGTTTTAACTTTTAAAACTCATTTTCTCAACAGTGGGATTATTTTTGAATTAAATACTACAAATTGTGTGTTTTGAATTTGGAAAAATGGATTCCATATTTGGAATCATTAGGTTTAAATTGTGTTAATAAGATACTTTTAATTGTTAGGCATTATGAATAGTAACTATGGTAAATTTTATTTGCTATAGTTAAAGGTAAATCGGGTAATTAAGAGTAAATATAATATTATAAAATTACCCTAACAATTGTATTAATATAACTGGATGATTATATTTTTACATAAATCATAATTGGGTCGAAATGGAATCTAATGGAACCAACTTGTATTTGATTAAGACCTCATATTTATTTTATTTAAATTAAAGTTAAATTTGTCTCACCCAAACATTAAATATTATATTATTTTTAATATAAGGTTATACAGAATATAAATTCAATTATAAATACTAATTCTAAAGCTAAAATGTTTTTCAATATCATGGTAATTTATTGGTAATTTTTAAGATATATTAAATTACATTAATTGCTTATACATTAATGATGTAGTAATTATTTATTTAGTGAAAAATGAGTAATATAGTTTTTATTAAAACAACAATACCTATCAAATGGACCATAAACATGACCAAACATTATTGGTCGAGTATATCTATACCCTAATAATCCAATGGTGTATTTTTGGACCATTTTGAGCCTTATAAAACCGATTAGGACATTTATATTATTTTATTCTAAATGATGTCAAAGATGTCACCTTCATAATTTAATAAATATAACAATTTAAATGTTGTGATTTTTAGATGATAAATTCGAGTAAAAATATTATTATGAAATTTATTATACTTACCTTTATCATAATATTTTATTTTTAATTTTTATGCAACAAATAAGTATATTAAAAAATTATAGAAAAATGATGGAGTAATTATTTTATTAAGAGATACGCCAAATAAATGGTTTTAAAAATATTAAAACAAATAATATATGAACAAACTAATGTTCCCCATGAATTGTTTTGATTAATATGACATGTTAGGAATCTATTAAATATTTTGGTTCAAACATATCTTTTGTGTGGTTTTTATTTAAATACAAATAATGAATAGTGTCAAAAATTGACATTATTGATATTTTATAAAAATAACATATTATTAAATTATTTCAAAAATACAAAAATATTTAAAAAATAAAAATTGAAAAATATATATTAGATAAGGTTATAATGTATTTAATTATGGGAAATTTACAACATTTATGTATGTATTTATAATAATTTATAATTTTGAAATTTATTACCAAAAAAATTAAATAGAATAAATAATGATAAATCAAGTTGATAAGGTTTAAAATAAACATATAACAAGTCTAAATTTTATTTGGTGGTTGCAATTACAACCCTATATCACCTAAAATTCGAATTGACTCATTTTTTGGAGGTTTTTAAGTGGGGTTTCATTATATTATTATTTAATATTTTTAAGGATTCCAAAAGTGCCCCTCTCCTCTCCTACATAAGGGCACCTCCTTCCCTATCCTCTTAACTAAATTTTGAGCCTTCATGCTTGGTAAACACTTGAAAATTTCTATTCTAAATCTCTCTAGTAATATCATAGTGGTTCTGGTTTTCTCAAAAGACCAACTCTAGTTCCCTAAGAGGAAGTTTAAAAGAGGCAAATCGAAGAACAGTTAGTCTCTTCTACCGATTCATTCATGTTTCTTTATTCTTCAACTTCCTATTATTTAGTTGTTTCATTATAAATCAATAACATCAGTATAAATAATTTACTAATATTTTATTATAAATATGAAACAACCCCATTTCACCTTCTATCCATCCTACGGAAAACGAAATCACTACGCGTGCGTACGTACCGAATATCGTCTCCACGCTGTGGTGTAATCTCTTTTTCAACCACCACCTTACTTGGATGGGTATATTGGTGTCAAGAATAACTATATATGGTTATTATAACATCATAATTATTCTGAGATATTATATCATCCACTCCAATTCCATTCAAAAATTATGGGAATAATATCATTGCTCGTGCGTACGTACGGATTACCGTCTCGACGATGCGATGAGATTCATTCTCCATGTTAACCATTAAAGAATGATTATAAATTATATATAATGAATAATAATGGTATATATAACATAATAATTCTACTGTATTTATGTATATAAATATATGTCATCTACTTACATCAATTCAAGTAAATAAGGAAAGGAAAACAACGTTCATGCGTACGTACGACCTACCGTCTCCATGAACGGTGTGTTTCATTTCATTTATCTATCTATAATATATATATATACTGAATATATATGATATATAAATCATGTTTTACATTCTGGATGTAAGTAAATAATTATATATGTAATAATAATATCAAGAACAACAAGTCCAAACACGTATGATAAATGAAACGATTTTACCGAAAACGATACTTTAACATGGAATTGACAAAAGAACGGGTAATATAAAGTCATAAGTGAATAATATATGATATCATAAATATTATTATGGTTCTGTTACTAGTTAATAATTTGTTTAAACCCACTATACGGGATTTTCAGACATGTATAGATGAAATTGGACCTAAGGCAAGGGAAAATCTTGCAATCTCATTTTTATCTTAGATTGATTATACTTCAGAATTTACTGGGGAATATTTATCCTCCACGTCCATGTTTCATCAATATTTAATATTATTTATATCCTCCTAAAAATGTTTAAATCCAATTTTACATATTGGTTATTTTTTAGTAATCGTTATGAAAGGAATATTTTTTCGTTTTCGGTAGGAGATACTTTTTGATGTTTCCGGCCAATGTTTAAAAAAATGTTTTTCTAACTTATACGACATGAGTGGATTTTTATGATTTCATAGAACATTATTTCCATGAATATTCTTTTACAATTTTTCAAATTTATTATTAATTAAATTCTTTTAGTTAAAAGTTTTATGACATGTTAAGAAAGGAAACCTTTTTTTGAAGTAGAAAAGATATTTTCCTCAATAATGGAGTTCAAGTGTTTTATCAAAATTATTTTCCATATAAGAAAATATACGGTTATGTTTCTATCCCTATTTTTACATTGATTTTATTATGTTATGATGGAATTATTTTTATGAAGTCCTCTCATCTTATATGGATTATGTTATGATGACATGATGTTTAAGAATCCCATTATTATTACATGATTTATGGTATGATATATGATATATGATTTTGTGGCACACAAAAGAATGGTCTCATTATGAGATGGGTGGGACCTATATCTCCCTACAATGCTTTGGATAAAGATTTATATCTCACGAGATAGACATGGATGGAACAATATGTTAATCTGGTTCAGTGATACAGGACTGGAACGAGGAGTGTACTCGATTCAGTAAGGGACTTTGTCTGCTAAGATAGTCTTGGCAGCAATGCCTTGACTACTATGGAAATCATATCATATGATTAATGGTTTTCCACAATTAAATGTTTGATTCCCTTGCTACTTTATCATGATTAATGTTCCTTTATGATATATGCCTTATGTACTGCCATTATTTATTTCTCAAGATTTTGATGTTTAATCTTTATGTCCATGTTTTTTTATGTTCAAATGTATATGATTTGTTTTATTTTATCCATTTTTACCCTTAATGAGAAATTTAGCACACCCATTATATGTTTTCTTTTCCCCATAAGTTAAATAATGTTTTTAGGTAAGAAAAAAAAGGCGGAATATTTTTATGGGAGATGTTGAAGATCTTTCACCATGATTAGAAGATTATGTTCCGAGTTTACAAAGACAATATACTATTACAGTCCTTGAGTGTTGGTTCTTGTTATGTATTAATTATTTATAAAAAGCAATGAAATGTCCATGTACGTCAATCTTGGGTCACTATAGTTGGTATTAGAAGAAAGGTTTAGTTATCCTTTGGAAACTAGGATGTGGAATCTTTAGCGAGATCCCTAGAAGATATTTCTATGGTATGTCTAGGGATGTCCCAAAGGTTAATTATAAGTATAGGTTATAGTTTTAGAATTACAGTAACGATTATATAATTAAACCTAAGATCTTAGATATTTAAGGTATAACCCTTTATTATGTTGTTTTCCTAGCATGATTTTTTCTTCTCACACTATTCTTATTTGGTTTTAGAAAATGGCTGGAGATAGAAAGATTCATGTTAATGGAGAATATTATGGACAATGGAAAGATATTCTTCATGAGCTACCTTATGAAATGGTATTTGGAAGATGAAACATCATTGTTATTCCTAATCAGAAATATCATAATATAATCAATAATCTCAACTTTGATAAGATTTCTGAGTCAGCTCATAAGAGAAAGATAGTGTTTCATAATGATCATAGTGGAAAGAAAGTTCAATTTCACTTATGTAAGTCATGTGGGAAGAGGCATCAAGGGGAACGTTTCAAAGGAATTGGAAGATTTTTTGGGTGTGTAATAGAAGGACACAAAGCTAATATTTTCAAAGGAAAAGGTTCAGTTCACACAGTGGACAAGGATTATGGTATTGCTAAGACATCAACAATGGTTAAATTTTTTAAATTTAGAATGTATGGGCATTATGCAAACCAATTCCCTAAGGGAAAATCTCAGGAAGATAATCAGCACAGTCGCATAGGTAATATTTATGTTGATGATGATGATGACACTAAAAATGATATATGAGATGAAAGAAGTGTTTAGGAATAAAATGATGAAGCTCGGTCAATGGTTTGAGAAGGTGTTGGAATGATTGAATGTTTTTCAAGAATAATTTATGGTCCTTTGGAATAATGAAAAATCTAAGGATTTTTACACTGTTGTCTTTCCTTGAGTATTTGAAAGTATATGATGTATGGTATCGGTAACCATGAAAATTGATTGAAATATTTTTTTGAAAGCAAATGTTATGCGAATAATGAAGGGATAAGGTGAAAATAATATGTTTGATAATATTAATGAGCTCATTAATGATCAAAGTACAATGTGATATCGTGGTTTGAGTATATAGAAATTTTGGGATTTTGGTATGTGGAAACAGTTACATTTTGACATCATTCATGTTTTCACTAATGTTATATGGCAATTCATGCTGCAAGAGAATACAAGATTAAGGTATTCACATGTTTGGAATGGGATCAAGAAGATATATCTTATGATATATGGGGGATAAATGACGGTATTCACATTCTTGTTATGTGACCTTTCCAGTAATCGTTCTCTTTATACTATGAGAATGGACAGATGTATTTTGGATAAGTCTAAAGATTAGAATGGATTATGTTGGACATCTGATAGTATTGTATAAGCCTAGAACTTTTTCGATATTATTTCTCTAATGTTATAATAGTGTAGTTTTGGAAAAAGGACAACTTGCATGATGGGTGATAACCCGTCACGCCGTCAAGGATGCGGGAATCAAATCCACAACCAAATAGCGAAAGGCCTTTATCGCCTACCACTGGACAACATGAAGTCCCCAGTTAGTAGAAAGTAGTTTTATTTCATTAAGCGGTATGATATATGAAGTATAAGTCCATTTTTTAAACAATATATGATTAATCTCACCATAATATATACTTATGTATATAACTTTTTCTAAACATATGTTTGAGTCAGATTGAATGACCTATCATTCTATCACATGATCTGCTAAAACTTCACGGAAGACAAATTCAACTTCATTTCTTTAAGAGATGATGTATAAATTGTTCATGTTGAAAACAACGGTGGGATTATACCAAAATCAAGAAAGTATTTCTTCTAATTCCAATTTTTTCAACGTTAGGGAAATGATCTTAAAATCCAAAAATGTTGTCATATTTTCCTCATATCTGATCAATCATATGGTACCTTAGATCATCACAAATATATGGCTTTGTGATTGTTCAATTTATCAGAGCCATGTTCTCTACCACTCTTCATCCGAACATGATGGTTAGATTTTTCTTCCATATCCATATTTTCACCTATGTTCTCTTATGTGGAAACCCAGGGATGAGTTATTTTTTGTAACCGTTACGTTTCATAGTTTAGTTTTTAAAATTATGTTTTTGTATTCATTTTTACAATGTGGGTTTTTATGAAAGATACTTTCAAGTAGTAAACCATTTATAACCCCGACGAATTTCGAGGGTGAAATTCATTTTAAGGGGGGTAGAATGTAACACCCTGTGATTTTATGAAAAATATTCTTTTAATTTCATTGATGTCTTGTGTTTTACGCTTCACCAAAATTATCATGTGTTATACACAACACCGTATTAGATTATATTATACGAAAACACTATTCTTTGCTTGTGTTTCATGCAAGATCAACCTTCCTCAATAGCGTGTGTTGTACGCAATACTGAGCTTCACTAAAAAATGATATATTATTGTAATATTATTATGAACTAGCCTCTATGAATATTATTAACTAAATTTTAAATTTTATGACATTATAATTCATCGTATACATTTTATATAACATGGAATCAGAACAAAATAATATTTTCGGGTAAAATAATTATTTTTTAAAAAATGCAGTTTTGTCGACTTTTGATGGCGCACCCACATTAAATTTAGTTTTTGACATATTTATATGTTCAATTTGACAAAATAAAATACTTTTTTTGAATCAGGATATAAAAATTTACATTGGAATTTTTTTTGATATTTTCTTAATAAGTTTCTTTATTTTGATGAATAATAAAAATACTCTAAATATTAATTAAAAACAACTTTTTTCATCGAGATAAATTATATTGTTAAATTATAATATTGAATTGTTTTAAAGTATAAATAAAATATAATTTTACCATTCAATATAATTTAACTCATTAGAATTAATGTTACACTAAATTCATAAGTAAAAACATTTCAATCTTTTGCAACGTTTTAACATTTAAAACCCATTTTCTCAATAGCGGGATTAATATTAAATTAAATAATGAAATTTTTTTGTTTTGAATTTGGAAAAATGGATTCCATATTTGGAATCAGTAAGTCCAAATAATGTTAATAAGCTACTTTTTTTAGGCATTATGAATATTAACCACGGTAAATTTTATTTAGCATAGTTAAAGGTAAATCGGGTAATTAAGGGTACATATAATACTATAAAATTACCCTAATAGTTTTATTAATATAATTCGATGATTATATTTTATCCTAAATCATAATTTGGTTGAAATGGAATCTAATGGAACCCACTTGTATTTAATTAAGACCTTTTATTTATTTTATTTAAAGGAAAGTGAAATATGTGTCACTCAAACTTTAATAATAAGATTATTTTTAATATAAGGTTATACATAATATAAATTCTTTTATAAATACTAATTTGAAAGCTAATTGTTTTTATGTATCATGGTACTATATTCATAATTTTTATGAAATATTAAATTACATTAATATCTTATACATTAATGATGTAGAAATTATTTATTTAGTGAAAAATCAATTATATAGTTTTTATTAAAATAACAATACCTATAAAAAGGACCATAAACTTTAAAAAACATTATTTTTCGAGTATATATATACTCTAAGCATCCAATGGTCTATTTTTGGACCATTTGGAGCCTTATAAACTGATTATGACATTTATATTATTTTATTTTAAATGATGTAAAAGATGTCACCTTCATAATTTAATAAATAAAAAAATTTATATCTTGTGATTTTAAGATGATAAATTCAAGTTGAAATGTTATTATAAAAGGTCTTATATTTATCTTTATCATAAGATTTTATTTTTAATTTTTATGCAACAAATAAGTATATTAATTAATTATACAAAAATATTTTAGTAATTATTTTATTTAGAGATATACCGAATAAATGGAAATAAAAATATTAAAATAAATAATATATGAACAAATTAATGTTCCCCATGAATTTTTTTGAAGAATATGACATTTTAGGAATCTATTATATATTTTTTTGAACATATCTTCTTTGAGGTTTTTATTTAAATTCCAATAATGAATAGTGTCAAAATTGACACTATTGATATTTTATAAAAATAACATATTATTAAATTATATAAAATTCACCAAAATATATAAAAACTACAAATTGAAAATTATATGGTCTAAAAGGTTATAAAGTATTAAAGTATGGAAAATTTTCAACATTTAAGTATGTATTTATAACAATTTAATATTTTGAATTTTATTACCCCAAATAAAATTAAATAGACTAAATATTGATAAATCAAGTTGATAAGGTTTAAAATAAACATAATACATGTCTAAATTTTATTGTGGATGATATTACAACCCTATATCATCTCATAATTGAATTGAGTCATTTTTGGAGGTTTTTATGTGGGGTTTCATTGTATTATTAATTAATATTTTTATTATTTCCAAAAGTGCCCCTCTCCTCTCCTATATAAGGGCACCTCCTTCCCTCTCCTCTTCACTCAATTTTTAGACATCATGCTCGGTAAAACCCTGTCAATTTCTCTTATCAATCTATCTAGTTATATCATAGAGGTTCTAGTTTTCTCAAAAGACCAACTCTAGTACCCTAAGAGGAAGTTTAAAAGAGGCACGTCGAAAAAAGAGGTATTCTCTTCTACCGATTATTTCAAGTTTCTTTATTTTTATAATTACTCTTCATTAGTTGTTTCATTATAAAGTAATAACATAAGTATAACTAATATACTGATATTTTATTATAAACAAGAAACAAACCCATTTCACCTTCTATCCATCCTACGGAAAACGAAATCACCACGCGTGCGTACGTACGAAATACCATCTCCACGCCGTGGTGTAATATGTTTTTCCACGACCACCTTAATTGGATTGGTATAATGTTGTAATGAATAACTATATATAGTTATTTTAACATCATTCTGATTCTGTGATATTATATCATCCACTCCAATTGTATTCAATAATTATGGGAATGATATCACCGCTCATGCGTACGTACGGATTACCTTCTCCACGACGTGATGAAATTCATTCTCCATGTTAAGCATTCAAGAATGATTATAATGTATATATAATGAATAATGATGGTATATATAACCTAATAATGCTACTATATTTATGTGTGTATATATATATATATTTCATATACTTACTTCAATTCAAGTCAATAAGGAAAGTAAAATAGTGTTCATGCGTACGTACGACGTACCGTCTCCATTAACGATGTGTTTCATTTCATTTATCTATCTATTAAATACATATATACTGAATATATATGATATATAAATCATGTTTTACATTCTAGATGTACGTAAATCATGATATAAGTTATAATAATAACAAGAACAACAAGTCCAAATACGTACGATAAATGAAATGATTTTACCAAAAACGCTGCTTTAACAAGGAATTGACAAAAGAATGGGTAATATAAAGTCATAAGTGAATCATATATTATATCATAAATATTATTATGTTTTTGTTACAAGTTAATAATATATTGAAACCCACTATACAGGATTTTCAGACACGTATGGAAGAAATTGGACATAAGGTAAGGGAAAATATCGCAATCTCATTTTTATTTGAGATTATTTATTCTTCAGAATTTACTGGGGAATATTTATCATCCACATACATGTTTCATGAATATGTATTATTATTTATATCCTCCACCAAATGTTTAAATGTAATATTACTTATATTTTAATTTTTAATATTAGTTTTGAAAGTAATCTTTTGTCATTTTCTATACAAGATAATTTTTTCCTTTTCCGGCCAATGTATGAGAAAAATGTTTTTCTTTAACTTATACGACATGAATGGATTTTTATGATTCCATAGAAAATTATTTATATTCATATTCCTTTACATGTTTTCATGTTTATTTTTAATTAACTTAATTTAGTTCAACATTTTATTAAATGTTAAGAATGAAAAAATCTTTTTGAAGTAAAAATGATATTTTCCTCAAGAATCGAGTTCAAGTGTTTTATCAAAATTATTTTCCATCTAAGATAATTTAAGGTTCTATTTATAGACCTATTTTAAAATTTATTTGATTATTTAATGACGGAATTATCTTTATAAAGTCCTTTTATCTTATATGGATTATTTTATGATGGCATGATGTTTAAGAATCCCATTATTTTTACATGGGTTATGCTAGGATATATGGTTTATAATTTTGTGGCACACTAAGAATTGTATCATTATGAGATTTGTGGGACCTATATCTCCCTCCAATGCATTGGGTAAAGATTTATATCTCATGAGATAGACATTGCTGGAATGGTATGTTAATCTAGTTCAGTGATACAGGACTGGAACGAGGAGTGAACTCGATTTAGTAAGGGGATTTGTCCACTAAGATGGTCTTGGTTGCAATGACTTGGCTAATATGTAAATCATATTATGTGATTAATGGTTTTCCACAATTACATGTTTTATTCCCATGCAATTGTATCATGACTAATGTTCATTTATGATCTGTTCCTTATGTAATTCCAAGATTTATTTCTCAAGATTTTAATGTTTAAACTTTATGTTCATGTTTTTTTAAGTTCAAATATATATGATTTGTTATATTTTCTCCATGCTTACCCTTACTGAGAATTTGAGAACACCCTTTATAAGTTTTAATTTCCCTAGAATTTAAAGAAAGGTTTTAGGTAAGAAAACAAAAGGGGAACATCTTTATAGAAGATTTTGAAGATCTTTAACCATGATTAGAAGATTATGTTCCGAGTTTCCAACGACACTAAATTATTACAGTCCATTACTGTTGGTTCTTATTAAGTATTAATTATTCCAAAAAAGTAATGTAACTTCCATGTACATCAAGATTTGGTCTCTACAAAAAAAATTCATATAATATATAAAAATAATTCATGGGAAATTCGAGATGTTACATATCTGATATAATTTCTCCAAAAATTAGTCTCTTCAAATGACAATAAAAATATTAGAATAATACATTAAAGTCAGTCACTAAATGAAAATCAATTCATTGGCCTCCTACAGAACTTATTCACCAACTTCTTCAACTTAATGACCTCATATGATTTTTAACTCCAGAAGCTCCTCATACTCTGAAATTCCAAACATAAAATATTAAATTAGAAATACTATTGGTATCTATCATGTCTTATTTCTCTCTATTATTCTTCACAACATAGATAAAATTTTTCTTGAATAGTGGCCAATATTCTATAATTCGTTATCTTTGTTACCACATATGGATTAGTTCCAACCTATAAATCCATGATATTGACAACTCTGGGCATCCCACCCATATAAATGTTTTTTCTTTTGTCCCCCACTAGACAAAAAATCACCAGGTGTTAGGGGAGAAAATAAGTAGACATAAATTTTAATTAAGGGACTTTCCCATTCCCAATGTGGGACTAGAGATGTGTGGAACCATGTGTGACCTTATTTAGGACATCATGAAACAACTTAAAATGGTATAGTGATTAAACACATTCCATAAGTATTTCTAGTAAAGTTATGTGCATGGAATAATAATATCCCCATCAGAATATGACCTAAGGACTTATTCCCACACATTTCTCTGACACTAAAGGGGTGGATTAGCACACTGGTGCTACATGAATGATTTTTCCCCACAAGGGTTTAACTAACACAGTTTTTTATATCTTGATTGTACCAACCATCTTGAAAAGGACTCACGACTGGGTATCATTATAACATGATTTATTAATCACATCAAAATTACTCATCAACACATGTGGGTATCACAATTTTCTAATAGATTTCACCCCATAATGTAGGGACGTTGGTACCTATCATGAATATGAGAGTTATTAATAGGAATCCCATTATCTTTACACAAGTGATTTAAATCTTACCACAATATATTATTCTAGTGTTGAAAATGGCTGAATCATGCCATTAACACTATATACCTATCTTTTCCACTTTAGGGTATAACCTATATGGTTTTTTCTTTCATGGGAATCCTAAAAATTTGGAAAAGGATTCATGATTGGGGATAATTTTATCTTGATTTATTAATCACATCATAAATACAACGTCAATCAATTTGGTGCTCATGACATGCTATCATATCACACTCGAGGTAGCAAGACAGTTAATACTTGTCACAAATATAAGGGGATGGCTCCAGACCTTGGTGAAAAATTTCTATTTAGTAGAATGTATGTGATGTTTTTATGAATATATTGATTTTTAGTTGGACAAAAATATGAATATGCAAGTGAAATTTTATTTTATTGGTCAATATAAATATGTTAATGACATAGAGTCATTATTAGGTGAAGGTAGTGGTTATTAAATAGAATTAAATTTCTGTAATATGAGGTTATTTTATATATTTTGGAGATAATTCAAGCATATGATCAGTAATTGAGTGATGTCATCAAAGGATTAAGTGATAAGATATTTGATGAGAGGGGTTTTATATAAAGTAAATCAGATGTATTAAAATTTTCTTAGTCACTATTGACGATTGTATTTTTATAATAAAAAAACATTAATGAAATTGTCCTATTACCTTGTATATTTTATTATGGGGGAGATATTATTATGGGTAAAATATTGTGTTCCTCTTAGTAACCTATCATGTTCTATACATTGGTTCTTTTATAAAGGTATAAAATGTATTTTTTTTATTCAAGACATTGAACATTGATTTAGAATCTAAAAATAAAAATAAAAATTTATGTTCTATTTTAATGTTAAATAGATATAATGTTGTTCTATTTTTTAAATATTTTGTAATTTCATTTAATGGTATTTTCATAAAAAAGATGAATTACTTAGTGATTCTATTAACTTTATCTGGGTGTGTTTTCATCTGTATAAGATATTGTGGCTACATTGAGTTTTATTGAACATTCAGTTATATTATATTTGTGACAGTTTAGATAGTATAAAAATCGAATTAAAAGATGTAAGGAAGATAATTTTTAGCGTTGTCTTTAAAGGTGAAGAACTAGACCCTCATTTCAAGTGATTATGAGATGAACATTTTAGGAAACTAAAATTATTGTTGAGTGTTCCCCATACTGTCAAGTGGTTGTGTTTTGAGTACTGAGATAATAATATTTGAAAATAGTGACTGTATTATTCTATTTGGAAATTTTTTGTTTTGAGTGAAATTTAATATGTGTTTTCATTCAATTTGTTATATGAAAGAACTAATGTGGGGTATATATGCATTCTATTGAAATCATTTATAGAAACATGATGTATCATCTCTAATTAATGTTAAACTATTAAATTTGTATTTACTGGTATATTTATGATGATTTGTTATAATTTAAAAAATATTTCAATATATTAATCTACTGATTATGGAAATTTTAGTGGTAGATTTTAGTAATCTTCTATGTTTAATTGATGTTTTCCCTATATTAGTTGATATGTTTATAAAAGTTTTCATCTTTGTAAAATTAAATGTTTTTAGGAATGTATGTATCTATTGAAATATTTATTGTATATTTTCTCTGTAAGGTTAAATATTTTTAATGGTTTGGAGAATGAAATGATTTTATTTTTTAGAGAGTCACATTGCTTATGTTTGGGATTTGGAAGCTTTTTTTGATTAATTTGATTTATTGAAAATTAATTTAATTAAATAAGGTCTCCAAGTTGTTTAGTTTAACACTACATGATTATTTAAAAAGGAATATTATTTTTTGTTTAAAAATGGTAAAACACAACTTTACATCACAATGAAATAATATATTGAAAAATTAAAATCACCATTGAGTTTTTAAAGAGGAGTTTTTTATGGGACATTTTTATTATCATTGTTAAAATATTTTTGATCATTGGAAAGTGTATATAAAATAAATAATATTTAATTAAATTACTATTTTAACTTAACATTATATATGAATTATTTATTTATATTATCTTATATAAATACATGGTAAGATAACTATCTGAACATGGTGGTCTCTTCCAAGGATAAAGTGTTGTTCATAGAATATAGATAACTATATGGCTTGGGGGACAGGCCGGTTGTGGTTCCCGAGATTCCCCCCACCAAATCATTCATTTCGAGAGGATAACGGCCACCCAAGTTTTATTGAGGCCATTCCTGATGTGAATCAACACACTATTTTCAAATAAAATGTTACTAATGAAGAATCCAATAACCTCATTTTTATAGGCTGCATGTCGGATGAGTTTTTATTAAAGGAATTTGCTCGTGTGAGGAGGGATGCAACCAATGATGACCAATGGGGGGGGTACTTTGTGGTGAAAAGAGGTTCAATCCAAATTTAAAGTATTCTTATGGTTGGTGTGAAATCAAGATTTGACCACTGATGATAACATTCAACAAATGTGCTTGAGAATCACCTCCAGGTGATCATGTTGTGTCGGTCCCAATCTAGAATTGGTGGGGAATCTATATTTTGATAGCAAATGGGCTAGTTGGATTTGTTAGGACTTCGGTTCTTTCACTAGATGGAACAGTCAGAGAAGTATGATGGATACTTTTCTTAGTGTGTGGTTTCAAGGAGTGGGTGACCATGGTCCTGAGAGGAAGGTGAGGGACATTATCCTATTGGCATGATGATTGACCATTTGGAAGGATAGAAATGATGTGCACCACAAAAGTCTATGAGGTTCTCAAGATATAAACCTCTTAAAAATGAGGAACTCTTTTTAGGATCTGGTCTAATTAGGTACAGATTTCCATGATGTACCATCAGTTAAAGCCCATATCCAGAACTGGTTTTTTTCCATCCAGGGCAGTAATCTAGGATATGGGTATTGGGTCCATTGGCACCCTATCCGCCATGCGCTCAAGATAAACATGGATGTGTCTCTTATCCTGGGGGAGATATGAGGTGGTGATATCATCAGGAACCATGAAGGGTCTGTTGTAGCAACATTCTCAGCCTTCTATGGCAGTGGTGACATCCTATAAGATGAGGCACATGTGATGCTCATAGGTTTGGAGTTGTGTGGGTAGCAACACATCATGCTTAAGGTGGTTAAAACTAACTCATTAATTATATATAATGCACTTTCATGTATAGGACAATTTCCATGGAATATTTCATATCTAATCAGGAAGTGATGTCAGGACCGAGGTAATCACATTGAGATCACCCACACATAGAGAGGGGAACTAGGTTGCAGATTTCATGGTGTCCATGGCATCCCCATATCAAATTATTTCCTCATTCCTTAGCATAGGTTGTTTTCCTCGTGAGGATATGAAGTTTGTTTTTAATGATTCTCTGGGCCTACACTATTTTTGACCCTATCGATTTCACTTATACCATGTGTTTCTATTCAAAATCAGAAAAAATGTTACTTTCTAGTTAGTCAATTCTACTTAATTTGGGACTAAAAATTAAATGTTAAATTCAAGGATAATGAATATTAAACAATGATGAAAACAATCTAATTTAAAATACATCAATATGAGACCCTTATTGAGGTCATTCTGAGATTGAATTTTGATTATATAAAATTTATCAATATTATTTGAATTATAAAACCCAAAATTCATTTTTAATGGATGATACATAATTATTCTATATCTTAATATTATTATAATGATTGTTATATTTTTAAATTTGGAAATATGGATAAAAATATATTGTAGGTTGTTTTTTAATGTTATTTAGAAATAATTAAATCTAAAAAGGATCTTATTTTGAATAATATACCATTTTATATATTATTTTGAGATAAAAATATGAAATCTAGGAATCTTTTGATCTATTATATAGAAAAAAATTTGTAGAAAATATAAATTTATATTTTTATCAAATCCCTTGAAAAATTAATGAAATTTTCAATTCATGAGTAAAAAAAATGTATTTATAGAATACTTATGATCATATAAATATTCAATGAAAATTTAGAATAAAAAAATTATTTAGAATATATGTATTTACACTGTGTGATAAAAGATAACGATAGTTGTGAACATTCCAATTTCATGTTAGGGACTATTGGGGAAGATATAAATCATTTCATCATTGATTGTATTATAGTGAAATTTTCTAATGGTATGTGTAAGAATCAAATTAATATTACATGGGTCAAATGATGTTATGGTTATCTAATCAACTAGGTCATATGGCCCTTTTCCACTCACACACATAATATAAGGGACATGAGATGCACCTTATGCAATAGAATTTTATCCCTTTGAATAAAAAATCATGTGGATCAAATGGTAGAGATTGAGTAACATAAGAAAGATATGGGGATGGAAATTAGGGAATGAGGGAGTTCCATATGGAAAATATATATATTTAAAATTCATAGAGTCAAATACAAATATTAATTTTGATGTAAATAAGTTTCTTTGGACTCCATTCAACAAAACAATCTTAATAGAAAGTCTTTTGGATTATTTTGATAATGTTTGGTTTCCCAAATAATCTAAATTTTATTAATTATTTTTCAAGATCCAATCTATATGTTACAACTATTATATATTATAATAAATCGTTCATTAGTTATATATAAAAGAGTTATATTCAATATTAAAATCATATATAATTTTGCATTTAAAAGGAAATAGATTTATTTCTAACAAAATAAGATATTCATGTACTATATGGTTTTAGTTAAAATATTTTCTTAAAATTAGTATAATTTTAATTTATAAAAACAACTTTTATTTTTTCATCAATCAAAATTATTGTAGGATTAATTTTTGATAATTTTATGAATATTTTTTCAATAAATAATTAAAATACAGACTTTTATTGAAAATTGTTTTTTCTTGAGAATAATTTACATAGAAAAATTAAATTATTTATTAGTTTTAAAATATATTTAATTTATTTATATAAAAAATCCAATTATAGTGTTTTTATTTAATTTTAAAATTAAATATAGTATAAAAATAATTTTATACTAAAAAGGCATTTTTCCAAAAAAATTATTTATGTCGCTATTGGTTGGTTTTCTTTTAAATTAAATTCTATCAATTATATTTTCCTGGATATTAAAATGTGGATTACATTATAGTATTTAAGAGATAATTTTTTTTAAAAAAATTATATTTTATTTTGGGTAAATATGAATAGTAATTGGAAATTTTTTCCCACCACCAAGAGTAATTTAAGTAACTAATGTTAAAAACAAATTTTTAATGTCCACAATATGAACATAAAACTTTATTAAATTTTTATGGATGATTATATCTTGTGAATAATCATCCAAATGTCCAATAAATGGAATTTTGTTTCCATTTGGATTTTATTGTGACCTTTATAACATTTTATCTAAAAAAGTTAAAAATGTCGCACTCTAGTTTTTAATTAATATAATATTTTTACCCATGTATAATAAGATGATATGTTTGATTATAAATTTCATAATGAAATATAAATTACTTAAATTAATAATTGTATTTTATATTTACTTTTTAGTGATAAAATAATTACCTTAAGTGCTTATCAAATGTCGATGTAGTAACTATTCAATTAATTCAAAAATTAATGAAATGATATTAAAATATTAAAATTCATATAATTTGAATAAATTAATATGGGAAATTAGTATTATTGATATTAAAACTTTTGGGATGTATTAAAATATTTTATTCTAATTGCATTTTTATTTTGGAGGTTATAAAAGTCAAGGTAAATAAATAGTTTTATAATTTTCATTATTATCATTTTAGGAAAATAATATTTAATTTAATGATATAAAATTATTTAAAAGATTTTATTTATAAATTTAAATAGGGTATTTTTTAAATATAAAACAAGATCCATTTTATGGGATTTTTTTTTATTTTTGGAAACAATCTTTAATTGAAAAGATTAAAAACCATGTTATTATAATAATCATCAAAATGAATTACGATTGGTTAAAACAAAATGATTATGGTAAAACTGTTATCTAATATTGAAATGTTTTTTATTATATGAGATTATTTCATATAATAGTCATATTATATTCTATTAATGATATATTTTATCCATTTTTAGATAAAATAATGTATATTAATTTATTATTTTAATAAATTACTAGAGCGAATCTACCATCTCTTATAAAAATGCACAAACTTTTCTCATTTATTCACACTTCAAAATACTTTTTGGTTCTTCTAATAACTGTCTAAATCCATTATTTATAAACACTAAAAATTTATAAAGGCCTTATTTAAGTCATAATACAAATCTTATAGGTCATAAAGTGGTAAGAAAAGTAGTTTTTAAGAATAGGTATAGCTTTCAACCCTGTGATTTATATTTACTACTTCTTCGACCTCATTAAAATATAATTAAAGCATGATAAAATAAAATAATTGTACCATCAATAATTTTATTTTTTATTATATTAATTTCAAAACCCATATCCATCTCCACTTCAATTAAATGTGAAACAAATCCATTGTTTGTGTGTACACAAATTACCTCATCACTATCTGATGTAATTCATTTCCCATAATTGTGTCTCAATAATGGATTAAAATTATGGATGTAATTTATATATATTATTCATTAAATATTTATAATTCTTAAAATAAAATATATTAGAAACTCTCTTAACATTTCTTTCACTGAATAATGATAACTTTGATCATGCTTATGTGTGGACTACCACTTCTATGAAGAGAAGTGATTCTTTTGTCATTACCACATCACACTGGTGATATATATATATATATATATATTTGACTTTATAAAGAAATAAAATGGAATTTTTGATATAATTATTATTATTTAGTTATAAAATTTATTTAATTTCATTTCATAATTGTCTTTGAAAAATAGAAATGTTACTCATTCGAACATGTGACCTATCATCTCAATGATTGAAATATAGATCATTTTTATAACTATATTTAATGATTTATTTTAAAACAATAAGTGGTATATGAAAATGATAAAAATTTCATTATTATTATCATGGAGATGATGGAATAATGTCATGTTTCTACATAGTCTACATAACAATGTCATTTTGGATTGATGATTTGAATATCATCAAAGGTTCTCGAACATCAATATTCTCCCATTTCTTAAACCCTGACTTCATTCCACCTCCCCCCTAATATCCCTCATCCTAAAGGTTATGGATCTATTTGATGAATTCCCACAACTATCTATTTTTGATTATTAATTCGTTGAAGATTCTTCTCTTTTGAACCTGCCACTAATAGAAAGATTCAACCATCATCAGCAATTTGTGGAATCCTTAGACCACATTATATTGTGATCCATGGGTTTACAAGAGTGGGAAACCATCAGCCACCATGAATATATGAAAATTATTGTTAGGTTTTCTTATTTAGTAAATTTAATCTTATCTTGGTCGAGTTCACCTCACATATGTAATTGATCATGGATCCTTCTCATCAAATGGATCATTTTCATACAAGGCATGATTCACCAACCACTGCAATTTTGGATAAGTCTTTGACATATTCTAATTCCTTTTGAAAATCCATATATTCTTCACATGTTAGGGATCTTAGTAGGATGATACCTATATTCAAATATCCGGACTAATAATTTATGTCCCCCAATTTAATTAAGGATATGTGTTGAGATTGATGTTTCAAATCCACCTATTGAATCCTTATTGTGGAATGTTAGTGAAGTGTTGTGGCATAACCAAGTGGTTATATTTGAATCTTGGTATAATTTCTGCCCACTATTAAAATGTTTAGGCCATAAAATTGAGGTTTTTAGGAAATGGAAGTTGGTTCAGAATGACCCAAGTCCAAGTCAGAATCAATCGAAATAAGTCCTTGTTGGGATGCTTGTAGATAATTGTAAAGTGATGAATGTAGGCTCTAATATATTCTCAGAGTGTCCGGATGTATCAGGTTCTGCTGAGACCATCATGAATGCTAGTATTTTCATTTCTAATGAACAAATCCAAGAGTGAAAAATTCCAACTCTACCTTTTCCTTATGAGCTAAATGATAATTCCACCATGTGGAAGATCCCATTGGCTTCCTCTTTCCCAAACATTGGTAATGATGTTCAAAAAAATCCTAAGGGGGGAAACTCAATGGTAGAATATGTCTTCAACCATATGAACAATTATTTTCGTGATACCATTCCATATTCATATGGTCTAGTGATCATTTAAGGGGGCCATGTGGCTGAATATAGAGGTGAAGTGACTCTCAAGGTTATATCCTATATGGATGAAATATGATTAAGTTATGGTCCTACAATATGAAAGGAATACCAGGATCCTAAGAGGCTTGCAGTGGAACCAGATGAAGAAAGGGTAACATTCATAAGAATATATTCTCTTGTATTAAATATTTGTAACTATTATGAGGGCTTATATTATTGGATAGAACCAGTTGTAGAAGACATCTGACCTGATCACTCAAATGAGGAGTAGGGAGCCTCAGTGATGTTTCCAGTGATGACCAATCTGGTCAATTTCTGGGATATAGTAAATATGATATTCAAGGTGGATATCTAGATAAAAAAAGTAGTATGGATGGTTATAGAGGTAATAGGGAGGTTCATAAGGATTATTCATATTTCCCCATATAATGGAGACAAGATCCTTCAAGAAAATGAAAGGTAATGAGATGTTAGTTTACCCGAAAGCCATTGGCTCCCTTGTTTAGGCAGAGTCTACAGCCTATAAGGAAGTTGATTTAAAAGAAACCCTATATGGGTCCCAATAAGAGAAATTTATATTCTCAAAGAATAATTCGGAAGTGCACATGCATTCAGATGATGAAATTATGGTGAATGTCTGATGATTAATTCCACAAATGAGGATGAAGAAGAAATTATGGGAAGACTAATGTGAATGGACTCTAATACTAAGTAATGGGATTTGATTATGAATAAAAACATATTTCGATAAGAGGATTAAATTTTAAGAATATCAAGAATGAGGAATACATAAAATATTAGGACTATATGGTGTATCATTTTGAGGACCTTTTAATGGATGATATAAGTACATAAAAAGTATCAATGTTCTAGAAATTATTTACAGATAATAAATATTACTAGCTTCAACTATCCATTAAGAATTTTCTAATTTTTTAGTGGTTGATTTGGATTGGTTTTTCAGGTTCTCACATTTCCCTTAAAATTATATAAGATAATAAAAAATATAATTTTAATGATGATAAATATAATAAAAATATTCGATGTGAACATGAATGATTAAATAATTGTACGTAACTATTTAATAAGTGAAACAAAGTTAATAATAAGATTATAATAGTTTATCATGAAATAAAATAATTACAATATGTTTTTTTAAGAAGAAAAGGAATGTGCATGATGGTTCATCCTTGATGCGAGGGACATTCTTTCAAAAATGCACTTTTAATGTTTCCCTCAAAATACAAATTTTCTTCTTTGTCCAGATTTTTTAAAATTATTTTACGGACGTATTTATATTGATTTAAAATAATTATAACTTTCATCTTATATATCATTATTATGTCATTCATTTTTTTCAAATGTAATATTTTTATGAAATGTTTGACTCTATTTATTAAAATATAAGATCAATGTTCTATTTTATCATATACAATGACAATGAGGTTAACTGACTCTATAACCATTTTTTGATTTTTATATTCCATTACATGATTTCATCTTTTATTCAATGAAAACCCATATTTCCCTATATATTTTTTTATTTTAAAAAAATTAAATTGGAATCTATATATTAATATACATGAATGTTTTTGTGTGAAAAGAATATCTTTCAGAGTATAGTGTCAGATTTTTAATGCTTTTATTTGTTAGGATTGTTTTATGGTTTTGGGAAATTTTTAGGATGAAATTTGGTCATATTATAAACCATGTATAGGTGTTTATGTTATTAAACAAGGATTTTAGGTTCCGTGATAAACCGAATATGGGTGAGACTATGATATCCCTCTAAATCATTGGGTATGGCAGTGAACAATTTGTCTATTCCATTTCAAAGAGTGGTAATAAGAGTGATATGGATATAATATCCCTTTCCACTTCTATGTTTTATCTATTATTTATATTCATTTTTTGGGAAATAATCATTTCTCAAATTATGATAATGATATTATCTTTTAAGGAAAGTATATGATAATTTTTAAGAGTGAAAATTAGAAAATTTTGATAATGTTATTATGATTTTTTTTATTATCTAAAATTATCCATGATGAGTTTTATTTTTCTTTTATAAATTTTTATGAAATTTTTTATTAAAATGTTTATGTATGGATGTTTATTTATTATTCACGAAAATATTTATTTTGAGCCCATTGTAAAATTTTTAAAATAAATTTTTTATAAGTATATGTGGACTAATAATTTCTTTTTTTATTTTTATATTCCCTAATAATATTTTTTTTCTATCACCATGTTTTAAAATGTTTTTCATATGATTTTAAGCATTAATAAGAAAAAAGAAAATGAAATAATAAATATTTTAAATATTATTCATGAAAGTTAAACATATTTTTTTAAAGGTTTTTATTTATGGGAAAAATTGATCTTGAATATATTTTTCCACATTGAAATATATGTGATTGTTATGTATGATTTATGAATTAAAAATATGAAACTAAAATCGTAAAGTATATTGGGGAATATATGAAATTTAATTCTAGTTTATAGTCACTAGGATATGTAATGTTTTTTTTGGGTCTTTACATTTGGTATTTGAAATTTTTTTGAATAGCTTTAGAGGTGGGAATAATTTTTATCGAATATCCATAAAGATTTTAATTTATGTTTACATTGAAATAATCTAACATTTAAATATTACCATATTTATACTTCTAAAATTTATATTTTCAAAATGGTTTTACATAGAGGAAACAAGGAAGGTAAAGTAGGAAGGCATCAAGGGGAAGATATTCTTCTGAATAAACAACCCAAAATGGTTGGAATTGTAATAGAGAATATTGTTGCAGTAATGGTTCAATTGAAATGTAATATAATTGATGGTGGTATACATGTGATATATTAGCCAAATATAACAAAGAGGAACATGATTATAGTAGAGTATTTTATAATAAAACATCCTCCAAAATTTAATAGATCCTCTGATCCTAGGATAGATAAAATATGGATTAAATATTTGGAAAATATATTTGATGTCATGGAATATTAGATGCTTCAAAAGGAAAGACTTTCTATTTACAATTTTTAATGTGAATACGATCAATGGGGGGAAATGGTTAAGAAACCTATATAATTTGAAGATATTTATAGGTTATAATGAGAATAGTTTAAAAATATTTTCTTTTAGATAAATTTTCTATGTCTGTTATACATAGGATTGAAAAAAAATTTAAATTCAGACAAAAGAAGGAAGATTCATTATCTGTGTATGGAGAAAACTTCACCTGTTTGGAATGGTACTTACCAAATTTTTTATGGGATCATGATAGTAACATTAAAAATATTTTCTCATTATTGGAGAAACAATATCAAATGGAATTGGACTCCCATAAGTATAAAAGTTATGAGAAATATGTTCAATGTGCTAAGAGGGTAAAATGGAGTTGTGTGTGGATCTTGTATTTTATGAAAACAATAAAAATGAAAAGTAATATGTTCTTTGGAATAGATTATTAACCATCCAAGAAACATAATGGTAAGAATATAATGTTTCTAATATTTGATAGGTGTGGTAAAAAATCACATTGGGGAATATATTATGAAATATGGGTAGTGATTGTGACGTGGAATTTCTGGACACATGGTTCTTGAATGCACGAAAAACAATCCTAAAAATAATGAAAAGATTATGGTAAGATTATTTAATTTAAATTTGTTGGTACATTTTGCCAACATGTGCCCATATATAGTAATTAATTCTATAAATCATCAATATCAAAAGAAAAAGGGCGATGGAAAATATTTTTATACTACTACAATTGATGTTGGTTCATAAAATTAAGTGGTGATTTTTAAATTACAAGTTTATTTAGATTAATAAAATACCCCACTTGAATCTTGATCTTCACATTCTTTAATGTGTGAAATGTTTTTTATTGAAATTTGGAAAATCACCTCATGAGAGTATTATAGTAGTTTTTATGAACAATCATGGTTGAAATATTAATGAAACCATGATATATCAGTATATTCTTATTTTTATTTGTGGAATGGTCTTTCCTGATAAATTATTTGACCCACACATGTTATATTTTGATAATATTTTGTGAATGTAATGAATATAAAATTATCTTGCAAAATTATATTGTAGATCCAAGAAATTTTTATTCAATTATTTCATTCCTTTGATAACATATCATTAAGATAATAAATTTGTTATAAATGATCATATAGGTTATCTAGATCATGTTGTAGAAAATGAAGAAAATATTTACATTTAGGGATGTGC
The DNA here is from genome assembly GCA_963277665.1 of Viscum album. NCBI lineage: Eukaryota > Viridiplantae > Streptophyta > Magnoliopsida > Santalales > Viscaceae > Viscum > Viscum album. The sequence continues at coordinate 1,204,525,623 of OY728150.1, read as the reverse complement.
CACTAGTGAATGAATATATAGATGTTTTAATGATGACTTAATGGGTGTTATTAATGATCTGGGGGATAAGATTACTATTAAATTATTACAAAATTTTAAGCCCATCTCAGAACCCATTTATTGAATGGAAAAAGTATAAATTTTAGAATTTGAAAACCCAATTGAATGAGTTTTCAAATAATGATTTCATTAGCCTAAAACATCACCTTGGGTTTCTTATATTTTTTTTATTAAAAATAATTATGGTTCAATGTGACTTTTCATTTATTATAAATACATTTATAACATAATTGTTAAGAAAATCTACAATTTGACACAAATAAATTATTGATTTGATCAAATCTAGGGAGAAAAATAATTTTCAATGATTGATCATTGGTTGGGGTTACATGAGTATGAGTTGAAGGAGGTATATATCACAATGACAAATTGTTACAGTAGATATTTTCATTAGAAGTTTGTAGTTATTCCCTTTGGGATATAAAATGAACCATCTATATTAATTAATCTAATAAAACTAGTTTTCCATGAGTTATTGAAACATTTGACATTTGTGTTTATTATTGGTATATTGTGTTATTATAAAATTCATTAGGTTCATTTATGACACTATGTATTGTTTTGTAAGCCTTAAAATAAAATATGGTATATTGAAAATTTATTATGTTTGAATCTTTATTACAATAGATTTATTTTCTTGTTCATATAGTTTCTAAAGATAGAATAAATATTGACCTTACTAAAACTAAATTTTTTGGTGACTAGAAAATGCCAACAAATATCATAGACACTGATAGTATTTTGATTATCAGGATACTAGCTGTGATTTTCTGAATATTTTTCATGGTTATATATACCAAATACAATGTAAACTCAAAAAGGAGTTAAATTCATCTGGATAAATGAATGGAATTATTTTTTAGGAACTAAAATATTGTCTAGTGAATGATATAGTTTTAGATTTTCCCATTAAAATGGTTATTTCTTTTCATCTACAATTATTCTTCTTTGAAGGGTCTTAATTGTGTGTTGATGTTGAATGATTAGGTATTTTTTTTCATTATAGGACCAAAAACATTGTGTGTTAAATTATACTATACACGATCTCAAATTAACTGATGTGGGGTTTTCTTTAAAAAAAATTAGGCATCATTTTTATGTAGTAAATTGTGAAATATATATTGTTCAAAAATTATTCAAGTATATATTTATTCATAAAGATTTGAACATGAGGAAGATAATATAGATAGAAGTAATCAAGAAGTATGATTTAATGATCCCTTACTATCCTAGATAATAAATCAATGTAGTAGATGCATTGATTTGTAAAATTATTGGTTCATTGACTATGTTATGTTTAGAACATGAAACTTTGAATAATGATTTGATGAATTTTTCTCTAGATGTTGTGTATACAAGATCTTCCTATTTTTTTGATACGAATATAATAGCCTCTGTTAGAAAGAATTATGAAATCTCGAGATGAAGTTTGTGAGTTCCATGAAAATATGGAATTGGTTAAGAAGGATATGTTTCCTAAATTTATCATTGATAAGGATTGTTTTTTTAGATTTAGAAATAGATTATTTCTATCATGTGAATCCCAGTTAAAGAGATATTTTTTGAGGGAATCTCATAGTTCCCTATTTCCCCTTAATTAATGAATCACTAATATTTAATAAGTCCTTTAGAAGTTTTATTGGTGGGATAAAAGGAAATGATATATCAATTACTATACTAAGAAATTTTTGACTTTTTAATAGGTTAAATCATAATAACAATTATTAAAGGGGATGCTTCAACCTTTTTTACATTGAGTCCTGAAATGGTGAAATAGATCCACGGATTTCATGGATGGGTTATCAAATAATTCTTAAGTTAATAACATGATTAGAGTTAATTAGGATTTATTAAATAAATATATCCATTTCACATCACATTATTTATACAATGTATTTGGATAAGATTTCTCGATTGTATCTCAATTAGATAATATGGTAATATGAAATTAATCTCCCCATTAAATCCTTCTATCATCACATGATCACTTATAATTTTTGGAAATGACATTAGAAATTATTGGGTAGTGAATTAAAATATAATATATCATTTAATCCTAAATCTGATAGATAACTCGAGTGAATGATTCAGACCTTAAGAGATATGATTCATTATTTTTCAATGGATTACTAGGGAATTTGGGATAATCATCTTTCTTTTGTTAATTATTTTATAATTACAATTTTCTTTTTGGTATGTTAATGGAATACTTTGAGGAGTTATATAGAAATTAGGCTAGAATTTTTTTTTGGAATCAAGTAGGATAATGGAATATGTTGGTACTACTGTTTGTAGTGGAAATGGTTGAAAGGATAAAGATATCTCAGAATCATTTTATGACGGTTTAGTGTTAGTAAAACAGTTATGTAGATAAGTAGATGAATGATCCTTCTTTTGAGACAGGTGATCATTTTTTTCTTAAAGTATCTCCTTGTAAATAGGATATTAATTTTTGTACAAAATGGAAGAACATTCCAAGGCTCATTGAAAAATTAAAAATCACGGTGGAAGTTGGATCATTTTCTTATAGATTAACCCTTAAACCATTCTAATCATAATAACATAATGCTTTTCATGTTTTTATATTGAGAACGTATGTACCGAATTCATCTCATATTTTGTTCTTCGAGGTATTTTTTTCAAGATTATAAGGTTTATTATGATGAAAAACCTATTAAAAACATAAACATCGATAGAAAGTATAGTAGACCTAACTAATTCCAAAAAAATAAGGGTTTTAGGAGAAACTATAAGGTTGAATAAGAAACATGGGATTTCATAAATTCTATTAGGTAAATATATTATAACTTGTTTTATAAGTGAATAATATTGTGATGAAAAAATTTAAAAAAGTTGGGAATATTGTAACAAACAATGTGACATTAGATTAAATCATTAATTAGTTATATATTATTGAGATATATTAATTATATAAATGTTTGGAAATTTTTTAGTAAAAAGGGAAACAAATATTTCAATCCAAATTTGAATTTTAGGCAATATAAGGTTCTATTTAATGTCTTGGTTATAGTGACCCTATTTTTTTCTTGTAATAATTTTAAATATATCAAATAATATAATAGTGGTTATACACTAATATAGTGTGAGATTTCGAGTCCCAATGAGCCCAAAATTAATATTATAAAAAATAGATATATTAATTTCACACAAATTTAGTTTTTCAGAAATAATAGATTATATCGTGAGTGGAGACTTAAACCAAAAATCAATGATCTTGATTAATTATGTAACTTTGGGTTTACTCTAGATGCGACCTAAGGTTGGGGTGAACCAGACTTGCATCTCGAGAATCCATTGTCCAATTAATTATGTGAATTAATAAATTTATTAAATTTATTTATTTGATAAACATAACCTAATCCTACCACTATAAATGCATCATTAAGAATATATTAAATGTTTATCTGTATAATCCTCGGTATATTTCAGAGGATGAGGAGAGTGTTATTCATTTTTATAGTGGCATCGAATGATGAAGCATGACCAGATCGATGTGGATCGTGTGGTAGTGAATGTATCTTTTGTTCACTATTGATGGAGATTGAGTTATTCACCAAAAATTGATCCATAATTTAGGTAGATACTTTCTAATGTGGTTTCCCCATTTTTATTAAAATATTAAGAATGGATAATTTTTTCTAATTTATATTTTCATTTATCCACCCCTCACCTGAGCATATTAAATTTTTTATATATCAGTTATTATTGATATTCAACACCTTCCACCTTAGATATCCTAGATTTAGGTTCATTGAAAAATGATAATTCCAACATTTTTATTATGTCATTACAATATATGTTCTTCATATTCTTCACATTTGGACCACAGTGTCATGGTTTGACATTTTTGGGATCCATTTGGGCACAATAGAATTTCCAAATTCATTGGGGTTTGGAAAATAATTAATGAGGTAATGATTTTCAGATATATTTTGAATGGTTGTAGGATATGTGTGTTCAAAACATGGATCTGAGATCTGGAGCAGTGATGAAAGGCAGTGGAAGATGTGTTGGGTGGGATAATGGTTATCATGTAGGTGGATATAATCTAATTTTCAACCATCAGATTCCTTGAAATGGTTGACTAGTGTTGTTACCTTTTATTACGATATATTTTGAGTGGTATTTTTGGAAGTGAGAGTAGATGTATAGAATTGCGTAGATAACATAATATTTTTTAGGATAGATCGACCTCATGGTGTGTAGTCCATGAATACTTATCGTCTGGACATACCCATATACAACAACTTCAGTTTAAGGGATGATAACGATCACACACCATGTGTCTTGGCCCCGATTCCATGTGACCCTCCTTGGTTGGATAAATGGTTTATTGGATGGCACACACCTAGGACACCATGAAAGAGGACATACTTTGTACTCTATGTGTAAATAAGATGGGGTCGGTACCCGATCATGGATTGGTACATGATTAAAGACCCCCCAAATTTCCATGAATTCATAGAAGGCCCCAGGTACTTGACACACATAGTGAGTACCATGTAAAAACCATGTATGGTGAACTTATTTCCAATATGTGTTCAGTGAAGCAGAGCTCTAGGAAGGGAGGCATGACCACAAATCGTGTGGGACACATACATGTCGTATAATTTTTTCTATATCTTATTCCTATTGTATATGCTTTGTTTGAACTCATATTTTGTCCCGTGAATATCCTAACCTTTTTTTCCACATATAATGCTCTGGGAGCATCATTAGTGGATTTTGATATCTGATGTGGAATATTCCAAGGATGATTTTTCCTTAGGATATTCTCGACAATGGTAGTGATCATGAAGTATCATCAGAGAGAGAGAGAGAGGCCATGGTTGGAAACTCTATTTTTTTCACTTACTATGGGTTCCCCAAACCCCTTACACTAGTTGTGTGGAACCACCAATATGTATAACAGAATGGGGTCTCCACCCATTAAGTGGCACTACTTGACATACTGAGGTTAGGGTGCCCTACCCACTGAGTGGAAACCCTCCAGTGCACTAAGAATAGGGTCTTCTAATGATACATACCTAGTATCATACAATTTATGCACTGAGGTGAGGGTCTAATAACGTGATATTTAGTGGAATCCTCTTATTTCACTAGGGTGTGGGTCCTCTATCTACTATGCGGAATCCCTAAGACACACTAGGGAGAGGGTCCTTTACCGTGCTACTGAGTGGAATCCCCCTATCAAACTAAGGTTTTGTTCCTCTATCTATTGAGTCAAATCCCTGTAATATACTATGTAATGAGTCATATTTCTATTAGGGATTAATCACCCTTAGTTTTTGGCGTAGTGGCGATGTGCATGTCCTCCTCATGAATTCTTTAGAAATACACATGAGATTCTATGAATCAATGTCTTAACTTTAGATATGAAATAAATCTCATAGTTATGGGATATGATGTGCGATATAGTTCACCTTTGACCCTCGCCAAGATTTATTTATGATTATATATATATTTTTTAGTTTCACTCTTGATTTTGGTTGATCTGACTACTTCTATTATATATCTTTTTTTCTCCCTTTATAGTTTTCGGGGCATCCTACTGGGTATGTATAAAGTCCCCATGTATGGGATTTTCCTGCATGCATATTTTCTTATGTAGAGGATGCATATTTCATCCTTGACATTGGGAAATAATAATGATACTCAGGTGTATAAGATGCATCTGGTTTTTGGGTTTCGAGATCCAGATATGAGCTCTATCAGCTATTTCTTATTCCAATTGTTTTTTAGCTGGGATTAATTTTTTGGTTGGGAATTAATTTTTTCTCATTAAATAGTGGATATATTTTAATTATACTATTATATATTCCCTATATTTATTTCATGCATGGTTTACTATATATTTTATTATCTTTATAATTATTCTTCTATACTATTGCATAAATATTATTTGGTGAATGCATATAGGTACACTATGAATGGGATTCCAATTTACATTTTTCATCCACAATACTTGTTTTCAACCCTTGTAAAATAATAGATGAGGTTTGGGTTGTGAAAATCATTCCTCAATTGGCTAGGAAGACCTCAGTGTGTCGGGACATTACCAAGTCATAGAAGAGATGTTTATTCCTTAGTATGGTGTCAGAATTCTTCACCTTTGGGGGATTTTTTGGGACTTTTTGATAAGGTTTCAAAGTGTATCAAGTGTATATTTTACACTTGGGATCCCTGTTTTTATGTAGGGACATATTTATTGATTCAACAGGACTCTAACAACATATTTTTAGACTTTGAATATCGAGAAATTGGTTTAAGGGTTCAATGGTACATGCATCATATAGGACAATGTCCTTTGAATATATTTCTTAAGTCATATCCTCAAATATATATACACATATAACCATGGTATATACTGATAACATTCAGGATTCTTTTGTGAATATAGCCATCCATGTTATTGTTTCAGGATCATGTAGACAATTACATGAGTGGTGAGGCCTTAGTTCAGTGTCCATCTCACAATGAGCTTCCTCTAGGTGGGAATATAAAATCACCCCAACCTATTGAGTAGTTTTTAGTACTAGAAGGAAGTTTAAGGATACACACATGATTAGTAAAATATATGAGTTACAAAGCTAAGGTCCATTGAGGATCCATAATGATCCAAATCCCTTGGAAATATAGTATTGAAATGAGTCACTGATCTGAGTATTTAGGCTCTTACTCAACCCAACTAATCAAATGTTTATATTATCAATAATTCTTTTCCATAGAGTAGTAAGGAACTAGTGGAGTCTTGTTATGAGGAATCATAATTTAGTGGTGTTCTAACAATTCAACATCCAATAGCTATTTTTCATAATGTATTAACCCTCTGTCTTGCAATTAGTTTTGATCTATGATCTATAGATGTTGAAACAAGGTAGTATAATGGGTGTTGAGTATAATGAAAGGTTCACTATCCTTACATGGTACTCCCTCGATTTGTTGTGTGATAGATTCTTTTGAGAACATATTTTCATGTAGGGTCTCTATAATGGCATCTATGTAGCATGTCTCCCAAATGAATTTCCCCTATGCTTGAGTCCTAGAGTGGGAACTAGTGATGAAGTGATTACATTAAAAGGGATTTTATGTTTCTAGAATGGGTAGTGGGTGTAGTGGGGTAGAGTCTCCTATAAAATCTAGTAGGAACCAGTCAGAAGAGTCTCAATGTATGATACCTCCCAATTAATTGTCTCAATCACATGGAAATGCAGTGCATGATTTACACAGAGGACCATGTCAGTATAGAGGGAGGTGGTGCTATGAATATGATTGGGGAGGTCACCTAGAATGGTATTTCCAAATCTAACATATATAGGAGGGATATAAGATAGGGGGTGGACCACCATGGTAGTGGTTGTGTTGTGGTCAACATTCTCCTTGGCGTGTCTAGGGAATCCCCCAAAGGAGGTGATGTTGTAATAGGATCAGGTGGAGCTCTAGGGGAGGATCTACTAATGTAGGTATTCACTATGAGCTATTCCCACCACCAACACCACCAAGTGGCCCGATTTAGGCTCATGTAGCAAGTGGTCGGGGCCACGGGCAGTGACAGGACAAGGAGGTGTATGACCTGGATGCTCATATAATTACACAAGGAATGATATACATTTATTCTAAAAATTATCTAGTAATTATAGAAACATATGTGATTCCCTCCATTATTTTCATATCCTTGAGTGAGAGTTAGAGATCCCCATTAAGAAAAGATTAAATAGCCTTATAGAGAGGTTCTTATTGGGATAAATACTTTGATGTTAGTTATCAACTGGAAGTGAGGGAATGTTCTTGGTGGAGAGAGTTTCTTGTGAGTCCTCTTTGTATTCACACCAAATCCTTATAATGTTATCCTACATATAGACTGATTTTCGATGGTTCATGCACATATTGACTGTCATCATAGATCATTTAGAATCATTTGGGTAAATGAGACGCAATTCTCATTTATTGGTGAGAGTGGTCTTAGGGAAGAGCGAGTGGGTCATGTGAGTAGGAGGTTTAATCCCATAACCCATAATTTGATGAGTTTATCCTTTGTAACAATGCCTTATTTTGTCATCTTTATTACTTTAGTAGTGGAGGACTATATTGATATATTACTTGATGATGTTTTGAGACTACCTCTGAGGTTGGAGTTGTACTTATTCATTTTCATGCACCCAAGGATAGAACTGATATATTTTTTGGGAATATCTAATCTCCCCTAAAGAGCTCTAGAATCTGAGGGTTCTATTAAAGGATATTCAAGATAATGGTTTTATTAGACCTTGTGTGTCCCCAAGGAAAATCTAGATTAATTCATGAAAAAGATGGACGAGTGCATGTTACTTTGTGATTTCTATCATGAACTGAAGTAGGTAAAGATTATTAGAAATTACCCTTTTTCGTGTATGACAACCTATTTGACATGTTGTGAGGTGAAATTTGGTTCTAAAAAATTTATCTCTTTCTTGATTTCCACTAGTAGGGGGTTCACAAGTCTAATATTCTAAATATGATGTTCAAATGTTGCTACAAAAACTATATGTTCCTGGTGATTCCTTTGGTGTGGGGAATGTCCCCAAAATATTTATGTCATTGATGAAACAGACTATCCAACCATTAATGGAATAATTTGTGGTTTTTATCTTTGATGGAATACTTATTTATTCTAATTTGTAGGATGATCATGTAGATCATCTAATTATAGTCCAAGAATAACTCTGGGAGAACTAGATTTATGGTAATATATTGAAGTAAATGTTCTATATTCATAAGATTATTTTTTTGGGGCATGTATAATTTGATCACGAATTATATATAGACCCAGTGAAGATTGATTGAATTATTTTATTAGAGAACCCCAAGAGTATTTCATACTTTTAGATATTTCTTAGCTTGATGAGTTATAATAGAAGGTTCATGATATACTTATCTTGGATTGAGACCCCTTTTACCACAATAATGTAGAAAGTAAATTTGTTTACCTGGAAAATGTAGTGTCCTTGAGCCTTCAAGGATTTTAGCCTGAGGAAGACCAGTTGACCCGTATTGAGACTATCATAGAAGTGAATGTAGTACATAATGTATTGTTATGCATTTTCTATGGTGAAAAAATTAATGTTAATGTAGTGGTAGGAATATATCATATATGGGACTTGGTATTTGAGATCCCATGGGGATAATTTCCTGAAACATAACCTAGAGGTGTAAATGACAATCATGGTGTCGATGATGTGGAGCCACTATCTTCTTGGTGAGATCTCAGTTTTTCAACTCAGGCCATCAAATCCTTAGTTATATTATCACTCTGAGAGATATGAATATGAAATAGAGGTTTTGGATATAGATTCTATAGGAAAATTACTTTGAGATAGCCTCTACTCTTTAGAAGGGAAATGTCATAGAAGATACCCTTAGTAGGAAGTGATCTTACATATTTGTGGAAGAGGCATATAAGAAGTTTTCTTCATTGTAACTATCCCTATTATAGAAGTGGGTTGAAAATTATATCCATTATATTATTTTTATTACCATTCTTATCCAAAATATGGGGTAGGGGCATTTGGGAGACATTGATTATGAGGTTTTTCATGATATGGTGTCCTATATAGCTTCACTATATGGATTATCTATATGATGGGACCATGTCATACCTTTCTAAAGAAGGATTATGGTTCTGGGAATGATGCGAGAGGAGGTTATGAAGGAGTTTTTTAATTTTTCATTGGTTGTTTGTCCGAGTTTATCAAATATATACAATGAAATTTGGTGACAATCAGGGTTGGTTTACATGAGGTGGAGGATAATAGAGTTTGTATATCGGTGTCATACATGTCCTTAAAAAAGGCTGAGCACAAGGTTATATAAGTTTTTATATATCCTTTCTATATCCTGGAATAAAATTGGGATGAAATATTAATAAAATTTTTATGTGGATTTTGTGGACATTGAGAGAACATGATGTTATCTAGGAGATTGTGGAATGACTCTTGAAGTTGGTGCAATTTCATAAAATCAGAGAGTAGAATTCTAGGGAGAGTCTAGGATTGTTTTACATGTGGGATATCTTATAGACCCATGGGGTACCCATGCTGATTGTCTATATCCATGATTTATTGTTTGCATTTTGTTATAAAGATTTTTATAGGAGGAATTTGGGACCCAATTGTGGATATGTTTAAAATGCCACCCAAATACTGATGGGTAGACCAAGAACACTATCTAGGTGTTGAGGATATGTTGAGAGATTTTGTGATGGACATTAGTCATAGCTAAGATCATAAAATTTCGTTTTTTATATTTATATTATATTAATACCTATCACTCTCTGATTGTAAAGACCTGTAAAATTCAAGGGAAATTTTTTCTTCATTTTCTTTGGGATTTTACAAGAACGCAGTTTATGATGGCACCTGATTCCGAGGCCCTGTGTGCCCAGAATAATTTTCTGAAGTTTATCTCGGGTACGCTCAGTGAACGAACGAGATGGATATTCCTAGATTTTGATTTGGTGCTCAGAATCGAAATCTGAGGGCCCTGATGAAACTGTAGCGCCAGTAATTGCTTAAGAAGACCTTTTTCGGAGTTGCGTTTTCTCGGGAAGTGTTGTTAAAAAATTATGGAAATAAAATGTTGGTAAAATAAATTGTGTGCAATTTATTTTATCCTTGTTAGTTTAATTCTCTCATGGGAAGTTATTTGTGTGGCCCACAATAACCCAACTTCCCATGTTAGGTTATGAGGGCGGTGGGGCCCACACGAACCCCACCCCTCTATATTTCTTAACCCCTTAAACTCTCCATTTAATATGACAACATAAGTTTAATTAATTTACTGGTTTATTTTTTTTGAATTTTTTATTTTTGAAATACATGGCTTGAGTAATAAAATAAGAGGTTTGTTATTTTATTTGGGTTGGAGCTTGTTGTGTTGTGTTTTTGGGAGAGTTCTAGTTTTTGAAGAGTTTCATCATTCTACGAAGAACTCCATCATCTTACTTGAAGAACACGAAGAACACCGATGCGCCTTCCTTCATACTTCTTCCCGCGTCAAAGGAAGGGAGACACCATTCCTCCTCAGATGATCTCTGTCAACGTGTACGGAACCCTCTTCCGTGACCCCCTTCTTCCATGACGTCCAATTCTGCGACAAGCATTCGTTCAATGATTTCATTGAGGTCGGTGTTAAATGTTTCTTCTAAGTGAATATTTTTCATCGCCTTTCGTCATACTCTTATTTTTCCTACTATTATTGCAATAACGGGAGGAGGTCAGACCACACGAACCTAGCCGACTCACCTCCCCCCTTGATGATTGAATTTGTTGTGGCATGATCAAAGGTAGAGTAGTGCCATTGCACCGCGCAGAAAAAGTGAAGAGTGGGTGAAGAAGCACGGCGTCGTCGCGCCCCGCCAATCAGACAAGGCAGCGGCCTATGGACATGGGGGTGTGGGGAGCGGCGGCTGGAACTGCTGGTCGCCAGAGCAGGAGGGCGAGACCGCCGCGGTCCCACGGCGGCAGAAGCCGGCCGGACGTTATAGGGGGAGACCGGGGGTTCGTAACCCCCGGCTGGGAAGAGGAGCACCCCCCCATGTGGGGGCCGCATTTTGCCAATCAGGGGGGCAGCGCGCCCCATTGTTCCGCTCAGCTCGCCCAGCCGAGCTGGCTACGCAGGCTGCCCAAGCACGCCATTCCGGGCTGGGCCACACCAACCAGGTCGGGTCGAACCGTTTCGGGCCGACCCAGGGGGTCTCGGGCCGGGTCGGTCCGGGCCCAAAACCCCCATTTTCGGACCTCTTCTGTCCTTTTCCCATAACATGGGCTACAGACCTTTGATCGATGCACCGTCAGTTGCGCTGTGATCCTTGGATCACGACGGTCATTTCGGTATATTACACGTAATGTTTAGGATAACTTTGGGTTCGGCCGGGTTGGTTCGAACACGAAACAAACCGGGCCCTCGAAGCGGAAACACTTATAACTTGACCTCCGAACGTTCGATTGACGTTCCATCAACATTGATGGATTCATCTTAGTGTGATGGAACTTTTTGATTACTCCTCTTGAGGTTTGGATGCAGTTGGAGTACGGTTGGGTTGGTTTTGACTTAACAACCAATAGGGCCCCCGGAACGAAAAAGCCAATAACACTCAAACCAGGCGTACGATTGACGCACCGTCTGTCACTTTGAGTTACTATTGACGACATAGAACTCTGGGATACACCATCTTCGGACTTCGTGTCAGTTGATGTATCAGCCACTCGGCTCGTGGGGCGGACCCTCCCCGAACAAGCTTGCTGTGTGCGGGAACCCTAGAGATGGTTGCGACTATGACGACAATGAAAACTGTACAGAAATCCTCTGTTGGTTCGACAGTGACAACTACATCACTCAGCGATCCTATGTGGATCAGTGCCTATCGATCCTATGTGGGTCAGAGCTCCGCGGTCCTGTGTGGGTCTGATCCTGTGTGGGTCATTATGGGGGGTAGTACCTATCGATCCTTTGTGGGTCATTAGGGGGGTTAGAACCTATCGATCCTGCATGGGTCCGACGACTTAGATGAATCAGTGGCTACATCTGATCATCTCTATCGTCCTATGAGGAAATATACCTGTGTAAGATGAGTCTTGACTTCAATCAATATCTTCGATATTATTGACTTGCTTTCCTATGTGGATTGAGTTGTGTTATCCTGTGTGGATTGGGTTGTACTCCTATGTGGACGTAATTGAACTTGGCCTGGATGCTGGAGATGAACGGGAATTGATGACTTAGGTATATGTATGGGCATATACCTATGTAGTGGTGGATGTTACTTCGTGATTGTATCTTTCCTTTTTGGTTTACCCTTTGTGGATTTTGGAAGACCTTCGGGGGTCTCGGGGTCCCTAATGTGTAGCATATACTCACCCCTACACGGCCTATGACCACACTACGTTTCGTTGGTTGTAGATGACAGACAACACTGATCGTGGTTGAGTCTTATGGAGCAAGTCGGTACCTAAAGGTGGTCAACTGGGCATGACGTACTCGGAGCGAATGGCTGGACCCGAGGAGCTGTGGAGGATATATGTACCCACCCTTTAGGTGGAACTTCTAGTGGACGGCTCGATGTTGCGGCTCTACTTTTCAGTTGATGTACATCCTTTTCCAGTTGTACTTACTATCCATTTGGGTTTGTATTCTGGCCTATTTACTTTCCGCACTTACTTGTACCCATTTTTATTTAGTGTTTACTTCTTCTTGCTTACTCTGTGTGTTTGTTACCTTATAAAGTCAATGCATTCCCCTTTTGTCGGGTTTTATGCCTTGGTGCCAGTCGCAAGCCCCTAGCTTATGGGAGGCGGGCTTGGGTAGTCACGACACGGGTCCTAAGAATGGGTCCTGACAAATTGGTATTAGAGGAGTTCGTTTCTACCGCAGAACTCAGGACTCTGATCTTTTTCTATGTTAAGTAATAGTGTTAAGAGTATTGAGTGTGGATAACTGTCCAGGGAGACCAGTGTTGGTGCAGCGGCAAATGTATCCGTACACCAGGACCCTGACATCTGATTTCCTACTCAACGCACGAAAACATTGATTGCATGTGTGTTTTAAAAGTTTTCTCTGTGATTAATTTGTGTCAGGTCACAAGGTATACTATATTAACCGTGGCGCACCTGTTCATTTTAGGATGACCCCATTATGGTATCCAGCTAGGGTTCAGAGTTTTGAACGTGATGACATCCCACCGAGCGACGAGGCCTCGGTGTAGGGCCCTATTACTGCAGAGGTACCGGCGGTACCACTACCCGCTGAGCCACCGATGCTACTAGCCCCAGCCACTGAGAGTGCACATCTCCGTGGTGCATTGCATGAGTTTCAGTGTCAGAGACCGCCCATGTTCCATAGGGAGATAGACCCTCAGGCAGCCAAGGATTGGCTGGAGGCAGTTGTACGAGTTTTTCGATTGGTAGGGACACGAGTAGACCTCACGGTGATCCTTGCAGCGAGTCTCCTAAATGCAGCAGCAGGCAGATGGTGGAGCTTTATTCTCCAGGTGCACGATGAGGCATCACTCCTCTAGATGGGCTTTGAGAGCCTCTTCCGATCGGAGTTCATCCTAGCCACCCTCTGTGCGGTGTGCATCCAATAGCTTCTACAACTACATCAGGGCAGCTTGACGGTCGTCCAGTACTCTGTGAGATTTTCAGATCTCTCATGTTATTCGACGGACATGGTACGAGACCCATTCTTCTGGGACCCAACCTTCGAGAAGGGATTGAGGCATGAGATCAGGGCATCGTTGATCTCCCTCAGCATTTCGACACAGGCAGTGGTACATGAGTGATCCCTTCTTCTTGAGAGCTTTCTTTCTGAGCCTACACCAGCAGCGAGACCTGCCGCAGGGTGGCACATAGCCGAGTCTTCTGCAGCAGCCTGTCGATGGATGATACATGGGTCCAGGTGGACCAGACCATCAGGAAGACGACCTATGGAAACTGGCTCAGAGGTTCATGGCACACAGCGCAGAGCCAGCCTTATGAGAGGTAGACAGTGCTACGCATGCGGCGGGAAGGGCCACATGTTTCGTGACTGCCTGACCCGCCATGTCGAGGAGCAACAGACGGTTGAGGGGCCACACAGGAAGAGGCAGAGGGTCGACCGTGGTAGTCCGCAGGGAGCAGGTGGACGAGGCAGATGAGCCGACCGAGCAGCAGGTGGTGCGAGATTCTTTGAGGCTCTTCCACCACCACCACCCGGAGGTCCACTCGGACCATAGGGAGCTAGCGGCCAGAGACAGGCACAGCTCCAGGCAGTGGAGGCCTCAAACCATGGTGTGCCTGAGATGATTTGAGGCACTGTCTGTGTCTACTCCACCCTTGATGTAGGTCTTATAGAAACAAGAGTGAGTCATTCTTTCATTGCCGTTTCCCTTGTTCGTAGCTCAGAGATTCTGATGGAGCCGTTGGCTCGATCCTTATGGCTAGACACTCCTACGAGAGTAGACTCGACGATTACGCACTGGTGCCGGCAGTGTGAGCATACTCTAGGAGGCGAGATCTTCGGCTGGGATCTTTATGTAGTGACGTCGAGGCTTTAAGACATCATCTTGGGCATAGATTGGTTATCTACAGTCCATGCTCAGATCGACTGCATTAGGTGCGAGGTGTGATGTGTTCGCACCGATGGGAGCATGTTCACCTTCACTGGCGAGAAGGGATACTTTGCAGTGTAGGATGGACTCACGCAGAGGAGAGGACAACCCATCACTCATATGTTGGCTAGCCTCATCCTAGGAGCAGTTGACGTGCGGATTCCGGCCTTACCTGTAGTGGTGGATCAGTATGTGGACGTTTTTTCCGACGATGTTCCAGGACTTCCTCCTTGTAGATAGGTAGACTTTTATATTGAAATGTACCCCGAGACAACCCCGAAATCCACCCTAGCATATCATATGGCTCTCGCCGAACTTCGAGAGCTACGGGTACAGCTGGAGGACTTTCATGGAAAGGGATTCACCCGACCCAGTGTTTCACCCTGGGATTCCCCGATTTTGTTTGCCAAGAAGGCGGATGGGAGCTTGCAACTATGTCTGGATTACCATCACGTGAACTAGGTGACCGTGAGGAACAAGTATTCGCTACCGAGGATTGATGACCTGTTCGATCAGCTCAAGGAAACATGGTGGTTCTCGAATATAGTCCTCTATTCAGGCTATCATCAGCTCAGAGTTCGGGACGAGGACGTGCAGAAGATTTCCTTCAGGTGTCGGTATGGCCACTATGTGTTCTTAGTTATACCATTCATCATAACCAATTCTCTGGCTGTGTTCTTGGGTCTCATGAACAGGATCTTTCATCAATACCTCGATTGATTTGTCGTAGTCTTCATCGATGACCTATTGATATACTCAAAGACTGAGGAGGAGCAAGCCTACCACTTGCGGGTTGTACTGGACACAATCCAAGAGCACCAGATTTATGGTAAGCTCTCGAAGTGTCAGTTCTGGATACGTGAGGTCCACTTCTTGGGAAATGTCATCTCTGAGGTGGGAGTTGTGGTGGATCCTGTGAATATTGAGGTAGTGCTAGCTTGGGAGCCACCCAGGAGCGTGACAGAGGTGCAGATTTTCTTGGGGCTCGTTGGGTACTACTAGAGGTTTGTGCCAGTCTTCTATAGAGTTTCAGATCCACTATCAGCTTTGACGAAGAAGGGGAAACCCTTCGTGTGGTCAGACAGATGTCAACAGAGCTTCCAAGAGCTGATACAAAGATTGACCATCACGCCTATCTTGAGGCTACTGGAGGAGGGAGTAGGGTACGTAGTCTACTACGATGCATCAGGGACCGGACTCAGATGTGTTCGGATGCAGGATTGGGTTGTGGTCGCCTATGGATCACAGCAGTTCAGGAAACATGAGCAGAACTACGCTACCCATGACCTGGAGTTAGCAGCAGTGGTCTTTTATCTGAAGATGTGGTGACACTATCTGATGGGAGTGCGATTTACAGTCTACAATTACCAACAGAGTCACTGGTACATATTCTCGCAGAAGGACTTGAACCTGAGACAGTGGCAATGGCTCGAGTTCTTCCAGGACTATGACTTTTCGATAGTCTATACTCTTGGAAAGGGGAACGTAGTAGCCGATGCTCTCAGCAGGAGGACGGGCATTCAGCTACTTAGGGAGACGACAGAGCATCTAGCCGCTTTGCCGATATACTTCGTGAATAGTGATGGAGAAACCTTTCTTTAGTCACTCACAGTCACTCCTCCACTTCTTCAGCAGGTCCGAGAGGCACAACCTGGGTATGTTGACTGTGATACACGGTGTGGATAGATATCCTCAGGACAAGAACCTGATGGATTCTCAATGAGAGGGGAGAACGTCATCATTTTCAGTGGATGTACCGTGGTACCAGCTTCTTTACAGGAGGAGGTGCTGAGGGAGTTTCACATTTCCCTTTAGCGGTACATCCAGGAGTGGTGAAGATGTACCAGAACCTCAGATGATAGCACCGGTGGCTGGGTATGAAGAAGGTTGTGGCTGAGTTCGTTTCACGATGCCTCACTTGCCATCAGGTGATGGAAAAGAACCAGGTACCAGCATGATTGGTACATACTTTGGAGGTCCTGGAGTGGAAGTTGTCTGGGATATCTATAGACTTCTTGACTGGACATCCACACACTTCCAGAGGTCACGACTCCATTTGGGTGATTGTCGACCGACTCACCATGTCGGCCCACTTCTTACCCATCAGAGAGAAGGGCTCAGTGGAGAGCTTGGGACACCTCTACGTTTAGGAGATCATACAGCTTCATGGTGTGCCATCATCTATCATTTCTGATTGAGATGCACGCTTTACTTCCCTGCTTTGGGAGGGGTTGGAGGAGGCATTCGGTATGCAGCTACGTCTGAGCACTGCCTTTCACCCTCAGATGGATGGTCAGACGGAGAGGACCATTCAGACTCTAGAGGACATGCTCCGCACATGTGTCCTTGACTTTGGTCATAGCTGGGAGGATCACCTACCCTTGGTGGAGTTCGCGTACAACAACAGCTACCACTCCACCATCAGGATGGTACTATACGTGACAATGTACAGCCGACCTTGAAGATCACTTCTGTGTTGGAAAGACCCTAGGGATTTAGCACTTGTGGGGATGAAGATAGTCCATGCCATGACAGAGAAGGTCCAGGTCATCCAGGAGAAGATGAGGATAGCTTAGAGCCGGTAGAAGTCTTATGATGACAGGAGGCGGAGACCACTAGAGTTTGAGGATGGAGACCACGTCTTCTTACGGGTCTCGCCTCGACGTGGATTACGAAGATTTGGCCGGGGCAACAAGTTATCTTCGCACTTCATCGGACCATTCTAGGTCCTCAGCAGGGTAGGGGAGGTGGCTTATTCCCTGGCTCTACTACCATAGTTGCACCGGGTGCACGACTTCTTTCATGTATCTCAACTGAGGAGATACGTGCACGACCAGAAGCATATCATCGACCATGGGGAGCTGGACATTGATGATGAGGCAACTTTTGCGGAGGTACTAGTGGAGATCGAGGATCGACAGGAGTGGGTCCTACGTGGATGGTCGATTCCTCTAGTGTGAATCATATGGCAGCACGCTAACCTTCGGGAGAGCACTTGGGAGAGGGAGGCTCAGATGCGTTCACAATACCCACATTTGTTCCCCTAGTTTACGATGTATCTTTACGGGGACATAAATCCTTGAGGTGGGAGTAATGTAAAGTTCCATAAAATTCAATTGAAATTTTTTCTTAATTTTCTTTGGAATTTTACAAGAACGTAGTTTCTGACGACACCTGATTCCGAGGCCCGGTGTTCCTGGAATATTTTCCAAATTTTAGCTCGGGTACGTTCAGTGAACGAACTAGGAAACGAAATCCGAGGGCACCGATGAAACTGCAACACCGATAATTTTATAAGACCTTTTTTGGAGTTGCATTTTCTCGAGAAGAGTTGTTAAAAAATTACGGAAATAAAATGTTGGTAAAATAAATTATGTGTAATTTATTTTATCCATGTTAGTTTCATTCTCTCATGGGAAGTTGTTGGTGTGGCCCACAACCACCCAACTTCCCATGTGAGGTTATGAGGGTGGTGGGACCCACACGAACCCCACCCCTTCATATTCCCTAACCTCTTAAACTATCCATTTATTATGACAACATAAGTTTAATTAATTAAGTGGTTTTTTTGAATTTTGTATTTATGAAATACATGGCTTAAGTAATAAAATAAGAGGTGACTTATTTTATTTGGGTTGGAGCATGTGGTGTTATGTTTTTGGGAGAGTTCTAGTTTTTGAAGAGTTTCATCCTTCCCTGAAGAACTCCATCATCTTCCTTGAAGAACGCAAAGAACACTGACGCGACTTCCTTCATACTTCATACCACGTCAAAGGAAGGGAGACACCATTCCTCCTTAGACGATCTCTGTCAACGTGTACAGAACCCTCTTCATCGACCTCCTTCATCCACGACATCCAATTCCGCAAAGAACCTTTGTTCAACGATTTCATCGAGGTAGGGGTTAATTGTTTCTTCTTCGTGAATATTTTTCATCGCCTTTCATAGTTCTCTATTTTGGCCACATGTTATCACAATAACGGAAGGAGGTCGAACTGCACGAACACGACCGACTCTCCTCCCCCCATGATGCTTGAATTTGTTGTGGCATGATCCAAAGCAGCGCGGTGATGTTGCACCGCGCAGAAATAAAGAAGAGTGGGAGAAGAAGCGCGACGTCGTCGCACTGCGCCGTTGAAGATGAACAAAGCCGCGGTGCCATCGTGCCGTGCCGAAGAACCTCGAAGAGGCCGCGGCCGGAGCGGGCCTTGGTGGAGGGGCGCGGCGCCGTCGCGCCGCACCGATCGGACAACACCGGGACCTATGGCCGTGGTGGTGTGGTTTGCAGCGGCCGGAACCGCTGGCCGCCGAAGCAGGAGGGTGGGACAGCGATGGTAGAGGCCGGCCGGCCAGAACTACCGGCTGTTACAGGGGGAGACCGGGGTTCATAACCGCTAGCTGGGAAGAGGAGCACCCCCCATAGGGCCCTCAGTTTTCCAATTAGGTGGTCAGCACCCCCCGCCCCTCTTTCGCTCAGCTCGACCAGCCGAGCTGGCCATGCGGTCCGCCCGAGTGCGCCAGGCCGGGCCGGGCCGCGCCCAGGTCGGGCTGGGCTGCACAGGTCGGGAAGGGCCGCGCCAGCGGGGCCAGGCCGTGCCAAATTGGGCTGGACCCGGACCCGGGTCGGGTTGTCCCAGTTCGGGCCGACCCAGGGGGTCTCGGGCCGGGTCGGTCCGAGCCCCAAACCCCCATTTTCGGACCCCTTCGGTCGTTTTCCCAGAACATGGGATATGGAACTTTGATCGACGCACCGTCATCTGTGATGCGATGCTTGGATCGAGACGGTCGTTTCCGTATATTACACTAAATGTTTTGGAGAATTTTGGTTTCGGACGGGTTGGTTCGAACATGAATCCAACCAGGCCCTTGGAGCGGAAACAATTATAACATGACCTCTGGACGTCTGATTTATGTGGCGTAGACTTTGATGGATTCCTCTTAGTGAGATAGACTTTTTGGCTTACTCCGCTTGAGGTTTGGACACAGTTGGAGTACGGTCGGGTTGGTTTTGACTTAAAAACCAACCGGGCCCCCAGAACGAGAAAGCCAATAACTCTCAGACCGGGCGTCTGATTGACGTGCCGTCTGTCACGTTGAGTTCCTGTTGACGATACGAAACTTTTGGATAAATCAACTCCGGACTTCGTGTCAGTTTATGTATCAGACCCTTGGCTCATGGAGAAGACCCTCCCCGAACGAGCTTGCTCTTTGCGGGAACCCTAGAGCTGGCTGCGACTACGACGACGATAACGAATATACAGAAATCCTCTGTGGGTTAGACAGCGATGACTACAATACACAACGATCCTGTGTGGATTAGTGCCTACCAATCATGTGTGGGTCAGCGCTCATCAGTCCTGTTTGGGCCAGCGCATACCGATATTGTGTGGGTCTATCCTGTGTGGGTCATTGCGGGAGTTAGTACATATCGATCCTGTGTGGGTCATTGAGGGGGTTAGTACCTATCGATCCTGCATGGGTCCGACGGCTTAGATGAATCAGTGGCTACATCTGATCATCTCTATCGTCCTATGAAGAAATAAACTTATGTGAGCATGAGTCTTGACTTCAATCAATATCTTCGATATGATTGACTTGATTTCCTATGTGGATTGAGTTGTGTTATCCTGTGTGGATTGGGTTGTACTCATATGTGGACGTAATTGAACTTGGAATGGATTCTGGAGCCGAACAGGAATTGATGACTTAGGTATATGTATGGGAATATACCTAAGTAGTGTTGTATTTTACTTCGTGATTGTATATTTCCTTTTTCGTTTACCCTTTGTGGATTTTGGGAGACCTTCAGGGGTCTCGGGGTCCCTACTGAAGAGAATATTCTCACCCCTGCACGGGCTATGCCCGCACTACGTTGTGTTGGTTATAGATGACAGACAACGCTGATCGTGGTTGAGGCTTGCGAAGCAAGTCAGTACCTAGAGGTGGGCCACTAGGCGGGACGTACTCGGAGCGGACGATTGGACCCGAGGAGCTGAGGAGGCTATCTGTACCCACCCTTCAGGTGGGACTTCCAGTGGACGGCTCGACGTTGCGGCTTTACTTTTCAGTTGTTGTACTACCTTTTCTAGTTGTACTTTACTTTCCGTATGGGTTTGTATTCTGGCCCATTTACTTTCCTCACTTACTTGTACCCAGTTTTACTTAGTGATTACTTCTTCTTTATTACTATGTCTGTTTGTTACCTTATAAAGGCAATGCCTTCCCAATTTGTCGGGTTTTACGCCTTGGTGCTAGTCGCTAGCCCCTGGCCTATAGGAGGTGGGCGTGGGGTAGTCAGAACATGATTCCCGAGAACGAGTCATGACAATGATCAGAAGGGAATCCTTCATGGTACTATTTGAAAGACATTGTAGGTTACTGTTATAATGAAATTAGACTGGATAGACTTCTCTTGGAAGGCCATAGATGGTTTATGTGAGAATTTTGAAGGTTTAAGTGATCTATGAGTGTATGGGGGTAGCTTATACCAAACATAAATATGGCTGATATCGACATCGTAGGCCCTTGGAGTTTTAGTAGAGATGCCATGTTATTGTGAGCGTCTACCTATGATGTGGACTGTGTAGGCTTGGATGGGGAGGAAATATATCTATAATGTTCAACAGGATATTTTAGACACCTAAGGTAGTTGGAATGGTTGATTACCACCTATCCTCACCCCAAAGTTGGACCGGGTGAATGATGTATTCAATTTGTTGTAGATGAGTAGATAGGTGCATGATCATATGAACATTAAAGACTGGTTTGAGAATAACTGCAAGGATAGAGATACCATAACAAAGTATTGGATAAAAATAGATAATCAATAGAATATTATCCTGTGAAGATAAACCATTACCTTGGTCCATGTGCTATATAATCAGGATATTATTTATGTGAGCACTTGGGAGCGAGAGAACTAAATACATGTTCAATGTCCCCAATTTTTTAACATGTTATTTTGGGGAAAAATATTTGAAGTGGGGATAATGTAGTTACAC
Source organism: Viscum album (assembly GCA_963277665.1). NCBI lineage: Eukaryota > Viridiplantae > Streptophyta > Magnoliopsida > Santalales > Viscaceae > Viscum > Viscum album. Next base: position 1,204,503,420 of record OY728150.1, on the reverse strand, counting down.
TATTTTTTCCTTGTAATAATTTAAAACATATAAAGAAAATTTTTTATAGAAAGGAACTAAGATGATATGAGATTCTGATGCCCAGTGAGTATGATATTCAGATTATAAAAATATAGAAAATGTTAATACCATTGAAACATTGTTTTTCTAACAAAATGGATTATCTCTTTATAAGAGCCTCATATCATATGTCTGAGACCACAATTGATTCTAGAACAAGGGGTTTACCATATGTGTGACTTAAGGTTGGTCATAATTGGATTTTCAGCTAGTGCATAAGTTTTTTGGTTCGATAAGTGAATTAATTAATTTATATTTTTAATAAACCTAACATAACCCCATATATAGAAATACGTTGTTAGAATTATTTTCAAGGGTTATACACATAACAATTGGTAGATTTTAAATTACAATGATATTGTTCTTCCTTAGAGGATTGAAATGAGACGATGAATAGCCATCAAATCAAGGTGGATTGAGAGGTAGAAAATACAGTGGGTATTATCCATCCCTCGATAATCCTTTCTTCATTAACAATCGATCCATAATCGAGGAAGAGATCAGAAATTGTGGATTTCATCTTTTTTATAAAAGTATTATTCATGTATATTTTTATCTACAATTGATCTGTGTATGTTCTTCGTTCAAACGATCCCTTTTTATTTATTTATGTCAGTTATTTGGGATATCTCATTCTATTCACCCTAAATATCCATGATTTATGATGGTTGGCCAAGAATACATGGAAGATGACAATTTAATATTTTTTTCATGTGAATTTCCCCCATTGGTTATCCACATTGTTTTCCATTGGACCATGAGGTATATGTTTGACATTATAATGGTGGGTTTGAGTGAAATCAATCCCACTCATAAGAGTTTGGAAAATGAATACTGATATGATGATTTTTAGATGGATCAAGATATTTTTCAGGATTTTTTGAGGCATATATTGATTTGTGATACGGTGAGGTGATGGAAGGTGATACGAGATGCATCCAACATTGCTGCGAGCATCATTTGGGTAGCCAGATTCTGATTTCCAGTAACCAAAGGCTTAAAAATCGATGGCTAAGGATATTACCTTCTATTTAAGAATATTTTTAGTGGTCAATGGGTAAATAGTTATAGTGGAAATTCTAGATCTGGGGAAATGAAATTATAAAATTATTTTCATTGAACAAAATCAACTTCATGTCATATAGTCTATGAACACGCCATGTTTCCCTACCTAGCTACAACAATTTGGGATTTGGAGAAGTTAAGGATCCCACACCATGTGGTCGAGCCCACACACTATGTGGAACTTCATGGGTTCCCATGACATGCTCCCTCTCAAAAATGTCTAGAACCACATGTAGAACACATCATATACTTTGACAGTACACAGGAATGTACTGGTACCTGGTCATGTCTAGGTACATATCTAGGAAAATGATCATGACCAGGATCACACGGTCATGACCATAGTGGCTAATATATATTATTTGGACCCCATGCATGCCATATATAGTGACATGGATTCGAATTCGTGTTCATTGAAGCACGTAGACATACAGAAAGGAAGTACCAAAAGCCATGTGGGACCCATGGATTTTGAGTAGTTCCCTTCTTGAAATTCATCCTCTCATATCTTATTCATTTTTTCTTGACTTTTTCCCCATGAGTAGATAATTCTGATTAAATTTCCACATATAAACTTATGGAGTCATTCAATGTAGATTTTGAGATATGAAATGTAATTTACTAAGAATGATTCTTCTTTAAGAGACACTAGATGATGGTAGTGACCAGGAAGAATCATCTGGGGGAGGGAAAATGGATGGTAACCCACTGTTGTACTAGGGTAGGGGATACTACACCCCTTACATTGGTTGAGTAACACAACCCTAACATATCTGGTGAAGGTACTCTACCAATTATGTGGAACCCCCTGATGCACTATGGTGTGGATCTTCTATTGATGTCGACTGCATGTAATCCCCCTTCTACAATAGGGAAAGGGTCCTCTATGAAGCTACGAAGTAGAATCCACATTTCGAAGCAAGGTGAGAGTTTTATATCTACTGAGTAGAACCCCTACCAAACTAAGATGAGAGTCTTTTACTGAAGTGTAAAGTGGAATTCCCAAGTCTCACTAAGTTACATGTCCTCTATCTATAACTCAAAATAACCATAATAAAATACGGTATTAGTATTATTTCTTTTAGTGATTACACACCCTAAAAATATAGAGTAGTGGCGAGGTGACAGTTCTCCTCATCACTTCCTAGTATAGATAAGAGAGATGTTGGGCATCAATGTTGGAGCTTTAGAGATGTAGACAGACTTATCGTACAATGTTGGGAACTGAGAATTTATATTCTCATGCCTATTTTGGGTTTTGTTTTCACATGTTCTATCTTATATAAACGAGTGGAATTGGTTGATTATATTGATACATGGGTTCATAGGTAACATATGGTGGTTAGGTTTGGAAATTAGGAGTCTGGATCTCATAATTATTTTTTATTCAAGTTGTTGATAACTTAAGAATTTTTTTCTTGTTGGGCTTGTATTTTACCCTTTTACACTTATATAATATTCAGTCGTACCCTCATATATTCCATAGTGGTATCACACCCATGGTCTAATATCTATGTTACACACTATAATATTATTACTCTATACTATTTCATTAAGTTTATTTGGTGCAGGAATACAACTATAGTAGGATAATTCATCCCATTAATGTTATTACTTATAATAACTAATTTCCAACCCCTGGTATGTTCGAGGGGGCATGGGATTGGGACGGATCGGCTCTGCACTGGCTATGTGGGGCCTTGAGTGTTAGGTCATTATATTTGGATCCAAATATTATAATTTTTTTTTAAAAAATTAGTTTTTATTTCTAATTTCAAAATTATATTAAGATGAAATTTTAAAACATTTCTGAAAATAATGATTTTTTAAAAAATAGTGAATAATTTTTTTTATTGAAAATTGAATTTTTTTTAGATGTATTATAGAATTTAAATTATTTTAATGATAATTTCAAAATTTTCATTAGATAATTTTTCTTAATAAAATACAATTATTTTCATTGGATGGAATTTGAAATTGTAAATTACTATAAAAACATTTTATACATAAAAGGAATTTTTCGGAAGAACTATTTTTGTCACAATTTTTTAGTTTAATATTAATTTAAATTATTCAACATATATGTTTTGACTCGAAAAAAATGGATTAATTATTTATAATAAAAAGGAAATTGTTTTTAAATAGATCTCATTTTTCAATATAAATTGAATCTTTAAAAATTTTGTTACCATGGTAAAGGGTATATCAAGTAATTAATGTTAAAAATAAAATGGTAAGGACTATATAATAAACCTAATAAATGCCAAAATTTAATTTTTTGAGTATATATCATTCATAATTATCATATTTAATAATATATTCACTTTTTTCCTTTTTTATGTAATTATGACTTTTACAATATTTTAAGTAATGAAATGTTAAAAATGTCAGACTCTTGTTTTTAATAAAAATAATATTTTTATCTAAGGTATAAACAAAAGATATGTTTGATTATATATATTACCTTGAAATATATATTATTTATCATCATCATGGTAATTATATTTAATTTTTAGTGAAGAAATTTTTACATTAAATTCATCCACAATGTTTACAGAATACTTATTCTAGTAATGGAGAAATAAATCAAATCCAATTTTATATATTTAATGTGATATAATTTGAAGAAAATAATGCTAAAAATTAATTATTTAGATTATAATTTATTTTTTGGAATATATTAAAGTATTTCATTTGAATTGAAATTGTTTTATTGATGTAAAAAATTCATTGTAAATGAATAGTATTAAAATTAACATTTCTAATATTTTATGAAAATAATAATTATAATTGATATAAATTTATTAACAATATTATCATTGTAAAATTTATTATTATATAGTTATATATATCATAGATTATCAATTATGTTAATTTTTTCCATTTTTAGTTACTATCATGACCCGCAAAGAGTGAAAGACCTTCTTATCACAGTAATCATTAAAGAAAGAGAAATTGAGTTAAAAAAAAGCAATAATGGAACAAAAATAATCTAAACATGTCCAAATATTATTTTATGAGATTATTTAGACTCATAAACATATTATAATCAAATATTATTTGTTTGGATCCATTTTTAAATATATATTAATTTATATTAATTTAAAATTTTAGGAATTTCAATGAGGGCACCTCAATGCTTTTATAAACGGGATCCCATTATTATCATTTATTCACACATAAAAAGTATTTATGATTATTTAATACCTACCCAAATCCAATAATTACATAACTATACTCATTATATGGGCCTTATTTAGGGAATAATACACATGTTGGAGTTTTTATAGTGTTAATCAACAATTATTTTTCAATGAAGATGTATAGTTGTTAATCACATGTTTTAGTTTTATTTCTTCTTACAAATAATTAAAATATTATTTAACCACACCATTATCCTATAAATAATAAGATTTTATTATATTAATTTAATAATATATATACTGATAAACATCCATGAAATTGAAAATCAAATCATCAATCATGTGTACGACAGACTAACACATTGTGAACTAGTAAAATTCACATTCGATCATTTTCTCTCACTGTTGGACTATAATGAAGTAAATAACAATTATATATGATGTAAATGTAATATGTTTTATTATTATTGAATAAAATATCATTTAATTTTTTACCATTTAATTAAAGGAACAATGATAACGTCTTGTGTTTGTACATGTGGACTACCACCTCAACAAATCGATGTGATTCTTTTTTCATCAACACATCACATGGATGATATAAATAAGTATTTTAAGGAAATAAATTGTCATTTATTATATAATTATCATTTTTGAATGAAAAAATTACACCTTCCTTATTTCCAAAATGATCTTTGAAAAATTGTAATTTTACTCATCTGATGTATGACCATCCGTGTCCATGAATTTAACATAGTTCATTTTCCAAAACCATCATTAATGATTGGTTTTAATAGTATCACTGATTTATGAAATTATAATTTTTCTCTTATTTTTATTATTTATATATTTGAATAATTTTCTCTTTGATCATATTCAACTAACCAAAGTCATTTTATTATACATTTTCTGAATATCATCGAAGTATATGACATTAATTTAATTAATCAAGTAATTGTATATTACATGGTAATTTTTGAATTAAAACAAATGATAAACATAAAAATGTTCTAAAGAAATTTTATAATTAACATAAGTTTATTATACAAAAATATAAGGAATGTACGTGAAGATCTGCAATTAAGATAAGGGACATTCTTTGAAAAATTATATTATAATTTTTTCATTAAATTCATATTTTTCTTCCATATTGATATATTTGAAATTATTTTATGGATTTAATTATATTCACATAAAAAAATTATATACATTTTTTTATTTATATGGGTTTAGAAATGAATATTTTTATGGAATGTTTTGATGTTATTTAAAAAATGATAAAATAAATATTCTATTTTCACAAATATTGTAACATAAACCTTTCTTTGCACCACAATCGTTCTTTTATTATTATATTCCCTTACAAGATTTATTTTTTTAATGAAAAAATATCTTTACCTATAATATAGTTATATTTTAAAAAAAATTTAAAATAGAAAGGATAATTCTATATCCAGAAATGTTTTCTTATGAGTAAAAATATATTTTTAGTTGTATAAATATAAATATATATATAATGCTTTTATATGTTATATTAATATTATTTATTGGGAATTTTATTAGTAAAAGTGGTTATATTATAATCTAAGGATGGTTTGTTATGTTATTAACCAAGGGTTGGTCATTCCGTGATAAACCAAGGATGGGTAGTTTTGTGATATCACTCCAACACATTGGGTATGGAAGTCAACCAAAAAGTGCAAAAAAGGAGTTTTCATACCCGTTTTTTGCATCTTAACGTTAGTTAAAACATGAAATTATTGATGGAAATGTTGTAAATAATTTTTTAACATTAGTTATTAATAAAAAATGTTACAAATACATTTTGGAGTATTTTTTTTCTTATTGGATATGAAAAACTAAAGTGATATTGCATCTATAACATTTGATTTCCTAAAAAACAGACTGTAAAAATACATTATCAAATCAATTTTTGATAATCTATCTAAAAAAGGCTACCATACAATGTTTTTCATATTATTTATAAAAATTTATATGAAAAATACAATAACTATTGTTTTATCATGCTAGTTCTAAAAGAACCATTGTGAAATATGTTTTCTCGTGTTTGTGTTTTTAGAAAAACCATCATGATAAATCCCATTTTTTAAATTTTCTCATTGATTATGAAATAAAAAACATGAGAAATATTTATTTTATAATAAATTTTTATTAATTAATAATTTCAAAAAGTTTATAAATAAAGAAGAAAAATAATTGCTGAAAAATAATAGTTGAAAAATAGTACTGCAGAAAAACTAGCAGCAACATAAACATTTACAATTTGATCATTAAACAGTAACATATATATTAAAATTATAAAAACCCAGTCATACCTATCAAGTAATACTCCCATTAAATTTTATGTTTTTTATATCTTCTCAAATATAATTCAAAGTGTCATCCAAAATCTTAAAATTATAAATAAAGCATTTAACATGTACAATAAATAATATGAAGGAAAAATTCAAGGAACTCTTTATAAAAAAATCTAACAATCAAGAACGTTTTTACTATATAAGTTGAAATTATTTCAAACGTAATCATAAGATCATATTTTCTAAATTCCATTACTCATTCTTGTTGATGAAACTTTTGTTTAAAAATAAATTTTCAATTCAAAATAACATTTTATGTACTTACAACCGTAATACATTAATTGTACATGAAATGTCACATTTTCTTTTACTTATTTTATATTTTTTCTCTAATTTATTATTATATATATAATTTAATACCATTATCTATATAAAAATAATATTTATTAAATAAATTTAAATATAAATTTAATATATTCATGTATTAAAAAAATTCACTCTTACATGTTCAATACATTCTTAGAATTTTCTATTACTTCACCATGGATAGTGCATAACCAGTAAAGTGCCTTCTATATTGTAAAAAACACCCAACATCTAATTAAAACAAATATAAGAAAATATAATGCAAGTGTTAATTCTGTTGATAGATATATGTAACTTTGTGAGATATATTTTTAGAACTCTTTAATATAAGGAAGAATCTAACCCTGAATAATTGCATTGTTTTAAAGAATTTATGCAATATAAGCTGAACTTATTTACAAAACTAATTTTATTCTCTATAGGTGAAACAAAATTAAGGTATATAAATATATATACTACTATAATTTATTCGTAATACAAATTATACTAGTAAACCTAATAAAAAAATATTGGTATAAAGATTCAATAAATGAAAATAATTGAAAGATATATGTTAATAAATTATATGGAAAATACATACATCATGTTTTTACCAAATCATTTTTAGTTACAACATCAATAATATTTTTTTAAAAGAATAAAATTTATTTCATTCCCACAAATTCTAGATTTCTTTGAAATTATTTAATCATCATATAATATTTTTTAAAATGATGATAATCTATCAAGACTAGAAAAATTTGTATCTGAATACATAATAGCCATTATTTTTTGTTTTCTATAAAAAATTGATTTACATTTAGATTTTTCCCATATAAAAAGATAAATATGTAAACATTAAAGTGTTAAAATAAATTTTACAATAATATGGAATAAAAAATAATATATACATAGACCATAATATTAATTTTCGGAACAGGGCTGGATGGAAAAATTAAAAGGAATGGATGATATGTGGTAAAACTATACTGACCTCGTCATTATGAAATGGTATTTTTTTCTGATATATCTAAAATACCCATTAAAATTACCCTAAGATTATCTATCTCAATCTATTTATGATTGATCGTATGTACAATATAACATATCATTCCATTTTCAATGATATGTTTTTGGGGATCATCATCTTATAACTCATAAAAAATTTGATTTTTTGGAGGAGGGGGTATAGGAGTTGGATTAATAGAAGGAGGTGGAGGAGTGATATCTACATGAGTAGGTTGGGTAGTGGGATTAATATTCTATAACTATCATTAAACTTATGAAAACATCAACTGTTTTGATGTTTAGATCTAACCTACCATCATTACATGAATATATAAATTTATATCTTTCAATGATTCTATTTTTCATTTATAAAACTCCAAAATTAATGATTATTCAGTATGAGGGAAAACTTTTTTTCCAATACAACTTCCAAGTATCCTCAGACCTGACTCAGGTGTTCATGATTTCCCAATGAAATAACTAAAATATCCTTCCAACCCTTAGTTATAACGGTACCCTATGTTCTCTTCTCTATAAGGGATTTTGGTATATATTTGAAAATACTAGTAGGGAATCACATTATGTAATGGAATTATTTAACTTAAATAAATCAATAAACTTATCACCATCCATTTATCTATAACCATTTAATATTTCAAAACATATTGTCCATTTTTCCCATATAATACGGCTTACAATTTTCTTGTCTCGCTTTCGGGAAAGGAGGGTCCACCTCTATGGATCATGAAGACTTAACTCTATTTTTTTGAAAATAATAAAAAATAATTTATTCTCCCAATAACATGTATCCTCCAATGAAATAAAGTATGAGAGTACACATTTCTAGAATAGATCATTTTATGATATCTCCTCATTTTTTATAAATTTTGAATAAATAAATCACTAATATGAATATTTATAAAAAAATTATAAAATCAATAATTCCACTTAATAAAAACATTTAATATCATATACATTAAATATATTTTTTATATTTATCTACATCTTTAAATTATTATATATCACATGGATTATTATGTTTCTAAGCTAAAAAAATGAAATCCTATGTGAGGGTTGCATTAAAATCCCTAAATCTCCTAGCATTTAATGCTAAAAATTCAAAACTAACTCCAACAATATTAGGTATATCATATTTAGTCTATTATGTATGGGGGAACCTCTATTAGTATAATAATTTCTTAATAATGTAAAAAAACAACAAACAATATTAGTAAAATTGTGTCCTACAATTGTGATATTATCATATGTTCAACACTTCTCTAATCTAAAATCAAAATACTAAACTTTTTATTATCTTAATCTGAAATATATCTCTTGAATTATTTTTAATTTTGACACCTAATAATATTATTATATTCTAATTTAACTAGTAAAATATTATCCTTACTCTGGGAAAATGATAATATAGTTATATTTGAACTACTAAATTTAAAATAATAAAAATATGTTTCACCCCTATGGAAGTAGAAGGCTCTTATGTTGAAGAATGAGAGGGCTCATCAATATGAGTTTGTGTACGGTCCTCCCCATATGAAATTCTATGGTACTCTCTAGAAGAATATAGTGGATTATATGTATTATCCACCATTATATTACAAATAATACAAATAATTTTTTTTTCACAAATATAAAAGTCCAACTATTAAATATTAAAGTGAATAAGAAATGAATATTGATCAAATAAAAGGTTAATCAAACTAAAAAAATTTCAATACAAAATTTTTATATTAAAAAGATGATAACAACATTAATGAGAAATGAAATAACATAAACAAATAAAATAAAAAATAAAAATGGTGTGTGAATAACAACCAATTATTATACAAATAATCAAATCAAATAACTACATATATAAGTAAATTAAAATGAAAAATAAAGAAAATAAAAAGAAAAATAATGTAAACAAATTTTCAATTTTGTTATTAATTTATTTAACTAAAAGGATAACTAAACATTAATGATAAATGATGTAGAATAAAAACTAGAAACAAATCCAAAAAATGGTGTGTGAATAGTAAAAATTGTCTAATATATAAATTTTTTTACACTCCAATGAATCTACATTGAATATAATATTTTATGAAAAATATTTATTTTTTTTGAACATATTAGATTGGAATTATATGTATTTAAAAGAAATCAACAAATTGAAAAGTAATTTATGGGTAAAAATAGTAAAATAAAAACCTATATACTAATATAAAATGTCACGAGCCATCCTCAGGGCCCATGTCGTGACTACCCCAAGCCCACCTTCCATAGACCAGGGGCAGGCGACTAGGACCAAAGGTGTAAATCCCTATGCAGGGAAGGAATTGCCTTTATAGGAGTAACACACACACAAACATAGTAAGATGGAAGCAAAAGAATTAGTGAATACTGTATAAAAAAAGTAGTGTTGAAAGTAAATGCGGCCGGAAATACAAGACCAACATTAAGTACAGGTACACCGAAAAACAAGTACAACTGAAAAAGGGACAACAACTAAAAAGGGCAGATCCTGGTACGTCTGTTGAGTATCCTACCTGATGGGTAGGTACAGATGTCCATCTCAGCACTCTACATCTATCGGTCTATTCCGTGTACCGTCTCACCATGTTGTCCACCTGCAAGTACCATCCGATCCTGGTTTTCTCTCAACCTTCGTCAATGATATCTGTCATCTACATCCAACACAACGAGGTTAAGGAATAGATCGTGCATGGGAGAGTATAACGATACTCAGTAAGGACCCCGAGACCCTCGATGGTCTCCCAAAATCCATAAAGGATAAATCAAAGAATAGAGATACAATCATGAAGTATCAACCAACACTACTTAGGTATATTCCCATACATATACCTAAGTTACCAATCATAGCCTGACTCCAACTCTCGAGCCCAACACAACCCAATCCACACAAGACGTAAAGCCAATCACATCGATGATAATTATTGAAAGTCTATACTCAGCTCACATATATATACATATCTTTTATAGTGATAGATATTATCAGATGTAGTCACTGATTCTTCTAAGTGGTTGGACCCACACAAGATATTAGAATAGTAGTCATTGCTGTCAAACCCACGGAGGATCCCAGTACAGTAGTTATGGCTACCAAACCCATGTAGGATCCCAGTATAGTAGTCATCACTGTGGAACCCATGTAGGATCCCAGTACAATAGTCGTCACTATTGAAACCATGTAGGATCCCAGTCTATAAGTTGTCACAGTTGAACCCACGTAGGATCAGAGTACAGTAGTCATCGCAGTCGCAACCAGCTCTAGGGATCCAGCACAAAACATGCTCGATTCCGGGAGGGTCTGCTTCTCGAGAATAGGGGTCGATACATCAAATATAATGAAGTCTAGTGTTGATGTATCCCAAAGTTCCATCTCATTAAAACGAACCCAATGCGACAGACAGTGCTCCAATCAGACACCTGATCAGTGAGTTATTGTCATTTTCGTTCTAGGGGTTCAGTGGGTTTTTATGCTCAAACCAACCTGAACATACTACATCTACATCCTAACCTTTGGTATAGTATTCCAAAAGAACCGTCTCATCAAAATGAATCAAACTTAATTGACGGTATGTCAATCGGACGTCCGGTCCATAAGTTATAACTGTTTCCGCTCCGACGACCCGGTTGGTTACAGGTTCGAACCAACCTAGTTATACCCAAACATCACCAAAACCTTGAGTATAATATAATGAAATGACCATTCTTATCCAAGGAGTCCTATTCAACTAATGGTGCGTCGATCAGAGGTATGTAGCTCCTGTTTTAGTTGAAAAACCAAAAGTAATCTGAAGAGGGGTGTCTGGGTCCTGTCTGACCCTGCACAACCCGCACTAGGTCGGCCCGAACCGGGTTGACCTGACACTGGTTCGGGTCTTTCCTGGTAATGCACGGCCCAACAAGTGCAAAAATGTTTCGGCCCATGCGGTAGGCGGCCCGACCTGCGCGATAGGCGGCACGACACGCGTGATGGGCGGCCCGGCCCGGTGGCTGGACGCGGCTCGGCCAGCTGGCCGAGCGGAGCGGGGGTGGGGGGGGGGGCTCCCCGGTTTCTGAAAATGGTAGCACCAGTTGGCACCACTTGTAATCCCCAGAACCCACGGATGTGGGTTCTTCTCCACTTCCTCCGTGGTCTTCCGCAGACAGCGCGCGAGGGGCACCGCTGCGCCAGTGACCCGCACCGCCGGGCTCTTTCGCAGGCCACCAGAGTCATTCTGGTGGTTCGTTTTTCCACCCGTCTAAACCTACAGCCTCCTCGAGTCTAACTCTTCACTGCGACAACCTCAAAACATTTTTTCCCTTCCATTCATCCATCATCCAACAAACCGTGCGTCACGAACAAATTTACGGAGGGTACAGACTTGTTCGTTAGCCCATAGCCTCCACGTTAGGGGCTCAAAAAATCCTCCAACATGTAATCCCCCATGTACGAGGGTATAATTAACATATATATATATATATAATTATACAAAAACCCCATCTCATATTTGACGTTGCACGTCAACGAGCCGCGGAAGTTGAGCGTTGCGGTAGTCGGGTGTCATATAAGACGGCGTCGCCTAATACGGATATCGTTCCATCATCATTGGAGGAAAAAGAACATTGTCGTTGGTGATGTTCTTTTCGGGTGGCATCTTATGCCTTATCTTGGGGGAAGAGGAAGGAAGAAGAAGCCACTCCACATTCTTCGGAAACAAGGAACGTTCTTTGTCAAGAGGATGGTGTTCTTTGTGGGAAGAAGACTCTCCCTATTTCCCCTTAGTTCTCCACACAGCTTAAGCCAACCCAAAATAATAGAATCACATATCTTATTTTAATGTTGGCATAAGTGAATTAAAAATACTTCATACACTCAAAATAATTAATTAAGTTGATTCAATTAATTAATTTCATGGAGTTGACAAGAATTTCAAAGGTCACATAGAATTAAAACATGGGTGTGTTGGCACTTTAATGGGAAATCCAATCGTTTAAGGGGGTTCAAGGGAGTTTAAAGAATTAGGTGCATGTGTGGGCCCTGCCACACAATACCCTCCCATGGGAGGTTATGTGGGGGTGGGACCCACCTCCAACTCACCTTTAGTGGAATTAACCACCTCTAAAATAAAAATATGTCTCACATAGTTTTATTATATTTTTTAGAAACCCCAAAATAAACAACCTCTCTCAACCGAAAAAAAACTGCGGTAGATGACTCCTCAAGAAAATACTGGTGCTGCGAGTTCATCGGTGTCCTTGGTTTTCAATTCCGAGCACCGGTTCAAGAGATATAAAAACATGCACATACATTTACTGAACGTAACAAAACAAAACATTAGAAATTGATTACGAGCACACAGGGCCTCAGAATTAGGCGCCGTCAGAAAATGCGGACTCGTTAAATTCCAAATAATTTAAGAAAAAAATCCTTAAAATTATCGAGTCTTTAAATTACCCCCACCTCAGAGATTTACATCCCCATAAAGCTACAACACACACTAGGAAAACTAACAAGGGAACTGAGCATGAATCTAAGCTTCCCGCTCCCATATGCTCTCCTGGAGGTTCCTGTGCTACCAGCAAACACACACTAGAGGAATCAGTCATCCACATAGGACCCACTCCTGTCAATCCTCGATCTCCACCAGGGCCTCCGTAAAAGTCTCCCCATCATCGATGTATAACTCCCTATGGTCGATGATGTGGGATGGGTCCTGCAAGTATCTCCTCAGCTGTGATATGTGGAAGACATCATGCACCCGCTGCAACTGAGGTGGAAGGTCTAGGTGGTAAACCACCTCTCCTACCCTACTGAGGACCTAGAACGGTCCAATGAATTTCTTAGATAACTTTCCTCCTCGGACAAATCTCCGTAGTCCTCATTGAGGTGAGACCCATAGGAAGATGTGGTCGCCATCCTCGAACTCTAGTGGTCTCCGTCTCCTATCTGCATAGGACTTCTGTATGCTCCATGCAGTCTACACCCACTCTTGGATGATCTTCACTTTCTCCTTCATATTCTAAACCATCTTTGGTCCTAAAAGTGATAACTCCCCTAGGTCTGTCCAGTACAGAGTTGATCTGCATGGTTGGTCGTACATTTCCCCGTAAGGTTCCATTTTGATGGTGGAGTGGTAGCTGCTATTGTACGCAAACTCCATCAAGGGTAAGTGATCCTCCCAACTACAACCAAAGCCAAGGACACATGCACAGAGCCTGTCCTCGAGATTCGGAATAGTCCTCTAAATCTGACCATCTGTCTGAGGATGGAAGGTGGTGCTCAAGTGAAGTTGCATGCCAAAAGCCTCCTATAACCCCTTCCGTAGACAGGAAGTAAAACGAGCATCACGATCAGAGACGATCGTCGATGGGACACCATGATGTCATACGATCTCTTGTATGTAAAGGCATCCCAAGCTCTCAACTGATCCATTCTCTCTGATCGGTAGGAAGTGGGACGACATGGTGAGTCGGTTGACGATCGCCTAGATAGAGTCGTGTCCTCTGGTTGTATGTGGAAGTACCATCACGAAATCCATGTATATCCTGTCCCACTTCCTCTCTGGAAACTCTAAGGGAAGAACCAAGCCTGCTAGAAACTAGTGCTCCGCCTTCACTTGCTGACAAGTGAGGCATCGAGAGACAAAATCTGCTACTTCATTTTTATACCGAGCCACCAATGCTATCGTCTGAGGTCCTGATACATATTCGCCACTCCTGGATGTATCAATAGAGGGGAAGTGTGGAACTCCCTCAACACATCCTCCGGTAATGAAACTGGTACCATGGTTAAGTCCTCTAAAGAGGATGACATGATCTCCACCTTCAGAAAACCCATGAGGTGCTTGACCTGTGGATATCTGAGCACGTCACGTCTCACAATCAACGTCCCCATTTTGTGCCTCCGTGACCCGATGAAGTAGTGGAGGAGTGACTTTGAGAGACTATAGAATGGCTACTTCATCTCTATCCACAAAGGATATCTGCAACACGACCAGCTGATCTGTCACCTTTCCAAGCAGATGGATGCCCGATCTCCTGCTGAGAGCATCTGTTACAACATTCCCCATCCCAGGAGTATAGAATATCTCGAAGTCATAGTCTTGGAGGATCTCGGGCCATCACTGCTTTCTTAGCTTCATGTCCTTCTGTGAGAAGATATACCTGAGACTCTGGTGGTCAGAGTAGACTGTAAAATGCTCTCCCATCAAATAGTGTCGCCACGTCTTCAAGGAGAAGACTACTGCTTCTAACTCTAGGTCATGGTTAGATTAGTTTTTCTTGTCCTATCTCAACTGTCATGAACCATACGCGATCACTTCTCCATCCTGCATCAGGACACACCTGAGTCCTATCCCTGATGTGTCGCTATAAACTATGTACCCAACTCCATCCTCTGGTAGCCTCAAGATGGGAAAGTAGGTTAACCTCTGCCTCATCTTCTGAAAGATTTGCTAGAATCTCTCTGACCACATAAAGGGTTTCCCCTTCTTTTTTAAAGATGAAAGAAGTGATTCAACTCTAGAAAAGTCTGGAAGAAACCTCCGATAGTACCCAACCATACCCAGGAAACTCCGCACCTCCATTACAATCTTCGGTGGCTCCCATGCAAGTACTGCCCCATTTTTCATTGGGTCCACTGCCACTCCATCTTCCGAGATGATGTGTCCCAAGAAGTGAACATCTCGATTCCAGAACAGGAACTTCGAGAGATTATCATAAAGCCGGTACTCTTAGAGTGTGTCCAGTACTACCCGCAAATGTTAGGCGTGCTCCTCCTTAGTAGTCTATTAAATCAGTATGTCTTCGATGAAGACTATGAAAAAGATATCGAGGTAAGGATGGGAGATCCTATTCATGAGACTCATGAACACTACTGTAGATATTTTATGCCGGAGGGCATAACCAAGAACTCATACTGGCCATACCAACACCTAATGGTCATTTTCTACACATACTCATCTCGAAACCTGAGCTGGTGATAGCCCGACCTGAGTTCTATCTTCGAGAACCATCATGATCCCTTGAGATGATCCAAGAGGACATCAATCCTCGGGAGAGGGTACTTGATCTTCACGGTCGCCTGATTCTCATGATGGTAGTCGACACATAGTTGCAAGCTCCCATCCGCCTTCTTGGAAAACAAAGTCAAATATTCCAAGGGTGAAACAATAGGTCGAATAAATCCCTTTCCCAGCAAGTCCTCTAGCTGTACCCACAACTCACGAAGCTTAGCGGGAGCCATCAAATATGCTAGAGTAGATATCGGTGTTGTCCCGGGGTACAGATCAATGTAGAAGTCTACCTCTATGTGAGGAGGTAATCTTGGAATTTTGGTAGGGAAAACATCCGTATAATGAGCTACCACGATAGGAAAACATGGACACCGCACATCAACCGCTTTGAGGATGATACTAGACAACTAATGTCTGATCGGCTGCCATCTCCTTTGCGTAAGTCCATCTTGCACTGCTAAGGCTTCCTACTGGCTGGTGAAGGTGAAAATGGTCCCATCAGTGTGGATACACCACACTTTGTGCCTAATACAGTCAATCTAACCATGAAATGTGGATAACCAGTCCATACCGAAGATGACATCGCAAGGCCTCGACGCTGCTACAAGAAGATCTCAACCGAAGCTCTCGCCTCCTAGAGTAAGCTCACCCTACTGGAACTAGCATGTAATCATCGAGTCTTCTCCTGTAAGAGTCTCTAGCCATAAGGATCGAGTCAACAGCTCTGTCGGAATCTCTGAGATCCGAATAAGGGCAGTGGAAATAAAAGAATGACTCTCACCGGTGTCTATAAGTACTGCTGCAAGGGTGGAGTAGACACAAATAGTACCTCAAATCATCTCAAGTGCGCTATGGTCATAGGCCTTGACTACCTGGAGCTGAGCCTGCCTCTGTCCACTAGCTCCCTGTGGTCGGGGTGGACCTCCTGGTGGTGGTGGTGATAGTGCCTCGAAACGTCGTCCACCACCTGCTGCTCGGCCAACTCCTCTGCCACGTCAGCCTGCTCCTGACAGACCACCATGGTCAAACATCTACCTTTGCCTTGGAGGTCCCTCTACTATCTTCTGCTCGTCTGTATGGTGGGGCGGGTAGTCTCGAGCCATGTGACCATGCCCGCCGCATGCATAGAACTCTCTGCCCCTCGTATGTATGGCTCAGTTTCATGTTCCCTACACAACCAAACCTGTATCCTGAGGTCACCCACCTGATGGCCTGGTCCACTTGGACCTCTATTACAAATGTCTACTGCCAGATGTAGAAGACTGTACTATGTGTCTTCCTATGGTGGGTCTCGACGCTGGTGATTGCCCATTGAGAAAACTCTCCACTAGAAGGGCTTGCTCCAGCACCCCCTCCTACGTCAGGATGCTGAGGGGAATCATCGAAACCCTGATATCATGCTTGAGTCCCTACATGAAGGTTTGGGCCCGGAAGAACGGGTCTTGTTCCATATCCGTGGAGTATCATGGGAGGATGGTGAACTTCACTGAGTACTGAGCTACTATCATGCTACCCTATTGCAGATGAAGTAACTCTTGAATTTGAACCACATGATGGGTGGCTGGAATAAACTCTGAGCGGAAGATACTCTTGAAGTCCGTCCAATGTAATGATGCCTCGTCATGAACCTTGAGTGTCAAGCTCCACCATCTACCCGCTACTGCGTATAAGAGACTCATGATAAGGATCACCATAAGGTTGGATGGTGTCCCTACCAATAAGAAAAACTCTCATGATAGCCTCCAGCCAATCCTCAGCAGCCTGTGGGTCTGTCTCTCCCTAGACCTCGAGAGGCCTATGTCACTGGAACTCGTGCAACACACTCAGGTGGAATGCACTCTCTACTTCTAGGGCTGGTGGTATTGGTGGTTCCTCTTCTGTGATGAGGCCATACACTGAGGCCTCATCGCTCGGTGGGCAACCATCTTGTACGTAACTCAAAACCCTAGCTGGCGGCCTTCTTGGGGCCATCCAAAAAAGTAACAGGTGCACCACAGTTAAAACAGTATACCTGGTGAGTTGACACATAGTAATCACAAAGAAAACTTTTTCAAAGAAAACACACACTCAATCAGTGTTTTCATGAATTGAGTCTGGAATCAGAGGTCAGCATCTTAGTGTACGGATACGTCGGTCGCCGGACCAACACTGGACTCCCTGGACTGAAAACCACACATAATACTCTTAACAGTATTGCTTCATAGAAAATAATGATCAGAGTCCTGAGTTCCCCGGTGGAACTGACACCTCTGATACCAATTTGTCACGACCCGTCCTTAGGTCCTGTGCCGCAACTACCCCAAGCCCACCTTCCATAGGCTAGGGGATGGTGACTTGCATTAAAGGCATAAATATATAAGCTGGGAAGGCATTTCCTTTATAGGAGTAACACACACACAAAAAGAGTAAGGTGGAATCAATGCACTAAGTGAATACTGTATACAAAAAGTAGTGCTGAAAGTACAAGGGGATGAAAATACAAGCCCAACAGTAAGTATATGTGCAATAAAAAACAAGTACAACTGAAAAGGGACAACAACTGAAATGGGCAGTTCCTGGTCTGTCCACCGATTATCCTACCTGAAGCGTAGGTACATATGTCCACCTCAGCACTCCATGTCTATCGGTCTGCTCCGTGTACCGTCTCACCATGTGGTCCACCTCCGGGTACCATCCAGTCCTGGCTCACTCTCGGCCTCCATCAACGATGTTTGTCATCTGCATCCAACACAATGAGGTGTGGGCATAACCCATGCATGGGTGAGTATAACGATACTCAGTAGGGACCCCGAGATCGTCGAAGGTCTCCTAGAATCCACGAAGGATAAACCATAGAAGAAAGATACAATCATGATGTATCAACCAAATGTAATTAGGTATATGCCCATACATATACCTATGTTACCAATCACATCCTGACTCCAACTCTCGATCCCAACACAACCCTGTCCAAAAAAAAAGTAAAGTCAATCACATAGATGATAATCATTGAATGTATAGACTAATATCACACAATTATACATCTATTGTATACCGATAGAGATGATCAGATGTAGTCACTGATCAATCTAATCTGTTGGACCCACACAAGATACTAGAACAGTATACATTGCAGTCGAACCCACGGAGGATCCATGTACAGTAGTTATCGCTGCTGAACCCACTTAGGATCCCAGTACTATAGTTATCACTTCCGAACCCAAATAGAAACCCATTATAGTAGTCATCACTTCCGAACCCATGTAGGATCTTAGTATAGACTTTGTTACAGTCAAAACCATGTAGGATCCTAGTACAATAGTCATCATAATCGCAGCCAGCTCTAGGGTTCCTGCACACCACACGCTTGATTCAGAGAGGTTCTACTCCTCGAGAAAAGGAGTCGATAAATCAACTATCATTAACTATAGAGTTGATGTATCCTGATGTTCCGTCTCATCAAAATTAACCCAACATGATAGACACTACATCAATCAGATGTCAGATCTGTGAGTTATTGATATTTACTTTCCCGGGGCCAGGTTGGTTTTTAGGCTCAAACTAGCCCGACCTTACTCCAACTATATCCTATCCATAGATAGACTATTACAAAATAATTGTCTCATCAAAATTAGTCCAATTTAGTTGATGACACGTCAATCAGACATCTGGTCCTTAAGTTATAATTGTTTCCGCTCCGAGGGACCAGTTTGTAACGGGTACAAACCAACCCGTCCCTAACCAAAATTTACCAAAACCTTGAGTATAATAATCCTAAATGACCGTCTCGATCCATGAAATCCTATGTAACTGACGGTGCATCGATCGGAGGTCCGTAACTCATGTTATGGGTGAAAAACAAAAAGTGATCCGAAGAGGGGGGGTTGGGGTCCGGTCCGACCCGGCCCGGCGGCTGCGGCCCGACCCACGTGAAAGGCTGCCCGGCCCATGGGGCAGGCGGCCCGGCCCGCGCGACAGGCATCCCGACCTATGCGATGGGCAGCTTGGCCCAGCGGTTGACCGAGCAGAGCGGGGGGGGGGGGGGGGGGCTCCCTGGTTTCTCGAAACGGCGGCCCCAGTTGGCGCCTCCTATCCTCCCCAGAACCCATGGACATGGGTTCCGCTCCTCCACCGTAGAAAGTGCCGCGGTGGTCTTCCACTAGTGGAACGCGAGGGGAGCCGCTGACCCCAGGTGGCCCGTCGGTACCGGCTGCCACCTCCTGTCGCCGGCACCGCCGCGCTGGCAACCCGCGCCACTGTGCTCTTCCTCGGGCAACCATAGTCATTCCGGTGGTCCGTTTTGCCTCCTGTCTGTGCCTATGGCCTCCTTGGGTCTTACTGTTCACTGTGACAGCCTCAAAACATTGTTTACCTTCTTTTCATCCATCACTCAACAAACCACGCATCACGAAAAATTGGCAGAGGGTCAGGACTTGTTCGTTATCCCTTACCCTCCGCATTAGGGGATCAAATAATCACCCAACATGTTATGGAACAAGTACGAGGGTATAATTCACATATATGTATATAATTATTCAAAAAAACCATACCTCGTATTTGACATTGCATGTCGATGAGCTGCAGAAGAATAACATCGCGGTAGTCGGGCATCGTGGAAGACGACGTCACGTAAGACAGATATTGTTCTATCAACTTCGAAGGAAAAATAATGTTGTCGTTGGCAGTGTCCTTTTCAGCTGGTGTCTTCTTCCTTGTTTTAGGGGAATAATAAAGAAGAATATGTTGCTCCATGTTCTTCGGAAACAAGGAACGTTCTTCGTCAAGAGGATGATGTTCTTCGTGTGAAGAAGACTCTCCATATTTCCCCTTAGTTCTCCACACATCTTAAGCCAACCCAAATTAAGAGAATCACATATCTTATTTTAAAATTAGCATAAGTGAATTCAAAAGAATTCAAAGAATCCAAATAATTAATTATGTTGATTCAATTAATTAATTTCTTGAAGTTGACATGAATTTCAAAGGTCACATAGAGTTAAAAAATGGGTGTGTTGGCACTTTAATGGGAAGTCCAAAGGGTTAAGGGGGTTCAAGGGAGTTTAATGAATTAAGTGCTCGTGTGGGCCCCGCAACACAATAACCTCCCATGGAAGGTTATGTGGTGGTGGGACCCACCTCCAACTCCCCTTTGGTGTAATTAACCACCATTAAAATAAAAATATGTCTCACATGTTTTTATTATATTTTTTTTAGAAATCCCAAAATAAAATTCCAGTCTCGACCAAATGCAACTACGGTAGAGGTCTCCTTAACCTAATATCGGCGCTGCGAGTTCATCAGTGTACTCTGTTTTCAATTCTGAACCCCAGTTCAAAAGATAGAAAAACATGCTCGCACGTCTACTGAACATACCCAAAAAAACATAAAAAATTTATTCCAAGCACATCGGGCCTCAGAATCAGGCGCCGTTAGAATATGCATACTCGTCAAATTCAACAAAATTTAGGGAAAAAAATTTCCTTGAAATGTCCACGTCTTTACATAAAAAATTTTACTTGTTGGTATTAATATAAATTTTAATAAGGAACAAAAAACACATATGTAAAAAAATTTATGAAATTTAAAAATAAATAATAAATATATATATATTACATATAATATTAAAAAATTAATGGAGTATTTTGTTCTTAATTTTCATCCCCGTGATCATTGTGTATGGGAAAAAATATATATATGATGTGTTCATCAATATTATATATTAATATTTCGATTGCAGAAGAGATATCACAAAAATGAGTAACTTTTTCACTTTTTTCATCAATAAAATACTATTTTTCCTTGTCAAATGATAGGACACTGTATATTGGCTTGATCAAGAACATATAAATTTTTTTTATTGATTTTCCTTGATGAAAGAATCATGTGTGAATTCAATCTTATTCTGATTAAGAAGTGTCATTCCAAATTCATAATGTATGACATAATTTTTATCAGTAACCCATTTTTATTTAATTAATGAAACACATAATTGAATTTAATCAACATGCTATACTTCTTAATGTACTATTTAATATTCCCTTGATGTGGGGATTTGGATATTTTCATTGTTACCCAAAAAATAAATTTCTTCTTGAAAAAACAATACACTACTATTCTAAACTATAATTATATTTTCATGCTCTTTATATGAAATCCATATCAATTTATATCATACCTATACAATGTTATCAGACATAAACATGATCCATCCGCAAAGAATATAAATTTTCTTTTGCATATAATCTATCAAACATGAAATATTTATTCCATAGAAGAAAATTTCTTATTATTATTCAAAATCAACATATCATTGTTCTTTTGATATTATTACTTCAACACATTAAATTGAAATTTTATATATTTTTAATCATTATCTATGTTTTTAAAGATATATAAATATAAATTAGTAAATCTTTAACCATTGAAATTTTTTACATTCAATAGAAGAATATCTTATCCACCATAATTGAATCATTTATTGACAGATGTAGGAAAACCAATGTTCTACACTGCAGACATATATCATGTACTAAAAAATACAACCTCTAAAAAATATACTTTTAAACAATAGAAGATTCAGGTATATATGGATTCTTAACAGACCCCTTCAAAATAATTATATACATTTTAAATATATACATCCAAAATAGATATAATTGTCCAATATGAATTATTTATAACAATAAATGATCTAATAAATACACCATGATATAAAAAAATGAATGAAAAATATACATTTTTATTTAAAAATGGATAAAACCACTTTATTCTATCAATATTTCTGAGCATTAAAATCAATCACTTTATTGAAAAATGAATTGAAAAAATAAAAAAGCTTCTTGATAGCCATTATGACATAGATTAGAAATATCCCATGCAACGTAACTATTTAAAGATATTTCAACGTGATATGATAATAATGTGATTTCATATCTATCAAATTTAAATATATAAGTGATAATATTTTTATATTTGATTTATAACCCTATGAAACTATGATACATTAGAGATGATAAAAAGCTAGTTTTTTCTGTATTGGACAATGTATGAAAAAATAGAGGCATATACATTATCCTTCCATAGTAATGAGAGATAACCCCAAATCCATTCCCATTGAGAGTAATTCATATCGTGTACTTAGCCCATCTTTTTTCATTTCTCTAATATTTAAAATTGTTCCAATAAAGCTGTTGTAGATATTATTTATCACATGCATGAAATAATTGATATTTTTCAAATCATGAAATATCTATTTTTTTATATCCATAAATATTTACCATTTTCACAAATATTTCTATCATTACAAGATTTTTGTGTCTTTCTGAAATTCACATAAATGTTTTTCACCCTCTAAAAACAATTCTCTGTGGAAAATGGTTTTATTGAAATATGAAATTCATTTGAACTATTGAATTAACTTTTTAATTATATATAATATTGATCCATTGAATGAAACCTATTATGAACAATGTGTACTATTTTTTCCCATGATGTAGTTGAGAATATAATGTTTTTTGTTCAAAATTTGGGAAAAGATTTATACCCCTTAACAATATATCCAAAACAATTTCAATATCTTGGGAAGTCATTTATAGTGTATATCGAAATTACATGTAGTAAATGATGATTCATTTTACAATAATCATAATAGCTAATACCTTCCTCCCATAAAATTTTGAAATAATCAATTAATGGTGACAAAAAACATCAATATCATTTCTGAGTAGTTTTGGTCTGTAGATCATTAAAAATAGATGAAATATTTTCTTTTCATACAATATTCATGATATATGATGTAAATTACAAAACAAATAGGCCATTAATAATGTTATTCACTTATTATTATATATAGATTCATTCCATCTGTGCATATTCTAAATTTTAGGTTTCTGACATTTTTTTAAAATGTAGGAAACTGTCAATCAATTTTCATCCATTGTATAAAATATTCCAAACTATGTAATTTTTCATGACCTATCCACTCATAAACATTCAATATTAACCTTTTTCCTTAAATTAATTTTAAAATAAACATTTAAAATTATTTTTAATTAGAATATACAAAAATTACATTATATCATTCTCTATAACTGCTAAATCGACAAGTGATTTTTCTATCAAATTATACGATAATGTTACATATTTTGGACACTCAAAAAAAAATTCATATTCAATATTATATATAACATATAAAATTGGGAATTAATTTATTTTATATTACACCACAAACTTTGGGAACACTTTTTTATTTTCTATAAAATGAGAATCTAAAAGATCACTATAATTTTAAAAGTATGTCTTTCATCAGTTTTAGTAACTCTATAAATCTTTGGTCACTCAATAATTTTTTCGCCTTCAAGTTAATAAATTTTAACACCATTTATAATACCATAAATTCCCTAGAACTTGGATATAATTGAATTTCCGCATTACCATACAGATTTTAAATTGTCAGTTGTTTCTCAATTTCGTCTACTTCAATATCCTGAATCATTTATTCTATTTGATCTGCATATCATCTTGATAATCATTATTTTAAATAGGTCTATAATAATTCGTAGTTTTACCATTTTGAATCCAAGGGTGTTTAATTAGATTAAAACTAATAAAATATAAATGATCTTCGGTCTCGATTATTTTTAACCTCTTTATATTTTAACATTTCATGAATGGATAGTAATACATGTCATTATTGTGAACATTTAATTTATAAAATTATAAAAAATAATCAACACCTTCCCCATTTTCTTCACTTGTATTATGTGTATTAATCCAACATAAATACGATATTTTCTATAATAAATATAATAAATTTAAAATAAATTATTATATTTTCAAACATAGGATATTTTTTAAAATAATAATAATAAAGAAAACATTTTATCAAAAAAGTAGAAACAAAACACATTAGATAACAAAATATTACTTTAATAATTAAAAATTATAATTATTTAGTTAAAAAATCACAATCCTTAAACAAAAATTAATCATTTATCAATTAATAAATACCTATGATGTGAGAATAACCAAAACTTCATACACAATTAGTGTGGATAAAAAGATATCTATAGAAAATTTGGTCAAAAAAACCAAATGGAAATATATTTAATGTACGAGGAATAAATAAAATACACACAAACCATTAATTAATAATTGAAATGGGGTGATTGAATTAGAGACACTAATGAGAGGAATACAGAAATGGTAGTCTAGGATGGATGGTGGTAGATTACATTTGTGGATTCCAATTTAATGAAAGTGATATTAGTAGAATATTATATCTTCAAATATAAATCAACAAAACATTGATACATAGAAAATTGAATCTATAAAAATAAACTATAAATTTAAAATTTGAACTAGGATGATTGAGAAGGAAATGAAACAGATAATAACGCATAAGCTGTAGCTGACGATGAGTGATGATAGATGACACATAGTGGTGGGTGCAAACATAGAGATAAATCAATATCAATAGAAAATATAAACCATAAATTAAAATTAAAATACATTGAATTAAAAAATTGGAAACAATTAACACAAACCAAAAATTGAAATAAGAATTTAATTAACTAATAAGGCGGCATGAATGAGAACAATTCACAAGTTGTGGCTGATGATGGGTGACAATAGACGGTGCATAGTGGAAGATGCTAAATTATTTAGATTCAAGTCAAAAGTTGAAGAAAGCAAATTTTAGAGACCAAGGATCTATGTTTGATGATTTTTGAAGCTACAGATCAAAAATTGTAAGTGTTACAATTTGTAGAGTGAGATAAAAATGATATTGGTTGTTCAATAGAATGAAACGAAAATGACCGATCTAGACCCATGATTAAATTATAAAAAACTTCAATTCCATTTATTTGTAACAAAGATAGAAAAGGAAAATTTTCAAGTCTTTTATTGAGGAATCGACCTAAAAAATTAGGATATTTTATTTGTCATGTATATATTTCAACAACGAATGTGAAACATTAATCTTTTCATTTCAATTATTAACTTACATGAAATATTAGTTTCATTTATTTTTTATGTTGATTCATCATTAACTGATTTAAAAAGGTGAATTTCCACATCAATTATTATGTAAATAATTTTAAAATATACAGTTTTCTTTTACTAGATTAGTTATAAATAACTCATGTTAAAATCATGTCTACCAAAAGAAGTATGTACTAGTGATTGTATGATTATACCATTAGTAAGAGTAATTATTAGTGTGATATGGAAATGATTTCCTAAGTAATATATGTGTCCTATCTATACTTTAATTTTTATTATATAGTATTCTTATTTTTTCACAAGGTAATATAATGATCTTATTTTTCATGGAATGGATATGATACTTTTTAACAGTTAAAGGTATAACTTTGTGAAAATGTTATTAAGGGTATTTCATGATATAAAGACAAAATTATGAGTTTAATTTTTTCTTTTAATACATCTTATGAAATATTTTAATTTTTTTTATAGAAGTTAATTTATTAGGTAAGAAAAAATTTATAATGAAACTAATGTTTTTTAAAAGAAAAAATTAATAATTATTTATGGAATAACATTTTATTAATTTATATTTATGTCCCTTACTTTGTTTTTATGGTTAAGTAACATTTTGAAGGGTCTTTTTATATAATTTAAGGATTAATATGTACAGAGATGCGGTAATGGTAAAAATTATGTAGATGCATCATTAAATGAAACATTTTCCTTTTTAGAAGTTTAATTTTATTTGGAAAATGGTTAAATAATATAATTTTTCACTTTTTAATACATGGTTTTGTTATGAATTCGTGACAGCCTCACTCTCTAAAACTATAAACCTAAAAGATATTTTAGAATGTAATAATTTATATTATAATTTATAGCCCCAATAATATGTAATGTTTAAAGTCGGTTATATAATTTTGACATTCATATATGTATGTCCTCAAATAATTATTCCATTTTTCACTAATTTGAACTATGGCTGGGAATTTTACTACATAAAGTTATAATGATTATTTTTAAATATCCATATGAATAATTTAAAGATTATAAAAGAATTTTGTGTAATATAATATTAATTATAACCAATTATATTTATTGAATTTTAATGAATGGAATTATTTTGTTATTATTAGACTATCACTGAGGGATGAGCTTATTGATAATGGGATTTAATTTGAAGAAAATGTTTTCTAAGTATCATATTGAATTTAAATATTTTGAAGATAATCACTTGAATTATTATTACTGTGAAAAGTATACATGTTATGTGAGTTAAATATTAATTGAGATGATAATTATGAATCCATATTGCCTCTAGTTAATTAATTTATGATATTTTAACAACATTATTAGTACATTTTAATTCATTAGAGTGAATGAGTTTTTGTGATAAAATTTCTTACATGGAGTGAATATAAGTAATGATTTTGAGATAAAATACCTTCTTCATAATATATTAAAAAATAGAATAGAATTTTCAAAATATATATAGTGATGAATTATATAGGTAATTATGATATGTGGAAAGTTAAGTGAATAAATAAGAAAAAATTGAAGATAATATCCTTTTGATATAAGAACTAAAAAATAATAAAATTATATTTTTTTTATAGAATTTAGTTCATGAATGTTATTTAGACAATGAGTTGAATTTAAAAACAATTTATCTTATATTTAACAAATTAAAATTGGATTTATAATGTGATTTATTTAAATATTAACGTGTTTGACGAAAGTTGATATTATATATTTAATCCTGATTTTATATAAATGCCATTTACCAGGTTATTTATGTAAATATTAAAGTGAATTAAATAAGATGATAATATAAATTTATTAACCCTATAATATTAATAAAATATCTTTATTTTACTAATAAATTTATAATTTTAAACCATTTTTCATTTTTGTAATTGAAATTTATAAAGAGCATTGTTCAAATTCATCAAATCACCGTAAATTTTCAGAATTTAAACAAAAATGTCTCTATAATGTTCCAAATTATGTGATTATTTTTTAAGGTTACAAATTCAAATTATTTAATTTTATTCAAATAGTGGATTATATAAATTATCCATTAGAAGAGATATAAGGACCACACAAGAAGATCTAATGAATTTGTTAGGAAAATTATATAGGTACCGGTTTTTTATATGAAAAGTGTAAATGAAAATTCAAAATTTTTTAGACTACATTGAATGTTCAAGAAATAATCATTCCAACTAAGATACAAATTTAAATTCATAAAAAACCAATTATTGGCCCAAAAAAATAAATATTGCGAGTCGCATAATTCTACCTAAGATTAATGTAAAATATAAGATCCCAAAAATTATCTTGAGGAATGAACCCTTAAATTTTCAGTTTAAACCTAATGAATTAATATTATATATGTTAATAAAATTTTAAAGAAGGTTTGAAGAGATTTTGAGGTTTCTTTTATAGCCCAAATCTCTAGTTTTAAGAAGAACAGGGTGAGAAACATGTTTAGAGAATTGTTAGTGCAAATTGTGAACATCGGTTATGTAATCCTTGGAGGATGTCATATTGTCTGTCAAACTATACACCCCCATACATAAAACGCTATATAAAATTCTATTAATGTTATAGATGTGTCTTTTATGGTATGCACATGATTATTATAAGTCCCCTTCCATATATAGTGAATAATCGATTTATGTCGAGAATTCAAATTGAGGAACGTTTCAGATTTAGAGTTTTAGAGAATTAGGACATAACTATTAAATAAAAAGTAGATAACACTAAATTAGTATCCATTTCTTCTATAATATAAAACATTTTAAAAGTGCACATGATTTATTTTTTCTTGATAAAAATATTCTTGACTTCTTCATTTCTCTTACCCATCCTTATTCCAAGTGAAAACATTTTAATAACATGGGATGAGAAAAAATATCTCGGTAAGGGATTTAAAATAAAGAATGAAACCATTAATCCATGAATATTTAAATCTCATGAAAACATTTTAAAAAAATTCATATTTTACACCCATAAGACATAAACCATTTAACATACCTCATGAAACAATAAAATTCCTAAACAAATTTCTAGTAATAAAAAATCCTAAAGCTAAGTTGTAGAATTCATATCATACAATATTGTAGCTTCCACATCTATATAGAGAGTATCCTTCATTGTTACATTTGGAATACCAATCAATGTATATTCCTTAAATCTCTTAGGAGAAACATTAATGTTTACCTCTTTCCCTTTACCCAATTCATTGGAGAGATATCACTTGATCACCTAAACTTGGTTTATCACAGAACCACCTGTATAGATAAACAATTTCCAAGAACCATGAAATTATCATCACACACAAAAAATAATAATGGAAAAAATAAAATTTCTACATTTAAATCACAAGAGATTATTTCAAGATATTAGAATAATCAGCCCTTTATCAAAACTGTTTTCAATAAAAAATACATGAAAATATTATATGATATTTATTTTCCTTCTAAAAATATTAACCCATATAGAGGAACCAAACATCAAATAATAGTTACGATGGAAGAAAAAGTCATTGCCACTGTGTACATTAAATCAACATTCTTTTTGGTAGTTTAGTAAACAATTTATAGGAAAATATTTATTTAGAATCCATTGAATGAAATTAAAATTTAATGGGGTTTGTTATACACTGTATAAAATAACGTGGTGTATATTAACAAAATACGCCTCAATGGAAGGTGATTGAGACGATGCCCCGTAAAAAGACCATATCATTAAATTAAAAATAAATTAATGACCTAATTATGTGTGAAAAATATAAATACACAAAATATATGTATATATTATGTTTTAAACACTCATATATCATTCAAATATATTCTTTGAAAAAAATCAATGACATGGATATTTAACTCAATGAAAGGAGATTGAGTTATGATTCCCATACCTTTAGTATGATTTGTCTCATTCATTCTTTATATTCCTAAATAATAAAAATAGGTCAATATATACTTGGAAAAAAACATTATTCAATTTTATTATATCTTTTATATCACTTATTACCCTGATATAACAATTATTTAATTATTTGAGTTTATATCAAATGTTTGTTTCAATGTTCGATAATTAAGTCAAAAATGAACTTATCATGATGTAAATTGTCCATGTGATCAAAAGTCTATAATAACCACAATAATATTCATGTAATAATAATAACTATTATGTATTAATTATAATTTTCTATACATTCATTAAATATTTATATTAAATGTTGAACTACGTTACAATCATGAAGATGATAATCCGTACTTATGCATGAGTAACATTTTCCATTTTTCTTTGATCATTATGGAAATAATGAAAATATTATTTTCTATTTTCAGAATGATAATAACATTAATTATATAACATTAATCATTTAAACATACTTGTATTTCTATTTACAATCATTCTTGAATAGTTAATGTCAAGAATGAATCTCATCGTGTCATGGAGATGGTATGTTGTACGTACACACGAGCGACGATATCATTCAATTAATGGTTAAATGGTATATAATTGTATGTTATATTAATTATAAATAATAATTTTAAAGTTATATTCATAATATAAATCCTTTATATTCCCTATTATATCGTTCTTAATAAATTATATAGGAAAAACAGTTTACACCACAATGTGGAGACGATAAGCTGTGTATACACACACATGGTGATATTCTATTTTGTAGGATGTGTAGTAGGATAAATATGGTTTTTAAATAACCATAAAAATATATTATAATAAATTATATTCTGGATATATTACATTAGTATGGAAACAACTTAGGAAAAGGAGTATAATGGATAAATAACTTTGAATGATTTTGTAAAACAATTACCTCTTCTTCTAGTGTATAATTTTGAATAGCACAAAAGTACTTGTTAGGTTGGATTTGTACCAAAATTATGGCCTCTAGGATAATTTTAGTGAGTTTTTGTGGAGAAATGGTAAGGTTATAGGCGAAAAAAATACTATTGAGGTGTAATTATTATAGAAGCGAGGGAATCATTTTATAAGAGGGAAGGGGAACCATTGGAAACTATTAAATTATTAAATAAATATAAATTAAAATTTTAATTAAAAAAGATCTAACCTGATATTTGTCAATGATAAGAATAGGATAGTTCTAAATCCTCTAATATAATAATTTTTATATAAGAATTTATTTTATTTTAAAACATATCTTTTCAGTTTACACTTAATTTTAATCTTTTAATTTTAATTATGCAGAAAACATTTTAATTATTAAGAGGATATCAATTTTTAATATATGGGGTAAATTTCACATAAATAGAAAATTAATGAACACATATACCTTTTTATAGTATCTTTTATATTTTGAAATATTTTTATATTTTTTAAATAATTTAATTACTTATCATTTTTATAAAATATTCATTATATCAATTTTTACAATATTAACATTATTGAATTTCAATAAAATCTAAAAAGAGAGATAACATTGAACCAAACAATTAAATAGTTTTATAACATTTCATAGTCACCAAGAAAAGTCTTGGATTCCATTAATTTGGAAAATAATATTTATTTTAATATTTATAATATCTTTTATCTGATTCATTCATTAAAGAAGCTATCAGTGCATCAACATTATGTCAAAATTAAATTTAATTATTTATTATATAAAAAAATTAAGTAAGATACCTTGATGTAGAGATTTTTTTATCTTTATTATTAATATTTATTGTGGAATAAGTCATTTTTTATAATCCTACATTAAAAATTGGTTTATTAAAAAGATATATTTTAATAACGTAGTTTCCTTTAAATTAAATAAAAAGTGATAAGTGTCAGAATCACACCAAAGTGGCATAAAAATCCAAATTTTATTCCCAAGAGTTTTATTGGTTAGAAATGGATCATCCAATATGATTAGTACATGTTTTATGGTAGTTTTAGTTTATTATAATATAATTTTTACCCTTGTTCACCTATTTTACCATTTAACTATGGTGAATAATAATAATTAATAATGATACTATTCATCATATCAGAAAATAAAAGGGACCTATTTAAATAATTTTGAACTTTTGACTATACTAATGGAATCCATTTTTCAAATTCAATACAAATAACTTGTTGTAATTAAATTAAAACAAATTCTCATTGTCAAAATGAGAAAACATGTATTTAAAAGTAAAACCATCCAAATATTAACATTAATTTGTATTTAATTTTTGAGGGAAATTACATAGAATGACGAAAATTAGAATAAATGATAGAAAAAAGTAAAATTACACTTCAAAAACAATTAAAAGGATAATATAACTAAATAAATTAATTAGATGAAAATGAAGTTTTGAATTAAAATACAATATTTTTCAATATTCATTAAACAAATAATTTTATCACCAAAATTTGAAAATTCAAACAAATTAAATTTTATGTTCTACTTATTAATAATAAGTTCATTTTTTTAAAATATAACATATAAAATTTTAAAAATCTAGATTTAAAATTGTTCCCCCCTCAAATGGCAGTAAAAATGTCTTTTTCAAAAGAACTTCTTTTAGGCATAAAATTGATTTTTTTTCTTATATATTGTTTAGAAAAAATATAATATGAATCTTAAACATAAAATTGAGTTTATATTATGTTAATATTATACAATAATTGTGATATGATTTTATAAACACAATTGTTCTCATTTAAATAGGTTTTCATGAAAACACATCATTTATATTTCAATTAGTTATTTTATTTCCATTAATAAGAAATTTGGTAACCGATGAATCATTATATAAACATTTTTAAACCATATTTTCATAAATATATTAATACTTTTCATTCCCACCATTCCAACAGATAGGTTATAATAGTATAATTTAAATAACATAATTTATTTGTTTGTCTATGCTCGATGTTGCATATCATGTATGCTATTGAACGTAGTTTTTCTTTAATAAAACATGGGATGTCACATCCTTACCATTTAACAAATCATTTCCTCACAATTTTTATTTGGGGTTGGTAACTAGGGTATGAAATTTCAAAATACCTTTATTTCAATCCCATATTGGAAAAATGATTTACAAAAAATACACATTAAAATAAATAAAATAAAGTATGAAGGTCATCTAATATAACACATATTAAGATTCCATGTAGGAAAACATAGATATAGAACAAAAAAATAAGTGTCTAGTTCTGATGGAGAGTGATAGGATACATGACCAGGAGGAAGTTAACAATTATAAAACAAAAAAACTTATAATAGGTTAAATTATCTTCAATTTTTTTGTAGGAAAAGTAAATTGAAAATGTATTTGTTTTATAATACTTTTCACAAAGTTGAGGTATTTATTTATGATCTTGAATCAGAACATAAGGAAACATATTTAAATTTCAATGAGAGTCTCATAATTTAATAAATTTCTATCACAAACTCATTTTTCCCCTAAATGTTGAGTATTTAGGATGATTGGGTCACACCTGAAGCACTAGAATCATCTTCTAGAGAATAACATATTACAGAAAATATTAACTATAAATTCATAGTGTCTTGAAAAATTAACCAAAAAATGGGTAGGATATGATATGTAAATTCCCTAAAAATAATAATCCATTATATTAATAAATACTACTATTAATCTCCAAAACTCAATAGTAATACTGAAAGAACAACATAGACCATTGAACAAATGTCTTTCCATAAAATTAATAAAAAAATACATATTATGATTGAAACCGAAAAAACAAAATAATATTATAACATATTCTTCTAGGATAAGTTTTAACATTTATCTCCAAGTAACATCAACCACTCTTAATGTCTAATACTAATAAGTAATTAATCAAAAAACAATTTCTCCAAGATAGGTTAATCACTTTGATTAATGACATAATTCCCATAAGTCCACAATTCTAATCATAAATTCTTACATAATATAATTTATCCTTTAATCCTAAAATAAAATTCCACTGTATTGTAATTTATTTAGGCATATAGGGTTCCCAAAATAGCGAACCTCTTCCGAAATAACATTTATCACTCAATCCCCAAATAATTTTCCAATACTAATCATATCCATTCGATAAAATTAATGTTCCCAAAAATCAACTTTATATTAATCCATAAAATAGGTTAACTAAAAATAGAAAGTATTCATAACTAGGGACTTCACATAGGGTAGTGGTAAGTGATAAACGCTTATTGCATTTCAGTTTTGGGTTTGATCCCACAACCATGTTCGACGTGATGGATTTTCACCCTTCCTATTAGTTATCCTTTTTTAAAACTATATAATTCATATAATATTCACAAAATGAGATAAAAGAATAAAGAATAACCATAACATGTTTTAACCATAATATATTTCTTGTACTTATCATTTTCATACAAAATCATAATAACTTCAACATATTAATTCAGGAATACTTTTCTTTTTTTATTTTTTTATTTCACCTCTAAATGATTTAATAAAACTATTCATTAAATAAAGAACATTGTACGTTGATCTTGGTGTTGACATGATTTCATCATCATTAATTTCAGGTAGATAGAAGGTCTATGAATTACAAAAATTATATAGAGAATCTCTGAAATATCTTTATTACTTTATACAAATACACATTTTATAACATGGTTCATATGGGAATTCATAGAAAAATAGTTTTGGAAAATAATATTGTTTGGAATATAATTTCAAAACATCAGATTAGACTATATTTTTATAAAACATTAGGACTATGTTTTATTTTAAATAAATTTTAATTTTTAAATAACATAAGTATGCGATTAAAGACTATATTTTAAAATCCAGTATAAATAGGTTTTACAAGGGTCACCTTCCTCATCAGCATTTTCAAAATCATTATATGGTTCCTAATCTTGGGATAAGGTAAAATATCTACAAATTCCTTGATAATAATTATCAATTTTTAAAATATGAGAATATTTAAAAAATAATATTTTAATAAAAAGAATCCATGATCATCGATGGTATCAAGGTATAGTGGAGGTGTTTTATCTACCAAAAAACTACTTATAGGTGAGTTGTATGTTAGAAAACGTTTTGGAATCATCCAAACAAGACATAGAAATAATTATTTCAAACAATTCATCATGAAGAGATAATAATGTTATTTGAGATCCTCCTCCTTCCATTTATAATCGATTTTACTTGATCATAAATGTTATAAAACAAGGATCTTACTAAAATATAGATATAGAATCATATCATATGTTGAACCAAAACTCATAATCCCTAAAGTTGTCTAAATCGACAGTTGATACCAACTACAAGGCCACAAGAATAAACATTCCAAAATATTTATTTAAGTCAAGAAATGACATTAAGGATCCTTTTAGGTTTAGAGTTTTCAATAATTAGATAGTAACTATTACATGAAATGTGGATACGAGAAAAACAATATCCATTTATTCAATAATATAATACATTTAAAATTAAAAATGATTTTTTTCTTGATACAAATATACCTGACTTGATATTCTATATTAACCATTTGTATACCCTATGAGAACATTTTAAAAAATTGGTATGTAGACCAAAATCTCTGGAAGTAATGTAAAATAAGGAATGAAACAATTAATCCAAGAATATTTAAAACTTAAGAAAAAATTTCCACATAAAAATCATATTTTACACCCATAAATCATAAACCATTTAACATGCCTCAAGAAACCATATGATTCATTAAAAGCTTCTTAGTAACCAAAAAACATAATGGGTACTTGTGGAATCAATGTCATATGTACATTGTAGCTTTCACAGCTACATATGGGGTAACCTTTATGGTTACCATAGAAATACCCATAATAGTATATTCTATAACTCTCTTAGGAGAAACACTAATGTTTACTTTCCTCTATTTACCCAATGCATTGGGAAAAAACCATAAGCTCACCCTCCCTTGGTTTATCATGGTACCACAGCTATACATAAACATTTCCTAATAACCACAACATAATCAAAACACATAAAACAAATAGAAAGGAAAAAAAATAACATTTCCATATTGAAATCAAAAGAGAAAATTTAAATATTTTGAGATAATAAATAAATCATAAAAACCATTTTCAGTACAAAAATACCATGAAAGGTTATATTGTATTTTTTTTATTTTGAAAACATGTATGCTAGTATTGGAATCAAAATATCAAATAATTGTTGTGGCGACCAAGAAAGTTGTTATCATCGCATACGTTAAAAAACATCCTTCTTTTTATTTAGTACATATGTTTGTAGAAAAATATTCTTTTTGAAAACATTTTAATGAAAATAAAAAAGTCATAGGGGATAATTATACACCATATAAAATAATTTGGTGCATATTATGACAATATGCCTCGATGAATGGAGATTAAGACGAAATCTATTACAAAGATTGAATCATTATATTATGGATAATTCAATAAAATTAAGATTTGTGAAAAATATAAATACCCATAATATAAGGGGATATTTAGTGTAAAACATTAATAGGTCATTCACACATATTCTTGAAAAAAAACCATGAACAAGGATATTTAACTCAATTAATGGTGATTGAGTGAAGATTTCCCTTACCTTGAGTCTAACTTCACTCTATCATTATTTTTCTTTATGAATAATAAAAATATTTTAATTTCAAATTGAATCATAAAATTATTCAAGTTTATTATTCCATTTATATCACTTAGTATCTTTTTATAATAAATACTTATTTATTGGAGTTTATATCAAGTGTTTTGTTTATGTTCAGTACTTGAGTCGAAAATGAACTTGTCAGGATGTAAATTGTCCATTTGTTCCCTAGTCCATCATATCCAGAATTATATTTAGGATTTATTAATCACATTTATATATTAATTATACCTTTATATAAGATCATTAAATATGAATATGAAAAATTGACCAACATTACAATCATGGACACAGTATGTTGTACGTACTCATGAGTAACGTTTTACATTTTCCTTCGATCATTATAGAAATAATGTACATATTATTTTA
Source organism: Viscum album (assembly GCA_963277665.1). Lineage (NCBI taxonomy): Eukaryota > Viridiplantae > Streptophyta > Magnoliopsida > Santalales > Viscaceae > Viscum > Viscum album. The sequence continues at coordinate 1,204,466,497 of OY728150.1, read as the reverse complement.
TATTTAAGAAACCAATATAAAATCATTAATATAATAATAATAATTTAAACATACTTTATATGTATTTATAATCAATATTTAATAGTTAATGTGGATAATGAATCTCATCATGTCGTAGAGATGGTAAGCTGTGCATACACACGAGCGACGATATCATTCAATTAATGGTTAAATGATATGGAATTGATGGTATATTAATTTTAAATTATAATTATAAAGGTATATTCATTATTTAGGTCATTTATATTCATCGTTATATCCATATAAATATTTTATATATGGAAAATAGTTTTCACTACGATGTGGAGATGGTAAGCCGTACATACGCACACATAGTGATATTATTTTTCTTAGGATGGGTAGAAAGATGAATTTGGTTGTCCCATAAACATAAAAAAATATCATAATATATTATATTTTTGAGTAATAACATTATTATTGAAACAAATTGGTGAATGGAATTACAAGGGGAAAATAACTTTCAAAGAGTTAGTACTACAATTAGCTCTTCATTGAGTATATCCTTTTGAATTGCACAAAAGGACTACTTATTTAAGTTTTATGCTAAAATTATGGACTCTAAGATGTAGTGATGGATGTTTTTAGGGGAAATTGGTTGGGTTTAGATGAATCAAAAATCTTTAGCGGTGTGATTATTAGAGAAGATATGGTACCATTTTATATGATAGGGAATGGGTACTCTTGGAAACTTGTAAACTATTTATTTAATATAAATTATTTTATATAATAAAAAAGGCTAAAACAAGATATATGTCAAGAATAATATATGTATAGTTCTTAATACTCTTATCCAATAATTTTAAGAGATTTATTGATTTTATTTTAAAACTTATATTTTCTGTTTTCCCATAATTATTGTATTTTAATTTTAATTGTGGTAACACTATTTTAATTTTTTAGTAGCTATTAGTTTTACATATGGGGTAAATTTCAAATAATTGGAATATTAATAAAATTTTATACCATATCATCATATTTTTGTTATTTTATAATATTTTTAATATTTTTAAATAATTTAATCAATTATCATTTTTATAAAATATCCATTATGCCAATTTTTGCACTTTTCACTTCATTAAGTTTCAATAAAATCTAATAAGAGTGATAAATTTGAAAAAAACCATTGAGTTTTGTAATAAAATTCCATTTTCACCAATATGAATTATGTATGAAAAAAATTATTCCATATAATATTTATTTTAATATTTATAATATCATTAATTTGATTCCTTCTTTAATAAAGTAATCACTCCATCAACATTGTGTCATAATTAAATTTAATTATTTAATTCATAAAAATTATAAATCAAATACCATGATAAAAGAAAATATTTTTAGAATTATAATTATTATTTATATTCAAAGTTATAATATATATATCCCATATTAAAAATTATTTTGTTAATAAGATACATTTTTATAACATAATTGCCTTCACTTTAAATTAAAAGTGATAAGTGTCATAATCACACCCAATTTAATTCCAAAGGTTATATTTTCATACCAATGGTTTTAGTGGTCATCCATAGCTCATATAATATGATTAGAAAAAGTTTTCATGTAGTTTTATATTTTATAATATTATTTTTACCATTATTTATCTGATTTACCCTTTAATCATGGTAAATATAAATAATCACTAAATTTACTATTAACTAAGTCCAAAAATAAAAGGGACATATTTACATAATTTGGATATTATGATTCCAAATATGGAATAATTTTTTTTGAAAATACATAAAATTTATAGTAATAATTTTATAATTAATTATATATTTCAAAACGAGAAAACATGTTTTTAAAAGTAAAATCCATCAAAAGATTTATATACTTTTATATCTAATTTCAATTTGAATTTACTTCAAATGACCAAAATTGGATTGAATGATAAAAACATAGTCCAATTAAATTTTAAAACTAATTAAAATGGTAATATAGCTATGTAATAAGATTAGATGAAAAGGTATTTTTGTATTCAAATGAAGTATTTTTCACTATGTATTTAAAAAACTGAATTTTATCATTAAAATACCAAAAATTCCACAAATATAAATTTTGATTTCCCGATTCTATAGAATATGTTTATTTTGTCACATATAACATATAAAACTGTCAAAATATAGAGTTAATATGGGTTCTCCCTCAAAAGGTGGTAAAATGAATTTCTGGAAGAAAACATCTTTTATGCTTATTTTTTTGATCTTATATCTTGTATTGGAAGCATATAATATTAATTTTAAACAAAAAATTCAGTTTATATTTCATTAATATCATACAAAAAGTGTGAAATGATTTAAAAAAACAATTATTCTCATTAAAATATGTTTTGAGGAAAATAGATCCTTTATATTTGAATTGGTTTTTTATATCCATTTTTAATTAATTTGGCAACCAGTGAATAATTATATAAACATATGTAAACCATATTTTCATAATTTAGTTAATATTTGAAATTACATCAATTCCAGTAGTTAGGTTATAATAGTGACATTTAAATAATAATATTTATTTGTTTGTTTAAGATCATGTAGCGTATCAAGTATGCTATTAAACATTGGGTTTAATTCTTAAACCATGAGATGTTATAGTTAGTCTTACTAAGAACGTATATTTTCAAAGAGTGTGTATTCCTTGGATAGTGATGGGACATAGATGGAACACGGTTTGGCAAACCATGTGGAAAAACCATGTTCTTATTTAAATATTGGTGAAATTTAATTTCCCTATCTCATTATTAATTTCTAACCCTTCCTCCCATCTCACCTCTCAAACATAGAACCCCCTCCTATTTAAGTTCCTAAATGTATCAAATATAATAGTTTTGATTTATCATATTATTTGGTACTAATTAGACTACACTCAATAACATTGGTTATCCAATGATAATTTCTTCAATTTGATTCCATCCCTTATCGGTGAATATTTCCACCTTTAGTTCTATTTACATGCCAGATAATATTCCATATTTTCTTAGTATACATATATGTATTATTTTATTATGTTGAATCCAAAATATGAAATCTGATACTATATGAGGGTTATTTTAATGCCATAATGTAGGTGGTCTATAAATTTCACAAAGGTATTAAGGTATATATTTGTCATCATTGTGTAACATGTTGGATTTACCCCTGATTTTCCCCAAAAATAAAATTTACATAAATCATTTGACTAATTTTGAACAAAAAAATTACTTATATATCCTCTGGCTATTATTGGAGGTCAATTCCCTCAACACGATCCACCCCTTGGGTGATCCATCTATATGCCTATATTCTCTTTTTATAATATTAACCAAAACACACCATGATATCTTAAATTCCACTATCACAAGGAATTAAATTAATTTAATTAGATGTACAATTGCATATTAATGGGAAATCATGTTTTTCTTGGTTCTAATTAACATGGAATGATGTTATTAATGGTATAAAACAACATATGAAACAATTTATTTCCCAATATAAAACATGTCATATACTAATGGTTTTATGAAGTGGGTATATGATATACACATGGTTCTATGATCTGTTACTGATAGTGCTATTAGAATAGATCTATACCTACCATGTATATAGAAACAGTGGGTATATCCCATGATATTATTATGATACCCATGGTTTTGGTAAAATAATGGGTATATATCTATGTTATGATAACTATGGGTAAATCTTGTTTGAGTTGGCCCCATATACCCATGGTTCATTAAAATGTGTGTATAGAATCCTATCCCAAAATACATGCAGTATCCCTTCTAGACCATAGTTAACATACAAATAAAATACAAACCATAGTACACATTAAAATCATTTCATATATTGTATATATTGTATTCAACCAACTATTTTGAATAATTTTCAAAACATTTACTATACTATAACAATATATACATCCATACAACTAATCAATTAAAGTCATTATATAACATCTACATATATCTTTATTGAAGACTCAAAATGTTAGGGGATCAATATCACCCCCATCACCAATATGCTCTTCCTCACCACCATAAACAACATTCTCATCACCAACATCACCAACAATATCATTTGGAGTACAAGCATCATCACCACCACCACTGCCACAACCAACAGTTCCATCATCTCGTACACCACTAGTACCCTCATTAAAATCACATAGGGAATCATATTATAAATTCATTTATTCTAAAAATGATTCAAAAACAAAGGATGTATCGAAAGTAGGTGATGGGTATAAACATGAAACAGATTAATAAAGTGTTCGATGCCCTGTTTTCCAGTTTTATTCTATTATAACGTTGTTTTTGGCCTCATCTTCTTCTGCATGTGGAGTTTTCAGCTCGGTGGTGTGAGAGGCCTGCGAGCCTCCTGACGAGGGCTAGTAGCTAGTGTGGATAATGTTTTTTCCCAAGTTGAAATTAAAATCTCTTTTGGTGTTCCTCACATTCTACCAATCTCGAATGACCATTTGGCCCAAATTTGTCATTTATACCTAATAAGTGGCCCCCAAGGAAAACTGTTGAATTTATAAACATGATATTTATTTATAAAATACATATAAAAAATTAAAATATCAATAAAAAATATAAAATCTTGTCTTATTTACATGATTTTAAAACACTTTCAATTTTTTTCTTCCTACTCATGAAAAATTATTTTTTCACAACATACACCATTTGATTCCAAATGACACTTGTATTAAATTAAATTTATTAAAATAAAAATATATATTTTAATAATATTATAGTGATAAAAATATAATTAATTAAAATTTTAGTTTTTTATGAAATCCCTAAAATAAATAACATTTAAATATACATTTAATTATAAATTTGATAATTCTAGAATAACATAAAAATTACATAGTAATTATTATTATTATCATGTTAATGATATTGATTATTATTTTATGTTCATTATGTTTAAATTAAACCTGTGTTAAATTTTTTCGTTATTCTGTCAGTTAGAAATTTTTAACATTTGATTAATGTGTTCATTTTTTGGTAAATTGGGCATTTGGACATTTACATATAATGTTCATTTATTGGTTTGTTTGTTTGGAAATATGGAAATTTGGACATTTTTACATTGTTTTATTCGGTCACTTATCAATTTTGATCATTTGTAAATCTGATCATATAGTAATTTGACCAATTCTACGATTTCAAAAAAATCAAAGGGAAATTTATCTGTATTAATTATAAGAAAAAATAATTTTTTTTCAATAAAATATTATTATGTAACAATATAAATTTATATATAATTTCTCTTCATATTAAAGTACCTGGTGCCTCTTATTCATGGAAATCATAGAGCACCCCAATGTGTGGAAATAAATCATTGAGTATTTGTTCTTTTTTCCCCGATGGTTCCTAATTAAAAAAATTCAATGAAATTAATATAAATTTAATTTCATATGAAAACCATTACAAATTAGGAATACCTTAAACTCATACTCATCTAATATGCGAACATTTTTTTTGATATTGTGCTATAAAAAAGATGATGAATATTGGTACTCCCTCTAAATTATAACAATATCTAATCTTCCAACATAAATATAACTCATTCATATGTGATTTCCAAAACTACCCAAGATCCATCAACCACATGACCTTGGGAGATTCACATTCGGTAAAGATAAATTGATTATGTAACAAACATGTCAATTATATAAATTTAAAAATAATATAGATAAAAATTTTACAAATTTTATTACCCATATCTCCTCCAATGATTTCTAATTAATTCTATTACTGATATGCCTCCATGAGATTTCTTTAACTAGAATGATATCATTTTACATGGCTAAATTTCTCATGAAACATATACATTTCCTATCATTTTTACTAATCATCTGATTGAATTCATTGTAATGTAATGTTATTTGTATTTGGAAATTCTAGGATTTACCCATATGGGTGTTCCAACATCTTATGCAAGAAGATGACATTAAATAATATTAGAGGGAAAACATGATTAATTCCAAATACAATAGAAAAAAGTTATGTTATTTAATTTGATACACTTATAATAAAAAACAAAATATGCATGTTTCTCATTAATCTATGATGGATGCCTGGGATGTCCTGGATTGGTAACCTATTATGGTTGTGTCCATTCCAATGCATTCTATGTTTCATCTAGATATGCTAGAGTGGTAGCTGATGGAAAAAAATAATAAAATCCTAGATGGAAAGTATGAAATAGAGGTGACGTAATAATGGTATGGTAAGGATAGAAAAACCAAGGATACATTATAAGACATGGATATGGTAACGGTAGGAACATCACTGGAAGAGAAATATACATGATAGGGGGATAAGTGGATAAATGACATGACTATAGAGGCATGGGTGGGAAAATAATCCAAAGATCAAGTGGAGGATGGAAGTGTGTGTTAATAAGGGTATCATCTTGTGGATTAGGGTGTGAATATGTATGATGGGTGCTCGATCTATCTCTAGAAGCACCATTGCTACAACCCATACTACCATGATGATGAGAAGTTGACACTGGTTGAGAAGTACATCCCTAAAAATTTTATAGTCAATAAAGACATGAAGCTAAATGTGATAAAGAAGAGAAATATTATAATTATTACACTCACCATGGAAACGAGTAGAAGAATCTTGAGGCCCTACATCAATTAATCATTATCAAAAAATGTATTTATTTAAGCTTCTTTAATATATTTCATAATCTATATAATAATAAAATATAATTTTTTTAGATACTACTTTTAAAAATGCTAAATTACAATGTAAAAGTCAAAAATTTCATAAAAATTTCATAACATGTTTTAGAAACAATAACTTTAAACCAAGTTATACATTTTGTAAAAAAATGTTTTGAACATGGTTTTTTGAATTGAAATAAATACAATTAAAATAAAATAAAAAAATAATACTGAGAAAATAAATATTTCTAGACTAAAACTAAATTAATTTACTTATACTTCTACCAACTTGATAACACCATGTAAAGGTAACATGAGTGTACTATGAAGATATATAATTACTTCTATATATTACCAAAACTATTTCAGGGTCAACATCAATTAACGAAATGGAAAATTCTGATTAAAAAATATTATATTTTTCTAAACACCAATGCAGTGACAAATGGTTTTAATTTCATCCCCACCATCTTGAAAAATATGTATTGGTATTACTTCCATAATGTAACCATAATCATGTGTTAGATGATATTTCACTTAAAAAACATGTTTTTTCAATGATTCCAAACTATATGGTTCTTCAATATGTTTGAATTATTTCATGTCAATAACCATAAATGAACACTCATCAATAAATATGCTATGACATGAAATTGACTCAAACCATTTACATTTCATCATATTGACTCGACTAGGATACAAGTAATCCAATAACATGTTTTTCTCAATAATTTTATAATATTAAACATTTACATATTGAGGGATACTATATGATGTACTATTATTACAATACATTATTGGAGTTTTCAAAATTATGTCATTCTGTGTTCTCATTTCGACAACTCGATTAGTCGTAACAAAATTAAACTAATTTATTATTAAATATTTTAATTCAAAAAACGATGAATTGGGACCAAAATACAATTCTATTAATTCATTAGAGATTATGTCAATAGGGAAACTAAATACTTGAAATTTATATGAATAATACCATTTTAACAATATCTATATATTATTTTAATTAATGTAAAGGTCAAACCTTTCAATTGAACAAATAATGTAACTCTTTGATATGAAAAGAATATCTCATTTTCAAAGGAAAAGATCATTGAATGCAACATATTTTTTTTATGTTCCCTACAAAAAATGAAAATAATAGTTTAGGGTATTTCTGAAATGACACAGTATAAGATAACATATAAAAAATCAAAGGATGTACTTGATATAGCCACCCACTAAACCATAGTTAATGAAGACTATGTAGTGTGCCATATCCCACTCTAAAAGAATAAATTATTATAATGTATATGACGGAGTAATTCCTTCTATTTGACAAAGAGAAAAAATGAGGGCCTAATTCCCCCATACGACACTTCTTTATTTCTCATTGGCTGGTTATGTCTTCTTCTTACATTAGAAAATACATTAAACAAGAATGCATATATTATTGATATAGATAATATCAAATAATGTAACCTTCAATATGATTATTGTTTTGGGCATAAAATTTTATTTTTCACATATTTTATTATGTAGGATACATATAATAAAAAAAACATTTCCCCCAATAATTGTTTTAGTTGGAAGATGAACTGTTAAATACAGTATTCAAGTGAAAAATGATGAAGGAATTTTTTTTCCAAATCATAAAAAAATCAATGGCACCTCTTAATGTATTTTTTTCATGAAATACTTGGAAAATATTTTAGAATAGTGGATTATAAAATGTTACATAATAAAATTACCATCATGCTTACAATATTGGATAGTAAATTATGGATTTCTAATAGAGTAATTTCAAGAATATAGATGTGATAATCATGAGTTTTTAGGTATTTTAGTTTCATCTCCCTTATATTGATTCATTTAGATATTATTATAAAATAGCCAATGGAAACAATGATATTCTCCACTATTTACAAATATTTATTTTTCCTTAATGGTATCATCATATAAGAATCATAATGAAAATTCCATTTTATTCACTAATATACACAAGATGTCATTCTAGTCAAATAACTTAATCCATAAAGTCCAGAAAATATTAGAGGACATATTTGGTATTCCCCTTCATATTTAAATAATGTAAGAGAAAAATTTCACATATAATTTGGTAAACCAATATAGAAACAATTAGATATAAATAATGACATAACAATTTGGTAAACCAATATAGAAACTCAAAAAGAATAGTTTCATTTTTTCCATAGTTTTTGGCTTCAGTGTTAACATTATTCATATTTTTTGATTTCATCTGACCTTTCCCTAATGAAAATCTAAAATCATTCAATTAATTAAGTACATAATTTACCTAAATACATTTAGATGGTTATTCATTTTCTTCATTATTATGAAACATCTGGCGATTCTTCCTTTATTAATTATTGATTGGAAAGAATTTTTGATTCCCCATGATACAAAATGTATGATGATATGAAACACTTAATGAAATTTTATTCTTCATAAAAATAGAACATTCTTGTTTTCCCTTATTTATCAAAAGAAACTCATTTTATAAAGAGAGAAAACATTTATAGTCCATAAAAGGGAATAACACATTTAAAATATAATTTTTGAAGAAGCATCGAATGTGAAGACACCCAAATACCAAACTACTTCAACTCTTTTATTAAAGGTTTCAAGTATATTTCATTATCATTTCTAGGGTAAAAAGGTACATGAATTAGTATAATAAATAAAGTTAAAGGGTTTTCATTCACATCCATGGAAGAATATTATAAATTTGAATAAAAACTGGCCACATGCTGTGAGCTGTAAGATCCTCATCAAATAGTATGAAACCATCATAGGATAGACCCAACATGATATTACGAGCCTCAAATAAAAAACAAGGATGTTGTGCATCAAATTAAATCCAAGATAAACCATCTATATGATGGAAAAAATCACAATTAATGTTAGTTTTCTGAACATCATTCCATCACATACTGGATGAGATTTATTCATACATGAATAGATTTTGAAACATGGGAATCAATGGAAGCTGAAACATGACTTTATATTCCCTAAAATATTGTGTTTCATATGAATTTTAATTCCATAGAGATGTAAATAAATTTTTACAGTCATTATGGTCTACTATTTCCACACAAATTAAAATAAAATATTTCAGATAATTAGAAATTTTATTATTATAAAATTTTATATTCTTAATTAATTTCTATTCCTTATGATTATTTGAGGTAATATCTACACCATTAGGATATATTTATTCAAAAATGTTTATATTATAATCAATGGTGGTATTAACAATGAAATAAATGTTTTTCCATGATATAACCATATTAATTTTCAATCTTTTTTATTTTAGAACATTTTTTATATAAAAGAGTTTGGGAATCATCCATTACTTTTTTTCACCGTATCAAAATCATCATCAACAGTATTTTCCTCAAGCATGATGATATAATTTCATTAATGTACTATCATACCATATCTCTCTTGATGATTCACAAATTGAAACCAATAAAATATCATGTTCTCCATAACGCTTATTTATTTTCATTCATGAAGGGAAAAATATTTTCACATCACTCTATTGTGATAAAAAAAATAATAGTTTTATTGAAATATAGATTTTTCTATTTGGTATATAATTTATTCCTTGATTTAACGTAGTCTACCAACATAATTATATTATGGAAACTATATACTACTCCTATATGAACCTTTGTAAAATAAAAAATCTAAAAAAACAATTTTTTTTTTGAAACATAGTTGAAATCTAATGGGTATGATACATCCATCTTCTATCTGTTCTTCAATAAAAAATTAAATTTTATTCCATCCAAAAATTTAAAATAGTATTGAAAAATTCATTATAACCAATTTTAATATGGATGTCTTCAAATAGTTCTAGTAACTACCAAATCAAATAATAAGGGAAACAACTTATGCAAAAATAAATGCATACAAATAATTGCATTTAATTATATCCAAACTCTGAGGAAAAATAAAGCTATTTTTTAGAGAAAATTAAGTAACACTAATAGGAAACCAAATTGAATACAAATCATGATGAAACTATCCATTATAGAATTCTACAATCCATGAAAACAAATAAAAATGCATATTATAATAACAAACCACGCTATAATCCTAGAAATAAAGAATGTTCAACTATTAGAATAGATTACAACTAAGGAATACTAGTAGAAAAATGTGACTTTAATATCTACAGAGTTTCTCAAATTTGAAAACATAATTGAGGATGAAATTTAGTCATTAAATGATTTTATTTAAGGTTAAAATTACTTACATTATTCAAAAACATGGAAAATAAATTTTACATGATGTTCTATATAAATTTAAGAAGTATTTAATTTGGGGAAATCCCATGAGAGTAAATAATTAGTTAATTACACCAGATTTATGAAACCCATCCATTACCTCACCACTGATAAAACATCTCAATTATAGTAAATTTATGTTATATTGATTTTAATACATTTAATGTATAGTGTAAATAAATGGATAAATAATAAATACATGGTAAATGAAATAAGGAATCATTATTTACAATGAACCAAGTTATACTCAATAATTAATCAAAATTGGTTAAAAAAGGTTTATACTAATAAATTTTTCATAATAAACTAAATTTTTATGTAAAAATTATTAATGGAAACCATGTTTTTTAAATAGAATATGATCCAAAAATCTTTTCATTCTCACTTATATGTTTATTTTATGACATTTACCAAAGCCTTGTTTAAATATTTTTACCTAATAATGTTTTTAAATTTTTTATAAATATGATATCTAAATATTTTTTATTTGAAAAAATATTTTTGTATTAATTCATGTATAAACCATAATAATGAATTCTAAGAAACATTCTTGACAGGTGTTATAAATAAAACAGTGAATTAATAATGTACCAACATTCCATGATAATGAAATATTCTAGATTTACATATAATAGTATAATCATGCACATCATCATATAATTACTCTTTTTTTTGGGATAAAAAAAATCGAATAAGTAGTTTAACTATAGTCCATTATATTACAAAATTAAATTTCAATAATTAAATAACATAAATAAAGGAAAATAAAAACCAACATTAACGCTTAATGATAAATAAAATTTGATTCCAAGTTGAAAAATATTAAAAGACATATAATAATGAACCAAAATAATGTCAAATTCATGTTTTATTGATAAGAATCCCTTGGATAGAATAAAAAATGAATAAATTATAATTAAAATAGTAATTATTGGAATGTAATAGTCTATATATGATCTCTATTAGAGTTAAATTAAAAACATGATGATATAAGTGATGAAAACATGCTCTGTTATAATAACATGTATTGATAAAAAATTCCAGAAATAGAATAAAATTTACAATCATTAAACCAGAATTACAACCAATGAGAAAAAAAAACCAAGACTCATCCCTTATAATAGTAAAACCATAAACTAGATCCAAAATATACAAAAAATGGAATAAAAAGGATCATTCAAGGTAAATTAATCAAAATAAAATCCCAAAAATAAAATATCTCCCACCAAGATCATTATTTTATATAATCAAGAAAAAAAATATGTAACTATATCTTGGGTAGGTTTTCATGCATAGATAAAAATGAAAATAATATTTTGCAGAATAAAAGAGGGATTCAGAACTTACTAATTGGTTTTTTATGAATATTAGAATAAAAATAATTATGAATCAGTGGAGAATAGAATACTGGAAGAGGAGATCCATGTGGTTGCTCCGTTGAGGAGAGATGTACTAACTGGGGGGGGGGGGGGGTGGAGATAGGGCTTGACTAATGGGATGGTGGGTGGGAGACTGAGAAAAATATGGGGGAACCTGCCTAAACGGTTTTTGGAATACCATTGGGATAGCTTTCCTATAACCATGGTTTACATAAACCATGGGTATAGGCTGAGTCCAACCAATATATAGTGATGGTTTCTGTAAACCATGGGTATAGATCTATGGAGATAGCCAAATTTTCTTGTAGAGTTTATAAATGAATAGTTCATTGGTTGAATTAATGTAAGTGGTTAAATGTACATGTTTTTACATTGGTAATGATTATTTATTAAAAGAGAAGTTCTTATTATTATAATGGAACTTTTATCCTAGTAAATGAGTGGTATGATATGTGATCACCTTATATTCTAGATGGAATGAATTGAGCACTCAATGGATGCCTCCTTGATTTATTAGAATGTTGTCCAATTGGAATACCCAACATGGAATTAAATAAATATATTACTAGTACATTAATTTCTTTTCATTAGACCAATGAATCACTTGTTTTGTATCTAGAAATTAGAAAGATTTGGATACACTCATGGGATTCATCTTGATGTTCTTGGATATGTGGCACCATGGATTTTTACCTTGGTCCCTAGTCATGATTAGCCATGGATTTACTATGGAAATTCACCATAGACTTGATTAGAAACTTTTTTAGTGGAATTAATATGTTGTGCCTACTAGAGTACACTAAGACAGCTATTTCTAGGATATAAGTTTATTTTCAATAATCTAGATCGAACATTGAAGGAAAAGGACAATATTGTTTTTCCCTAGGTCCTATCCACCTATTATAAGTATAGGGACACAAAGTTTACTCTTTGTCTCCCATATATATATATATATATATATATATATATATCTTCTACCAAGAAACCATGAATACAATTATAGACACTGACCATATACCTATCCCATTCTCAGGCACTTTTAGATTGGAAATAAGTAAGTACGGTTCTATGAGATTCCCATTAAGAGATGAGATAATATGGTTATTGTTCAAAATATTTTATTCCATTTTTTATAGGTATATCTATACACTATTACATTTATATAAACTGGTTGGACTTGTTATAAACACCATTTGTGGTGGAACCTAGGTATACCAGACACCCTATTCATACTTCCAATTGGTAATCAAATAGACTTTATATTTGTATATAGGGATAAGGGAAATACACCGATCATGTATTATTAATTACCTTATAATAAGGGATCATTGATAGAAATACCATAATTATGCTCGCTAGGCTTATGGAGATAGTTTTTGTCATTTTTCATTATTATAAAAATGTGTTTTACATGTGACTTCTTCTATGAATACCCACTTCTTTTGTATGAAATCATGGAATTGAAATCATTTTATATATAATGGGGGTTATTATTTTGAGTATATTTATCTTATTTGGATGTTTTTTTCCGTCCACTTCTATGAGTTGATCATTATTAATCATCCAATATTTATATGATTAATATTATTCATTTATGCTACACTTTATATACTCAACATAGTCTCTAAAAAGACATGCCTTAGCTCCTTTATTCTAGTTAGTAGTCTCTGGTGTTGGAACCATGGTCTTCTATGCATGATTTCGGAGTATGGTTTGTGTTTTTTTTCAATCCTCAGTGGATGTTCAGAATCTGTACTAGCAAAGAAATCATACAGTTCAAGCAGACGACAGTATTAACAGTGGCGCTGTTTCCCAGTGTTTGCCAAATATTTTAGCCTGAAAATCGACAAATGGAGAAAATTGTTTCTGGTAAAGAGACTTTCACGCTGTGTACTTGAAGGAGAGAAAACTTGCACGCCGTTTGTTTTTCAAGATCAGAACATGGAAAAATGGCAATGGGATAAGGGCCGCTCAAGTTTTGGGCTAGCCGCGCAAGTGACATGTGTGCCGTGAAGAGACTTGAACGCCGATGCCTAGGAGGATTGGAAACTTGTGCACCTATTGCTTTTCAAGATCATAACTTCAAAATATGGAAGAAGAAAGAAGGCTGTGCAAGTATTGGTGTGGTCGAGCAAGTGAGTAGCGCGATAGAGGCTACAGAGGATAAGCTGTGCGCCAGAACCTGTGCGCCAAGGGAAGAGCTCACGCACCACCGCGTAGGGGTCCAGTTTTCCTATAAATAGAGGACCCCCTCCTCATTTAAAATGAATTTAAAGAGTTAGATATTTTTTGAGCTCTAGTCGCGCAAGTGGTTGAGTCTTAGATGTGGTTGTTGGGTCACACAAGTAGAGGCTGCACACCGGTTGTTAGTTGCACGATCAAGGCATTTGGGGAGTTAAAGGCATAGCATTGTGCAAGTTTGCAGTTGAAGGAGGCAGTGTCGTGAAAGTGGTTTGGTGTCACCTGTGTGCCGAATTTTTACCGCGCAAGTTACTTGCACACTGGGATTGAAACATGCGCGCTGTGATTGGAGTAGCGCGCCAGGGTTGTTAAAGTACATCTGTCCTTTTGAAGCTGCACAAAAGATGGAAGATTTCCTGGTACCCTCAGCACAAAGTGAGATTCGTCTACTGGTGATAGTTTTACATCAACAGAGCCTCTACATACAACATAGGATACATTATTAGGCAATGATGAAGAGACCTTCACGTCTATAAACGTAATGTGACTTCACCAAGGGAAGTGAGTCAGGGGGAGTCAACAAGAGTGACCCGAGGGAAGCAGTTATTTATCCCTGAATCATTTAAAGGGTGTGAGCCTGAAACAGAGTGACTGTGCCCGAAACATTGTAATCCACAGCTAGTGAAGATTAGTGGAATTTGGTATGACTGACAACTTGTCTGCATATGTTCCTCATACGTAGCCCTTAGTGGTGAACCAAGTAAAAAAGTGATGTGTCTTCTCTATGCGTGTGAATGTTTCCTTTCTAATAATTTTCATCATGCAGGTTCAACAAGTTCCTACCAATGTGGGAACAAGATCCATCACATTAAAAGAAAAATTTGTCACCCTGATTCACCCCTCCCCTCTCCGGGTGTCCCACGGTCCTTCAAGTGGTATCAGAGCGTAAAGGTTGCTGGTGTTGAATATGTCCTTTTTCGTCATGGAGAATGCAGTCAATGTTAGGGGAGTCCCTCACATTGATGGAAGTAATTTCTAGATCTGGAAGAACAGAATGAGATCTCATCTATGATCTCTTGGAATGGATGTTCTCTTTTCTACTGTGCAAGGAATACAATTCAATGATCCACCATGCTTGGCTATGACTGAAACAGACAGGAAAATTCTTGATGCAGATGCTAAAGCACAAAATGCACTCATATCAGCTCTTTCTGATTAGATCTACCTAAAGGTGACGAATTGCACCTCAGAAAAATCCATGTGGGATAAACTCGAGAATATTTATGAAGGATATGACAATGTGAAGGAGGCTAAACTACAAGTGTTGCACAATAGGTTCGATGATTTGAATATGCATGTTGATGATAATGCTGACTCCTTTAATTGAATCACTGATGTAGTTGGAGCAATTTGGGTCCTAGGAGAAGAAATCATAGATGACTACATTGTGAATAAAATAATGAGAATACTTCCACCCATGTACAATGCAAAGGTATTAGCCCTTGAGGAAAGAGATCATTCAAAACTCTCTCTGGATGACCTTATAAGATACTTCGTAGCATTTGAAATGAGATTCAAACCAGAAGATTCTATGACTCGTGTGAGCAAGGAAATGGAATTTAAGGACATGGATAAACTAAAAATTTCAATAGATAGTAGGGGCGAAGATGACGAAGAAAAATAAATTCTTTCTCTCATTACAAAGAAGTTCCAGAATGAAAAATGGAAATTCAAAGGGAAGATACCTATCGCATGTTTTCATTATGAAAAAGATGGGCACATTGGCTCTCAGTGCTTAAGAAAGATCAATGATGAAGATAGTGAAGATGAAATCTTCAAGAAGCCTCAGAGAAGGTTCTTCAAAAAGGGAGACTTCAAATCTGGAAAGAAAATGCAAAGGAAGAATTTTGTCTGTGAAGAGGAAGAAGATAATAATGAATTCTGTGATGAAGAAGAACCAGAATTATAAACTGGGAATTATGCTTCCATGATGGCAACTATTGAAAAGTCCGAAGATACTGGTGGAGATAAACAACTGAGAACTTGTTTAGATCCCGAGATGCAACTTAAGGATGCGTTTAGTAAGCTTAAGAAAAAATGTTAGAGTTGCAATATGTGGAAATCCGTTGTAGAAGAATAAACTGAATACGTTGATTACCATGAAGGTGAAATTGAATGACTGGAAGAACTTGTGAATGTACATTCTGAAATAATTGAAAGCAATGTTGATGTAGTGGATCTGAAGCTGAGAATTGAAGAGCAGGAAAAGGTCATCAATGACCTCACCTCCAGACTAGATGAAAAATCCAAGACTGTTGTGGGTCTTGAGGAGGAAGTTTTTACTCTTAGGAGTAATCTTGATAATGAATCAATTAAAAATGAATCGAAGAAGAAAATACAGTTTGGAAGATTCTCAGATGCAGAATTACTGGTAAGATCCAAGTCTGGTTCAGATGGGGTTGGAAAAAATCATGAGTTAGCAAAGACCTGCTTGCATGGGAAAGTGTGGAATTGGCTGTGAAGCTGGGACATCAACTGCTGGAAGTGAAAAGATCCAAAAGAATGATAAGATGAAAGTTGAACATGATGAAACATTGCGTAAAGTGCTGAAAAAGGAACCCTCAATCCAAGCTAAAAGGAGAACTAAAAATTATCCTCATAGATTCAGAAATGACAGACAATATAACTATTCTCCCATGGAAGAAGGTATGGGGAGAAATTAATGTGAGAAGACATTTCCTCTCATTAAGTGTTAGTTCTGTGGCTATCTGGGCCATACCATGTCTTATTGCAAAGAGGTAAGAAGCTATCTGAATAGAGAAGATATATAAATTCAACAACGGAGAACAAATTCATATCCTAATTCTTATATAAGAAACAATTTCTAAGGATATTGTTATCGTTGTTCTAACTTTGGTAATAAGGTTGCTAATTGCAGGCAGAGAAGGGATATAGAGACCTCATACCAAAGTTCAAGACATGTCAAGTCTCGTCAGCAAGACAATGTTGCTCTTTCAAACATGTTTTCTCCTCTCAAAGAAGATTTTGAGTATGAAGAAACCTGGTATGCAGAATAGATAATTGAAAGGCCATCAGTACTATATACTCAATCTAATGTCTCATGGAAGGAATGGTAGAAGATTGAGAAATCCAACCTTGCAGAGGTGGCCCTCAAAGCTACAAAGAACAACAATACCTGGATTCTTGATTGCGGTTGTTCATCCCATACGACAAGTAATGTCGTCCTGTTAACAGATATCAAATGGTAGGTTGATGGTACAGTATGATTTGGTAATGATGGAGCTCCGAAAATAAAATGGAGTGGAAGTACCGAATTAGGTAATGGAGAACTAAAGAAGACTGAAGTCCTTTACGTAGATGGACTACATCATAATCTCCTTAGCGTGAGTCAACTCTGTGACTCAGGATATATAGTTACTTTTAATCAGAAAGGGTGTAATATAAAGGGAAAGACAAGAAATTAACTTATGAAGGGATGCAGAACAGAAGGCAACTTGTATCAGGTTGATAGTGAAGAAAATGTCTGTTACATGACTGTTGAAGAAGAAAACAATTTGTGGTATTAGATATGGGGACACATCAATCAAGAAGACCTGGAGAAAATATCAAAATTGATAATTGTCATGGACATTCGAAACCTGAAGTGTGAGCCTGAAAAATCTTGTGATGCTTGCATTTGTGGGAAGCTGGTCTGCAGTTCATATCTACAAAAGAAGAAAAGGGCATCTCAACTTCTTGATCTGATTCATACAGATGTATGTGGGCTGATAAATGTTGCTGGAAGTCATAGAGAAATGTACTTTGTCCTTTTCATAGATGATTATAGTATAATGGCATGTGTGATGGTCATTCACAGGAAACGACAAGTCCTTGACTGCATGAAAACATATCAGCGAATCACCGAGAATGATACTGGATGAACAATCAAAGTGTTGCGATCTGACAATGGAGGAGAATACATATCCATTGAATTTGAAAATTATCTGGAGAAGAATGGGATACAACATGAGGTAGATGCTATGAGAACTCTATAATAAAATGGACTTGTTGAATGTAGGAATCCACAAGTGAACAACATGGCACAAACTATTATGATTGAGAGTCGTATTCCACGACATTACTGGAAAGAGGTTGTTCAAGCTACAGTGTACATTTAGAATTGAAAAGAACTCTATATGGGTGAGATAAGGACACCATATGAATTATGTCATGCACAGAAGCCCTCATTAAAATACTTTCGTGTCTTTGGAAGTAAATGCTTTATCACGGACAAAGAAGGAAATCAAGGGAAGTATGGTGACAATGTAGATGAAGTAATTTTCCTCGGTTACTAAATGAAAAGCAAAGCTACAAATATTTCTACAACCATTTAGGAAGGATTGTGGAAAGCAGTGATGGTAAGATAATTAAAGAGAAAACCACAAATTCTTCAAGGACGTCATATGCTGATGTGATAGAAAGTCAGGATGAAAGTGAACATAAAGAAAATACAAATTCAGAAATAGAAGAAGTTGTACAAAACACCCAGAAGTCACATCATGATGTTGACTCAGAATAATAATCTGAAGGAGAAACTATGGCTAAAAAGAATGCAACTGAAGCTCATAGGAGAAATTGAAGAGCTGAGATTGATCCATTCAACATAATTGGTGACATGAGTGCATCCACTCAAACAAGAAGAATGAGGAATAACACGCAATCTGCATTTCTTTCAGTTGTAGATCCATCCTCATTCGAAGAAGCTGCAAATGATGAATATTGTGTGAAAGCCATGAATGATGAATTAGATCAGATTGACAAGAATCGGACATGGGATCTTGTACAGAGACCTGAAGGTCACAATGTGATTGGTACAAAATGGATCTTCAAAAATAAGTTTGATGATCATGGAAGTGTCATCAGAAACAAGGAATGAATGGTATGTAAAGGATACACCCATATTAAAGGCATTGATGTTGAGGAAACCATTTCTCTAGTGGCTAGAATGGAGTCAATAAGGCATTTCCTTTCCATGGAACTCCAAAAAGGATATAAATTATATCAATTGGATGTCAAGACAGCATTCTTGAATGGTGTACTCGAAGAAGAAGTCTACATTGAACAACCAGTGGGCTTTGTTTTAGGTACTGATGAAACAAAGATCTACAAACTAAAGAAATCTCTATATGGTTTGAAGCAGGTACCACGATCATGGTACTCGTAGCTGGATTCATATCTCAAGAAGCTGGAATACAAAAGATGAGTAGATCACAATCACTATGTGATGAATTCTAAAAAATATCCATTCATGGTTCAAGTATATGTTGAAGATATCATATTTGGTGGTAGAAGGCAGAAATCAGTGGACGAATTTACCAACCACGTGAAATCAGAATTTGAAATGTCTATGATTGGGGTACTCACATATTTCTTTAGGCTGTAGGTGATTCAAAAGAAGAAATATACTTTCATTTCTCAGGAAAAGTATGCAAGACTCCAAACCAATGTCAACTCCGATTGTAGTTGGAAAAAAACATGGAAAGCATGAGGATGGGGCCTCTGTTGATCCCACCATGTAAAGGAGTATCATTGGGAGCCTACTATACCTGACAGTGACATGACTAGATATTGTCTTTGCCACATGTCTTGCATCCCACTTTCAGAATAATCCAAAGGAGGAACATATGGAGGCAGTAAAAAGA
This sequence comes from Viscum album, assembly GCA_963277665.1. NCBI lineage: Eukaryota > Viridiplantae > Streptophyta > Magnoliopsida > Santalales > Viscaceae > Viscum > Viscum album. The sequence continues at coordinate 1,204,446,244 of OY728150.1, read as the reverse complement.
ATCATGAGGTACATTCAGGGTACACATAACTTCAAGTAATTTTTTGATACAGTCAAGGATAGTGAATTATCAGTGTTTTTTGATACAGACTAGGCTAGTGATGAAGTTGACAGATTCTCCACTAGTGGTGGAGACTTCTATATTGGGAAAAAAATGTGTTGGCTTGTTGAGCAAGAAACAAGAAAGTACTTCTCTTAGTACTGCTGAAGATGAGTATATATCTACCAAAAAGGCATGCACTCCACAGCTATGGATGAAGCAACGCTTAATAGATATTGGTGATGAGGTAAAGCAACCAATGGTGATTTACTGTGATAACAACAGTGCAATTGAACTTACTAAGAATCATGTTCAGCATTCTAATACAAAACATATTGAAATCAGGTATCAATTTAACAATGAAAATGTTGAACAAGGGGTGATTAGAATGGATCATGTGGGAACATATGAGCAGGTGGCTAATATCCTGACCAAGCCACTATCAGCGGCTATGTTTGAGAAGCATCGGTTGAACCACATTGTTCAGCCACCTCCTAGTGATAAGGAGGTTAGGAAATTCCCCTCTCCCCATTTATGAAAATTGTTTTTATCTATTTATGGATGTGATGCAGGTTTATGGGGGAGATACTATCCATGGGGAGTCTGGTTTGATCTGAACATTGAAGAATTTACCGGTCTTTGGATTTGTTGTCAATGGGGGAGAAAGGAAAAAATTCAGGCATTCGGGCATGTTCAGGCAAGTAATGCTTCTATGATGAGAAGAATGAGAAGGAATAAATTGAGAATTTAATGCTTCCTGGGCGTCATTGAGAATTCCAAAACCTGGAAACCTAATTCAAGGTTCCTCTCTTGTTTTCTACACCGAGCATTGCTCCCATAGACTTAGAGTGTTGGTTGAGTTGATTCTTGAGTTTTTGGTTTGCACATGGATGGAGATCTATTGAATTTATTTTCTAAATTTCCAACAAACCCAAAAGGGGAGATTGTTGGAACCATGGTATTCTATGCATGATTTGGAGTATGGTTTGTCTTTGTTTTGAATCCTTAGTGGAAGTTCATAATGTGTACCAGAAGATGGAAAACTTGTGCGCCATATGTTTTTTAAGATCATAACATGGAAAATGGCAATGGGATAAGGGTTGTGCTAGTTTTGGGCTGGTCGCGCAAGTGACCTACGCGCTGTGAAGAGACTTGCGTGCCGATGCCTAGGATGATTGGAAACATGTGCACCTATTGCTTTTCAAGATCATAACTTCAAAATATGGAAAAGGAAATATGTTCGCGCAATTATTGGTGTGGTCAAGCAAGTGAGTAGCACGACAGAGGCTAGGGAGGATGAGCTGTGTGTCATAACCTGCGCGCCACGGGAAAAACTCACACGCCACTGCCTAGGGGGTCCAGTTTTCCTATAAATACAGGACCCCCTCCTCATTTATAATGAAGTTCAAGACTTAGGTATTTTTTGAGCTCTCTTCACGCAAGTGGTTGAGTCGGACAAGTGGTTGTTGGGTCGCACAAGTAGAGGCTGCGCGCCGGTTGTTGGCTGCGCGATCAAGGTAGTTGGGGAGTTAAAGGTGTAGCATCGCACAAGTTTGGAGTAGAAGGATGCAGTGTCACACAAGTGGTTTAGTGTCAACTGCGTGCCGAATTTGTACCTCGCAAGTGACTTGTGTGCCGGTATTGAAACTTGCGGGCTAGGCTTGGAGAAGCACGCTAGGGTTGTTAATGTACATCTGTCCTTTTGAAGCTACAAAAAAGATGGAAGATTTCCCAGTACCCTCAGCGCAATGTGAGATTCGTCTACTGGATGGAGTTGTACTTCAATAGAGAATCTATATATAACAGAAGATGCATTCTTATGCAATGATGAAGATACCTTCACGTTTATAAACTGAATGTGACTTCACCAAGGGCAGTGAGCCAGGGGAGTAAACGAGAGTGACCTGAGAGAAGTAGTGAGCTATCCCTGAGCCTTTGTAAAGGCAGTGATCCTGGGATAGAGTGACTATGCCTGAACCATTTTAATCCAAAGCTAGTGAAGATTAGTAGAATTTGGTACGACCGAAAACGTGTTAGAATATGCTTCTTGGACATAGTCATTAGTGGTGAACCAAGTGAAAAAGTGTTGTGTCTTCTCTGTGCATGTGAATGTTTGCTTTCTGATCATTTTCATCATAGAGGTTCAACAAGTTTCTACCAACGTGGGAACAAGATCCATCACATTAAAAAAATGTTGTCACCCTGATTCACCCCTCCCCTCTCAGGGTGTCCCGGGGTCCTTCATCTAGTGTATGTGGAGATGCAATTGAGGCCACGTGGACAACTAGTTTGGCTACTATTATAGAGTGATCTAGGCCAAGAATTCACAAACTAGTTCAATGGTTGTTTTCATTTCTATCATATTTTTTTGGGATATTATGAAAGAGAGAAGGATTGTTATGAAATCTTGTAATGATCCTGTTATTAGGATTTGTTACCCCACGTATGGGGAAAATTCCAAATTGTGTAGGATCAGAATTATGGATCTAGATTAAAGTTGTTATTGTCACCGAATTCCCAATTTGGTTATTCACATGTACTGTAAAATGTATTTTTATTTTGTATTTTATCATTTTCCTTGTCCAAGTATGGAAAGAAGGTATTTTACCACATATCATTACAGGCACATGTGGATTGATATCTCATGCATTATTCCATGAAATTTTTACTTACTATATAAATTTCCTACTACATATTATTTTTTCCTTGATATTTATATTTGAGATTTTTCTATTTTTTCATACAGGGATAAAAAAATTAAATAACAAATTTATTGGCTTCAACATAACCAGTTTCCAATATATATTAATGATGGAACCATAATTAGGTAATTATTCTATGTTGGAACCATGGACCAGTGGTCACATGAGAATAAATGTTAGTTGGATTCAATTACATCTATTATGATTTTAATTTAAAGACTGTGTATTCCTCTATAAATTGGTAATGGTAATCTATATAATTGAAAAATCATAGAGTGCTAGTAATAGTTAGATTTAGTACAATATCAAACATATAATGTGTATGAATTTACAACATGGTAATGAAAAACACATATTACTATACCCTAATATATATATATATATATATATAAGTATTGGAATGAGGAAACACTTATGAATTGTTGATATATAAAATTTAATGAATTTTTCCACAAAATAGTTATTCAAATTAGAACTTAAATGGTTTATTCATATATAAATTTTAATTGAAACACATTATTCTAGAAACACTGATATATAAAAGAGAAATTGACCCACCCCAAGCCTTATAAGTGGGAAGCATGCTGTATATTTAGTGATTAATAATGGTATACCCTGTCTAGAACTAGATATTTGTGTAGGAAGTCGGGTATGGCTCTTGTATATGAAGCATCTTACCTATACTATTCTTATATATACAAATGTTATCATTTATAAATATTTCACAAGTTTTTTTCTAAATAATTTAAGAGATATCCCACCATGACATCCTCAGGATGAGATCTCGGATAGTGGTAATGACTATGTTCCTAAAGTGGCGGGACCTGACATTCCATTAGTGGTGCCAACGAAACATATTGTTATACTATACATGGACAATAACCCCTACTTTAGAGAGGGTTTCATGTGGATTATATTGACTTTTTAGGGATCTTTGTCACCATTACCTACTATCAATGATCTATCATGAGAATTCTAGTAGTAGTTTTTTCCGGCATCTTCGTGGTATTTTTATCGAGAGAATACTGGACAAGGCTAAGGGATATGTTTTCTACCTTTGAGAATTAATATATTAATCCATAGAAGCGGTTCATGCTCACATCATATATGATTTGTTGTTTTTTCTAGAATTAGAAGGATTTTATGACACAAAAAACCATAATCGGGATATTTTTTGGATTGATTTCTAGGATACCTTCTATGACTATTTATATTTAGAGATGATGAGATATAACAAAGAAGGGGGATGTATGCATATAATGATTTTATCCCTTTAAGCATGTTTTATTTTTAACTCTTCTATGATTCAGAATTTTGTAACTTCCTTCACTACTGATGATATTTCGAGAGTGATATAATTTAATAACTAGATTAGGAATTTGATCTATTATAAGGTAAATTTATTCCATCTAACTTCAATATAATGAATTTTGAATCAAGACCTTATTAATGAGAATAAATTAAACGATCCAAAAGTACAAGTAATTTTGGTTTAGTACTAAGGTAGGGTATTAGTTTAACCATCTACTATAAGTGATGTTTGGGGGGGGGGTTCTTGATAGTGTTGTGGTAGCTAGAGTATCCGCACATGCTATAAATTTATATGACATCAGTAAGGGAGGCATGGTCACCTAAAGGTTTAGTGAAATTGAATCGCAGTTGATGCCAATCCTACGATAGAATGGGGAACCATTAAGGGTTTTTCTTAACCTATATATATATACATAGTAGAGGAGGATCCACATTAGATCCACCTCATGAAGCAGGATCTGTAGCTATATGTTAGACCAGAAGTTGGACTACCCCTATCTATATAGGCCAAGGAAGTGGACCTTAATGAGGAAGCCAAAAATAGTATACATAGTACGAGCTGAGTGGACCCACTCTGGGTAGTTTAGATGTGGATTATGGATATGGATCATGATAGATACATGAAATACATCCTATACATGCCGATCAAAGTGTGAGGATGTCTACATGATCATGTACAATTTTTAATCCTCAACTTTATTATCTTCTCTTTATGATACATTTTATTCAAATTATTTCACCCGTATGGCTACCCTCAAAATCCATAAGATTGAGATTTGAAATTTATGTGGTGTTATGAAACTTCATATTTCATTAGGAACTGAATCAGAATGTGTATTCCAATTCAAGGAATCCCCCTTTAGGTATGAAGCTATTGTTTCTTATGGGACCTTATCATCCTTGATATAATGGGATTCAAACTCATTATTGAGATGCACTAGATGGTTCCATGTTATTCTTATGTCAATTTATTTCACCAGAGAGCATACTTAAAATCACTAGAGAGTGATATTATATTCAAAATAGTGATTGGAATGTACAGGAAAGGAGGTCTATATTCGTGAATCATGGGCTAGGCAGAGTGAAAAACAATATCACTAGAAAATATATGTATGATTAGGGTAAAATTTAGGCTATATTTTCTCAGATATTAAATCATTTCATTTATGTATTCCTGCATGATTTATCTACAATACCTGTTAAGACAGTGGTAGAGTTTACTATTGATGTAGTGCAAGGTGCAACACCAATATCCATTCCTCTTTATAGGATGGCTACAACTATGTCATAGGATTTAAAGAACACTCTTGTGATCTTGGAAGATAATGAATTTATATGAACCAATATTCAACTTGGGTTTCACCTATCCTTTTATAAAATAATGTGGATGATACCTCTAGGATTTTTGGATTACCATTTCTTGAACTATCTTATGGAAAAGAAGTGATATCCATTAAATCATATACACGACCTCATTAACCAACAACGATGAGCGATATGTTTCTCCATAGCCTATTTGAATTTGTTATACCATCATGTTTGAGTTATACCTTAATACATATCATGTATAATGATATTTATTAGGTATAATATTTATTATTATATGGTTATACAATTCAATTTGATGAAGGTACCAACTATTTTCATGGATACGATGAATCAGGGGTTCCACCCTTATCCAGATTCATTAGTTGAGGTCTTCATATAAGACATATTGGCGGATTATTTTTCACAAAACAACCATGATATTTTTTGAAATCATGATGATAAAATTACGAGTGGAATTGATGATATATAAATACCCCAAATACAAATATTGTATCAACAAATATTACTTCATAGGGAAAATAATTTTAGAGGTAGGTGTATTCTTCTACTCAACATGACCAATCCAAACATCAAGATATATTGAGGAATATAGTATGTGGGTAGTGGATTATTTCAACACTCACAAAATTAGGATTTTGGTTAAAAAAGTTCACTTCCTGGGTCATATAATTTTCTAGATAAGATTATCCATTGACCTTGAGAAGGTGAAATCCATGTTCTCTAAAAAGAAATAAAAGAACATTTTTGACATCCATAGTTTATTGGGGATGGCTGGTTGATACAATATCTTTTTTAGGATTTTTCACAACTAGAAGTGCCTCTCATAGGTTTGATGAAAAATGGTGTTATTATTTTAATGGTGAGATGCATGTGAGAAATACATTGAGAAGCTAAAGTGGATACTGACTTAAACACCTATCCTGATTCTCTTAGAGCCAAACATAAGCTATATAGATTATACTCACTCACAAAGAATCATACATGGAGAATTTATAGAGACTTAAATACATATTCGCATATTGTGAATTGAGTCTCATGAAATGAATATGGTTCAAATACTTGTAGTCCAGTAATTCTTAGCATGAATATATTATTTGAAAAGGTAATGATGTTGTGTATGCTAAATGAAATAGTACTAAGACACATGACATTGAGGTGGTAAGTAGGGAGTAGTAGTTGATGGACTCTTAATCTATGATTCACATAGAGGCCCCATAGAATCATGAAAAATAATTCTTTATACCTTTATCAATGAATTATTAACTAATAGAGAGATTAACGAAGAAGTAGATACTTGATTATAAGGGCCTAATTATAATGGAGTGTATCATTGGTGAGGACCCACCGCTGGGTATGATCATTATCAATGATGAGATACTATTCATTCATAGACACATCCAGGTTCCCATAGAAATATATGAGGATTTGATGCATGAGTTTCATAACTTTTTTGGCTTGTAGATCCCAACATTATCAATATGTATCATGGGTTTCCCCAATAATATTTGTGCCCAATGATGAAAAGGAATACAATGAGAATTATTTCTATGTGTTCCACCTGTCATCTGGTGAAGGAGAAACACTAGTGACCAATATAATTTTTATACTATTTTTTCTTTTCTAAGATGATTTGGAATGATTTCACAATGGATTTGTTTACTGGTATAGTGAAATACCCTTTAAGCATCGATGATGTATGAGTGATCATCAATAGGATATTGAAGTTCACTCACTTTCAAGCTATTAAAGAGACCCTTCTAGTAGATGTGCTCAATATAATTTACATCTATGAGATTCTACACCTTTATAGTGTTCCCCATTATATTATATTAGATAGATATTCTCAATTAATTTCTCAATTACGAAATGGGTTGTATAGGGTGTTAGGTAAACAAGTACTTTTCAGTACACCATACCACCATCATAATGAGGGGCTGTCCGAGAGTACAATTCAAGTGTTATAATACATTCTAAGAGAATTAAACCTTGGTTTTGTTGTTTCTTAGGAAAATTATATACTTCTTCTAAAGTAATTTTACAATAATATATTTCTATATACAATTCAAAGGGATTGATATGAGGCCTTATATGATTGGATATGCCGTTCACCCTTTTAATGGTTAGAGTTAGGAGATGTACTACTAATGGGACATCATATCACTAAAAGACATCAGAGCAAGAGAATCATATTCATAATTGTATGAATAAAACTCATTCTAGGATGATGTTTTACATCAATCTTCCTCGATGACCTCTATTGTTCATATTTATGGGTCAGATCTTCTTTTATGTCTCAACTATGCTGAATATTACAAAAAATTAGATATAAGGTAATATATAACATTCTTAAGTTGGGGATTTCTAATTTTTGGAGAGATTAAGGCCATTATCTAATCTATTATAGATGCCTTAAAGGTTCCAAGAACAACACTATGTCTTCCATGTACCCTAGATTCATGATTATCCTTGAAAACCAACTCTCATTATTTATCCTGATGATGTTGACTTATAAGTAAATGAATACTTTATGTATAATCTTATATGTATCATTGATCATATAAATTAGTATCCTAGAGGCTTTTCAATTCCTTTAGTCATGGATCTACAGATGCATGACCAAATTCATGATATCATTTGGTGCAGAGATGATGATATATGTTCTCAGTGTTTGGATTTATTCATAGATAAAACTTTTCCATCCTCAAAATGGAAATTTGTGAAATATTTATCTTATGTGGGGGAGGTTTTAAGATCCCAAATATTATCTCATGGTATGAACTAATACATTTTATTTTTAATCCTAATATTTTACTCATATAAATGTACCCGAGATGTTATCTACGAGTTAATAATAATTTGATCCAATTCAAATCCTAAAGATCTATTTTTTGGATGATCCAGGTGATTTGAACAATTACTGTATAATTAGTTCTCACGATATACCTTAACCAAGCTTGAACTGAAGGGTGTCATATGGTTTTTCATACTATGCAGCCCGATCCACATGACTATAAAAAAATTTCAAACATCTTTTAATAGGACATTTCATGAGAATCAAATGTTTATTCCAACCATGCCCCTAACCATGCGAGGGGTGTGATACTTTGATAGTGAGGGTGAAAAATTTGGCACAATGTTTTTCCTAACATGGGGGAAAACTACATGAATATCTAGTGTTGGGTGAAATCCAATTTTTCCTTCTTTCCTGTTAATTTCTTATCCATATCCCATATCACTTCTCACACATAAAACTGCTTCCCATTATAGTTCCACTATGTATTCTTGATAGGAGTTGATATTTATCCTCCATCTAGACTCCAGTTGAACCATTGTATATCATGTTGGTTAGACAATGATGAGTGCTTTAATCCACTTCCTTTATTTCCTATATTATCCACTCATACTCAATGATTTTTTTTCAGGAAACCTAATATAGCATATTTTTAGGGTATTCATAAATTTCTCTATTTTATTTTGTTATATCCTAGATCAGATCCTAATACTGGATGACGGTTGATATAATTCCATATTGTTAGTGTTTTATAACATTATATATGGTCTTGATGTCTATATGTATCTTTATTGTGTCATGCATCGTTTTTACCCATGATTCCCCCCTAAAATCGGGTTTCCTTGAATTATTTTCCTATTTAAATCAAATAATACTTAGTAGATACTATATTTATTTTTAGAGGTTTATAAAATGAACATGATCCACCACTTAGGCGACCATTCTACAACCCTATATTCCATTTTTATAATATTAACCAAAATACCCTTTTTCAGTTTTACAATCACAAGGGGGTAAATTATTTTGAAATAAATGAAATGTTGTATATTAATGGTAAATAATGTTCATATTGGATCTCATTAACTTGGAATGACATGATTAATGGTATTAAGAATCATATAAAAATTTGTATTTTTAAATAAAAGGGTAATGGATTAAACTATAGAAAGTAAATAAATTTTCATGATTTTATGAGTGTAATGATTTAATATTTAATATAGGGTTCTTATTATTATTATGGGCATTTTTCATATTAAAGGAGTGGTGAGACATGTTCCCACCCATGATTCCCATTGTAATTCATTTAGAACTTAAAGGAAACCATAATGATTCATTTGGCTAGTTTCCATGGGATATACCCATCATAGAATTCTATCAATATATTATTATTACCTGAAATCATTATCATGATAAAAATAATTCACTTATTTCATATCTATAAATTAAAATTCCTTAGATTTAGCTTGATGTCCTTAGATAGGAGGTGTATTGGAATCTCCTCTTCAGAACTAGTCATTCTTATCTTGAGATTTAATATGGATGTTCTCCATAGAGAAGGTCATAAAATTTTCTAATGTAATTACTCATGTTTCCCCCTTGGATTACCCTTAATAATCTATTTTGTGGCTTCATGGTTGTTTTCTATAATCCGGATGAACCCTTTAAGGTCAAGGAAACCATAATTTTATCATGTCTTTAATACTCCTATTATTAATATATGAATACCTTGGTTACTCCTTGGGAACAAACTATAGATTAATTCTACCAGACACAATGAAGACATTTATAGACCCTATCCATGTACAAGACCCCTAATTTGACTCATGAAGTAAGTATGGTTTCCCAAACATCCAATGACGGGGCGATCAGATACAATTATTTTTTCACTAATTTTATTCCATATATTATGGCTATACCTTCATAATGTTACATTATTTTTCATATTATGGAATTTTTATAGACACAATTTGTGGTGTCTTACTGTGCATATCCCCCACCATATAATAGTTAAAAATTGGTACCTAGAAATAATTCCTCAATTCAATTATCAATAAGGGAAATCACTTAATTATGGATACATGATTATCTAATAGAATTATATCCAGGAGCACCGGACCTAGTTTATGCTCGTGATGATATTGAATATAGATTTATTATTTTTTCATTTTTTTAAAAAATTTATTGTATGTGTTCTTACATCCATGTGTGCCTACTCATTTTTCATAACATATTGACATTGAAATAATTTGGTATACAATGTTGGTTAATATGTTTCAGTCTATCTATCTTATTTGGATTTTTATTTTCTTCCACTGCTATGTGTTCATAAGTATTTATCTTCAACTATTGTTTCATTTATTATTATTAAATTATGATACACTCAGACGAGAGGTAATAGTCTCCCCATGGATACAATATAATCAATTTATTCTAGTCAACAAAAACTATAATACAAGTAGGTGAGCTTAAGGCAATGCTTCCAACAGGGTTAGCTATAATTATTGAGTGAGCCACAAAGAGTCATCATAGAAAAAATGTAAAGATTAATATTTATCCAAATCCTACCACCCAATTTATATATAATTGAATGGGAAAAAATTCAAGATATTAGTGAACATATTCAAATAATATTATTATTTAAGATAGGTGCATTTAGACATCCAAAATTTTATTAACAATTATGCTAGAAAAATTCAAATATGCCAAGACCAAAACACATGGACATGACAAAAACCAAATATTTGCTTAGAAAGGTATAATGGATGTAAAATATTGACTGTGTAATGTCAGTAAGAATATCAATTACTTTATAGAATATACTATCATGAGATAATTCTATAATCAGCGTCTAATGGTCAACCAAATGTATAAGAATTTTTTGGAAGGAAAACAGTCCACCACCATTAGATATAAATAAACCCACCCTCCTCTATTAAATGAGTTGGAAATTCAGCACTCAAGGATGATTTTTCGAATGACTAATATTTTCATAAAGGGTGTGAATACCATATTTACACTATATTTATACTAGAAAAACCTATCTCTCTTCTCTCTTTACAACATTTTTCTTTTTTATATTTTTCTTGTAATCATTTTGTTGTAGTTAATATTCATATTTAATGAATGATTAACTTTATTATCCCAACTACACATAAAATATATGTTTTTAATTAATAGTTATATATTAGTTTAAATTATTTTCAAAAATCCATCCATAATCCCTATTAAAATCATCAATGAGTTTTTTCCCATTTGCCATTTTTGTGTGGAATTTAGTTGTGAAAAAATATTTCATTGTCCCATTGTATTTAATTTTAAATTATGAAATCTCCATAACCATCATAGATAATATTATTAACCAACCAAATGGATGAGTAATTCTATTATTTTACTGTGACTTGATTTATGGAGATTTATTGATTGAGATATTTACTTGATAAATAACATTTCATGATGGAAATGTGCATTACATGAATTATTGGAACAATAAATAAAAATGGGGATAGTACATATTGAATATTATATGTTATAAATTGATTAATATCTGAAACCTTATTGAGGCTTGGATTATTATATAAACAATTAGGAACATTGATCAAAATCATCCTATAGAGTGGATTATAACATAATTAATTATTTATAAACATCATTGATATCATAATATTAAATCACAACTAATTAAATCATCCCAATCCATATAAAATTGATAAATAAACCTTAATTTATTAATTATTTTATATATGATCTATAATCAATCATATCTCCTTCTAAAAAGATAAAATAAAACAATAAACTCTAAAAACATATTACCCTTATCAGTGATTTGAACCGAGTGTATTTATAGATAATATAAAATATAAAAAACCATTGATGGTTGATAGATGAAAATAAACCATCACTCAAATGGTTCCATGGTTAGTGATGTTTTTATAAAGAGTCATTTTATCTAAAACCCCTACAAGATAAAAATTTATAAAAAAATTTAAAAAATTTTAAACCAAAAAAAAATAGAAGGGAAGAAACATAAATTAAATCACTCCTTCAATATTCAATCATCACTATTCACTTAAAAAATTTAGAGTGTTTGTGAATTCCCCATAATCCCTTAGATAACCCCTTTTATTTGTGTGGCCTTGAAATCTAGAAAATAATTCACAGACATTGGGGGAACATTATTGAAAATCAAAATACACAAGACCCATTAGTTATATACCATATTAATCTACATATTGAAAAACATAGGGAATAGACACTAAAATGAAATCAATCCCTTGATATGAATTACATAGATCATGGTATTCAATATCCATACATAGAGGTTAATTTTATACACAAATTATATTTTATTAATCTTTTACATCATCTTCATGTGATACATAGTAAGGACCCTTACATCCACATCAAAAAGTTTCGTGTAGTGTTATATAGCATTAATCCTCATGATATTTATGGGAAAAATAAAACTCATACCATTCCCATTATCGTTAGATGAACCCTTAAAATCATAGATTTAGTAGTTCCTTCAGGGTTCTATATGTTCATAGAATAACATGAAGTGACTATTATTAGATAAATTCATTCATGCTTCTTGAAATTACTCAATCCAAAAGCAAATTATTGGAATCTATCAAATCCAAAATTAATTAATCCATGAATATTGGTAGAAGATCATGGAACTCTGATCCACTTGTCCCCACAAAAAAATCCTAGTATAACTTTTCATTAATACTTCTATGAGGGTGTTTTTGGATATTTAAAAATACCCACTATTGATTAAAGTTGTGGTTCACTTATAGAGAAATATCATTAAGTCAAATGGAATCTCAATAGTTATAATAATAAAATACATAAAAAATCCGTACATGAGAATATACTGTTCTGAAATATGCCCATGTTAGTGAGTCCATAAAAGTGAACTACTGTAATGAGTGGATTAGTGACCTAACTGGCCTTTTGATAAAAATAGTTGGGGATACCAAATCCCATCATCATATTATCATTAATTAGAATTACCTAGACCTATCAAAAAAATCTGTATCTATAACTCAACCTCGCTTCCAATTAACACATGTATTCAATTACTTTTTGATCCATCAAACTCATATAGAAAAATATATTTCAGTGAACAATTATCTCAAAACAACACCAATCCACTCACACCAATTCCTTTTGTTATAAATTCAATCCACACACACTATGATCTTTTCTCTTCTACCTATAACGAAGGTTGAAAGGACTCTCTAGGATTGAGGTATGGTAATATTATATCTCATTCTATTTATACCACCTCAAACATCATCTTATTATAGTATTATTATGGTGGGAATAAATTCAAAAATATATAACCAATTATTCATCCAAATCATAGGAGAAACCCCACTTAATATTTCTACCATCCTTGTATGTAGTATTAACTCCCAAACAAGAAAGATAAATTTCTCAAGAACCATAATAATTGAAATTAAAATGTGGGACAAGATGCCTATTGAATCAAACAATGTGAATGTTCCCTAAATGAGCATTCCTCCTTCAATCGTTGAAGTCTAATGAACATTGAAAATCACATAGTTAAACTTAACTTATATTTACTTATTAATAATATAATAATTCTTCCCATCATAGAGCTCAAAAATTACCTAACCCCAAGGGGAATGTATGAGAAAGTTTTCATAGATAAGTAAAGAATTTCTAAATTCCTAATGTTGAACCCTCTAAAAAACCCAAAAATTGAACATGAATACGAGAAATATAAACATCTAATGAATGAATATGAAACTAAATAATCAACTCTATTATTTTACTAGACATCCCAATACCATTTCCTCAATCCATATCAATTACTGAGAAATCCATTGAAAAATATCTGTAAATTATAAAAATGTTAAAACATTTAGATTTCAACCTAAAAGATAAAGATTCATTAAATGATGTTATTAAATATAATAAATTGAATAAGGAGTTATAAAAATATAAAAGGAATGTAAATCCATTTAAAATATCTAATCTCAAAAATCTATTCACATCAACTGTAATGTCACATTTACCATTATAGTTACCCGAGAAATAGGGAGTTCAAGTTTTGATGATGCACTTATAGATTTAGGATCCCGAATCAATGTGATGATCAAGATTATATTTTTTATTACTAGCTTATGTATCATTAATAATATATATATAGTCATATAATTATATTTGTGAATAATTGTTTTCTTGATGAAATAATCAAGCATAATATATTTTGATTCAAAGAGTTAATCATTGATATTTATTTACATGTACATGACATTAAATGTCAGAAATATTCTTACCCATATTCATTGATTTTAATATGAAATTTATTTATGATATCCAAGACTAAAGTTTATTTCTATGTTTAAATCTTATCCATGAAATTTCTTATGAAAATGGTCAAGTTCAACATTTTCCAAGACATGTGATACCATTTAAATAATCACTATTCATTCCCCATATATGTTCTGAAATGAATTTAGAGAGTATAATGAACCATGAAAAATATTATTTTTTCTTAACTAGTGAGAGTAGAGTTTGTGAAATGTGTTACTTAATTAATAACATAATCAATGGTGAAGTTGAAATTAACATTTCATTACAATTCTTTAATTAGAAAAGCATTCTTAAAAAATCTCTCAATTCTTATTTTATCAATAATCACTAATAATCAATCATGAAAGGTAATGAAAATAATATATTGAAAACATTTGTAAACCCTTCTTCTACTATAGATCTCCCCATACCACTATTGAATATTTTAAATGATCAAAAACCTCTTCATGAAATCCTTAAGTATGTAATCCTCTTCAATGATTACTCTTACCGTGTTATCCTCTCAATATTGTTGTACCTCTCGTTCCCCTCGTTGTTTGATTTTCATGATCACAATCACCTTATTATTTGTCTAATATTGTTTGAAGTGTTTTTGTATGATAGGCACAAGGTTGCCAAGAAAATGGCCAAGAAAGAATCATCAAGTGGACTGAAATTCAGTCCACCGGCCAGCCGGTGGACCTGGCAGAGGTATTGCCCACTGCCAGGTTCCACCGGTCAGCCGGTGGCTCTGTCACCGGCCAGCCGGTGGCACCAAGATGAATTGTGTGAGCTACTGTCTCCCCACCGGCCAGCCGGTGGCTCCTCCACCGGTCAGCCGGTGGAGCCTGGACCAAATTCTTCTCCTCTGCCAAGGCACCGGCCAGCCGGTGGAGCTGTACCGGCCAGCCGGTAGCCCAGTCAAACTAGCCGTTGGCTTTGACCAGTCAACCCTCTTTTGGCCTCCAACGGCTCTTTAAGCCTCTCCAACGGCTCCGAAGACTCCCCAAGGGTTCCATGCCTATAAATAAAGGCCAAGGAAGCCCCGAACACCAACCGGAACCATACGGAAGCCCACGGACACCTTGTTGATCATTTGGCGTACCTCCGGCGCATTCCTCCAAGGGAACCCCAATAGCTCCAACTCAATTCCACATCCAAGGAGCTCCATCATAGAAGCTTGGAAGCAGCCTTCAACATCTCCAATCAATCAAAGGCGCCCAAGGCTTCTCCAAATACGGTTTTTCATTGTTTTATTTATTTTGAGCTTAAATTTGGGTTTGTGCCTACAAACCTCAAACTCTTTCTTCATCCCTCTTTCTTTTGGGTTTCACATCACCACTAAGGTGTGAAGAGGTTGTCAAGCTTTCCTTTAAATAGCTTGAGACATAGGTGAGCTATCCTTCACCTGTAAGAAGGATAGTGGGTTCTTGCTAAACCATTAAAAGCAAGTGGGTTCTTGCTAAACCATTTCAAAATCAAGCTGTAATAGGTCCTAGTGCTACCTCAAAGCCTAGTGGGTTTCATGCTAAAACCATTGAAAAGCAAGCGGTAGGAATCTCTCAACGGTTGAGTTGGGAGCGGAGACGTATGCCAGGTTTTGGCCGAACTCCGTTATCAATTGCTTGTGTGATTGCCTCTTTATTTCCGCTGCATTCTTTACTTTGATTTTAATTTGTTAATCTTTTTTTAAAAGGAAATTCACCCCCCCCCTCTTGCCATCACTCCCGTTTTCTCCGACCCAACAATTGGTATCAGAGGGAAAATTTGAATAATCCATTAACCGGTTTCAAATTAAAGATCCTATTTTTTTGATGGATTCTACCGCTTCTTCCTCTCAATCCCCCGAAGGACATTCTTTGGATCGTGCTCCATTCTTTGATGGAGCCGATTATACTTTTTGGAAAACCCGCATGTCAACTTTTCTTAAAATCATTAGCTATCCTATTTTTAGAATTGTTATGCATGGCTTTACGCTCTCTTCTCCCGATGAGTCTAAATGGACCCCAGCCGACATTGCAAATTTCGAGCTTGATGGCAAAGCCATGAACGCTCTTCATTGTGGTCTTGACCGTAATATATTTTATTGTATTTCTTCTTGCACTACCTCTTATGATATTTGGAAATGTTTAGAGCTAACCTATGAAGGTACTAGCGAGGCTCCAAAGAAAGAATCTGATCAAAAGCAAGAACCCGACGAAAAGATCAAGCCCGTTTGCCCACCTCACAAGAAAAGGTCCAAGAAGAAGAAGAAGAAGGCTTTAAAGAAAACTTGGAGTGATAGCTCCTCCTTCTCTTCTTTCTCCTCGAGCGACAATGGTAATAATTGCCTAATGGCAAAACATGAGGTATCTTCCTACTCTTCCTCCTCTTCCTCCTCTAGTTCTTCTAATTCTTTCAATCATTTGTCATATGAAGAGCTCCAACATGCTAGAGACCAATTAGAAAATGGTTTTCATGAACTTTCTTCTAAATTCGTTGCTTTGAAAAAGAATTTCAAAAAACTCTCTTCCGAAAAGGAACAACTTCTCAAAGAGAAGGAGGAGTTGTCCCTCAAATTACAAAACATTCCCAATGTTGATTCCTTGGAATCAACAATCAAAGATCTAAGGGAATCTCTTGCTAAATTCACCCAAGGTGAACAAAATTTTTCCAAACTCTTAGGCTCTCAACGAGTATCTAGAACCACCAATGGACTTGGCTATACCAACCAAGCGTCCTCCTCCCATGCACCCACTGTTTTTGTATGGGGGAGCTCTAGTTTTAAATTTTGCAATTATTGTAAAAAACCCGGGCACCTCATTTATGAGTGTGATTGCAAAAATTCCCGGTACGGTCAACCAAAATCTATTTTTTATTCGGACGAGTTTTATAGGAGAAGACCCGCCATGAAACAAATTTGGATTGAAAAATCCCTTTTGGCGAATCTCTCCGGGCCTAAGATAGTTTCGTTTCCCCGATGATCTCTTGTTTTATTTAGGGGGAGAAAATTTCGCTTTCAAATTTTAAATTTCAAAATTTCAATCAAAACTTTCAATTCATTTTTTGGTTCAAAATTTTCATTTCTATTTTGATTCAAAACATTCAATTCAAACTGTTATTCAAATTTTTCAATTTAATTTTCAAAAATTCCAATTGATTTAAAAATATTGATTTTCAATATTCCCTCAATCAAGTTTTATGCCCCATTCTATTTTGATAATCACAAAGGGGGAGAAATTTCTTGATTGATTGGGGGAGAATCCTTTTCATCATGCTTAGCATTTCCTTTCAATTTCAGTTTTTTACATTAATTGTTTTGGTGATTGTGATCATTAAAATAGGGGGAGATTGTTGTACCTCTCGTTCCCCTCGTTGTTTGATTTTCATGATCACAATCACCTTATTATTTGTCTAATATTGTTTGAAGTGTTTTTGTATGATAGGCACAAGGTTACAAAGAAAATGGCCAAGAAAGAATCATCAAGTGGACTGAAATGCAGTCCACCGGCCAACCGGTGTGATAGCACCGGCCAGCCGGTGGACCTGGCAGAGGTATTGCCCACTGCCAGGTTCCACCGGTCAGCCGGTGGCTCTGTCACCGGCCAGCCGGTGGCACCCAGATGAATTGTGTGAGCTACTGTCTCCCCACCGGCCAGCCGGTGGCTCCTCCACCGGTCAGCCGGTGGAGCCTGGACCAAATTCTTCTCCTCTGCCAAGGCACCGGCCAGCCGGTGGAGCTGTACCGGCCAGCCGGTAGCCCAGTCAAACTAGCCGTTGGCTTTGACCAGTCAACCCTCGTTTGGCCTCCAATGGCTCCGAAGACTCCCCAAGGGTTCCATGCCTATAAATAAAGGCCAAGGAAGCCCCGGACACCAACCAGAACCATACGGAAGCCCACGGACACCTTGTTGACCATTTGGCGTACCTCCGACACATTCCTCCAAGGGAACCCCAATAGCTCCAACTCAATTCCACATCCAAGGAGCTCCATCATAGAAGCTTGGAAGCGGCCTTCAACATCTCCAATCAATCAAAGGCGCCCAAGGCTTCTCCAAATATGGTTTTTCATTGTTTTATTTATTTTGAGCTTAAATTTGGGTTTGTGCCTACAAACCCCAAACTCTTTCTTCATCCCTCTTTCTTTTGGGTTTCACATCACCACTAAGGTGTGAAGAGGTTGTCAAGCTTTCCTTTAAATAGCTTGAGACATAGGTGAGCTATCCTTCACCTGTAAGAAGGATAGTGGGTTCTTGCTAAACCATTAAAAGCAAGTGGGTTCTTGCTAAACCATTTCAAAAGCAAGCTGTAATAGGTCCTAGTGCTACCTCAAAGCCTAGTGGGTTTCTTGCTAAAACCATTGAAAAGCAAGCGGTAGGAATCTCTCAACGGTTGAGTTGGGAGCGGAGACGTAGGCCGGGTTTTGGCCGAACTCCGTTATCAATTGCTTGTGTGATTGCCTCTTTATTTCCGCTGCATTCTTTACTTTGATTTTAATTTGTTAATCTTTTTTTAAAAGGCAATTCACCCCCCTCTTGCCATCACTCCCGTTTTCTCCGACCCAACAAATATAACTTATTGAAAATGGTTAATCCAATCTCAAAAATGAATTATAGTAAAATAGAAATTATTTATGATGGAACCTGTTGAACATACTTGGAATTGCTACTGCTCTAAACATGAATTATATCTATTTAAAGGAATCATACAATCATATTAGGTAATCTCAAAGAAAACCTAACACACTCACAAATTAGGTAGTAAAGGAACAAATTACTAATATTCTTCATGTTGGTATTATATACTTTATTTTTTATAGGGAATGGGTTCATTGGATTCAAGTGGTTCTTAAAATAGTTTGCATAACTGCTTTCACCAATTAGTATATTGAATTAGTCGCAAATCTATTGAATTAAGGGGTTAGTGTGAATTATGTGTCAAAAATTGAATACTAAAACAAGAAATGAAAACTACCCACTTGTATTACTTTATCAAATGATATACACATTAGCCAAAAATATAAAATTATTTATTTCTTTCATGGAATCATTGGATATTTAAAAATCTTAATCACACTTTAATGCTATAAAAAATTATTTTAATTTTCCCTTTTACAACATAAATATATAAGGGAATTAAATTTTCCATTTTAGATGATATTTTGACATTCTAATGGTGCTTGATGAATAAAATTTCTGAATTAATTGATCATTTAATTGATTTATTCATGGCTGATTTCCCTATTTATTATGTGTAATTTGAATCCTTCTTACATTTTTTTATAGTTCTGAAGATATGTATCAATTGTAAAATTGTGATGATATTTGAAAAAATTCACTTTATGTTACTAGTGGGATTTATTTGGGATACATAATATCACAGGAGGATATTCAAGTTGATCCATCCAATATTAAGGTAGTCTGATCACTTACAGAACCAACATGAATGTGAGATACACGATTCTATCTTGTACATTCTAGTTTTTATCAATGTTTCAAACAAAACATAATTAGGATTTAACTTATTATAACATGGATAAATAAAAATAATAGTTTGTTCTATTTTAATGTGAATTATAAGGTAACATTCACTAATCCCCCCAAAACCCGCACATATTCCCTTATCATTTAATCTACTAAATAGTCACTTACCATTGAACTAGTTTTCCGAACATTTGATATATCCATTTGAATTTCCCTTGGTGAAAAAAGAAAATATTTCATGGGTAATCTATTATGACTCAAAATCATAGTATAACATTCAATATCATTAAAATATCTTGAAAAAATAACTCTTAGTTATGTATTGTGCATTAGAATAATTATGGACATATCTCTTAGGTGATAATATCATTGTATTCCCAAACCATTTGACCGTAATGTTGTTAATATAAGAATGTGACTCATTAGAGAGGTAAATAAAATGGATTATATTAATTCATGAGTTTATAATTGATATTACAGATAGAAATGGAAAATAATCCCCTATTTTTTACCACATGAGTAGAGTCTCTAATTAATGGCACCAAAATAATTTTGATCCCAAATTATCCACCAAACAACTCTCATCTCTCACTCCAAAATTACTATGGTATGAATCAATTGGAAATAAATTAATTTCTTCTGCTTTATGGAAATATTTTCTAATGAAAAGGCATAAATTTTTTAAATTGAATCAAAATATTATTTTTTAGAAGATATTAATCTTTTGGGAACTAGGGACAATATGTTATTTATAATATTTATTAATGAGGTTTATAATTCCACCATATTGGAATTTTTTCCATTTATTTACTAGAATTGTCCACTTTTGATCATGAAGTACCACATATAATGTATTAGAATCTAAATTATTATATGGTTCACTCTTTAAGTACTCGTATGAGTTATATCATTTATGGTCAGCATGCTAAAAGTTTGAAATAATTTCTAAATTATATTATATTCCCCCTATGATATTAATATTATATTAAATCATTAATGTATAGTGTATAAATATCCAGGGACCCTTCCCTCCATTCAGTGACTTCTCATTCATTATCTTAGTCGTTTAATATTTTCTGTGTGATTAGAGCCAAACCCACTATAAAATATGATTCACATTCATTTAGAGAGTTCCTAAAAACTCAAATCATCCATAGGTATATAACACCACATTATTTGGTGAGTGACATTGGGAAACAATACTAAAATCATAACATGGATTTTTTTTTGAAAAAACAAGGTTTTTCACATAAAATATCAATTTCATATCACCCCCAAATCAATGGTTTATATGAAATTTAAAATAAGGATGAGAAAATAGTGACGTAAAAATTCATAAACCCATAAGAAAATATTGGTCAAAAAAATATTTTGAAACACATTGGGCATATTGAATTTTCTATAGGACACCATTTATAATTCCTATATTTATAATAGTTTTTTTAAAAAATAATTTACTAGTTTAATTTAATCATAAATCATTTTGGGCAATAGGAAAATGAAATTTTAATTTTGAAAAGGATTATGAAAAGAGTTTAATACTATAAATGTAATAGGGGAGCTTCAACATAATTATTTTTAGAATTATAATCTACACAAGGATAAATATATGGTGATCCATAAAAAACACATCCTAAGAAAGGTATTTCATGAATGTTATAAGGCAATAATTTTCAATTCTTGATTCCAACTTCTCCCAGGTAAGAAAAAATCTATGTGGGAAGGTACTTTTATCATTACTAATGATTAACAATTCAGTGTAGTGAAATTCCATGATACATAAACCAAAAGGACAATGATAATTAGTAGGAATTAGCTAATTAATTAACATTAGAGTACATATTTCCCAAGAATCACATCTTCATCCATCGAATCAAAAAATAGCTAGAGAAGACCCATCATAATATGGAAAAGGTGACCCACCTATTCCAAACTAGGGGCACCTCTTTACATTAAAATATCTGTCATTTTCTCAAACATTACCTTTTTTCCTCTTTATATTTCAATTTAATTTTTCTCTCCTTGTTAATTTTTCTATAATTTAATAGTTTTTACCACTATCTTCATCCACAATTATATCCTGCATGTTTTTTTCAAAATAAAATAAAAAAATTTAGTTAAGGACCATTATATTTTAAAAAAAAAATCCAAACATTTGGGGGGAGTCAACATTGTCCCCCCCCCCAAAAGCTATAATTTCAGCATAGAACTAGAAATTTTTTTATTCAAGATCAATAAATTTTAAATGATTAAATGTTCTTATTAGAAAATTAATTTCCCCTATCCATGAGTAACAATATAATATTTTACACCAAACTAACATAAGAGTGTTTTTTTTTCCGATTTGTTTTCACCCCTGATATTGATAAATGAGTTTATGGACCATTGAGTTGAATTTCTTAATTTAGAGTAAATAAATATGATATAAGAAATTATCTAATCTACATAAGAATCATTATATCTGAATGGCCACCCATTACCTAAAAATTTACAAACCTTTTAAAATACCTTTCTTGCAATTGAAAATCAATTATTCATAGCCACATTACAAGACACAAACCATTTCGCACCAAATATTTACATGGATTTAAATTACATTATTTTATTCAAAATTTTATTTGTATAGGGAATTAATTTTATCTTGGTCTTACATTCATTTAATTTCAGTTAATTTTATGATGATGAAGGGAAGATTACATTTGAGTATAGGGGAGAAGATTTCATTTTAAATGTTTTTGGGAGGAAATTATATTCAAATATTGTAAATTTTTTTATTGAAACAAGTTTAAATAATTCAAAAAATTGATAGAAAGAAAAAATATAAAGAACACTTTGAAATATTTTCCAAAGGGTTACAAATATGATTATTAACAGGAAGAGTCAATATTTATCATTCAACAAAGAATTAAACTTATAAACAACATGTTGTATTCCATTAAAATAATGTTTTATCATCAACTAAATCTCCTAGATCAGTTATATTGTGGTAGGGAAAACTATGTTTGACTTTAGATGGCATGCTCAAAATGAGGGGAGGCACCACTGGGCATCATGGGTAAACATGGTCAGATCTATGAGGGAAGAAGGAGTAGAGGACGGGAGTATTTCATGGACTATAGAAGGCCTTTATGCTAAATTTTCATGGTATGTGATAGAATTTTTATCTCTCTGGGGCTGCTTAATTGTTAAAAAATGATTTATGACATGATTGAATAATATGAAATTATAGATATGTTTATTTTCCCAGGTTTGATGTCAGGGAGCTTCTTCGTGATGGATTGTCAAATGGCGAGGAGTGAAAAGGATGTCCAACATAAATGGGGTGAGATGTTATGGTGAGATATTCAGGGGCCTCTTAACTATTTGTAAAATTTTAAAATTCATTAACTAATATTAAAAGTCATTTATTTTACTGAATTATTGAGTCTTATGAGCTCTCTTTAGGTAGAAACAGATACATTATTAGCTTGCCTTGAGTTATATAGTAGAAGGAACATTTCTATAGAAATAGTGGAAAGAGATTATCAAATTTTCCAAACGTCACTCCTTGGTATTGGTTTCACCCTGTAAATTAGATATCAAATCCGAAGAAGTAAGATGGTGACTAGTGGTAACATTGAGATTAACAACACATGGTGCTAGGGAAATATAGATGCAGATTTTTTTGCAACTAAATCTCCATTAGAGAATGTTTTTACTTTCATGAACATCTTGGGATCATTTACACAATAAATAATGAACATTGGTATTGGAGACTCTCTGGGTTTTAATTATTTCAGACCCCTATTGTTCTTGTGTTTTGTCCAATTCATGATGGATGCAGCCTCTTTTTTATAAAAATAATGGACTATTATTATTTTTGTTTTTATCATTCACTTTCCAAATAAAACACTCTAAAAATGATAGCTTTATTTTTGTGTACATTAGAATGGTATTGTAATTGATATATCTCATAATATCTAATATTTTCACATTTAAATGGTGAATGAGTGAACCACCATTAAAAAATACGCATTATTTTGAGTGGAGTGAGTTTTTTGTGATCACATTTTCTAATCCATTTTTTGAGCATGAAAAATAAATTATTTTTGACATTTTGTTGTATTAACTTTTTAATTATGGAATACATTATGGATGAGTGAACTAATATATACACCTTGATTGGTGATGATAAAATTTCCTCATTTATCAGTGAGTAATTTTCTTTTTGTTTTGTGTTTGTGTTTTTTGTTACTATATATATGCAATAGTTTATGTTTGGATGAGTTTATATTATATATTTTTTCATTATATAATAACACGCCACTTACTCAGATTTCTCATAAAATAAATCTTAATTTTTAACCAATGATCATGTTTTGATCATAAAAAATTATAAGAAATATTTCATAAATTCATCAAATTATTTATAAGTATAAATTTTTTATCAAAACTATATCAATACTGAACTGGATTATTTTATAATTTTTTTTATTGGGTTAATTTTTCATGTTATTATATTTTATTCAACTAGATCCATTGATGAATTGTCCATTAAAAGGGTAATATTTATCACACATGAAGACCCAGTGAAAATGTCATGAATACTAGATATAGAGAAATTTTTTATTTTCTAGAATAAATTCGAAAGCCCAAATTAGATGCTACTCTACCTGAAGCACAAGTAAAATTCATTTCAATTGGGATAAAAATATAAATTATTGAATAAAAAAAATTCTCCCTAGAGAATAAATATTATTAAGCTTGTAATTATTCCCCAGATATAATGATAGCATATTAATCTTAAATTTAATCCCACTCAAAATGTCCAATTGATCTGAAAATTGACTTGAGAGAAATTATGGATATTGGGGAATATCTTTTTAAATTATTTTGATTTTTTAGAGTTAAATATTCATGTTTGTAAATGTATTAATATTTAGAAAATTGAAAAATACGAGTCATCCTTGTTAGCATCACGCAATTTAGAAAATAAACCATTTCTTTGGATACAAAATTTCAATGTTGATAAAATAATAAGGATATACTATTAATATAAATTTATAAAACATTTTTATATATCATAGCTCTAGATAAGGATTCAATTAATGTAAATGGTCAATCCAACATAGAGTAAAATTTTCAACTACGTAGAGCTATAATGAATCGCCCTCTTCTCCTTATAATGGGTGAGTAATTTAGCACTCAAGTAGGACATAACTTCTTGACCAAGAATTCCCAAATGCATGGATGATCTTCCATACTCTATTTATTTATTATTGAAAGTTTTATTCTATTATTCATTGCCACTTCTTTTTTATATTCCTTTTTATGTAATCATTTTTTAAAATTATCTATTTAATGCTAATGATAGTTTCATTTTATTATTCCAAATTCATCAAACCTCTTTACTTTGTATTTATACTCATAAATTATTTTAAATTTTCTTTGATAACGTATCTATAATCCCTATAAAATTCATCTATGAGTGTTTGTTTCCTATTGATCATTTGTTTGAATATATTTAACATGAAAAAATCTTTTCTTATCCTGTAATTTTTCATTTTATTTTACCATATCTCCATAACCTGTATATAAAATACAAATAATCACATAAATAGAGAATTAATACTTCCATTAGATTGATTCATGATATGAGAAGTCCAAGTGACTTATATCATTTGATTATTCAATGTTCATTAATATAACATTATTCCTATTAAACTAGAGTTTTCACGGATTAATGACATGTATTTTTTAACATGTAGATTATTTGGATTGTTAGAACCAAAATTTCACACAGATTCATGAATTATTAAACCTTTCATCAATGTTAATTGATTAATATCAACATTATATTTTAGGCACAGATTAATTTTTAACCTTTTGGAACATTGATCAAAATCATCTTGTGAAGTGGGTGTTAATTTAACGCAATGTTTTTTAATACTTAATGATTTCATAATATGATATCCCTAATAATTAACTCACCCAAATCAATGTCAATTTTTTAAATTAAACTACATTTATTGTTCATTTTATATAATATATGTAAACAAAAAAGAACCTCTAAAATGATAAAAGAAACCAAAATATTACAAAAAAAGTATAGTTAATAATGATATTACCTGAGTGGCTACGTATATTTTTTTTTTGAGAATTGGAAAATTGATAGATGATAGAAATCAATTGGCAACACTTTGTATTTAATTTTATACTGATGTAAATCTAATTAACCTAAAATACTTAGTGATTTTAAATGGAATTACCAAGATATAATCGTCGATAATTAGCTTGTTAACCGACACATATATAATTATTCTATTCATTAAAACACACAATGTTAAATATTATAATAGAGTGTTATATAAATGTTGTATGAACCATAAAATAATAGAATAATGTGATTAATATTTATAAAGATATTCCCTACTGATAATGTAACATTTCCATGACATGGTTATGAGTATTTATGATTGGCCTCTAATTTATGACATGTTTATAAAGAATTGTGTAATGAACTATATTAACTAAATTGGTAGGATATGTTCAACCATTATTAGATAATCTATGAGAATGTATGAAAATATTCTAAAAATAAATTGTTTTTCTTTAAATGAGGTGAATGTTGTATATAATGTGAAAATTAATATTAGTATTTCTAATATGTTCTTAGTTAAATAATCCAAAAACTAAAATCTAATTGAAATATTATTCGTTTATTTGATTAGGGTGTGGAAATTTATAAGGAATTCTATGATGAAATATTACATTATGTGTTGTAAGATTCTTAAGACCAAGAGACATATTGATTATTATGTTTTGTGATTTTATATTACACATCTTAGTTGGATAGGTGATGAAATATATTGACTCATGGATATTGATGGGGGAAAATGTACTAATATGTTTACTCTTATACTCAACTATTATCTTTGTTTGATTAAATTTATAATATATAAATATTTATATATATCATGTAATATTCATTTTGACATGACTGATTATGTATATGTGTACTATTTTTTTCAACTAAATTATTGGGTTATGATTTATTCATTTTACAAAATATTGGGAAAGATGATAATTCAATTGATTTTTAATACACATTATATCCCATAGATATGAAATTCATGTCTTCATTTATTTATGGAGTTATTGATATTTTTAACCCAAGAATCATGGTTTGTAGTACACTAGATATTTAGTTATTATTTCTATTCCAGTGTTCTAGGTTTGAGGATGATGGAATATTAACTATGACTCTGGTATGATAATCTTATAGAGTTATTCCTAGAGTATCCTAGGATGGTGAATCTAGGTTTGATCCTCAGGTGATCAAATTTTTAATGGGATGTGAGATGCTATTATTTTCTAATATGTTATATTGGTATAAGAAACCATCCAAATTGTGTTCGATAAGTTCCCTCATCTGTTAATACTTTAGATGGAAGGAGGGTTTCTAGAAAGTCTATTCCATAATATTCTATTTTTGGATATAGTTATTTGTGGATCATTGATTTATTTTGGGAAATAGTTAACAATGTTCATTAGTTATTTTCATAAATTAAATATTGTTTATACAACAGATACATATATAAATACTATTGTTGTTTGTCATGATAAATGTGAGTTATGGGTATCTTGATAAGTATTGATCATAAAATTATTATAATGGGTAAATATGTAATCGTTTATTGGTTTTTATTCTCTTTAATAATTAAGGATACAGAATAATTAATTAAAAATTGTAGTTTTTTATACATAAATTAATGTTAAAACACCCTAAAATACATTAATAAATGGGAAATTATCTGGTGTTGGAGATTTTTGTAGGTTCAAAAAGATAATTTTTCAATTTATCATAATATGATGAATTAAAATGAAAATATAGTTCATTTAATTAATGTTTATTTATGAACATTTGATGTGATTTTGTATACATATAAGTAGATAAATTCTATTCAAGGCCTCTTGGTGGAATATTAAAAATAATTTTCCAATGCTATAATATAACATAGATAAAAATTTGTATTTCTATTTTCTACATAAAATCTCAATTAATTGATAATAAATTTTCATAGGATACATCAGAAATTATTATAACATAACCTAATAAATGTTTCCACATAATAACACAATGATAAATTATATTTGCATCACTACATATTACACTAAAAGGCAAGGAAAAGTAATTTAAATGCAGTATTCTTCCCATAATCAATACAAAATCTACTAGATATACAATATGGGTAAATATAATAGGAGAATTAATGTCACTAATGAAATATGTATATATATTGGGTATAAAAAATCCTCTCTATTTATTCCTTCATCCTCAATATACATTGTAAAATCAATCTATAATAATAGTTATTAAAACAATCTAATTTGGGAGTGATGAACATACATGACATTACAGGTAGTGACACAACAACACAACCAATTCCAAAAATTTATAATTTAATCTATGTTTATGGATCCTTCATTTTAAATATAGGTAGTGAAATAAAACTCCATGAGTATTTATACCCAATAAACATATATTTTCACTAGTTCACTTCTCATGCCAATAAAGACTGATAAGGAAAGAAGGTCAAGCTATCCATTGTCTTTAATGAATATGAGATCGATGTGGAATACATGAATGACTGAGGGGACCATGAAATACTCCATGTACCCATTTACAAATAAAATTAGGCACCCCTTCAATAAAACATCATTGTGGAGATTTATAATGGAAATAGGATGAGGTAGGTAGAGGTTATTAAAACATTAGGATCATAATAAAAACCATGTTATCCACATGTATTAAACACAATGACAGCTTATGTTACATTAAATGCTCGATTTCTACCTAAGGGAGATGAATTAATCATTACAATAATGAAATAACCTTAAGATAAATGATTCTATCTCTTAGAAAGTAAATATATTATTAGGAGTTTTTAGTTAGTTGTATTTTTTAATATTGTAAATTTTTTCCCTTTTATATATATGACAGACTATTTGTATAGAGGGTTGATTTACCATGGTTAGTTTGAGGGTTAAAACTATTCTAAATCTCGTCTTCTATGAAATAATTTCCTATTTTTCTAATTTTATTTCATTACTCTAAAAAATTACTATATTGTTTAGTGGGGTTCAGTGATAGTTTCCTATCATTAAATTTCACAAGTAATCCTTCTTAAAATAATCTTCACCTTAAATATACCACTTCCTTATATATAATACACACTTAATGAATTTTTTGGTTATAAATAGATTCATCCCTAACAGTGGATATGTAACATGGGGTCAACTACTTGGCTTTGAATTCCTAAAAAACAAATCCCCTAAGATAGGATGTTTTAGTTTGTAAAGACAATATTAATATTACAAAAATTATATGCATATAAACTTGTCAAAAAAATAATATGAGAATATTGAACTTGTCAATTAAATGAAATTTCTTCACAATATTACAATGGATATCACTTCTATAATAGGTATTCTATTAAAGTGAGTTGGAATCAGGACAATCCCATAATGGAAAATTGAATAATGATACTAAATAACTAAAATGAATAATATATAATTCGTTCATAATCATTAATTTTCATTTACATTACACATAATATATTCAAGTTCCATATCCACATACCTCCTATTTCATATTAATTTCATCAAAATGAAACTAATAAAAATATAACTAGTGTTGACCAAGGATCAATTTTTGATTTAAAACAATTTTAGGACACAAACTTATGGTTAAAAAAATGATTTATTATAGATGTTTATAAATATTAAAGGATATGGTTTCCCAATTACCATAATTCACTAATAAAATTTTAATACTATTCATAGGAAATCCAAATAAGTCACACAATGATTCTCATTGAATTTTCCCACTATTTTTTAAAATTATGTCTTCCTCACATGTTAAAATTAAAAATATAGTTTTTTTGTGAACTTGTATAGTGTTTTACGTTTACTATAATAGAAATTTTCACTATCATTGTGACAAAATAAATAAAGAATAAAGGAAAATGACATATCATAAAGAAGAAGAAGATTTTTCTTGGTTTGATAATGGAACTAACTTAACTATGATAATGTTTAAGTGATTTATAATAACTAAGATAAGTTGAATTCAATAGTATAAGAGGTTGTCTAATGGAAACAAGAAGAATCCACAGTAATCAATTTACTAATGTTTGATGTTGTTTATTGTTTTTTAGTTGATAAAGCTGAAGAAATATAGAGGAAGTAGGAATAAGAATTCCCTCTACCCGATTCTTCCACTAACTACTTGCTAGTGGATTTTCCTGTGGATAAGGATAAATTTGTTGAAACCCATAAGGGGGAAATATACATTTTGAACACAATTTACATTTATTGAAACCTAATTATGTTATTATTTTCCTTTTTTATAAATTTAATGTAATTCTATTATAATAATATTAGAAGATAATTTTAAAGAATAAGATATAAAAGAGGTAGAATGGTATAATGAAATGTTAAAGGATATCATTTGGTTTTTTTTGACATATATGAGAGTGTTGGTAAAGAGATATGATCCAATATTGTATTCACTATTCACAATATAGAATATAATATAATACATAGTTCAAATAATGAGATTCCAATGTACACTATAGAACCTCATGTTAATGAGAATGTGGATTTATACCTCCTTACACACCTACCATTTAAGATATTTCTCACTGAATAGTGGATGGACACACCGAATCATTTTTAATGGGACCCCAAAATGTAGTACATTCTAAAGAGAACCATGCTGATAAGTATATAGTGTTTTACATAACAAAAGTAATCTATATCATCTGATTTCTGGTGATCCACTTCTATTTTAAAACACTATATAGTGAAAATACTAAACAAATTAGGGGATCAACCCAATCTTTATCGTACCCTTACCTTATCATTTTATTTTATTTTCAGTAAAAAATTTATGATTTTTATTATTATTGAGATTGATAAGGAAATTGATGGGATCTTAATTCACATATTCACAAAAAAATAACATAGTGGTGTATTTCATTTTAATTTATTTTTTACACTACCAGATCCTGAAAGAACTTTATTAGAGGGTAGTAATATATATTTCAGGGGGATTAGTTATTTTCATATTTTTTCAAATGTGCATATTTTTATGTTTTTAGAGTTTGTAACAAAAAATAAAAAAAATCTATAATTATATTAAAATTAATAGAATTCCCAATTCTATTTTATTTCATTACTGATGTTTGATGGATTTGATAAATTTGAATATCTAAGAATTATAGGATTACTGAAATGGTTGTTGCTCCAATATTCAATTTTTGAGCATAATTATTAATTTCAAATAATATATAAATCCATGGAACATGGACTATATTTTGAAAAATAATACGTTCATGTTAGGTTTATAATCAATATTACTTATTTTAATTACTCTCTAGTTCTTGATAAAACATTAACCATTCCATGTTAAATAAAACCTTATAATAATCACTTTAAATTTTTTATATAAAATTAGGTACTAAGATAAATTGAATTAGAATTCTTATTGAAACCCCTTTTCAAATATCACTCATTTAGAGTATATCCTTGTTTATGAACTCATTATGAATTCCAATTAATCCTTGAAATACCTAATTAGTTGAAACTGTATATACATATTCTATACACCTACCCTAATCTTGATCATTTTACATGGTTATAATTAAAAATGTTTTTGGGGATTTTTGTTTCATGGTATTTGAGGTAGGAAAGTATCCTTAATGTAAATATATAAATCCAAACCATTAATCATGGAAAATAGAGTTCAATATATTCATATTAATTCTAATTTACCTCTATTTCTTTAGAAAAAATATACGAAAATTTGTTTAAAAAAATAAAAAATTTTGAATAAAATATATTGTTTTCATTGTAATATTTTTTTATGAACCTCTAAGATAAAATAGAATTTTTTGGATGTAAATATCATATGTAAGTGGAATGGTTGTTGTGATATCATTGAGTGACAAACTTTTTTATCATGCATTATTATTTATGTTTTAAAAAACCAATTTTTATTTTTTCTCTAACACATTTTTCCAAAAAAACCATCACCAATTTAATGTCTTAAACATTCACACATTAATTTTATTCTTTGGGAGATAAAAAAGAAAATTAATTGTCATACGGTAATTCATGCATGAGTTTGAGATTTGGAAACACTTTTCATGTCCCAACATTATGTGACGATGAAAAATATTTATATGAAGATATGTTCGAATAAGCATACAAGAAAATTGAGGGTGGAATCAAATTTCATATGAGGGAATGAAAATTAGGGAATTGAGACCATATATGAATCATAATAATAATAATGACTAATCGAATTGAAATAATTTATTACACTAAAATCTTTCAACTAATATCAACTATATTATATAGTTATTCATGAATTAATTTAATATTTTAGAGAATTATGATAGTTAAGTGCAAGGGTATAACAATAGTTTAAAATTTTCATTTTTTTCATATATAAAGTAATTAAAAATTATACTAACTCCTAAAATTCTTGGTAAATTACATGAACTTGGTGATTTTTTAGGGTTTATAAGATGAGATATTAATCATAGATTAATATGATGAAATAAATTAAATATTTAAAGTTTTTAAATTATTTATTATGGTAAATATTTAATGTTTTGTATAAATGATCCTGTAGAGAAATAACAGTTGTGGATTGCCTATGTTAATAAGGTTACCAAAAACAATAATACACAAAAATAAAAAAAAATCAAAAGTATTTTATCCTTATTATAACATAGTATATAGATGATGAAATATCATAAGATATATCACAAATTCTTATACCAAAAACTAATTAACATAGGATTGAAATAACTCAGTGAAATGTCACATTTCCATCACAGCCTCAGACAAAAATAGGTAATGTGATGTATTTAAAGTTACATTTGTATCCCCAAATCATCAAAATTTCTTCTAGAGATGTTTTATGGGTAAAATTACCATATGAATGAAAATCACTGATTACATATTTATAGTACCATGGGACAGAGATGTCTCATTTTTCATATTGTGTTAGTAATACACACTGTGAACTCAACGAGTTAGAAAGGAATTGTGACACTCCAAATTTATAGAGATGAAAAAACATGAAAATTCAAGTAGTGATGAACTAGTTACACCAATATCACCAATAATAAAAATATCAATTTCTAAGGAGTTCTTAATCCTCAACCTAAGTAGTGAAATCACACATTTATAGTATATTTACCACACACATAAAACATTTCTAATAGTTCACATACTACACCAAAAAGATTAAAAATAAAGTAGTCTATGATATTAATGGATATTGATAAATATATGTGGCAAATAGAAAATTTTCATTCTCAAAGGTACCATCAAATATTCCCTATAAAAATTTCTTAACTAAATCAGGTCTCCCCTTTAAAAATAAGTAACATTGATATCAATTCTAGACAGAGAAGGTAGAATGTAGTGAGAACTAAAAACAAAGTGTCTTAATAAGGTCCCATCATCTAGATGGATATATTATAATATTATATAATTCAATTAAAAATGATAAATTATTAGCTAAAAGATAAAAATTATAATAACAAAGGTTTTGAGCTTTGGTAAACTTCCAAGGGATTTTGAATTTTTTTCATTTAGTGGATGGGTAGTTCTTGGAAAATATATTCAAAATGTAATTCAACGATTTGGAACACTTAATATTGTTGTTTTCAGACTTGGGTAAAGGATAAATGGTTTCCATAGGTGCTATATTGAGTTTCGGGAATGTCGCACTCCGAAATCTAAGAAAAGGTAAGGTCTAGATGGGGAACACGGTTTTTTTGAAACCGTATGGCCCACCAGAGAAACCCATGTTATCTATAGAAAGTGAAAAGATGTTAAACAAATGGAATGTGCATGGTTTCCCAAACCCTATGATTATCCTTCATGATTAAAGATACATGTGATGTATTCTAAAACTATTCATCACATGGTTAGAGCATTCATAGATCAAACCATGTGAGATAATCAGGTAAGGTATGGTTCATCGACCGTCAGAGCTGCATGGTGGTTACACTATTTGGGAAACCATTCACCCTAACCATGAATCATGTTTTTAGGGTGAAATATATATTTTTTCACATAATGAAACTATTAAACCATTTAATTTTCTTCCTCCTTTCTTATCTTCTAGCATGCACAACTCCCCCGCTTGTGGGTTCCCCCTCCGAATTATTTTAGGGATCATGATAACTCTATTTCCCATCACCATATTCGAGCACCATAAGTTCCTATAGTTTTTTCATGGTATGATTTATTTTCATTTTGAATATTTCTCTATTTATTTTTCTATTGGCCATGTTATCATGGTGAATGCCCATTTTCCATATTTGCATGGAAAACATCAATTTTATCAATTTATACCAAATCAGACCAAATCAAGACTTGATATTAGATGAGGGAAGCATTATAAGAATAAGTTCAGTTGTATACATATTTTTATTCAAGCTTCTATTGATTTATAAATTACTCCTTTGCACTGCATGATGTCTTTTTCCGTCTTTTTTATTTAAAATTTTATCTTCAATAGAAATTGTATTACACACCATGTGTTACTCATATTGGTTGTTGTTTATTACTTTGAGGTTGTCAACCTCAATAATGGACAATACTTGGGTATTATAGCTTGTTTTACCTATTATTAATTAATTGTATAAATTCAATTATTTCCTTATAAGCATTTGGCTAAAATTTTAAATCTACTTTCCCATTGTATGTAAAACCCCAATTGACAATGACAACTATTGAGTTGTTTGTAAAACCATGTATTATTTTTCCACATTCATTTATTATTTTTCTTCGGATGATCTATATTTTTTTATTACTTCTTCTATTGTTGCCTATTATTTTATTTCTGGATATACCCCTGTGATACTCTAATCATGAAGTTACAGTCTCCCCACTATCACCTACATAGAACCTCACCTTTATTTGCAGCCTATGGGGTATGGAGAGGTGTTATTTAGGCCATTTGGTGACCTTTACAACAACTAGATTAGTGTTTTGTTGGTTTGAGACATTAAAAAGTGGCATCAATGGTGGTTTTTTCATTATCATACTATTTTGGGCTGGTATTAAACAGTCTAGGAATGTGACATCCCTTGGAAAATAGTCGTTCAAGGGTGTAATCAACCCATGAATAAGGAAAAAACAATGTGTACAAGGATGGGATTGTTGTTCATGTCAATTTCTATTCTAGTCAATTATTATTTCACATAGTGTGATTGGTGTAATTCCACTTCTTATTAATCAAAGAAATTTATCGTACATGAATCATTATAGTCACATATAAATTAACATGTCATGAATATTGTATCCCACATAGTTGAATTTTTATGCAACCAACTGATTATGATTTTGTCCCTTGGGTGATTATATGCAATCCTTTGGTTTTCTTTAGCAGACCTATTTTTAAAACATTCTTATGTGATTATATTCCTAACTTCCTATTTTTTTACCCTGTATCTCTTTGATTATTGTTTGGGATAACATTCATTTTTAGACATGTAACTGGATTCATGGGTTGAATTTATTTTTTTGATTAAATATGAGCTAGTTTTTAGTTTTTAGTTGTATGTGACCCTTATAACTGCGGATGTTTAACTTTTATACTCAACACATCTCTTGATATTTTGTCATTCCTATAAAACATTTTCCAAATTTCAAAGCCGGTAAAGTTAAATTTCAAAGTGAATTGGCCTCGATTAAATGGGAGATAGTTTACATTTTATAAGTGTATCAGTGCTTCATAGATTTTGGAAAATAAACCCACATTATAAAAACATTATGTATAACCATGATATATTTTGAAATGCTGAAAATGTAAAAGTTATATAATTTTTATCAGAAATGAAATCGGTTTCCCTTATAAAGGCTTCAGACTCTATCACATGTGTGTGACGATCAATTTCATTACGTTACTAAATGAAACAATGGACCCAAGTATGTTAGATAGAGAATGTATTGATTGAAATAACCATCTATGGGTGTTTTGAAACCTTAAGAATTAAGAAAATTCTATTGGGATTCATTAAAATGAACCAATGTTGGCTTATCGGGACCCTCTTAGGTCTTCTTATTTTTTACCAAGTACTTTTGTTTTATAATTGGTACATAATTTTATGTTTTAAATATTTTAACAATTTAAATATTTAATTTGAATCAATTTAATAACATAAAATTGTATTTTATGTGTTATTTCTAGTTCAACCCCTAGTGTAAGGGTAGTTTAAGTGTTTCATTAAGTTGGCTTGGAATGGAAATGTGAGCATTTTCCATACGACCATATATATTTTTTTTGAAAAGGATTAGATGGTAGGTGTGGGGAATAGTGAAATTTATTTGGAATTAATTAATGAGAGGTTTAATTCTTGTGTTTTTAAGGGGCGAGCTCGAGGTAGGTAGCACCAATAGAGATTAACTTTCTATTTAAATCATGTGATCTTTCTAACATTTTCTGTCATTTAGGTGCAGTTGTACTTATTTTGACTCATAGATTCTAATTGAAACACTTTTTTGTATTGGTGGTCATGGTATCCTTATCCTTTTTATGAAGATTCGCATTTGGTAATGCTCTATTTCAACATGTTTCACATGCCTAGGAAATTGTCAGCTACTTCATAGGTCATGTGACAATATCTTCTTCCTCCTTGATGGATGAATTGGTATGCCATTTCCCATGATAATGGTAATATGGAAATTCTAACTATGGGATAAATATCTTATATTAACCACCTGATACATGGATATATAGGGGTAAAGACTATGTATAGTGATTATGAATTATTGTATTGCTTCTGAAACCTCATGGTAGTGTGTCTTTATATATGTATAACCTGTCAAGTTTCTAAATAAGATAAATATTGAATGAGTTCGATGTAATAATTAAGCCTTTTGTTATTTAGTACGTTCTCAGGTAATCTCTAGGGTATATTGACATGGGATTTAATGGATTAATGTTTCTGAGAATTCATGTTTTTACTTCAAGGAGAAAAATGTGTTTTGATATGATATTCAGTTTGAATTTTGTTTTTGAGAAAAATGATTTAATATTTTTTTTAAGGTGAGTTTGAACTAGTGTGATTATTAGTAGATATTCTGTCTTGACTCTTTTATTTCAGAAACACTTCTAAGGTGGGGAGTGACTTGTTACTATTGGGAAATAGAGTCCCTTCCATGTAGAAGGAACACAACCAAGGAAGACCATTTGGAAATTGTCATACTTTCTTGAATGCCATTAGGCCTTGCGAGTCTTGAATCATATCGGTGCTTGCAAGGAATCACGATAGTAAAATGGGGATCTTGTACGCAACCTCTTGAATCATCATTGGTTATGGGTGGACATCAATGGTTTTGTTTGAGTGATCAAAGGACCCATATGGTGGTACATGATTTAGATCAATTTATAATGATGTATCTGAAAGTGAAGCCAAGATCCTTATAAGAATTCTACTAGTGTTGTTTTGAATATACTTCATTATGGTCTATGGCTGTGGTTGGTTAGAAATTGTACCAAACACTTCACCACATATGTAATATAACTGTCTTAAGTAATTTAGTAACTCCTGATATCCTCTTAGTAGACACTTCTTTAAGAGATTAGCATGCCCCTATCTTGATGTCATCAGGGATGCACTAAGAGAGATTCAGTTCTATACAAAGATAAAAAGTTTCAAGTGTTCATCTATTATAATAACAAAGATTTATCATGGTCACACATTGGATGAGTTGCCTTTATGAATCCATTGTTAGTATTGACTGATACATGGGTTCCCCTACAAGATTTACATTGATGGACCCTTGAATACCGTCCATTTTCCTCTTACATAACCTCTAGCTGGATGCTTATCTAGGGCCAATCAATGATCTTACTTGAATGCATTTCCCTTTTACCAACATCTATCTTGTAAATAATGGAGTAGGATATATATTTCATGAATTCCTACAATTGTTTTGATTAATATGAGGTTATCCTGGACCTTTTTCCAGTCTAGGAGGTGATACTTTAAAAAATGATGGTGATTCCAGTGGGATGAGTCTATGTAACATCCTTATTCAAACTAAGGTATGATTCATTAAATTTTAAAGTTAAGGTTTGAATAATAACATCATCAAAAGTCTTATATGGATTCGGTTAACGTGCATATGGTAAACACATGATACCTTAGAAGAAGACATTGCGGTTTAGTTATGATTACAATGTCCATCTAAGTAGAGTGTGGTGGGAAATTTAGGATAAAGGTGGATATAGAAGTTATCATTCATATCTGATGTGTATAGTTAAAAGGAACCATTTCAAACCATGTTATTAGGTAAATTTTGTTGTGGTGTAAGGGTCGGAAGTATATTTTAAGAAATCATGCACAACCAATATTAGTAATGTCATTTGGGATTCAATATTTTCTTTTTGATGAGAACCCGGATATGGTCTTAGATGTAAATGGGTTCACCCAATTAACAAAATCATGCCATGATCATCTCTAGAACACTTAGTGGCATGATTTGTATGAAAATTATGAGGATGGAAGTTTCGTGCATCAAAAATGGAATTATTTTCAATTGAACAAATGGTGGACAAAAACATCAGTTAGATGTTCAAAGAGGTGATTTCATGATTGTGTCTCTAGTTAAATCGGCTTATATAGGAACCTTTTCTATGTTTTGGTTGTAAAATGAGTGTTTTATCAGGTTTTGATTGCTTAAATTTCATATAATAATTGAATTCTTGAAGGTTCGTCTTGAGTTTCGAAATGAAACATGACCATTTAAATGAGACATCGTGATCCATGTTGGTAAAATTATAATTTATTATTCCTAATGGCTTCTTTGGTAAGTGATGTTCCATAGTTAGGTGGTTGTAATGGCTTGTGTTTTGAGTCGTGGAATAATTCCATGGGAATTTGAATTTTGGAATTTAGTGGGTGGTACATTCATTGAACTAAACCTTATAATGTAATTCCATGAGTTAAAACACATAGAATAATTTTTTTAGAAAAGGGTGAAGGCGCAAGAGGATCCCATGGTTCTTTGTCGTGTCTAAGGAGCATGGGGCTCCAAAAACCTGAGAATGAGAATGTATGGATAGGGAACATGATTTCTCATAAACTGTACATCCTAATAGAGAAAACAATGCAACTGTAGTAGGTGAGAATAAGTGAAGCACATGGGCTGCACAACATTTTCCAAACCATAAACATAGGAAAAATGGTTAGTGACACATAGGTAGTATACTATCACCATTCACCACACATTTATTGTATGGTTAGAGAAAATTGTGTGAGAAAACTATGCAAGGTAGTATTTCTAGGTAGTGGAAGCCACATTGTTGGTGCATGGTTTGGAAAACCATGCTTCCAAAAAATGTGAGGTATTTTTTTAAGTTGAAATGAATTTTTTTTATCTTAATGAGGATTTTAAATCATTCTTCTTTTCTTCCTTCATTCTTTTATTCTAACATTTAAATCTCTCTATCCATTGGGTTCCTTCTCCTCTTTATTTTTTGGATCATGAAAAATCCATCCTCCTTTACTAGATTCAAGTTTTTTTATTCTCAATGGGTCCTCTTATTAATCTATACATTAATTCATAACTATTCTCCAATTATTTTCCATTTGACTATGTTATCATAGTGAAATCCCATTGTCTATATTTTTGGGGAAATGTTAATTTCATGGATTTATTCAAAAACATACCAAATCCAGCCTTAATATTGGATGAGTGAATCATACAAAGAATAATGTAGGTGGTCAATATATTTTTCGTTAAGTTTATATCACTTTATAAATAGAGTTGTTGCACAAAATGATGTCCATTGTTGTATGTTTCCTTTAAAATGCTTTCTTCAATATAAATTTTATTACACACCTTATATTACTCCCATTGAGCATTTTTTGATAGAATAATGTTGTCAAACTTGATCAAGGAAACACTTTTGGTTTTATGGATTGTTTTTCCACATATTAATAAACTTTATAAATTCAAAGATTTTATTATATGCATTTAGATTAAATTTTAAAATGATTTACACCTTTTAATAAAAATCCTAACTAATAATGGAACCTCATAAGTGCCATGTAAGAATGGGTATTGTTTTTTGGTATTTAGTTGTTATTATTCATGCACAACTCTGTACTTCATTTATTACAACATTTTTTTGCCTATTTTTTAATTTAATATAAACCATTGTCATAATATGATCATGAGGGTATAATCTTCCAACTATTACCTCATTAAAACCTCACTTAAAGTCAGTATCCTCTGACACAAATGAAGGTGGACCTTAGGAAATTCGGTGACTAGTTAAACTACTTGTTTAGTGATCTGTTGGGTCAAGACAATACATAAATGTTGATTAAAAAAAAGTCAAAAGTCCCTAATAAAGAAGCATTATAGATCCTATACATAAATAATTTATTTAGGATTTTATAGTTTTTTACATTTCATTTAACACTGTTGTG
This sequence comes from Viscum album, assembly GCA_963277665.1. Lineage (NCBI taxonomy): Eukaryota > Viridiplantae > Streptophyta > Magnoliopsida > Santalales > Viscaceae > Viscum > Viscum album. The sequence goes on along the minus strand of OY728150.1, from coordinate 1,204,405,773 downwards.
TTATTCTATTTCAATAATGCCCCGACCCTAGTTACCCAGAGTCAGTGCATTATTACATAACATTGGAAAGATAACAAAAGATCAAGTCTCGAAACATAGATTAGTTTAGTAGCCATTGAAATAATAGATACATTCATAAGTTTTAAATTACATTTTAAAATGAAAAACAATGAAAACATAGTCTCCATAGGCCACAATCAGATCCCTTATGCTATCCCTATTAGTCAGTCATAATATACTTTTTTGCATCATGGGAAAAATAAAACTTAGAAAGGGGTGAGATCGGATGCTTTGAAAGGAGAAGAATATAGTGGTAATTTTCATAAATAAGCATGAAAATTAAAGGCAATGTATAAGACTAAAACAAAAGCCTTTTAAACCAAAATTTCAGTATAATAAGTATAAGATAAACTAAAATAATTCCATTTACTTATTCATATGGATATTCTACTGGTCTAATAATCACATGAAATATCAATGGCCATTTTCATAATGATGGAATCCATAATGTCAAACATTAATTTCTGTGTTAAGGACTCGTACCAGGACCTAAGGGTTAATTGTAACCAGACCCCAACCCAGAGATCTTATGTAACTAGACTCCAACCCGGAGAGGCACTATAATGGAACTCTAACTCGGATATCCTCTGTAACAAGACTCCAACCTGGAGATCTTTTGTAACTGGACTCCATCCCGGAGAGCCTATGTAACCAGAGTCCAACCCGGAGGGTCTGCTGTAACCAAAACCCTACCCAGAGGGCTTACTTTTACTAGTCCCCAAACCGGAACATACAAGTCCAACACATTCATCTTATGAATATGTTGAAATATAATTTAAAAATTTGTATTAAAACTATTATACAAAATTTCAAAAATATATCCATAAAACATGAATGGAATAAAAATAACTCATACACTGTCAAACATATCAAAAAACCATTAATACAATATGGAATATTTTCATCATAATAAATCAACTTCAAATATGCGTAAAATTTATCAAAATATGTTGACATAAAGGAAATCAAAACCATTTAAGAGAAATATCACTTTCTATTTTTGAAATAATTTAGGAGGCTCATAATTATAAAGAAAAAATTTATTTTTAAAATATTATTATAAATTATAAGTTAATCTTCAACGATGTTATAATGGAGGAAAATAGATGCACCTGTTGTATAAGTTAAAAAAACATTTTTACCTTAATTTTGTCGAAAAAGTCATAAAGTTCCTTATTTGGATAATGAAAGAAAGATTCCTTTCAAACACATATTTCGTCAAAAAAGGGTATAAATAAATATAACCCATTTTCAATTAAATAGTGAAAATGTTTTTAAATAAATTTTTAAGAAAACGTGGATGTTGATGATAAAGAGGACCCAGTAGATAATTATGTCTAGACAACATTGGAAAATGAAGAGGTTGTAGAATTAACCATTACCTTGTACTTTTCCTTAGTCGAGGGTATTTTAACATTATGTATAATAGTTAAATCATTTTTATTAAATTATACATGAAATATATAAATAAATATGATATCGTATATGATCTTTTAATATTTCATTGTTAATGATATTTTAGTAGTATCATCATTTCAGGTGTTAACTAATTTTTTTTCCTTTATATGTTTTGTTAAGTAAGTAATGTTTGTTTTGTATAGGATGTATCTTATTCAAATTAAAAATTATATTAATTCTTTAACAATTATTTTTAATCAACAAATGAAAATTATTCTTGAATGGATACGATTGGGAATGAATCTCATTGCGTTTATGGAGACGGTAAACCATATGTACACTCGAGCGACAATATCATTCTTTTGATGTTAAATTCATATACAATTATATGGTACATAAAATATAAAGAATCATTATCATGTTATATTTATTATTTAAATAATTTACACTCATTATTATACCCATCCAAATGATGAAGTATTTGAATAAAAACTACAACACGACGTGGAGACGGTAATCCGTACTTACACACATATGGTGAAATTTTCATTTATAGGATGGATAGAATAATGAATATGGTTTTACCATTTTTATAATAATATCAAAGTATATATAATATACTGGATTTATTATTTTATAATGGAAATAATAAATAATGAGGAAGTAGAAGAGGAAAAGAACTAGAAAGAGGTGATGAATATTTGCATATTCTTCGGGTTCTTCCTTTGGATTTGATCAAAATGGATTTTAAATTGGATTTATAACTAAATTAAGGCCTCCATAATTAATGGAGGAATGTTGGGAGGATATTTGGGAAGGGGTTGTCTGAGTAAAATGGATTTGAAGGTGTGAATTTAATAGAATGGGAAGTGCCCTTTTATAAGAGAGGTTAGGGTCACTTTAGAAAAATATTGAAATATTATTTTATAATAAAATAATTTTAGGTTTATAATGGCTTAAAAAAGAATTATTTAAAGATTAAGGTGTGTATGGTTTGAAAAACATTCAAACAATAGGTTTTATATTGGTTTACGTTACTATATTAAACTTATCTTTTAGATTTAACTATTAGTTAAATAGTTAGACATTTACCATGTCTATTTGTATTTCTAAATTATATGGTTAGTAAACATACTATAAACTTCCAAAAAACTTCAAGTGGTTCATTAATGATTCAAATATAATTATATATACTTTTTGGTCGATCCTTAGATTTTTAGGATTATTATATCAAGCAATAATATGTTATTTATTTTAAAAACTCATTTATGACAATTGTGACATTATTTAATAAGTGATTTTTGTTAAAAGACAAAAACATTACTACTTATAAATAAATACACTTTATCAACCCTAACATGATATAATCACTTCTAAAATTTTCTTATAGAATCAAAAATTTTAAATTATATTTATTTTAGTTTTTATAATATCATTTATTTGATTGTTTCATTATTAAGGAAAATACAGCATCATTAATGTTTACTATATTAATATATTTACATTATGCCTAAAAATTAAAAATAAAATATCCTATGTTAGGAAATATTTTTAAATTTCTAATTACTATTTATAGTAGATTTTATATTCTGTGTATCCCTATATTTAAAATAGTTTAGTTATTAAACTTTGAATTTATCTCTTTTAAATGTATTTTAATAAAATAATAATAAATGTCCTAATCTAATCCATGTAGACTAAAGTGGTTAATAATTTATTCATATGGGTTTTTTGGTTGAATTATAATCATCAAATAGAATTTGGATATGTGTTAGGGTAATAATAATATCATTATTACCAATAATAACCCTATTTACTTTTAACTGTGGTAAATAAATGTAAAAAATGTACTAATCACCAAAAACTATTTTCATCTTATTCAACCACATTTTAATTAATGATATAAATTGTGTCTCTTGGATTTTTGAAATTAAACCCATAGAATCAGTAAATTTAGGTTTTATGGAAATCTGTAAATTCTCATTGGAGGTGGGTAAAAGAAGGTAAAAAGTTCAATAAGATTTTTATATATCTAAACACCTTATAAAATGACTCCAATGAATTACTTTGAAAATATATAGGTATTATATTTATATTTTGACCTAAAAGAAATTTAAATAAAATAAATAATTATTTAAATAAAAATTCGGTTTTAAACAATTTTTCAATGTTTTTCACTATTCATCAAAAATTGAATGTTTTCAGAAAAAGACCAAAAAATTACCGTAAGATAATTTCGATATTAAAAATCCAAAAATGAAGTCCATTTTTAAAGATAAATTTTTAAAAATTTCAAAATGTGGGTATAACTATTCATAACAACTAGTTTGACTGGTCGTAGTGTGTTAGAATCTCAAAGTTGCGTACAATGCATGTTATTGAATTATTGAAAGGGAAACGTACCGTGGAAGCTTGTGGTGTTACATTTTTCCCTCATTAAAATAATTTCATCCGTGAAATTTTTATAATACTAATGCACAAAAATATTCTGGTGGTTTTTCATCATAAGTTCCTCTGTTTCCCACATTGCCTCTTGTATCATATGGTTTCTCCATAGAACTTTTACCGGATGAGTCATCCGATTTCTAAGCACTTGTTATCTGGTATCACGAATTTTGATAGGCTCTTTACAATAAGATAAATCAGATTTTAGTTCAATTTTCTCATAGGTGAGTACATGCATTGGTCCAGACATGTATTTTCTCAATATTGAAATGTGGAACACATCATGAACATTGGAGGGTCTTGGTGACATTTCCAAATGGTATGCTACAACCCAAATTCGTTATAGAACTTTGAAAGGTCAGATGTATCTGGGACTCAATTTAACCTTCTTACTGAATCGTATAACTCCATTCCATGGATATACCTTTTAGAAAACATGATCTCTTATCTGAAATTCCAAATACTTTCTTCAGTTATCGACATATCTCTTTTGCCTATGTTGGGAGGCTTTGATGTGAGTTTGGATAACCATAACATTTTCCATATATTCCTCAAAAAGTTATGGGTCTAGGAGTATTCTTTCACTAACATCATCACAATAAGTTGGTGTGTGACATCTCTATCCATATAATGCTTCATGTGGTGCAATCTAAATACTTGAATGGAAGCAATTGTTATAGTAAAATTCTACCAGAGGTAAATATTGATACCACATACCTAGAATGTCATGTAAGAAAGATATTAACATGTATTATAAAGTTTGAATAGTCTGTTCTTATTGTCCATCAGTTTGAGGGTGGTAGGAAGTGCTCAAATGAAGTTCAATATCCTAAGCTTCCTGAAGACTTTTCCAAAATATTGATGTAAAATGGCGATCACGATCAGAAACAATCGATAAGGGTACTCCATGATGTCTTAAAACATCATTAATATATAGTGTTTCCATACGTTCAAGTGGTAAATATTTTCTTATATCATGAAAATGTGCGGACTTGGTAAGACGATCAATAATGACCCATATTGCATCATTCCTTCTTGGTGTCTTTGGTAGCCCCATGACAGAGTCCATCATAATATTATCCCATTTCCCCTCAGGTATGGGAAGAGGTTTCATAACTCATCCAGGCTGTTGTCTTCCAACATTCACTTGTTGACAAACCTTACATCTTGACACAAAATCTGAAATATCCCTCTTCATGTTGTCCCACAAAAAATGTTCCATCAAATCCTTATACATCTTAGTGCTTCCAGGATGTATAGGGAAATTGGAGCTATGGGATCATCCAACAATTCCATTTTTATATTAGGTATGTCAGAAACACAATGTTTTTTCCCAAATTTCAAAATTCTATCTTCATATATGAAGTCACTCAATCTCCCATCGTTCAAAGCTTTAATTTTCTTTTGAAATTCCTTATCATCATTTTTAGAAATCTTTATCATTTCTAGTAAAAATGGTTTTGCAACTATTTGAAAAATTATTGATGTTTCACCTTCCATGATTATTCCAATATCCATTTTCACTTGATCCATGAATATATGATCCCTTTCAACATTCATCTTTTTCAAAACTCCACGATCCATTCAAATCAAAGCATCTGCCACCTTATTTTCCTTCCCATGGTGGTAGTGTATAATGAAATCTTAATCCATGATTAGTTCAAGCCATCTCCTTTTGACTCATGTTGGGTTCTTTCTGTGAGAAAATATACTTTAAACTCTTGTGATCATAATATATCTCACATTTTTCACCACAGAGATAATGTCCGCATATCTTTAAAGAAAAGAATACAATTGCTAACTCAAGATCATAAGTAGGATAGTTTTGCTCATGAATTTTCAGTTACCATGATGCATAGGAGATACATTTATCATTTTTCATAAGGGCAGAACCAAACCATTATTTGAAGAATCACTATAAATAACAATCCCCTTATTCATCAATGGTAGAGTCAAGATAAAATCATTTACTAATATTCTCTTCATTTATTCAAAACATTCTTCACACTCTTTTTTTCGAACAAATTTAACCCCTTTACATGTGAGCTTGGGTAATGGGTTAGCCAATCGGGAAAAATTCTGGACGAAACGCCGATAATAACCTGCTAAACCAATAAAATTATGTAACTCAGTTATACTCATCGGTGTTGGCCATTCTGAGATTTCTCTTGTCATTGAAGGGTCAATAGAGATTAAATCCATAGAGGCAATATGGCCATGAAAAAAAATCTCCTAATGCCTGAATTCACACTTGCTAAACATCCCATATAATTCATTTCTTCTGAGGGTTTTCGAAATGGTGCACAAGTGATTTTTATGATCTTCATTGATTTTTAAGTATACCAAGATATCATCAATAAATACCACTAAAAGTCATCAAAATATTCCTTGAAAAGTATGTTCATTAGATCCATGAAAACTAAGGGTGCATTAGTTATCCCAAAAGGCATTACTTAAAACTCGTAATACTCATACCTGGTTCGAAATGTTGTTTTTAGAATGTCTCCCTTCTTCACACAATATTGATGACATCAAGATCCATGTTGAATCATTGAAAAATATTGAGGTTCATGAAGTTGGTCGAATAAATCATCAATACAAGGTAGGGGATACATGTTCTTTATTATTATAGCATTGATCTCCATGTAGTCAATGCAAAACCTCATAGATCCATATTTCTTCTTAACAAAAAGAATAGGGGATCCCCAAGGAGAAAAAATAGGGGGAATAAATCATTTATTACTCAATTCCTCTAGTTGCTTCTTTAGTTCCACTAATTCCATAGTGTCCATTCTATAACGAGTCTTTGATAAGGGACTTGAACTAGGAATTAAGTCAATAGAAAACAGAATTTCTCATTCTAGATGATGTCTAGGTAAATCATATGGAAACACATAAAAATATTCTTTCACAATAGGTCATTCCTCTATTTTATCATTCCTTTCCCCACCCATAGTTATTTAATTCTCTTCAACCCCAATAATTTAATTTATTTGAGCTACTGGGGGTGGATCTAGATAAGAATCATATGGTGATGTTTCTTCTCTAAAGATAAGGTACACCTTAGCATTATTGAAAATTTTAACCCCCTTATTCTTAAAATAAATATTCACATCTTGGTCTATATGCCAATACATACTAAGGATTATATCAAATTAAACCATGGTTATGATGATGATATTAGCTGTTAAATAATGTTTATATTCCTTAATGAGAACTGTTTCAAAAAAACGTTGTTGCAATGATATTTCCCTTAGGATTTTTTACTGACAAAAACCTTGTTAAATCAAATTGGAAATATATATTTTCTTATCAAAGTAGGAAGATATGAAACAATGCGATGATATAGAATCAGATAAAGCATTATCCATACTTGAGGAAACCATTAAATTACCTGCCACCATGTCTTTAGGAGTTTCAACCTTAGAAGCATTTATCACATAAGGTTGGCCTTGTTCCCTTGGCCTTTTAAGAGGTAAGATTCCATGATGATTAGGAAATTCATTTTCATAATGCCCCTTTTCTCTATAATTGTAGCATTCAACATTGACGACCTCTTTCTTCACTTCGTAATCATGGTCTTGGTGGCCTTTTTCACCACACTTGTAACAGACTCCCATTCCATTCATCCAATTACTGGGGTGTTTCTTACCACATTTACTAGAGGATGGATATTTAACTTTTCTCTTCTTCCCCTTATTTCCATTTCTATAGTGTTCTTCAGATCTCTTCTAATCTTTCATTTCCTAAAAGTCATAAGACATTGAGAATTCATTTTATATCATAATAGCGCATGAGACAATATCTTTGTATGATAAGACGGATTGTGAGACTAATGATCATTGGAGAAATGGTTTTAACCCATCAAGGAATCGATCAATATTACTCCTTGGGTTACATATATAATATTTTGCATGTCTTGCTGACCCTGTAATGTTATCCTCATGCTTTGAAACATTCTAATCCTCTTTTTTCCTCGGACTCAAAAATTGTATTTCCATATCTGCATGTTGGTCACGAGTTAAGTATTTGTCTAAGAAAATTTCATTATACTCCCTCTATTCCATAATTGATACTTCTTCATCTTCCTTTGTGTTTTGAATCAATGACCACCATTGATCAGCATATCCAGTGAGGTGATAAACCGCAATGATGACTTTTTCTCTTTCACTACTCCCCAAAACAAGAAATATGTTCTCTAAGGAACTTATCCATTACTCAGCTACCAATGGATTTGTACTCCCAATGAAAGTTGGTGGTTGTGGCATCATGAAGCAGTCTAACATTGATCCTCCGCGTTGTCAATCGGGGTGTTCCATACGAGTAAGTTTATTATTCTTATCCTGAGTGAGTTTTCCCAGTATGGTTATAAACAGATCCACACCAGTTTCCTCACCAGCACCACTAAAAATATTTTGGGCAGGAGGTCAATCCCTACATGGATCACATGCATTGATACAGTTTCCATCACTTCCACTAGGTGCCATCTCTATATAATGGAATACATTAAATTAGTTTATGAATCAAAATAAATAATTCCAAACTTGTAAAACACTTAACATAAATGGATCAGTTTATAGATATAATCCAAAATCATAAAAATGTTTAATTTGAGGAAGTATATACTAAAATATCCTTCATAATGGTTTGTAAGGAAAATCAGAATTATCCTAAGTATATCCCCCGAGGGAGTCGTAACCAAGAGTGTAGCAAGGCCCATTGTCGTCCAGCTATTCTCGTTCAAGTCTAGCTCAAAGTGGTGTTTTTGGGTTTTACCCATAGGTACATCTGTTCCAGAGCCCCCTCTACCAGCTCATATCTAGACAAGGAGGTATTGCATGGAAAAATAAGAATATCTCTACAATAAATTTTTTTTAGGATGTTCATCTATACTAATTCTCAAAGACTATATTATGGTAGTGTGCTCTAATAAGAGTTTATGTAAATATAGTTTCCAAGGCTTGTACTAAACGTCATATGATACCAAATGTAACGCCTCAACCCTTGTTACCCAGTGTGGGTGCATTATTACATAACATTGGCATGATCACAAAAGATTTTGTCTCTAAATACTAATTAGTTTAGTAGCCTTAGAAATAATAGATACATTCATAAGTTTTACATTACATTATAAAATGAAAAACTACAACAACATAGTTTCTATAGGCCACACTCATATTCCATAGAATATCCCTGTAGGTCAGTCATTATATACATCTTCGCATCCTGGGATAAATAAAACATAGAAAGGGGTGAGCTCAGATGCTCAATAAGGATAAAAATATAGTGGAAACTTTCATAATTATGAAAAAAAATTTAAGGTAAATTATAAGAATAAATCAGAATCCTTTTAAACTTGATCATTAGTATAATATGGAAAATATAAAATAAAACAATTCCATTTACTTATTCACATGGATATTCTACTAGTCTAATAGTCAAATGCAATATCAATAGCCAGTTTCACAATGTTGGAATGCATAATGCAAGACTTTAATTTCTATGTCAAGGCCTCGTGTGAGGACCTCGGGGATAACTCTAACTGGACCACAACCCGGAGATCCTCTGTAACCAGACTCTAACCCGGAGAACCTCTCTAACCATACTCCAACCTCTAGAGCCTCTGTAACCGAACAACAACCTGGAGAGCCTCTGTAACTGTACACCATCCCTGAGAGCCTCTTTAACCAGACTCCAACTCATAGGGTCTTCTGTAACCGGACCCCAACCTGGAGGGATTACTTTTACAAGTCCCCAATATGGAACATACTAGTCCAGTGCATTCATCTTAAGAAGAGGTCGAAATATAACATAATCATTCATATTAAAACTAGAATACCAAATGTCAACACTTTAACCATAAACCATGAATGGAAAAAAATAACTCATAAACAATCAAACATATCACAAAACCTTAAATACAATATGGAATATTTGTATCATAAAAAATAAACTTCAAACATGTGTAAAATTTATCAAAGGATGTTTACATAGATGAAATCAAAACTATTTGAGAGAAATATATCTTTCTATTTTAAAATAATTTAAGAGACACATAATTATAAAGAAAACACTTATTTTGGAAATATTCTTATAATCTTTTTATTGAATCTTTGACGATGTTATAACGGCTGAAAATAGTCGCACCCGCAATATAAGTTAAAAAAACATTCTTACCTTAATTTTTTTTCGAAAAAGTCATAAAGTACCTTATTTAGAAAACAACAGAAAGATTCTTTTCAAAAACATATAAGGTTAAATAAGGGTAAAAATGACTTTAAAACATTTACTATTAAATAGTAAAAATGTTTTGAAATACATTTTTAAGAAAACACCGATGTGGATGATAAAGAGGTCCCAGTAGATAATTACATATAAACAACCTCGGATAATGAAGAGATTGTAGAATTAACACTTACCTTATAATGTTTTTAGTCAAGTGTACGTTAACCTCTTGTATAATAGTTAAATAATTGATATTAAATTATATATGAACTATATACATAAATATGATATCATATATGATCTACAAATATTGAATTGTTAATGATATTTGAATAGTATCATCATTTTAGGTGTTAACTAACTTGTTTTTCTTTATATGGTTGGTTACGCAAGACAGGTTTGTTATTGATATGATGTATTTGATTCATATGCAGAATTATATTATGTTCTTAAACATTGTTTTTAATCATCAAATGAAAATTATTCTTGAATGGATATGATGGAGAATGAATCTCATCGCCTTCATGGAGACAATAATCCGTATGTACACACGAGCGACAATATCATTTTTTTGATATTAAAATAGTATATAATTCGATGGTACATCATAAATACAGAATTATTATCATGTTATATTTATTATTTAAATCATTTTTACTCATTATTATACGAATCCAGACGATGAAGTATTTGAATAACTAACTACATCACGATATGGACACTGTAATCCGTACATACGCACGTATGGTGACTTTGTCATTTATAGGATGAATAGAATAATTAATATAGTTTTAAAATTTTAATAATAATATCATAGTATATATAAGATACCAGAGTTATTGTTTTAGAATGGAAAAAATAAAGAAAGAGTATGTGGAAGAAGAAAAGAAATTGAAAGAGGTGATGAAATATTTACCTCTTCTTTGGGTTCTTCCTTTTGATTTGATAAAAAGGGCTCCTTTGGTTGGCTTTATGACTAAAGTAAGGCCTATAGGATTAAGGGAGAAAATTTGGGAGGATATATGGTTTGGGGTTGGCTATTCCAAATGGATTTGAAGGTGTGAATTTGAGAGAAGGGGAATTTCTCTTTTATGAGAGTGGTGAGGGTAACTTTAGGAAAAGATTGAAATATTATTCTATAATAAAATCATTTTTGTTTTATAATGGCTGAAAAATAAATTATTAATTGTATAAGGTTGGGATTGGTCAAATTACTCTCAACCAATGGGTTTTAGACAGGTTTATGTCCCTATATTAACCTTATCTTTTAGATTTAACTCTTAGTTAAATAGTTTAACATTTACCATGTCTTTTTGTATTTTTATATTGTATGGTTAATAAACATAAAATAAACTTCCAGGAGAACCCCAAGTGGTTAATTAATGATACAAATGTCATTATATAAGCCTTTTCTCCAAAAATTATATTTTTAGGATTATTATATCAACCAATTATATTATATTTGTTTTAAAAACTCTTTTATGTAAATTTTGATATTATTTAATAATTTATTTCTGTTAAAGTCATAAAAAATTATTAATTAAAAATAAATACATTTAATCAACCCTAACATGTCATAGTAACCTCTAAATTTTTTTATGGAATAAAAACTTATAAATTATATTTGTTTCAGTATTTATAATATCATTTATTTGATTGTTTCATTAATAAGGAAAATACTGCATCATTATTATGTCATATATAAATATATTTATTTTATTTACAAAAATTATATATAAAAGATCATGTGATATTAAATATTTTTATATTTATTATTAATATTTATAGTCTCATTTATATTGTGTTTAACCCTATATTAAAAATCGTTTAGTTATTGATCATTGAATTTAACTCTTTTAACTCGTATTTAAATAAAATAATAATAAATGTCATAATCTAATCCATATAAGCAAGAATGGTTCATATTTTATTACTAATGTTTTTTTGTTAGAATTATACTTATCCAATAGAATTAGGACATTTTTTAAGGTAATAATAATATAATATTTACCGTTAATTTCCCTATTTACTTTTAACTGTAGTAAATAAATGTAAAATATAAGGCCCCAGCCTTAAAACTTACTTAATCTTGAGCTATTACAATATTACACATTAAATATCTTTTCAAATTTATTGTTTTAGAGAATTAGATCATTAAAATTGCATTACATTCCACATTTAAACAAAGTGGTTACATAAAAGATAGTATTCATTTTTCCCATCAACGGAAACATATTTAAAATAAAACATGGATTCTATCTTGAGACTTCTTTGACACTATCATCATATCATGTACCCTTCCCTTGACCTGTGAAAAAAATTCAAAAACATGGGATGAGCATAAAAATCTCAGTGAGGGATATAAAAATATGGAAAGGAAACAAGAGTTCATGTATACATAAGAATGAAATCATACTTTATCCATAAAACATAAGCACTTTAACATACCTTATAAAAATCATGAATAAATCATAGAAATCATAAGACATAAAGGTAACTTGAGGAATTCATAACATTCTTAAGTAGAGAGTAACCCTTTTGGTTATGTTTGGAATAACCACCATAATATATTCCCTAAATCTCTTCGGAGAAACCTTAATGTTTCACTCCTTCGCGTTACCTAATGCATTGGAGAGCTATATCGGGCTCACCCGCCCTTAGTTTATCACGGAACCACACATCTCCATAAACAATTCCCATTAACCATAACATAATCGTAGCACATAACATAAGCAGAAAGGAAATATAACATTCCCATATTGAAATAACAATATAACATTTTAAGATATTGAAATAATAAATCCATTATAAAAACCATTTTCGAAACCATTTAAAACATTTAATAAATAGATTTTTGAATCAAAGTGTCCCAAACCACTTTGATGGTTTTAACATTTTAAACCATTAATATCCATATAAACGAATCCTTAAAACCATTTTGAAAACATGGATATTAATGAGAAATATTTATAAGAATAAATCATTAAAACATTTAAAACCATATTTTTGTTAAAGGGTTTTTAACAAAATGAGACACACTTGAATACAATAATTGAGGAATAACATTTAATCAGAACTTTATAATATCATGAGAATAAAGGAATTCATGATATAATATTTCAAAGGACAGTATATACACCATATAAGAGTTAATTGGTGCCTAACAACAATGAAGTCTCAATAGAAATGTAAAATGAGATGAAATCCTATGTAAAGAAGGTATCCCTAAATCAAGGATAAATAAATCTCATAATTATGTGTGACAAATATAAATACACCAAATATAATCGGATATTAAGTGTAAAACAATCAAAGTTCATTCACACGTATTCAAAGGATGACATATTCAATAACTACATGTTGAACCCAAGGAAATCGAAATTGGGTTAAGAAGTTCCCTTGACAGCCTAACGACATCACATCAAATTTTAGAAAAAGATTTGATGAGAGATATAAAGGGTATCTAAACTCTTGGAAATAAAATTTAAATCAATAAGGATATAGAAGAACATATCCAAACATAATAGTATTTGAATTGAAAGACATAACAAAATAAGTCTTTTAAAAAGAGGAGGGTGAAAGGTTCCCATACCGACATGGGTATCGTTCAAAACATACACTCCGTGAAAGAAAGACAATAATAAATTAATGTAAATACTAATAAATGAAAGTATATTACACAATGTGTAAAATAATGGGCATTACATACACCAATCAAAGGAAATTGTGGAAAATGTAGCATAAATCTCATGGGAATAAAAGTGAGATGAAAAATCCCTTACGAAAACTCGGCAGCCTAACAGAGCCAATTAAAACATAAAAAATGGATTGCTGAGATCAAATAGGGTCTCTATAATTATTAAAATAAAGTTTACAGTAAGAGGAATATAAAATAACATCCCCCAACATAACAATGAGGAGCGTAAAAGAAGTGTCATAAAGGAGAGTACTTAAAAAGAAAGAGAGAGGTTAGATCTCTTACGAAAATTCGGCAGCCTAACGGCGCCACTCAAAACTTCCAAAATGGATTGATGAGAGAGAATATGGTCTATCATCATATGAAAATAAAAATTACAGTATAATTAATATAAAATAACAACCCAATCACAAGAAAGATGCGCTTAAAAGGAATGACATAAAAGAGTGTACATAAAAAGAAAGAGAGGGGTGGGGTCCCTTACCTCGGGTCCGACTTGACTCGATCATTCTTTAACGTCTTGAATAATAAACTTGAGTTAATTTATACTTTCTTAAGAACCTTTATAAAGTTAATTATTCCTTTTATATCACTTATTTCCATGTTATAAACATTATGTAATCATTTAAGTAAATAATGTTTATTTTGTCGATATTTGGTTCTTAAGTCAAAAATCGACTTCTTACAATTACATGTTGTTCGTGTGGTCAAAGGTTCATTATATCCAGAATTATATTAATTATTTTGATATCATATATATCCATAATATACATGTATTTATAATATTACATAATCATTTATAGGTAAGAAATGAAATGCACCGTTCATGGAGACGGTAAGCCGTACGTACGCATGAACGCTACTTTCATTTCTATGTCATATTAATGGAATTAAAACAGAATGAGAAGTATTTATATATTAAATACAGAATTATATTCATCATTTATATGTAGCATACATCATATATAATAAATTTAAATAAAACCTTTATAAATCCCACATATGGCATTAACGAATCAAATCACTTTGAGGGGGCAGTAGTCTGCACTTCCTAAAATGAAATTATCGTGATTACCCACAATGGAAACCATAAAGGTATGTCAGAAAAGAAAAATACAGAAGCTTAAGTAAAAAATAAACATATTATATATCATATATAAATATAGTGACATCTTAATGTCTACCTATTAAGGTGTTATATGAGTGTTGAACAATCATCGTTTCATGAGGCAGAAATTCTCCATCCACAGAAACAGTATGTTCTTTAACCATTTGATGTAGGTGTGTGTAAGTGTAGATAGAATGATTATTATAAAAAAATCCTAGTATATTTATTATACTGGAGTTGTTACAAAATAAATGAATAAAAATATTTTTGGGGGTTGGAGAAGCAAAATAAAACAAAAGAACACAAGTGAAGACATTACCTTAAAATCGGGCAACTATTTTTGATTTGAGCTATAAGGCTTCCTTGGGAAGACTTCTGAACAAAGTGAGGCTTCTAGGAGTAATAGAGGAATGTGGAGAGGCATAATGAGCAGGGGTTGGCAGAGCCAAAGGCTTGAGAGGTGTGGGTAAGGTGGTAGAGGTGGGGGCCTTTTATAAGAGGAGAGGAGGGGCACTCTTGTAAAGTTACAAAATGTTACTTTATTTTCAAATGAGTTTCGGATTTTAAATGTCCCACATTGAGGTATTTCGAGGATAAGGTGGTAATGGTTCGAAATATACTCATCCAATAGGTTTTTGACAAGAGAATGTTATAGTTTTAACATTATCTTTTCATTTTATTTAAATCCTTTATTAATGAGGTAATTGTTGCATCATCATGATGTCATAAATAATTTAATTTATTTAATGTCTAAAAATTATTAAAAAAATATCATGATGTATGAAATCTTTTTATCTTTATAATTATTATTTATATCCAAAAATATTACTTGTATAACCCCATTTAAAACTTTTTTTAGTGAAACATCTCATACTTGTGACATTTTTATTTTAATTTTAAATAAAAAGTTATTTACGTCATTTTCCAACCAAAGTTGCTCCATGGGGTCCCCAAGTTGACCCATGTATTGTCTTGGTCATCCATGACACATTCAATGAGGGTAGGACATGTTTCTAGGTCATTTCACATTATTAAAACATTATTTTTACCTTAAATTACACTAATTACCTCTAATCGCGATTAAGAACATAAACGTTACTATTCACCAAAAAATTATTTTAATCCCATTGAACCACATTTTACTTCCTAATTAAAACCATGTATGTTGTATTTTTGAAATTAAAAACATAGAGGTGGCAAAGTTTTATTTAAACGAAAAATTAGTTTCTTTAACTACCACTTAGTGGTTTCACTATTCATAAAAAATTGAAGTTTTTCAGAAAAATAAAAAAAATTCACCCTAAGCAATATTTGTTATTCCGAACTAAAAAATGATGTCTATTTTACAAAATTCAAATAATATTATTTTCATTAATTAATTTAACAATTAATTCCCGTTGTAAAAACAAATAGCGTGTTTTTATGAAACAATATCTATTAAAAGATTGACACTAGTTTAAGTCCAATTTCAAAGTGAAATTAATTTCAATGACCACTATTGGATTAAATGGTAAAAATATATTATAATTTTACTTTTAAAACAATTCAAATGATAATCTAACAATATAAATAAATTAGATTAAAAAGAGGTTTTAATTAAAATACAACATTTTTCACTATTCATTAAAAAATGAACTTTATTAGAAAGATACCAAAAAATTACACAAAGTAAATTTTGATGTATCTATTCTAAAGAAGAATTTTATTTTGTCAAATATAACTCATATTGTAAAAAATTGGATTTAAAAGAGGTTCACCATCAAAAGGCGGTTAATCGACCTTCTAAAGAACATTAGAATGTTTAGGCTTAAAAATTTAATTCATTCACATTATTAGTCCTCTATCATTTATTGGAAAAAGTAAAAATATTTGACAAACATATATAATCATTTTGTAGTTAGTTCTGTTCATTCCCGCCATTACAACGGCTAGGTGTTAACTACCTTTTAAAATAATATTATTTTATTATTAGAGTGCAATGTAAGATTCCCAAGAAACTCGTTGTTGCGTCTTGGGTACGCCATCGAGCATAGCGTCCCCTTTAAGGTCATATTAATATTTTATTCACAAAAATGGATAAATATAAAAATGTCATATTCTTTATTTACCTGGGGTGTTACATCCTTCCCCCCTTTTGGGAATTTCATCCTCGCAATTTTAAAATTGGGCTCGGAAACATCCTTGAATGTCCCACATCGGAACAAGAGTTGGTAAAACAATCACTTCAAAATAAAGAAATAGAAGTATAGAGGTCACCCGATTTAACCCATACTAGGATTCCATGTAGGAAAACATGGACATGGAGGAGAAAACATAGGGTCATGTTCTGATGGAGAGTGATAGAAAACATGTTTAGAAGAAATTTAACCATAAGAAAATCACAAACTTGTGATGGGTTAAACGGTATTAGATTCCCCAGTAGGAAAAGTTAATATACAACATTTTTGTTTTAAGTTAATTTTTATTGAGGAATTTATTCATAAGGAAACATAATTACTTATCATGTTGACTTTCAACTTTTATTTGATTTCTTACACAAACTCATATTTTCTCCAAAAGAAGAGTATTTAGGAAGACTTGTTCACTATAATCAACTTCTATAGAATCAACTAATCCATAAAAGAGAACTATATACTTCCCAAGTCATTAGAATTTAACCAAAACCAAAACCAAAACCAAAATGGTTAGTATGAGATCAGATAATCCAGAAAAGGATAACCCTTTACAAAAATAAAATCTATTCTTAATCTCTAAAATTTGTCCAACAAAACCCAAAGTTCAACGAGGACCATTTGATAAACAATTTGTCCAAAAAATTCTTCAAATTAAACCAAACTAAGATTGAAACCCAAATATTTGAAGGATTTAGTCACATAGTCTTCCAAGGTAAAAATTAACTTTTATCTCCAAATAACATCATTTGCTCTTAAATTCTCATATTGAAAAGTAATTAACCTAATCACATATCCTCGATGATAGGTTAATCATTTCCATAGATAACCCCAAATAAACTTACTCTTGATTCCTAAAATCATCTAACTAAAAAGAATTAGTCAAACTAACCAGGTACCTCACGTAGTCCAGTGGTAGGCGATAAATACCAGTCGCACATTTGTTGTGGTTTCGATTCCCGTAGCTTTGTCCGACACGACGGGTTGTCACACGGTCTGCATGTTGTCCTTTTTCCAAAACTATATAATTCGTAAAACATTCCACAAATTTAGATAAAATCTTAAAAAATGATCATAAAATATTTTAACCTCAAGTGTATCTCATTCCTTTCATTTTCCATCATAACATATAATAACCCATAATTACCTCAAAAGTAAGGATCATATAAACTCTAATGGTTACCTTTATAATTATTAACTGAACTTCCACATCGATTGGTCATCTAGTACATGATGCATTACAGATCATACCAAGGTTCAAGTGGGTGATCATGACTCCTTGATAGTTGGTTTAGAACAATCACGAGTTTCCTCATTGAATCCCCCATTTTATCTAGTATCTTAATCAGAGAACCACCACAGTTTTGTTCAAACCTGTTGTCTCAATGGAGCCTTCTAGATCCATCCATTCACTAAAAAAAGAAATTTCAGTGTGAGTATATCAAAAAAACCATCATGTACTAATGAGGAAGGTAAAAACTAAAATATACTTACTCATTCACTTTATCTAAAACTAGGAATCTTTCTGAAATCCTAACCATTATGGTAATGTCACCTGTGCATAGAGAATACCCTAACCTCTAATGTTATCTAAACCGACCTTTGATACCAACTATAAGGCCCCAGCCTTAAACCTTAATTAATCTTGAGTTATTACAAGATTACACATTGAGGATCTTTTCAGGTTTAGAGTTTTAGAGAATTAGATCATAAAACTTGCATTACATTACACATTTAAACAAAGTGGTTACATAAAAGATAGTATTAATTTTTCCCATCAATGGAAACATATTTAAAATAAAACATGGATTCTTTCTTGACACTTCCTTGACACTATCATCATATCATGTACCCTTCCCTTGACCTGTGAAAAACATTTTAAGAACTTGGGATGAGCATAAAAAGCTGAGTAAGGGATATAAAAATATGGAAAGGAAACATGAGTACATGTATACATAATAATGAAATCATACTTTACCCATAAAACATATGCACATTAACATACCTCATAAAAATCATGAATAAATCATAAAAATCATAAGACATAAAGGTAACATGAGGCATTCATAACATTATTACATAGGGAGTAACCATCTTGGTTACGTTTGGAATAACAACCAGAGTATATTTCCTAAATATCTTCAGAGAAACCTTAACGTTTCACTCCTTCGCGTTACCCAATGCATTAAAAAGCTATATCGGGCACACCCGCCCTTAGTTTATCACAGAACCAACCGTCTTCATAAAAAATTCCCAAGAACCATAACATAATCATAGCACATAATTTAATCATAAAGGAAATACAACATTCCAATATTACAATAACTATATAACATTTTAAGATATTGAAATAATAAATCCATTCTAAAAACCATTTTCGAAACCATTTAAAACATTTAATAAAGAGATACTTGAATCAAAGTTTCCCATACCACATTGAAGGTTTTATCATTTTAAACCATTAATATCCATATAAATAAATCCTTAAAACCATTTTGAAAACATGTATATTAATGATAAATATTTATAAGAATAAATCATTAAAACATTTAAAACCATATTAAGTTAAAGGGTTTTTAACAAAATGAGAGACACTTGAATACCATAATTGAGGAATAACATTTAATCAGAACTTTATAATATCATGAGAATAAAGGAATTCATGATATAATATTCCAAAGGACAGTATATACACCATATAAGTGTGAATTGGTGCATAACAACAATGAAGTCTCAATAGAAATGTAAAATGAGATGAAATCCCCTGTAAAGAAGGTATCCCTAAATCAAGGACAAATCAATCTCATAATTATGTGTGAAAAATATAAATACACCCAATATAAGTGGATATTATGTGTAAAACAATCAAAGTTCATTCACACGTATTCAAAGGATGAAATATTCAATAACTACATATTGAACCCAAAGAAATCAAAATTGGGTTAAGAAGTTCCCTTGACAGCCTAACGGCGTCACATCAAATTTTAGAAAAAGAGTTGATCACAGAGATAAAAGGCATCTCATCACTTGGAAATAAAATTTAAATCAATAGGATATAGAAGAACATATACCAACATTATAGTATATGAATTAAAAGACATAACAAAAGAAGTCTTTTAAAAAGAGGAGGGTGAAAGGTTCCCTTACCGACATGGGTATCTTTCGAAACATACACCCCATGAAAGAAGGACACTACAACATTGATGTAAATACTCATAAATGAAATTATATTACACAATGTATAAAATAATTGGCATTACATACACCAATTAAAGGAAATTGTGGAAAATGTAGCATAAATCTCACGGGAATAAAAGTGAGATGAAAAATCCTTTACGAAAAATCGGCAGCCTAACGACGCCACTTAAAACTTACAAAAAAGGATTGAAGATATCAAATAGGGTCTATCATCATATTAACATAAATTTTAAAGAAATAGGAATATAAAATAACATCCCCCAACATAACAAAGAGTAGATTAAAAGAAGTGTCATAAATGAGAGTACTTAAAAAGAAAGAGAGAGGTTAGATCTCTTACGAAAATTCGGCAGCCTAACGGCGCCACTCAAAACATCCAAAATGGATGGATGAGAGAGAATATGGTCTATCATCAAATGAACATAAAACATACAGTAGAAGTAATATAAAAGAACATCCTGATGACAAGAAAGATGCGCTTAAAATGGAAGACATAAAAGAGTATACTTAAAATGAAAGAGAGGGGTAGGGTCCCTTACCTCGGCTCTGAATTGACTCGATCATTCTTTAACGTCCTGAATAATAAACTTGAGTTAATTTCTACTAGCTTAAGAAATTTTTTCAAGTTAATTATTCATTTTATATCAATTATTTCCATGTTATTAATGTTATGTAATCATTTAAGTTAATAATGTGTGTTTTGTCGATATTTGGTTCTTATGTTGAAAGTGGACTTCTTACAATTACATGTTGTTCGTGTGGTCAAAGGTTCATTATATCCTGAATGATATTCATGATTTGGATATCATATATATCATATATATCTAGAATATACATGTATTTATAATATTACATAATCACTTAGAGGTAAGAAATGAAATGCACCGTTAATGGAGACGGTAAGCCGTACGTACGCATGAACGCTACTTTCATTTCTATGTCATATTAATGGAATTAAAACTAAATGAGAGGTATGTATATTTTAATTACAGAATTATATTCATCATTTATATGTAACATAAATCATATATAATAACTTTAAATACATCCTTTATACATCCCACATATGGCATTAACGAATCAAATCACTTTGAGGGGGTCGTAGTCCGCACTTCCTAAAATGAAATTATCCTGTTTACCCACAATGGAAACCATAATGGTATGACACAAAAGAAAAATATATAATATTAAGTAAATAATTAACATATTATATATCATATATAAATATAGTGACATCTTAATGGCCACCTTTTAAGGTGTTATATGAGTGTTGAACAATCATCGTTTCATGAGACATAAATTCTCTATCCACAAAAACAGTATGTTCTTTAACCATTTGACATAGGTGTGTGTAAGTGTAGCTCTAATTCTTCTTATAAAAACATCCTAGTATATTCAAGAAACTGGATTTGTTACAAAAAAATGATTAAAAAGAGTTTAGGGGGTTGGAGAAGAAAAATAAAACAAAACAACACAAATGAAGACATTACCTTAAAATTAGTTAACTCTTTTTGATTTGAGCTCAAAAGGCTTCCTTGGGAAGACTTATGCCCAATGTGAGGCTTATAGGAGTAATAGAGGTATGTGGATAGGAAAAATGAACAGGGGATGGCCGAGACAAAGTCTTGAGAGGTGTGGGTAAGGTGGTAGAGGTGGGGGCATTTTATAAGAGGAGAGGAGGGGCACTCTTGTAAAGTTACAAAATGTTACTTTATTTTCAAATGAGTTTCAGATTTTAACGGTCCCACATTGATGTATTTCGAGGATAAGGTGGTAAGGGTTCGAAATATACTCATACAATAGGTTTTTGACAAGTGTACCTTATAGTTTTAACATTATGTTTTCATTTTATTTAAATTCTTTATTAATGATGTAATCGCTGCATCATCATGATGTCATAAATAATTTAATTTATTTAATGTATAAAAATTATAAAAAAAATATCATGATGTATGAAATATATTTATATTTATAAGTAATATTTATAGTAAAAAATAGACCTTGTATAACCCCATTTAATTATTGTTTTAGTGAAACATCTCATGCTTGTGACATTTTTATTTTAACTTTAAATAAAAAGTTATTTATGTCATTTTACAAAAAAAGTGGCTCTATGGGGTCCCCAAGTTTACCAATGGATTTTCTCGGTTGTCCATGACACATCCAATGAGGGTAGGACATGTTTCTAGGTCATTTCACATTATTAACACATTATTTTTACCTTAAATTACACTAATTACCTCTAATCGCGATTAAGAACATAAAAGTTACTATTCATCAAAAAATTATTTTAATCCCATTGAACAACATTTTACTTCATAATGACAACCATGTATGTTGGATTTTTGAAATTCAAAACACATAGGTGGAAAAGTTTTATTTAAATGAGAAATTAGTTTCTTTAACTACCACTTAGTGGTTTCACTATTCATAAAAAATTGACGTTTTTAGAAAAATACCAAAAATTTACCCTAAGCTATATTTGATATTCCAAACTCAAAAATGATGTCTATTTTAAAAAATTCAAAACATATAAGTTTCATTAATTAATTTAATAATTAATTCTCGTTGTCAAAATAAATAGCTTGTTTTTATGAAACAATATCTATTAAAAGATTGACACTAGTTTAAGTCCAATTTCAATGTGAAAATAATTCCAATGACCACTATTGGATTAAATGGTAAAAATATATTCTAATTTTACTTTAAAAAAAATTCAAAATATAATATAATCATATAAATAAATTAGATTAAAAAGAGGTTTTGAATTAAAATACAACATTTTTCACTATTCATTTAAAAATGACCTTTATCGGAAAGATACCAAAAATTTACACAAAGTAAATTTTGATGTCTCTATTCTGAAGAAGATTTTTATTTTTTCAAATATAACTCATATTGTCAAAAAGTGGATTTAATAGAGGTTCGCCACCAAAAGGTGGTTAATTGACCTTCTAAAGAACATTAAAATGTTTACGCTTAAAAATTGAATTCATTCACATTTTTAATCCTCTAACATTTATTGGAAAAATTAAAAATATTTGTCAAACATATATAATCATTTTGTAGTTAGTTCTGTTCATTCCCGCCATTACAACGGCTAGGCGTTAACTACCATTTAAAATAATATTATTTTATTATTAGAGTGCAACGTAAGATTCCCAAGAAACTCATTGTTGCATATTGGGTACGCCATCGAGCATAGTGTCCCCTTTAAAGTCATATTAATATTTTATTCACAAAAAAGGATAAATATAAAAATGTCATATTCTATATTTACCTGGGGTGTTACATAAAAAGATAGTATTCACCAAATATTATTTTTATCTTATTGAATAAAATTTTACATACTGATATCAACTGTGTCTCTCTGATTTTTTACATTAAACTCAAAGAAGAGGTAAAATAATGTTTTATGCAAATTTTTTAATTCTCCTAGGAGGAGGGTAAAAGATGGTAAAACGTTCAGTAAGATTTATATATCTCTAACTAATTATAAAATGACTCCATTGAATTACATTGAACATATATAGGAATTATATATCTATTTTGACATAAAACATCTATAAATAAAATTAATAATTATTTAAATAAAAAGTCAGTTTTAAACAATAACTTAGTGTTTTTCAATATTCATCAAAAATTAAATGTTTTCAGAAAAATACCAAAACATCACCCTAAGATAATTTTGATATTTCGAATCCAAAAATGAAGTCCATTTTGAATGATAAAATTTATAAAATTTTAAAAAGTGGGTATTACAATTCATAACGGCTTGTTTGATTGGTCGTGGTCTGGTAGAATATCGAAGTTGCGTACAATGCCAGCTATTGCATTATTCTAAGGGAAACACACCGTGGAATCTTGGGGTGTTACAATTTGTCTGTATTGAAATACATTCCTATAGTGGGATAAGTATATTTTGTTACTCTAATTGAGAAAACTAATATAATTCTTAGGTTTAATGAATATATTTCCATTTATTTTATTTTTATATTATAAAATTCAAGATTCATTATTTTATATGATATGGGTGGATGAATGTTTACTACAACTGAATTTCGCAAGTGATACTCTACTATAATATCATTTGTTTCCAATTTCCTCTTCCTTATATTTCTATTACATGATTGGGAAACATTGTGGCTATAGATGGAGTAGCCTATGATAGTTTCTAAGTGATACAAGGTATAATACTTGGGATTTTATTCTTATAGAATACACAAGTCAAAGATGATGTTTTGGGTAGTCAATACTCATGTAGTATTATGAACTCTTTGAGTGTGTAAACCTATTCACATAGGAATATGATATCGGTTATGTTTTGAAATAAATTCAGTTGCACCACTTTAAAATAATATGTATTGACACATGTAATAGTGATACCCTTGAGGATAATTATATATTAGAAATGAAATTAAAGAACAATGACATAATGATACTGTCAAACTCTTAAATAATTACCCATATTTTTTTCAAACTACATTATTATGAATCTTAATTACGTGAATTATATAATTTTGAAAATTCTATACACATTTTATTCATATATATTTCATTAAATAGGTTTATAATAAAATATAATTAGTGATAACTAAGAACACATTTACACTACCTTTTTTTGGGTCATCTTACAACATAACATAACTATACAATGTATTATTATTCACTTTTTCTTATGAAGTATTGAATTTTTAATTCATATTTTAATGAAGTTCTATATAAATATATGTTTGACATCCATAGAGGCAAGAGGTGGATTGTGGGTGTGGAAGATGATAGTGTTGACTTTTCATTTCAATGGATGCTTTCATCTCATCTATATTCATAATTATAATGGTTTAGAATTTATTACATGTATATAGTGATTATTTTGATTATATTTCATCATATTTTCGATATATGGGCTATATATACATGTTTTATATTATTTAATTGATTATCTAATTATAATATAACAGAGAATGATTCATGATAAAAGGTGATTGAGTGTATTTAGAGGTAATTTCTCCCATCATTTAATTGAAAACCTTTGTACAAGTTATTATCCCTTGACCTATTCAATGTTGGTATATGGAGATGAATTAACTTTTTAATTTTATTTGAATGAATACAAAATATTTACAATCATGGAGTATGTGGTGTATTTTTATAAGCTTATTCATTTTACATTATAATTAATAATGAATGAGGGTACTAAATCTAAAAGGTATGAGAAATGTCTTCAAGAAAATATCAAATAAATGATCATATTTCCTTGATTCACACCTCTTACATATGTTATAAGTAAGGTGGTTATTGAGGAGGCTATAATTGACAAATCTAGGTTAACCAAACCAAACCCTCAATCTGATTGTCACATGGTGAAGGGATACAAAGAAACAAAATATGGTCTTGCATATAACGAAACAAGGCATACAACCAGAGTACTTTAGGGATGAAAAATATAGAACAAAATACACTAAATCAATGAGAGATAGAATAAACCCAAATTTATTAATAAATATATACTAACAGGTCTCTATGTGACCATTTATAACATTCAAAATACCCCTCAATAAAGGAAAAGTCCAGAAGTAATGGAAATATGCTACAAGTTACTCTTTCCCATACATGTATCCAAAACTACAATATCTACAAATACCCTAAGGAAAAAATTGGGGGTGAGAAAAAATAATAGTATGATACAACCATAGTGTCCATACAAGGTATAATAATAAGAATGCAATTTTTCTAGATTTTATAACAAAAAATTGTTTTAAAATGAATTTTCTTAAAACCAATTTATTTTTAAATAATTTAGAATTTTTTTTCAAAACATACTTTCATATTATCAAACCAGAAATATGAATATTATAAGTGATATAAATATTAAATAATATATATGAATCAAGTGTTAATAATGTGTAATTATATCCATGAAATATCATCATGGGATGCCATGTGATATATCCTAATATAAAAACATGTGAGCAACAATCCATAATAAAAACACCCATGTGATAAATAAGTGTAAATGAAAAAGTACATCATATTAGGCCCTAGTTTATGAGATAGTGACTATTAGATAGTTAGGATAACTATCGAACATAATTTTGGATCCAAAAAATATCATTTCCTATAATAGTCCATCGATATCAAGAAGGATTCATCATAGTGGTTTCACCCAAACTAAGGCTAACCATACCCCTTTCCCAATGAACCCATGGCTCCCAATGTACCAACTATAAAAATATATTTTCAAAACCATGCACACAATTTTCATAAATCATTTACAAATAAAATCCAATATATTTTGGTGTGTGAAAATCAATTTCAAAATCAGGAAAATCCATTTTCAAAGAAAACCCAATTTTAAAAACATTTTCCTATCCAAGAAAACATATTTATCCATACACCTCTTAAATTATAAGATAATACGTAAATAATTTACAAATAAAAATAATAAATTAATTTAATTGACCCAATACATAAAAACACCTACCTCAAATTGGTATATACTTAACTACATTTCACAACAGTGATTGGAAACCCCAAAAACAATGGTAAAAAAGAAACAGAACACAATGAAAATTGAAAGGATCGATAACAAACACTATTTGATCACAAATATAAAAAAATGTCACCAACATAATTTCTATGAACAAAGGAAGGAATAAATAGAAGGATCAAAAACCTATATATACACACCACATTAAATATCATAACCAATCTCTAAAAAATAGATTTAGAGAAAAAGGAGATCCCTCAAAATTGAATGGGAGATCTTTGGGTTATGTAATGGGAGGATCCACAAGGAATGAAACCTTAATAACCAAAAAATTACATAAAAAGTCACTAAAACTAAAAATTACAAAAAATTTATAGATTTCACATCGTGTATTGTATGATTCATTTTTTTCAGAAAACTCACTGATTTTTTTTTTGAACTAATTTTCAATAATTACATGATGTGAACCTATTACATGGAATGTAAATCCTTTACACAATGTATCATTTCTTGGAATGTAGTGGTTCATTGTTACATTATGTATAAACCCCTTAGATGGTGTGTAAATCTCTAGAAGACTGAAATAATAATAGATTTAATTAAAAACCCTAAAAAACACCACTCCTCGAATTATATGAACTTGGTAATAACCCAAAAAAGTGTTTGGAATGATTTTACCCAAAATTCATTAATTCAAAAAAACGTACATCCCTAAATGTTAGGCTATTTTACCTATAAATTTATCCCCATCCCTCAAATGCCTAAAAACACGCAAATACAAGGAATATATAAAAAACATAAATAGGGGAGTACCTAAAAAAGAATAATGAGGTTTTACAATATCCCACCATAAATTGTATCCCTCCCAAAAAATCCCTCAAATTCCTTTACATAAATAAATTGAGGGATAATGATTCCTTACAAACAATTCTATCTCGCAATTCTCATTGTTATCCCATCCCCAATGCCACAATACCCAAACTAGAGGTATCATTTTCCAACATAGTATCTTCTCTCGATGATCCAATTTCTAAATAGGTTGTTCAACCAATGTTGTTTTGGTATCAAGATCAACATACTCTTATACAATCACATGTGGAGTATCTAGTATATACCTCCTCATATGAGATATATGAAACCTGTTATGGATAAAATTCAAAAAATATATTAAGTTCCTATAATAGACCACCTTACTCAGCCATCCAATGATGTCATAGGTCCCCAATAACCTTTGTGCCACTTACACGGATTACCCAGCCAAATATGTCCCATGAAAGGTGATACTCTAAAGAAAACCTGATCACAAACCTCAAACTCTAGGGGCTAATGATGATAGTTTGAATAAGGTTTCTGATGATTCTTCGTTGTGATCAGTCTATTCCTGATCAACTATACTATTTACACCATATCTTGATGGAGACTCGGCCGAACCATGGATCACTCTTCCAACTCTTCCCAATATAAGGGAGATCTATATGGACACTCATACAAACTCTAAAAGGGATCCATCCTAATAAAGTCTTGATAAATATTTTTATATAAAACTTTCCTCCAATTAAAGATGCTTTTTAAATAATCCTCTGAAACTTTGCACAAAATCCTAGAGCATATCCACAAGAACATAGACAGTCCAATTAGAATGTACATATTTATATGGATTATAATCCATGCTAAATATAATCTAGGAAATGATCCCCCCATTCAAAAAATTCCTATCTTATATGTGAACCTCATTTCCCTATTAAATTCAACTTCAATGGGAACCCTGTGAAGTCTCATAATCTCCCAAACTATGAAGTCCCCAAGATGGTGTACACTAGATGTCTCCTTGATGCAGATTAAATGCATAAATTTCACGATACAATCAATAATCACCAAAATTTCATCCTTCCCACTAGGATTCCATAGAAATATAATAATGAAGTCCTAGTAAATATCATCCAACTTTTATTCTAAAATGGGCAAGGGTTGTGAAAAAATCACCAGTCTCAAGCATTATGCATTAATTCTTTGACAGGTAAGACATCCTGATACAAAATACTCAATAGAACAACTCATCCACTACCAAAAATACAAATTTCTCAAGTCATGATACATATTATTATCCGCATGGTGCATGGAACAAAAAGACTGGTGTACAATATCTAACTACACATAGATCCTGAAAAAATTAAAAACCATACTACTATAGAAACATGAATATCAATTTGGATATTAACACGACTCACATAGTGACTCCCCACAATAATGGATTTTTCTAAATCATTGGCACTCAGTTTCTACCACCTACTTGAGTATAATTTTCTCATAAAAATAATATTAAACATTCATTTAAGCCAAGAACACTTGTAAATAAACCTCTTACACTCCCAAGAACTTCTCAAAAATTATAATCACAAGACACCACTGATCAATTGATTCATTTGTATATTGAATTGATAAATTTCTTCTTAATTCATTGGAAACCACATTTATATTTATAGTGGTTTATGGAACCTGAAAATAAAAAGCCTACAAATACACTACCCAATGTCCATATAGATTGTTTATATTTCTCTATGTAAAAATATATTTTTGGATATTATGATCAAGTTACACTATAATCCACTCTGCAAAGAGACAATGATACAACATTATAGGTGAATGCATAACTAATTCCAACTAAATTTCATGGTTTGGGTATTTGATATTGAGAGGGAATAACTAGAATGATCCATAGGCCACAAAATGTATCCCCTACGCCAATAAATGTCCCAAACGCATACCAAAAGCTTCACAAGAAAATGCTATAATCAGAACCTAGTTCTAAAATAATAAAAACTGGTGCTTAAGTCATACTCAACTTCAACTCCTCAAAATATCTATAAATAATTTTATTATATTCAAGAGATAAACCATTATGGTTTTAATTAGTCTGTGAAAATATGATCTTGGATAAATCCTAAACAAATTTTCTATAGTAACAAGCCAAAACCAAAAAAAAATTAAGTCCAAAACATTTTTGTGACGATCACGGGAAATCACTTCCTGTATCATTTTGGGATCCATTAAAACTCTCATATTTGATATCATGTTCCATAGAAAATTCACTTCATAGCTTTAGAATCCAAATTTGGATAGATAACAATATAGTTTATGATCATTCATGGTCCAATGAATGATATCTAAATAGTACTGTTATCATCCTCTAAAATGGATTGCACTAACATATCATCAGTGAGTGAAAAAATAATGTCCATGAACTGATGAAAAATATAGTTCATCAAATCCATAAACACCACAAGATAATTAGTGGGACTAAATGGTATAACCAAAAATTAAAAATTCCTATACTATCTTATAAATTATACCATAAGTATATCCTCTTCTTGGATTCTCAAATGGTTATACCCTAACCATAGATAACTCTTTGAAAAACAACATTACAATATAAGATGGTAAAAAAGTTATGAATCCTGGGAAAAGAATAATTTTTTGTATTAGTCACCCCATTGAACATTTGATAGCCAATACAAAGTTCGAGACTCACCTTTTACTTCATAGAAAATATGACAGGTGAAGTGTACAGTGACACACATGCTTGAATAAACCCTTTATCATCATTATCATCAATATAAACCTTAATTTTGATCTTCTATGTAGGTTCCATTTATTAAGATGGCATAGAAATGATAATCCTACCAGGGAGTAGTTAAATTGTAAACTCGACCACAATCTGATGCGGTAACCTATAAAAAAAATCTAGAAAGACCTCAGGATATGAACTATCCACTAATAGATTTTGGCTATCCAAAAAAATTTCAAATGCATCAAGAAACATATAGGAAAAATAAAATAATATTACCCCTCCTTATGTAACCACATGGACTACCTTTTCTGATCTAGAGTCCCACTCACCCTGAAATGTTTGAGTGAACCCATAAGTAGATAAGAACTATACTGGATAGAGATAGTAGTCTATCTAGGCCCAAACATAGATCATCTAATCCATGCTGATAATCAAGTTCAAAATGTTTTGATCAATCACCAAGAAGATCCATTATACATAAAAGTTCACAATCATCACCTGTTATGTGGGACACATGAAACCTTGTTCAGACCTCTTTCCCAAAGGCATTGAATGTACCAACAAGTATGACATATTTTCGGCATGAAATAAAAACATGTAAACTATCCTTGATTATATAAATGAATGAGTAGCTCCTCTATCAACTAAATTTAGAACCATAAAAGATGAAATAATCACCATGTCTCAAATAGTAATTTCACATGCTTCAAATTCTCATCGTGTATACTCTATTGAATAATGATATCTGGTATTAGCCATATTAAAATCCCCCTTTTCCTATAGATTTTATCCACCACCCAAGGAAGCATTGGTATGAATTTGCGAACCCTTAGGGAAAGTTGATCTTACCTTACTTACCTGGGACATCCTTCGACAAATATTCTTCAGATAAACTGATAGTTCACAAAAATACATGGATTATGAGCCTCAATAAAGGTAGGTCTTGTATAACCAGACCCCCACACTTATATAAAAATCATACTTATATCCTCAAATTTCCCCTGAACCCATTTTTTAAAAAAAGCAAGCACCATTACATTTAATTTTCTTGCTAAAAGATACACTGTGCATAACATCTAAACAAACTAAAGCTCCACCAAGACCAATTTCCTATCTTTTTCTACCTTAATCAAATATTATTTTTCAACTACCACTAAAAGTTATAAAATAACATGAAAATCAACATCTAGTAAAAATCAGTCCTCATTCCCTACTCAAAACTATGAACCTTAAGGTACTCATTACCGAAAAGCTATACTGCTAGAAGAAAAAGTTTATAAAAATGATTAGAATACACACGAATAATACTCCATCCTAGATCTATGGCCTGAAACACCATGGAATTATCCAGACATAACTTATCATGGTAAAATTTATAATTAAATAATTTAATTTAAGAATCCATGGTATAGTCTTTGGGAAACTTATATTGCATAATATAGTCCCACTATTACCTTCTTGATCCCTTGACCACATACGTGAAAAACCCCACATTTGAGTCTTTAGGATTCTTCATGAATTTTAAGATCTTGTCAATATGATCAATCAACTCTTCATAATCCTATAGTCCTTTTTCACCATATAATATGGATGAATCCTTCTTAGTGTACTCAAGAGACATAATCCACCACACGTTAAATATTACTAAAACCCACTTGATCCAAATAATGAATAGTGTGGATAAAATTTTATAGAAATGATTCTTACACTAGAGGATACACCTTTAAAACCCATCTGACAGCTTTACCTCTCACATTGTAAAGTGCTCTTTTTGGAGGCATTATAAAATAATCACAATACAATAACCAATTAGATCATGAATATGTTCTAATAATCATCTAGTATCATCTATAATTAATATAAATTATTCGAAATAAAAATAATTTTAATCAATTTTAATAATATCATCAAAATAAATTTCTAGAATGAATAGTTATATATATATATATAATTCCAAAATATTTCATTAAAATTTACACAAATCCCAATTCTCAAACATTGTAAATGTACCTGACCACCCATTATAACTCGAAATCTGTCATAGAATTGTGTTTTCAGTGCCACTTTTCGACACTTAATATTATAATTAAAATGGTACTAACTACTACCCCTCAAACACAATGAAGAAACTCAGGTAGTGTTAATGCACATTGGGTTGAGGCTTATATAGGATACCAAATTGTAACAGACCCATCCAGGTTAACCAAACCATACACCTAAGTCATTTTTCACATGGTGAGGTGAAGTGATAAAATAAAACAAAGCCTTTTATATAATGAAACGTGACAAATAATGAATGTACAATGTGGAAGAAAAATATTCAACATGATCCATACAATCCAATCCCAACCATCTAAACATGAAAGTATGAATAAAGAAACATGAACATACTTCCATGTTACAAAAATTCACCTCTAAACTACCCCTCTATTAATGTAATGACCACATGATAAGATGATATTCTACAATATGAAATTATTTTACTTACATCCTAAAATAAAAAATCTAAAATTTCATAAAAGAAAACATAGGATGTGGGACCAAAGACCAATAGGTTGATACCACTATGTCTATACAGGGGATAATAAAAATATTGCAACATTTATAATATTTATAAAACATTTTTACAATGTATTGACATAAACCCAATTCATTTTTAATTAAATTTCCCTCAAGTTTTCATAAAATACATTCATATTATCAAACCCATTATATGATATGTTGAAGCGATATAAACTAGAAATAATCTACATACCTCAAAAGGTAAGAAATTAAAAAACATATGCATGAAATACCATCATGAATTACATGTGATAAAACATTATATAAAATCATGTAAAAAAACAATCCCTGATAAATAACAAAGAAATAAATAACATTAAATGAATAATTACTCTGTATGAAGCCCTAGAATATAGAACAAAACATCATAGGTACTCAATATCTAAATAAAGTGAAATTTGGATCCAATTTATGTTTAGTCCTTCTAAAATCCATCGTTATTCAAACTATTACCTCATAGTGGATCCTTGCATAATAATACTACCAGTTTCTCTTTCCAAACACCCCTGATGATCACAATTTGACAATTTTAAAAATAAATTTTCAAAAAACAAATGCTCAAAATTTTATTAAATAGTTTCAAATACAAGGTAATCCTATGTAGTGTTTGAAAATCAATTTTCTAATTTAAGAAAATATATTTTCAAAGAAAAAACTTTTTGAAAAAACTTTCATTTCCATGAAAACTATTTTAACCATATATCACATAAAATATATATAAAAATAAATGAATTTACTATTAAAAATAAGTAATTAATTAAATTAAACAAAGACCTAGAAACATATACCTCAAAATGTTAAAATCCAAATTGCCTTTAGCAATGGGGATTGGAAAACATGAGAACAACCATTCAAAAATAAGGCAAACCAAAAAACCGAAAGGGATCAATAAAACACTATATGATCAAAAATCATGAAAACACGGCCCAAGTATTTTATATTCCTAATAAAAGGATGAAATGGAATGATCACATAATTGGTGAGACACACCATATAAAACATGTTGGCCAATCACTGAATGAAAGATCCAGAGGGATAAAAGACCACTTAAAATTATCTAGGATCTCTATGGGTTATGTGAAAACATGATTAACATAGAATGAACCCTAAATAACCTATATATAACCCTAAATGGTATCAAATAATGATATGTACATTTTGTGTAAATATTTAATGCATTGTATTTCCGTATTAAAAATATTCACTGGAAAGACATTGCCTTTTTATTAAAACAGATTTTTTATCATTACACAATGTGAACCTATTTCATATATTGTAAATACTTCACACCAAGTATAAATTCAAGACATACACCATGAATTTTTTATATTTCATGAAACCCCCATTCAATTTATGTAAATCACCAATAGATTGTAAAAATAGTAGGTTGAAGTAGAAAACTCAAAAAACTCTACTATGGGATTTCTATGAACTTGTGGAGAACCACGATATGTAAAGTCCCACACCATTATCATTTGAATTTAACTGTTCTCATATTAATTTAATATATTATATGTCACATAAAATCACATATAAGACATGATGAAAAATTTATAAATGAATAATGAATGAGATAAGAGGTATTTAGAGAAATTAAAGATCCTATAATGATGAGATATTAACATGAATATTGGAATAATAACATGACCCTTAAAAATTGTAATCCATCCTAAATAATACTATCTCATCCCTTTAAAGTAAAAATAATATTTAGGCATCTTACAAATGAAAACATTATGTAATTATATAATAGTATAAGTAAATGAATATTTTAGAAATTTATGATTAATTGTTGGAATATTTATGCCACAAAAACATGTATTTATAATTTTATAATTAAAATAACTATTTAAAATAAAATTTATTTTAATAAAATGTATTCATAAATTAGTTTTTTAGTATTATTATTATAATACAATTTGATGAGACTTGAAGTAACTAAATAAATAATCATAAAATAATTTATAATTTTAAAATATGTACTTTCCTAGTAATATTGATTTTAATTATTAATTAAATAAATCATATTTAGAAAATTATTTTAGTAAAATGGATTTAATATTTAAATTATAGTAAATAAAAATTTATTAGGGTTATTTTTTGGTATTTTTCTAAAATACATGAATTTTAGGTGAGTTGTAAAATATGATAATTTACGATAAAAGATAAATACATGAATTATAGATTCATATATGATGCAAGGCTGAAGTAAGCCCAAAATGTAAAAATAAAATTTATTATTTCAATATATTTAGTAATAATTCGTAAATAATTCATATCATTTATACAAATAATAAATTAACTAATAAAATACTAAGAAAAAAACCCCTCTCATCCCCTATAAATATCACTCCTAACCACTTCTTTTCATCCCACCTCTCATGCTTTGAGAAATATCCAAATTATCAACAATTATCTTCCCAATCCCCTTTACCCATGTCCAGTATCCCTATTTCTCATCAAAAGATGAAAAAGTTTTGTATAAGGAGGTTCTCAAGTAAGTGATATTTACGAGGTAAAATCCTCATACTTTTTATTTTAATAACATTTAATTTTTTATTTTTATTATTCTATACCAACCTCCTCAATAAAAATGTTCATGAATAAATATTTTATCATTTCTATACTATAATAATACCATTTTAATGGAATACCCATTATCAGACTACTTTCTCACTCTCTATTAATCTAAAAATTAAATCATCACTTGTGATGTGTCAATTTACTGACATCGTGGATGATGTGTTTTCATTTTCCTTAACACCATCAATTTTGTTCATAAAACCACTATAATGTTTTGTACATATTTTGAAATAACTTTGATAATACTTTTTATGTTGTAGAACAAAAATATTTTCATAATAATAAATGAGAAAACAAATCAAGTTTGTTGTGATTGAAAACCGCTAAAATTAAAATGAATGATTATCAACTAAATATTTCCCTAATGATTCATACCCATTCTATTTATCCAATTGATAAAAACAATAATTTAATATTATTTATTTTAATAAATATAATATTTTTTCAATTTTTGATAATTATACCTATTCTATATAAACTTCCATTCTCAAATATTATACATTGATAATGAAAACTAGGAAAATGAACACTCCAAATTAATGAAATCAAACTATATAACCCATTGAAATGAAAAAAACATAATATAATAGTAATGATTCAAAATCATGTGTAAAAGTTTCTTTTTTTATTAATTAATCAATTTAATTTCATATACATGATATTAAAGAGATGATAGTGTTTAAACATAATGCATGGGGAATTCATGAACCCAAATCTCTTCTATTGGGGTTTCCTTCTTTTACATAATTTTCAATATGGGTGTCCCATTATTTTTCTATAAATATAAATTATTTTTTCCTTCCATTTTCTTTCTTGGTATATTTATTTTTCCAATATGGTTTTATTACAAACAAAAATGTTTTTTCAAAATAACTCTTATTCATAAAAAATTGATCTTTTACTTCGATAGATATTGTTTATTCTTTAATAAATATTGATACAAAGAATATTATTTTATTTTTATATTGGGAAACTCAATGTTTTTGAATTTAATATTTTTTAATGAAACCCATTCCTTTCGAGGGGTTATTTTATTTTCAATATTGATATACATTTTATGATGTATCCATGATAATGAAAATGTTATGATGTGATGTGGGTGCCTAGAATTATATAGTGCATGTAAATGTTATGATGTCATGGGTTTTCCCAAAAAAAATTAGTACTCTAATTCATTGTGAAATGTGATGCATCAAATGATAAAAGATGATTTATGTGTGTTAGTTGACCACTAAGACATGATGTTCAATTTTTATGAATTAACATATTCCAAACCTTTATCTAATACTTACTCCCATGATTATGATCCTATGATAATTTTATGATAACAATTATTATTCCCACCACATGTTATATAAATTTTAAAATTTTAACTATCCTCTAAATAAGATTTTAGAAAACTCTTTTATTTTATGTATATCCTCATTTGATTTTTTATACTATGGAGAACACGAGTGCCAATAAGGATCTAGGTAAGAAAGAATTAAATAAAGGTTTCTATATTATTATGTAAATGTTATGTATGGTCGTAATTTTCACAATAATCTAATCCTTTGGATAGTATTTGTGTAATTATTATATTTTTTTAGTTAAACTGATATAATATGTTGTGTATAAAAATTATGGTCTCTATAGTTTTTATTATAAAAAGGTTTAAATAATTTTGGAATTATGATTAGATAACATTAGTTTCAACACTTATTGTTAGACAAAGAAAATGTAAGAACCCACGAAGATTTTGTTTAAAAAATTTTAAACATAGGGATCCAACAAGATGTTACAGTATACATAATTTCACAATGGAATAATATAATTTTTTATGAATTCTTGACTTAATATTTGTTAAACAATTTTATATTTTAGAAAATGGTGGGAAACTGGAGAAACCAAGTTGACAACCCCTGTGAGGTTAAATACAGTGATTTCTTGAATGACATCCCAAATTCCTTCAGAGATGGAGATCAAAATTTCAGGGAGATACTTACCCAATTATATCATGTTATTAAAAATAAACAAAATTATATGTAACATCTTCATTCACCCAAGAGGTAGAAACATGAAATAAATTTTTATGTATTAATGACCACTTAAGATTAGGGGATCTTCTTATCAATTAGTCATGGAAGTGTGAGTTAAGTCAATGTAGAAGATATTTTGTTTTATTTATTTTCTATTATGGAGAAGGAGTCTTTGTACATTTAACATTTAGATAGAGATAAAGATCAATGTTAGTATTTGATTTAGAACATGAAGCTGAAGTATGAAATTGAATATATGGAGTGGAAATATTTTAAAAAAATGTTTCTTACCTACTATTTACATAGAACTATTTGTACAAAGATGAATAGAGAATTCATAGAGATGAATAAAAAGTAATGTGAATCTGTCATGACTTATGAAAAAAGATTCAAAAGGCTTCCAATGTATGATTTAGATATTTTTATCATCATTGTTATAGAAATTGATAGATTATTCAGTAAATTAAATCCTCATGTTTGAAAGTATCCTTAAATTTGATACTTTTGGTGTAATGATGAAGTTGTTTGATGTTATATTAATGTGAAGATGGATTTAAAAGAATGGTCACTTGAAAATGGTGATAAGAAATTAATGATGGAGTTTTAAGTTGTGTGAACAAGTTGAAAAGGTGGAAAGAAAATCCAAAACACCAACATATTAAAATTTTTGGAAGAGGAATTATGGGAACTGTCTCAAATAGAGGTGTAAATTCTATAATTGTGTGAGAGAATGCCACCATGTTCATGAATTTAGTAGGGACATAAAAAAGATTGCTGGTATAATGAAGGAAAGAAGAGAACCACCAATGGTCTAATTCTAAAACTGTAGGGAGAAAGGCCAATATACAAGATATGGTACTAAACCTCATGTCCTTTAGAGTAATCAACCCCATCATCCAACAAATTAAATTAAACAGGGGAAGGATTATTCTTGAACTACTACTGATGTGGTGTAAGAAAATTAATTCCTATAATGTGCACATCCTATTAAGGAAATAATATAAGAATTATTATTTGATTATGCTTCTATGAATTAATTAATATCTTCTTTATTTTCTTGAACTATTGAATCGAATCCCTGAGACCTTGATGTAGAGATATATATATAAAAGAACTAAGTGGTGAAATAATTTTAACCCAAGTATTGGAATATTCTATTATTGGTGTATGTGGGAAGATTCATCCTGCAAATCTAAACATACTACCATTGTTTTACATTGATTCTCTAAGGGGAATGGATTGTCTCTCATTATATAGAGTGCATATAAACTGTTGGTAAAAGGATATATCCTTTTATATTACATATCATCACATGATTCTCAATAAATTAAAGGTTTATGGTGAATCTATTTTTGAAAATCCATCAATGGTGTGGGTATTGATTCCATATAAAGTAGTATACCTCACTCCAATGATTGGGTAAAATGAAGGTATAAACTGTGGGGAAATTCCAATTTTGGTAGATTATAGAGACATATTTCTTGAATAGTTACCAAGACTTCCCCCAAATCGAGAGGTATATTTATCGAAAGAAAATATACATGAAGCGAAAACTATCTAAATTTTTTTCTATAGGATGGACTCTACTGAAAATGATGAGTTAAGGATGTAGTTGTTAGAGCACTTAGAAAAAGGGTTCAAACACCCTATTTTATCTCATTGGGGTGAACCACTAATATTTGTAAAGGAGAAGGATGAATCAATGCAGTTGTGTATTGATAATTGTGATCTCCACAATATAACTACAATGTTTAATTATCGTCTCCCAATGTTTGATGCCATATTTGATTAATTGAGAAAATATAATTAATTATAAAATGTGGATAATCATTCTGGATATCATCAACTAAAGGTGAAGAAGGAAAATATTCAAAAGACTTCATTATGATTAAGATATAAGAACTATTAGTTTCTCATAATTACCTTTATACATACTAATTCTCCTCCAATATTAATAGATTTGTTGAGTAGATTCTTAAAAAATTTCCTTGAAAAATATGTTGACGTTTTTGATGATTATTTTATCAACTACTCAAGAGATAGGAAGAACCTAAAGAAAATACAAGGCATGATTTTGTGACATTGAGAAAAGAGAAATTATAAACCAATTCATAAAGTGTGTCAATTTTATTCGATAAGTAACATTTTTTGGATATGTGATCATATTTGAGGGGTTTTTTGTGGGCCCTTAAAAAAAGGAAAATGAAGAATGTCCCAGACCATATAGTGTCACTTAAATTTGTAGTTTTCTTTGCATGGAATGGTAATATCAAAATATTGTGAGATATTTATCATGGTTGTATAGACCAATAATTAAATTTAAAAAAATGGGTAAATTATTTATGGATGGAATAATGTGATGGAAAACTTAATGTAACACCCCATTATTTCATAATATGTTATCTCTTCAAAGTATTTCAATAACATGCGCTACACGCAACAGCGAGTTAGAGCGCACCATGACATACCAAACATACCGTTCAAAAAAGTGGTTATGAATATTATAAACAAATTTTAAATTTTATATATCCTATATAATTTTTACATTCATCTTTTATGTTTCTTAGAAAAAATATAAGAAAAATGGAAATTTTAAGATAAAAGTAGTGTTTTTAAAAAAATGCATTTTTATGCCTTTTAATGGTAAACCCTTTTTAAATCCAATTTTTTTCACTTTTATATATTATGTTTAGTGAAATTGAATTCATATTTACAATAGGTTCATGAAAATTTAGTTTGGATAAATATAATGTACTTTTCTGATTACTTTCATATTTTAATGAATATTGAAAAAATACTAAATTTTAATTAAAAACAACTTTTTTAATAAAAATAATATATAGTGTTAAATTATTAATTTGAATGTTTTTTATGTATAATTAGATTATATTTTTTCATTAAATATAATTTAGGTCATTGGATGTTATTTCACATTTAAATTGGACATAAAAAAGTGTAAATCTTTTGAAAGTTATTATTTCTTAAAAACACGCTTATTATTTTGAAAACGAGAATTAATTTTAAATTAATTTATGGCATTAATGTGTATTGAATTTGGAAAAATGGATTTAATATTTGGAACCAGGAGGTCAAAATTGTGTAAATAGGTAAATTTTATTTTTAGACATTTTGAATAATTACTTAGTTAAATATTTTATTTACCATGTTTAAAGGGTAAATCCTACAAATAAGTGTAAATAAATAATATTGAATTACCCTAAAATGTGTCCTATATCTATTTGTTGGTACATGACCAACCATGGGAATCCTTGGGTCGATTTTGGGACCACATGGATCCACATGAGAGTGATAATGATACTTTATATTACCAAATTTAATGTAATGACAAAAATGACATAAACATATATCTTTCAGTAAAAGAATTATTACAATGTGTTATATAAGTTATATTTTTTACTAAAAATATTCATTATAAATATAAACTAATTTCCAACATAATTTAATTTTATTTATAATTTTTAGATATTAGATAATTAAATGTATTTATGACCCAATGATCATGAATTAATTATCTTATTAATGAAAGAATCAAATACATTTTATTATAAATATTAAAATAAATAATCTTTGAAAGTTTTGATGACATCCAAAAATTTCATAGTTAAATATTACATGTTAGTATTGATTAAATTTTTTTTGTTCTAAGTAATCAAGTTTTTATGACTTTCACAAAAAACCAAATACTAAATAATGTCAAAATTGACATATATGAGTTTTTAAAACAAATATTATTATATTAATTGATATAATATTTCTAAAAATATGGGGTTCATCTAGAAGAAATATATAAGTTTATATATATTAATAGTTAACCATATGGGTGTTTTTGGAATCTTATAGTATGTTTATTAACCATATAATATAAAAATACAAAGAGACGTGATAAATCTTAAACTAGTTTACAAAGAGTTAAATATAAAAGATAAGGTTAAAATGGAAACCTAAACTTCTCTAAAACCTATTTGTTGAGATTAATTCGACCCATAACCACCTATGTCTTGAAATAAATTCATTTTGAGCCATTGGAAACCGAAAATAATTTTACTATAAAATAATATTTCATGCTTTTCCTAAAGTGACCCTCAGCTCTCTTATAAAAGAGAACTTCACATTATCTTAATTTAACAACTCAAAGCTCTTTTTCTAGGCCAACACCTGCCCATATATCCTCAAAACTTTCTAACCATAATCCTATAAGAATTTCTTTGGTCATAAATCCAACCTAAGGAGCCCTTTTGGTCAAAACAAAAGGAAGAACTCGAAGAAGAGGTAAATATTTCATCACCTCTTTCAAGTTCTTTTCTTCTTCCACATTATCATTATTTGTTGTTTCCATTATAAAATAAAGAATTCCTAATATTATATATAGTGTGATGTTATTATAAAAATGGTACAACCATATCCCTTATTCTATCCATTCTTTAAATGAAAAAGTCACTATACGTGCTTATGTACAGCTTACCGTCTCAACGTCGTGGTGTAGTTTGTTATTAGAACACTTCCTTAATTGGATGGGTATAATAATGAGTATAACTGATGTAAATAATAAATATAACATGTCAATTATTATGTATATATGATATACCATCAAATTACATACTATTTCATAATCAATGCAATTGTTGCTCGTGCGTATGTACGGATTTTCGTCTGCACGAATGTGATGAGATTCATTTACCCATCGTAGCCATTCAAGAATAATTTTCATTTGATGACTGAAAATAATGTTTAAGAAGGTAATATAATTCTGGATATTAATCAAATAAATCATATCCATAATAAACATGTCTTACTTAACCAAAAATATAATTGTAAACGAGTCAGTTAACACCAAATATGATGATACTACTAAAATATTATTTATAATGAAATATTAGAAGATCATATATGATATTGTAATTATGTATATAGTAATTTTATAATTTAATTACAGTGTTTTAACTAATATAAAAGAGATTAACATTCCATCGACTAAGGAAAAGTACAAGGTAAGGGTTAATTTCACAATTTCATTATTATCCAAGGTTGTTTTTATGAATGTTTTTACTGGGACATATTTCTTATCCATATCCATGTTTCATAAAAGAGTTTCAAAGGAATTATTTTTAGAGACTCTTTTATTGAAACATAATTTTAAATGTTTTAATGATTTATTCTTGTAAACCAATCTCATTAATTCTCATGTGTTCAAAGTGGTTTTAAGGATTTATTTATATCGACATAAATTTTTTAAAATGTTGATTCCTTTAAAAAGTTTAAAATTGTTATGCGATACTTTGATTAAAAAATGTCTCTAAATGTCTTCCTTTATAAATTATGTGAATTTTAAATGTTTTCAGGAAAATGGGATTTTTCTCTTAAATTGTATTAAAAATCTTTTTCATCTATGTCAACTTCCTTTGATGGATTTTAAACTTGTTCGATGTTGATTTATTATGATTAAAATCTTCCATATTGTATTGCAGGTTTTTTTGATATGTTTGACTGTGGAGGTGTAATTTTTATACCATTCATTGTATAAGGATATTATATTGAAATTTCCTATGATTGTATTAATATGATTATTTATGTTATGTTTCAACTTTTTCATATGAGGAATGTATTGGACATAGTAAGTGACAGGTGGAGCCTGTTAAAGCTCCTCGATTCATCGAAAGGTCTCATAAGACAATTATATGTGGAATTGGCCGACGCCTTTCCCAATTTGATATATGGTTTTGGCTTAGGCATTAATTGTTTTTAGAATTCCTGGTTGAGGCGTTGACAAAATATTTTAGAATATCAGACATTATAAATACCCTCATTATGAAAATAATATTGATGGTTCATGTTGTTATTCGACTAGTAGAATGCCCATGACTATGTTTTATTATGGAATTATTTACTCATCTTATATTCCCACCATAAAGTGTACATGTTTATTATTTATAAAGGAATGTGTTTTCAATTATTACTATATCCAATGTTTATGTTATTTCTGCTGTATTAGTTACTCATAATGAGAGTTTGAGCTCAACCATTTATTTTGTTTTATTCATTTAGGATTACAAGAATTGTATTATGATTGATAAGTAGGGTTAAACTAGGGGATTAATGGAGTTCTCAAGGGATCATTTTTGTTGTGTTTTATTTTTATAATGTGAAATGTAATGTTCATGTATGTAAT
This sequence comes from Viscum album, assembly GCA_963277665.1. Taxonomy (NCBI): domain Eukaryota; kingdom Viridiplantae; phylum Streptophyta; class Magnoliopsida; order Santalales; family Viscaceae; genus Viscum; species Viscum album. The sequence goes on along the minus strand of OY728150.1, from coordinate 1,204,362,063 downwards.
CTATTTTCCAATACATCTAAACTGATAAGTCCTTCCGTACATGATTCCTTCTAATCATTCCAATGTATTAAAATAATGCACCAACTCTAGGATTTTGTGGTTGGGGTGTTACAATTTCTATCAGAGGATGTTTATAAATAACCATGGAATCTATATTTAGAAAAAAACTGATTAGATAACATTAACCAAAGAAAGAATTTGAATATTAGTATATAATAACTTCCTAAAAATGTTTTACTAGAGAGAATTTTTGAGTTTTCCAAACAATACACCCCGGTCTAGATATGATCTAGTATAGGAGGCTTGGGTATAAATGTACCTAGGGGTAAAACTCAAAAAAACCTCTTAAAGCTAGACTCGAATGAGAACCATTGCACGACAACATGCCTTGCTGTACTCTGGGTTATGACACTCCTGGGGGATATTCTTAAGATAAGTCTCATTTTCATTACAATCCATTATGAAGGATTTAGGAGTATGTAATTTCTCTAATAAAACATTTTGTATTTATAGATTATATTCATAATCATTTCAATTTATGTTAGATATTTTACAAGTTTGTAATTATGCATTGAGATTCATAAACTAACCTAGTGTATGCCATTGTTTAGAAATTGTGCCTAGTAGTAGGAATGAGAATTTAGCAATACACATGATTGAAATATTAAGAATAATCATGTATTTCATGGTATTAATCCAACATTTAAAATAGATATTATCTCTCACATATTATCATCATATAGAGAAATAGTATTATGTGTTAATAAGATATGTAAATAATTATCCGAGTCATATGTCTTTAGTGGAATAAAAAAGAAGAAAAGTATGGAAGAGAGAATGATGGATAAAGGGAAGAGGGGAAAGAAGGATTTTCCCATTTGTGATAACTATGGAAAAAATCACCTTGGTAAATGATTTAAAGTAATGATAGTTTTTTATAAGTGTGGAGAAAAAGGAGACTAAGAATGTGATTTCATGGGAAAGAAAATGGTTTCAAATATATAGTGCATTATCTGTAAGGAGTTGGGACACTACACAAATAATTGTCCAAATCATCAGATTATACCCTAAATGATACTATTGGGTAATAATCATATTATGATACTACTGAAGATGAAGATTAATTATTATAGTTCTTATGTTGTTATAAAACTATTACGTCATTTTGAGTATTGTATTAATTATGTACATGTTATAAGAATTAAATTGTTTAAGTATTTTACTGCAATACTATTTCATTAAGTATTTGAGATTTTATGGTACCATGTAAAGTGACAAAATTTCAGTTTAAACTTTTTGTAAAATACATGGTTGAAGGTAAGGTAATCCATAATATGGTCCTTATACGGAGGAAGTAATTTTGGAACAAGAGACAACAGATTTGTAAAAATTATATTGCATACTCTTGACTACCTTGGAATTGTTTAATGGTTTTTTATTACATGATTGTTGAAATATTAAAAAAAATTAATATAAGGAAAATATATAGTACACCCTAAAGAATAATGGAGAATGAAATCAATCAATAATGTTTAATGGAAATTCATAGTGTTACAATGTTTTAAAATAATACATGATGAAGGTAGTTATATGTTATTAAGTTGCAAATGATATCTTAATTTTGATTACCTTCCTTATAAATTTTGGACAATGTGTTTGGAAAGAAGTATATTGGATAAGTATAAAGGTTGGAATGGATTATGTTTTATGTTGGATACTATTATTAAGGTTAAATAATTTCTGAAGATTATTTTTGTATTGTTATAAAAAGGAATACCTAGAGGTTGGGTGACTACCCGTCGCGTCCGGCATGAGAGCGAGACTTGAACCCACGATCGAATGCGATAATTGTGCATCACTTACCACTAGCCTACATGATGTCCTTGGTTATTATTAATTATTTTTATTTATGGTATATGTATGGAACTTTATATTATTAGTATTAATATAATATTTTTGAGTTCTATTACCTTTTGGAGTGAAAGATAAGTTTGTAGTAGTAATTAGTTAAAGGATGTAACTCTACATTTCATGTATGTATTTTTCCCATTATTTTACGAATAAATTAATTTTTAATCATTAGGGAAGGGATATTGAAACAAAAAAAGAGGTATCCTAATACCCAAGGTTTTTTTTGAACTGATGATATTTTAAATCATCATAAAATTGATGGCTTTGAGGCCCTGAATTTTAATTTTATTGTGATTGATGACCTCAATCACTCCATATAAATATTTTTTTTTCTCCCATTACATATCTCTAATTTCAAACAATGTTCTCCTAATCTATACCATAATTTGGTTGTGACGTTTTTATTTCCATTTCCCTCTTATTAAGAATAAATTTTTTGAACCCAATTTCCAACAATTTATAAACAGTTTACCATAATGTAAATTTTACATGACTATTTCATAAATGGAGGTTAATTATAATAATAAAATATCTTAAAGTAAAAATAAATAATTTTGAAACAAAACCCGCTGACATGATGGAAGAACGTGTTTCGAGAAGTTTAAATTTTTTAAAGAATATGATAATTTTATATTAAATATATATATAATAATAATATTTGTATGAATATCACTAAAATTTTAATTATATATAATATATAATGTTAAATTAAAATATTCTTTTTATTTGTTATTTAATATTGTTAAAAGTGAAAATCATCATGCACTTTAAAACAGTTTACCAAAAAACCCAGTTTTTAACCCAAAAATAAATTTACAATAAAATCCAATATAATATTGATTCAAAAGTAATTAATTAAATAATATATAACTAAATTATACTTATGTTAAATTAAAATATATTTGACAATTTAAAATACATTATTTATTGAAAATAAATGATAGTTTTGAATGAAAATATTTATTTTTCACTATTCACAAAAAATAAATATTATAAGAAAAAACCCAAAATTTCACAATTTGATTATTATTTATGCTAATTTAGAAAATTAATTTCTTTTTATGAAATATTTTATATTAAATAAATATAAATTAATTATATATTTTCACATAAAAGTAAAAAAATTAATTTATATGAAAATAATTTTTTATAAATATAATTACAATACAGAAATTGAATGATTATTGATAATTTATAAATAAATTTATACTGAGTTGTAAATTTATATTTATATTTAATAATGTACGATATAATTTTTATACCAACATATTTTATATCTAGGTTAGAATGAGCATATTCAAAACAATATTTTCCATGGATAAATAATGCTCGGTGTCACGTGTCATGCATGCATTAAAAAAACTCATTTTTATGTGTAAGAGAAGATAAAATAAGTTTTGTGTATAATTAAATATTTATCCATTCTTTTTGAAACACAAAATATCTAAAATATTAAATTCATTTGAAAATATATATTTCAAAATATATCAATTTGATATATTTAACATCCTTAACATAAATATTTCCACTGAAATTCATCTCAGTCGTTGAAGGTTTAACATTTGAAGACTAATTCAGATAAAAAACATTATATAAATTAATAATATATCTCCTATTTAAAATTTAAATTTAATAAATAATGGTCCACTAATGTCACTCGTCACTAGTTTTCAATATTGTATAACATAACATAAAGAAAACATAAATAATTATATTGAGTGATAGAGATCATTGATAATAAGAAAGTGGTTGATCCTGAGAAGGTTAATAACCATTAAACCATAAACCAAATAGGTGTAGAAATGAAGTTGATATCATAAATAATGAAGATAATAGGACATCAATTTACATCAAGGTCCTTTCTCTAATGTTAAGGAATTATTGTTTTTTTACTTAGACAGAGAACATGTGAAAATATAAATTCTCAACATCTTTCTAGTAAATCGACAAAATATCATCCTTGTGTTGTGTCATAATGAATTTATAATTCATCTCAAAATATATGAAATTTTGGTGAGTTTTTTTTATTTTTTAGGCATTGACAGATAATAACATCCATAAATAAAATAATATGTTATTCGATTTATCTATAGTTATCATCACAGTATAATAGTTTACACTAGTTTTTCATAAATATTCATATGGGGAAATAAAACATTAATACAAAAAACCTCAACCAATGTTAAAAATAATCAATTTGGTAAATTCTTAGCCATATAATCATTATAATATTCTAAATCTACATTGAATGCCCCAAAATGTCTCAAAATAGATAGAAAATTAATCCTCAAAACTATAAGAAGTATCTATAAAGTTTCACTTAAAAAACATGTGAATACCCTCATTAGTTATTCTATTGAAAAATGTTAATAACCCCAAATAACAATTTTTTTTTGAAAACACACATGATTTCTTATTGATGGAATAAAACAATATAATTTCAAATATATTCTTGAACTCCAATAATTATTTAAACATCATCAATGATAACATATTATACTTTTTCAAAAATAATTAATCTGTTCCAAGGACATAAATACTTTCTAATTAAATTAAATTATATCAATATTTTCTTTCTCAAAACTAAAACCCATTTTCCAAACATAAAAACTTACTAAAGGTTTACCTCTATTAATCAGGTATTTTATAAAAAATATAACATTTATATAAAATCTATTTTATAGTTCAATATTAATGTTAAACATATTTTTTAAAATATTTTATTAAATAATTATATTGTATAATAATTATATATTTCATAAACCATATAAAAAATTTCTTGAATTCCTATTCATAAACACGTGAATCATTAAAAATCAATTTTAAACCCATAAATTCAATTCTGATTCTTATTCCTTATTACATATTTTGTAAAATATGATATATTATTCTTTTATTTCATTAACCTGAATTTATTTTTGATTCTCACATTTAACTGTAATTATACTGTTAGAAGAACCCATTAATTACATATGACATTTGTAGTCTCCTAATTATCAGAATTATAACCATTAATCACACTACATTGTTGATTATATTAGTCAATATTCCCCATAGGACATCAATTTCCAGAATAAATATACATTCCATATTTAAAACATTCAATGGAAACTGATATCTTAATAAGACCATTAATATAATACCTCGAATTAACAGAAAAATTCATTTTTCCTGTATAATTACTTCCTCTGTGTCCTTTTGTATACTCAACACATATCCACATTCCTCTAATACACACAAATGAGCGATTCATGCAACATTGTAGAAATATAGGAAACTAAATTTTCATTCTTATATGTCCTCCATTACCAAAACATTTAGAAAACACTATATATATATTCATTGGAGACTCTGCGAGTTTGTTAAGGTCAACAATGTTAATCATGTTCTATGATGAATGATTAGTAATAATTAAAACATCCTTTACTTCATTCATCATCCCTCATTTATTATCATCGTCAAAATTTATATCACATTCATTTTAACCAAGATACATCTTCATCCCTACATTAACTAAAGAATAATCCACATTTTGAGTAAAAATATTCAGTTTGGGAAGCCGCATAATCCTGAAAAATAGATTATTAGATTTATAAAGCATGAAAAATTATTTTTTATCTATGAAACCATAGGTTTATCCAAGTTCATTCATGGAATTCATCAATTTAAATCCATCATGATGTTTTATGAAGAGTATGGTAATTTCCAAATCATATACCATAGGAGTATCAAAGCAGGTTTGTAACGAGTATAGTTTTCTTGCACCAAGTGACAATTGGGTCAATCTCAATGCGCGCTTTTTTGATTAATTATCCCTAGTTACCATTGTTCCAATTCCACATCAACTTGCAGTATCCATATTGGAATGTAACTTTATGGAAACATTATTAAATATTATTAAACAAAATTATTGGACATTGTCTTATAAATTGACTCATCTTAGAATTATCATTTCACATATCCCTAGAAATATATATATAATTAACCCATGATATTTCTATTATGTTTTCACATCCTAGTGTCCAGCGGGTAACTAAACCTTTCCATTAATACCAACTACAAAAACCTAGGACTCTCATAAATTGATATTACATATTGTTTGATGTATATAAATTTTATTAGAAAAACAAAATACAAAGGAATGTAATAGTTTAGTTCCATAAGAAACATGGAATATAATATTCCTAATTCATGAATGATCATTAATATGTATAATAAAGATAATCTATTTTATTAGTATTCCCAAAAAACCCCATATAAAAGCTATATTCATTTACTTGGGAAAGGAAACATTAGAATGGGTGATCTTAGATGTATAGAATTGTTCATAATTGGAGATATATAAATATAACATAAACATATGTGTGTGATAACATGAGGATAAAAATAGAAATCCAAACCCCAAGTATCAAATACCAAAACATTGAGTCATGGAATAATGATATGGAGTTAATAACACACTAATCAAAAAATAATCAAAGAAAATGATTCATAAGAGAATAATATTACCATAATACATATATTTGAGTCATACACATTAGAATAGAAATTAATTCCTATAGTATTCAATGATCACATCTCTGGATATCATAGTTTAATAGGTTCAGTCTCTAAAACATCATAGTAGTCATGGTTTACTCCCCAGTCCATCATAGTGCACAATATCCCTTACTGAATCTGGTTCACTCCCCATTTCTATATAATCTATCCCATTGGATATAAATCATTACTCAATTAATTGGAGGGTGATATAGGACCCAAAAACTTTATAATAAAACCCATATTTTTTCCCAAAAGACTATAAAAATTTGTTATATCATATCCCAGTAAATGAAATTAGTTTCATGAACATTTCACCATATCATAAAATATAGAAAAGTAACAAGTTTCACGATAATTTCATTTTTTCATAATATAGTAATCCACCAAAAGAAGCAGATTTCATAATAATTTTATCATGGTATAAACTGTTCATGATAAATTGGTTTCACAAAAATATTTTCATCATATAGATAAACCATTCATATAACTAATGATAATCGTATCTTTGGATAATATCCTTAATAAATTATTATTAACATCAAAATATTTCATCATAGATAGATAATGATTTGGAAATATTACTTGTAACATCTCTTTAGGAAGATAAAATTTATTTGAAAATAATATTTTAAAATTGAAAACATTTTATAAATCATTTTCTTAGAATTAATCTTGAAATCTTATAAATAAATCTTTATAAATAATTTAAATAATTTCATGAAAAAATATATTTTCACTAAAAAACCCATTTTAAAAAATAAATCATTTTTAAAAAAAAATTCTTATTGAAAAAATTCATTTAAAATAGAAAATAAATTCTAAAATATTAAGGAAAAAATTTAATTTGAAAATTTATCAAAAAATATGTAAGAAAAATATGAAATAATTGAAAAGTAATGAATGTGTGAAATAATATTTATTTGATTAATGTAAAAACAACAAATCTTTACATATTTATTGTAAAATCCAAACATAATTTTTTTTTGGAAAATTACATGAAATTTTGCTTAATTGTTTTAAAATATACTCAAACATTGGGAAATAGTATACAGAAAATCTCTTGAAAATGTATAAATACTTTTTTTTTAAAGTTCTTAAAAAACATTTTTTTGGAAGAAAAAGGGTCTTCCAACAAAAATTCAATCTTTATTGAAAACATTTTTTTTAAATCACTAATAAGTAAAATTTGGATAATGAAGGAAAAAAATATTTTTTTATGACAAAAAAAAAGTAGAATAAAAAACATGAATTTCAGGATGTAATGCTAAAAAAATGCATCAATTTATTGCATCCTTATAGAAAATCCTAATAAATGATGACATTTTAGAATAATAATCTTCCCACCTTAATAAATTTGAATTTTAATTCCATATGAAAGGGTAAAATTAAATGAAACATGTAATATAATTAAAATATTTATACTCATGAAATAAATTTTATAGGGGTAGTATATTCACCTCATAGAATCATATAGGTGCATAACATAACTTATGCCCTGATGAATGAAAAATGAGACAACTTCTTACTTATTTAACTTTTAAACCATAAACCAAAAGAAAAAGAGATCCTGAAATGGATTTTTAAACAATATTAATTTTATATATGAGAACAAAATTATTCCTTCATGGTCAATATATACTCCATATTAAATATAGTTGGTGATTCTCACATGCATCTCACATAAGTAAAAAGTAAGATAGAAATCCCTTACCTTATATTTCAACATCTATAGTAAAAGTTGGGACATGTTGTATAAGAAATATATGTTTATTATAAATATATTAATTAAATAGTATTATATATATCATACTAAATATTGTTTACCTATGACCTATTATTACACATTTATTATTAATTCATTGTTAAATTCTTATTTCATGTCACAACTATTTTTTTTTCCATATATGTTTTGATTTTTTATTTCTCGCCATTTTATTGGATAATGGTTCCTTAATATCCATACTAAAAATCATGTTATAATTATAATATTAATAGATTAAATATAATTTTAATTACAAAAATGAATAATGGGTTTAAGATATAAAGTATGTTATATTCATGTAGATAGTAGGTCATACATAAAAATGTGTAACATTTCTATTTTTTAATGATCATTTAGGGAAGGGGGTAAGTAATATAATATATTTTATATAATGATAATAATATTTTAAATAATATATTTTTTCTGAAATATAAATTTTAATATCATTAATGTTGTGTGGTGATGAAAATTGAGTCACTTTGCGATGATACTCAACAAGTATATGAACTACATTATAAATTTTAGTGAGTGAAATTGTAAAAAATAAAATGATATATTATCTATTTAAAATGTTAATAATTTCTTAAATATCAGGATAATTTCATTTATATCACTTGTATTTTTCCTTGTTATATTCCATGTATAGTGTTAGGAAAAAATGAATCACATTGCTTCATGAGATGGCAGTGTAAACATGAGTGATGTTATTGTATCTTATAAAGAATTCAAATTAAAAATGTTATATTTAATATAATGAATAAAAATTTATAATTATGATATAAAAATCATATATATATATATATAATTTATATCAATCTTCAGACCTAATCGTGAGAGGATATAATTGGGAAACAAATGACATCATTCTGTGTGGTGATATTTCATCATACAAACGAATGGTGATTTTGTGACCCATTTGATGGATGTTGATATAGTTGTAGGTAATAGAATTAAAATAAAAAACTAATAATATTAAATAAAAATATTTTATTAAATAATAATGGTAGTATAATAATTTAAATATCATGAGGAAGAAAGAAAATAAAAATGCTCATTAAAAAAATGTTTCATATTCTTCGTTTATCCTCCTTAGGATTTCCCCAAAAGCCTTAGTAGGTTATATTAATACCCAAAATAAGGAATCTAGGATGAGAGTATGGATTTTAGGATTTTGTTTTGACAGTATCTTCTGAACCAAATGGTTTCGAATGGGTGAAGAAGAGAGGAGAGGTGGTGACCTTTTATATTTAAGTTGAGTGGTAGAGTATTAATTTTTGAAAGAAAAAAGGTATAACCACATTTTACTCATTCCAAAAGGCACAAAAATGAAATTTTATATTCATATAGAAGTTATTGTGACGAAATATTTTTCTAAAATTTCTTTTAGATAACATTTTAGGTCATTTAGATCCTTTTAATTTTGGTGTAACCCCGAGTAAACCAATTTATACCTTATTATAGAAAGTAATTTTTAATATTTTTTTAATTCATTTTGGCCAAGAAATATGATGAAATTATTAGATAATATAAATTATGATTATTAAAAATATTTAATTAATTTTAACAAGTTAAATATATATAATTATAGAATTTTAATTTAAAATTAATCCCACAGATGTGACAAGAAAGGCATTTTCAAAGAAATAATGTTTAGAACTTCACAAAGTTTCTTATATCCAATTTATAAATTAAAATGATTATAATTTCCTAAAATTTATTAATATATATATTATTGATATTATGTTACATTATATATAATTTTAATGACATTTTTACTTTATAATAAAATTAAACAAAAAGGTAGTTTTCAATTAAAATTCAATGTTTTTCACTAATTATCAGTAATATTAATATTTTAAGAAAATTATAAAAAAGTCATCATAATATAATTTTGAAAATATGATTTAAAAAATATCTTTTATTTTTTAGAAAATAAAATTTCTATCAGTTATAAATATTTAAATTTAAAATAAATCCCCCAAACGTGTCAAAAGAATGATATTTCGAGAAGCGTATTTTTTTCAAGAACAACATGATTTTATATTAACATTATATATAATAACAATAATTTTGTTCATATAAATTAAAATTTAATGATATATAATATTTAATTTTAATTTTAAACAATACTCATTTTGATTTATTTTAAATAATTAAAATTTACAAATATTATTCCCTTTAAAATAGTTTTCAGAAAAACCCATTTTTAAACCCAAAAAAAATAAACTACAGTACAATATATAGTTGATTCAAAATTAATTAAATACATAAAATATTAATAAATTCTAATTAGTTTACATTAAAAATAATTAGAAAATTAAATTACATAATTTGTTGAATAGTAGTGATAGTTTTACAAAAATATGTATTTTCACTTTTCAGTCACAATCAATAATTTCTTAAAATTACAAAAAATTCCGTTTACATTATTTTTGATATCATAATTTTAAAAATTAATTTAATATTATAAAATAATTTCTCAAAAAAATTTATAAACTAGTTATAATATTTTTTCATAAAATCATAGTACAAATATTTTTTAAGGAAACCATATTTTAGATGAAAAAAATTAATTTGTTAAATATTTATTGATTATTTACTAATAATTTATAATGAAATTATATTCAGTGGAAAATTTATTTTTATATTTCATAAAGTATTTAGTAGTATTCATACCCACCTATTTAATTTGATGGTTATAACATACATATTTAAATTTATATTATTTCATGGTTCATTGAAGTTACAGGTTGCATGTGTGACACAATTTTGAAGAAATTTTTTATTTCATGTGATGAAATATAAAATATGTGTTGAATATAGAATAAGATATTCTCAGTGTTTCATTATTAAAAAATATCCAATGTATTAAATTTAAATGAAAAAAACATTTCAAAACATCTCATAAGGTTAAAACAACATATTTTGTGATTATAATAATGTTACCGACTCACTCACTTATTATCCACATGAAAAAAACTAACCATTCAGAAATATTATTTTCATAATTTTTAATATGAATAATTAGTGTAACTCAATTAATTCCTGAAAAACTAGGTAATAAGATATTCTCAAAATTTCTCATCATAGTGCATATAGAAATTCATTTTTAGATCCTTATTTTTATAAACATAATTAGAAACTCATGACTATATTCATGCCATACCCCGTAAAATATATTGGCATCAAGATTCATTATTCATCATTACAAAAGTACAATAAACACCATGTTTGTAAAATAATATTTACTTTGTATTTTTATAAATACTAGTATTTAAAATTATTGTAAATGTGTTCCTTTTCCATTTTCTTCTACCCCCATATTGATAATAAATAAAAGGACACTTTACAGAGGATGATATTAATTTTTTATAATTAAATTTTCTATCATATATTCCACTGTATGTCTATGTGAGGAATTATTCATATAAAAAAAAGGGGGTGAATTAGGGTGGGTGGCCTTTTACCAATTAAAACTATATCCCTTCTTCAACGCTATACTTATTCAGTGAATAAACCTCTCCTTATTTCTCTCTGTTAGTTTGTATGCATGTAATTAATAGAAGTAAAATACACAAAAAAATGGAAGTGAGGATAGTTAATGAGGTTCAGTGATAATATGGAATAATATATCCCTTGTGTATGGTGGTTAGTATCTCATGTGCACAAACCAGTCTTTTATTATCATGAAAATTTGGGAAATGTTTTTATCCTTGGAACTATATTCCCAGAACAATCTATGCGTAATGTAAACACTAAAATACAATTTCATTAAATAAAATATTTTAATTTCACCTTTTAAAACTATGTTAGCAGTTAAATTTAGTTTTTCCTAATAAAAATGATGAATATAATCACATTCATTATTGATGAAAAATCATTTGATTTAGCTTGATCACAATTATCAATGAGATTTCTCCCTCATGTAGTAACAATAGATTTTCCCTTCTATATTCAGACTTTATAATATATAGATATGGTATGACGGGATTCTTCATCTTCTAATTAGACTTGAATAATGTTCAACAGATGATAGGTTAGTGTCTCACTAGTCTTTTCCATCTTCTTCAACATACTAGGATAAACTCATTTAAAAGAGAATTGGTATTCTTCAAATATTCAACACAATGAATTTGGAATTTTATCACATGGTCATATATATATATATATATATTTGATACATAAGGTATATAATATCATATAGTATAAATCTATTATATTATACAATTTTGATCAAAGGATATATATTATGAAAATACACTTAGTTCAATGAACATAAGATTTTATAGTTAATTAATTAATTATAATTTAATAAAATACCATAAATATATTTTCCATATATGATTATCGAAATATCCTCAATTTGTGGTAATAAATATCCCATGTAAATCTCTTATAAATCCTACTAAAATGTCTCCATTTTATATTCCATGAAACATGACATATTATTCTTTATGAAACATTCGAAAATTTCACAACAACCCACAAAAAGATCAAGATCCTTTTAAATATCATCCACATCATCATGGAATCAAATATTTTCTCTATCACGGTGTGAAGATTTCCCTCAACCTTAATCTTTTTCATGCACTACTACAATGAATCCTCCTAACAACGTAACTACATTACATAATATAGATTTTACATCAACTTCCTTCTCAATATAGTAATATTTATAGAATATATTTCTTTTTTAGAATGCATAAAAACATAATATTTATACATTAGCACTAAATCCAATAGCTTGAATTCTGATAGTAATATAAATTATGTTTTAGAAACATGAAATACTATAACATGAATTTTGTGATTTTATCTCCTTCAAACTACTATTTCTATAAGTTAAATGGTTTTAATCATATATATTGATTTTAAGAAGTTCAATTTTTAATTATCTAAAGAATATTATGAATGTTACATCCCAAGAAAATAATAAATATGAAATTTTCATATTTATTAATATTTTTTGAATTAAATAATACCTTCAATTTAAAGGGGTTTCTATGTTTGATGACGTACCCGATATGAAACAATATGTTTTTTTGAAATCATATATTGAACACTAACAATGTAATATTATTATTTTAAATAGTAGTTAACACCTAGTCTTTGTATTGGTGGGAATGAACAGAACTAACTAAAATATGATTATTCATGTTTGTTAATTTTTTTTTCATTTATTAAATAAAATATAGGTTCTGAAAATGTGAATGAATCTAATTTTAAGAATAATTGACATTAAAAGGCTCATTTACCACCTTTTAATGGAGAACCCACATTAAATCATTATTTGGTCACTTTTATATTATCTATTTGACAAGATAAATATTTTCTTTAGAATCGGGACATCAAAATTTACTTTCGGTAAATTTTTGGTATATTTCTAATAAAATTAATTTTCATAAAGAAGAGTGGAAAATAATTTATTTTAATTCAAATATGCTTTTTAATATAATTTATTTAGATGGTTATATAATCTTTTTCATTTGTTTTAAAGTGTAATTAGATTATATTTTTACCTTTTAATCCAATGGTGGTCCTTCAAATTAATTTCACTTTAAAATTGGACATAAACAAGTGTCAATATTTTGATAGATATTATTTCTTAAAAACATGCTATTTATTTTAACAACTGATATTTAATTTAAATTAATTAATGAAACATCTATGTTATGAATTTTTTAAAATAGACGCCATTTTTGAATTTGGAATATCAAATATATCTTTGCCGGATTTTTTTTGTATTTTTTTGAAAAACACCAATTTTGTGATGAATAGTGAAACCACAAAGTAGTAGTAGAAAAACTGAATTTTTTATTTAAATGAAATCTTACTGCTTCTATTAATTTAATTTAGAAAATCTGACATACACTGTTGTTATTAGTAAGTAAAATATGGTTCAATAATATAAAAATAATTATTTTCTGAATAGTAACTTTTGACTTTTATTTACCACAGTTAAAGGTAAATAGGTTAATTCTAGGTAAAAAAGAATATTATAATAATAAAAAATTAACTTAACACTTTTCCTAACCTTATTGGATATGTCATGGCAGGCCATGGCCATCCTTGGGTCAATTTTGAGACCCCATAGAGCCACTTAGATGTGATAATGACATTTTAGATTAATTAATTTAATGTAAAGAAAAAAATGACACAAACTAATTTCTTTTTGAAAAGAAAGATTTACATGAGGTTATATAAGTTATTCTTTGGACTATAAATATTCATTGAAAATAAAAAATGATTTCTTACATTATGGTAATTCTATTATAATTTTTAGACATCATATAAATAAAATATATTATGACACAATAATGATATAGTATTTACCTCATTAATAAATGATTTAAATAAATAAGATTACAAATATTATAATAACATCAAAAACCAGTACAATCCTTATTAGATGATTTCATTTAGACCATGAGTCATCATAACATTTACTTTATTTATTTTTGGATTTTTAGAAACCAAAAATCATTATATAATAAAATAATAGTTTCACAGTTTCTTAAAGAGCCCCTCATGTCCAATATAAAAAGACCACAACTCTAACCCATTCCTCACAAATATCAAGCACCTTGGCTCATCCAAACCCTGCCCAAATAAGCTCTAAAAATCCCTCAATTCCTCCTAGAAGCCTTACCTTAGGCATAAGGTATTTCAAGAAGTCCTTTTTTTTCAAACCAAAGGGAGTTACCCGAATTCAAGGTAAGAGTTGCCCTTAAATTTTTTTCTTTTATTTTACTTCTCCAACCCCCTAAACTCTTTTTATTATTTTAGTTTATAAAAACACCAGAATCCTCAATATAATAGGTTGTTTTTATGATAAGTATTCAATGTACACTTAAACACATTTCCATTTAATGGGTAATGAACATACTTTTTCTGTGGACGGCGAACTAATGCCTCACGAAACGATGATTGTTCAAATATCTCCAACCACCTCTCATGGTGGCCATTATGATGGATCTAAATTTATATATGATATATATTATATTTATATGGTTTCTATGCTACTTTTTTTCCATGTATAGAATAACATTATGGTTTCCATTATGTATAAATGTGATAATTTCATTTGAGGATGTACGGACTACCACCCACTAAAAGTGATACAACACATTAATTCCATATGTGGGACATATAAAAGATGGAGTTTATGATATTATATATGATATTATACTATAATTATAACACATATATTTATAATTATGTTTTAATTCCATTAAAATATGAAATGGAAATGAAAGTAGCGTTCATGCATTCGTACGACTTGCCGTCTCCATGAATGGTGCATTTCATTTCTTATCTCCCAATGTTATGTAGTATTATAAATATATAAATATAATATATAAATATGTTATATATTATATCTACATCATGAATATTATTCTAGAGAGAATGGATATTTGACCACATAAATAATTTGTAATTATAAGAAGTTCATTTTTGACTCAAGTACCAAATATCAACAAAACAACCATTACTAACGTAAATGATTTCATAATGATTATTACATTGTAATAAGTGATATAAAAAGACTAATAAATTTGTAAAAGGTTTTTAAGAAATCATAAATTAACTTTAGTTTATTATTCAGGAAGAACAAAGAACAAACAAGTCAAGTCGGACACAAGGTATGGGGTTTATTATCTCACATTTAATTTCGTGAGATTTCCATTATTCACCAGATATTTATTGAATTTAGTGTATTTTGTCCTTAAATTTGATATATATTATAATTATTTTATTTATATTTATTGTATTAATTGATTAAATGGGTTTTTATTAACTTTTGTTTATACGATTCATTTGATTACAATGTGGTCAGGGGTTTCTATCTCACTTCTTATTCCCATGAGATTCGTGCTATATTGCCACTTGTTCCTTTTGTGGGGTGTATGTAATACCCATGATTAGTATTAATTTGGTAATATAAATTAATTTATGGTTAATTAGCTCTTCATTTTATGATCTTTCTTTCATATGGTGATTGTTTCATAAGTTACCAAATCATTATTGGAACCTTTCACCCTCCTCTTTTTTTAAAAACATATTTTATAAAATCTTTTAATTTACATCTTTTAATGTTTGGATATGTTCTTCTATATACTTAATGATTTATGTTTTATGTAAAAATGATGAGATACCCCTTTTCTCTCATTAATTTATTTTCTTAATTTTAAAGTGATGTCATTCGGCTGTCAAATTTCTTTAAGGGAACATCTTCACCCAATTTCAATTCTTTAGGATAAACTTATACGTCATGATTATGTCATGATAGGAATATGTGTGAATATAATTTGATTTATTCACACATAATATCTACTTATTGATTGTATTCTTATTTGTCACACATTATTATGTAATTGATTTATCATTAAACTAATGATACTATTTTTATAAGGGATTTATTGTCAATTTACATTCCATTGAGTCTTCATTGTTTTTATGCCCCAATTCACTCATATGTGGTGTATATACTATCATTTTGTATATTATATCATGAATCCATTTATTCTAATGATATTATCAATATTTGTTTAAATTTTATTCCTCATTTATTTGTATTTAAACACATCTCATTTTGTTAAAAACTCTTTAACTAAAATATAGTTTTAAAAGTTTTAAGTATTTATTCATATAAATATTTCTCATTAATATCCATGTATTCAAAATGTATTTTTGGATTTATTTATATATACATTAATGTTTTCAAATTAAAATTTATTTAAAAGCATCAAAGTGGTATGTGAAACTTTGATTCAAAAATCTCTTTATTAAATATTTTAAATGGTTTTGACAATGGTTTCATTAAGAATTGATTATATTGTTATATTGAAATGATATATTGTAATTTAAATGTTGAAATGGTTTTAGTGAAATGTTAATATTTATAATATTTTATGGGTTATGATTTTATAATGGTACTTGGACATTTGACGGGTGGTTACGTGATAATCCAAATGACAGGTGGTGCTGGGATAAACAAGGACGGGTTGTCAAATTATAACTTCAAATGCATTGGGTATGGAATTATTCTATATGGCTATTACATTTAGTGATACGTGTGGAAGTCGACCATATAGTTATTCCATTTATGTATTTTTATGTCCCAAGTTAGCATCATATGCTATGTGTTCTGAATATGGGTTTTATGGTAGTTATTTCGTTATAAAAGGGTAAGAAATGATCTTTTATTTAGTAAAGAGTATTTAATACATCATATAGGTGAAAAATATTACTTATGATAAATAATTCATGGTTTAATTTTTGTTTTAAAAAAATTAACAGTGTTCCTTCATTGTGTATCCCTTACGGAGTTTTTTATACTCATCCCACGTTTTTGAAATGTTTTTTACATGATATAAAGTGGAATAGGGTTAAGTATGCGATCAAAGAAAAGTCAAGGTATTTAAAACAATGAACTAGATGTTACTTGTTTTTTCAAGAATTTTTATTTTGTGAAAAAAATGGAAACTAGGTAGTTGTATCTATATAAAATATTTATGTTGTTATGTATTTGTTAGGACATAATTTTTTTAAAGCTATAAACCTAAATATAATCCTTAATGTGAATTATTAACTTAATTCTAGAATATACATGGTTTATGGACGAGTCCTTACAGTTGGTATTAGAGGTCAGTTTAGATAACAATAGAGGCCAGTATGTAATTTAAGCATGACTGAGATAAACATAGTGTTTAGTATATTAGAAAGAATCATAGTTATTTTAGAGGTGATAAATGGTTGTCACATTTTGGGGTGAACAATGAAATGTATTAGATAACCTTTAAGGATTAATTTTGTTATGGTTATTTTGGAGGAATTATTATATTTTGTGTAATGTTATGAAATTGAGTAGTTTTAGAAAAGGGACAACATGCAGACCATTTGAAAACCTGTTGCATCATAAAATGCTACAGGAATCAAACCCACAATTAAAGTGTGATTGAGATTTATCACCTACCACTGGCCTATATGATGTCCCTCGTTAGTATGACTAATTATTTTTAGATAAATGATCTTACGAATCATGAATATGTTGATATTATGTTTTATAAAATGGATATCCTTGGTATAGGATAATTATGTGGTGATTATGTGATACAAGTTATTTGGGAAGACGTTCTCTCTTTTGGGAACCCTATATGCTTAAGGAAAATAGAATACCTTGGGATTTAATTTGTGAAATAATGGTTGAAATTTTATATTTTAATAATATATGATTTTATTATGGACATATGGTGATATGTGTTATTTATGGAAATTATTAACCTATCATAGAGAATTTGTGATTAGGTTAATTACACTTTGGTATATGAATTTAAGAGAAAAAACTGTTTTTGGAGATAAATGTTATGATTTACTGTGGAAGGCTATCTGATTTGAATTTTTCTGAGTTTTGGGTTTCAATTTTATTTTTGATTATTTTGAATAATTTTATGTTTAGTTGTAAATTGAAAGGTTTTTCTTGATATTTGGGTAATTTTGTTTGATTTTGGAGATTAAGAGTAGTATTTATTTTTATAAAGGATTATCATTTTAGGGATTATCTGATCTCGTACTAACCAAATTTTCTTTTGGTTAATATATAATTATAGGGGAAATATAAGGTTCATATTTTGTAGAAAATTCTATTCTATAGAACTAGATTTTTGTTCTTTTGATGTGTCTAAGTCAGCTTGAATACTCATTATTTTGATAAAACAATAGTTTGTGGTAGAAATTTAGTAAAGGATGAAAGTCTACATGACAAGTATGTATGTGTCCTAATGTTCTTATTCTGATTAATAAAAAATTCCTCAACATTATAAAAATGAAATTAAAAAAAACATTGTCCATTTACATTTCCTACTGGGAATCCAATGACCGTTTAACCCATCAAAAATTAATGGTTTTCGTATTGTTTACTTTCTCCAAATCATGTTTTCTATAACCCTACATCAAGAACATGAAACATTGTTTCTCTTCCATATCCATGTTTTCATGGAATCCTTGAATGGGATATCTTGGGTAACCTTTGTACATATCATTCGTTCTTTTAATGTGATATTTTTATTTACCCTTTTTTGATGTGGGACTTTCAATGAAGTTTCCAAGCAAAATTTTAAATTTGTGAGGACACAATTTTCAAAATGGGGAAGGATGTTACATTCTAGGAAAATAAACAATATGGAATTTTCATATTTATTATTATATTTTTATTAAATATTAATTTTACTTTAAAGGGGTTGATATGTTCGATGACGTACCTGATACGCAACGATGGGTTTATTTGAAATCTTACATTACACACTAATAATATAATACTATTTTTTAAATGGTAGTTAATACCTAGCTATTGAATTGGTAGGAATTAACATAACTAACTACAATATGATTATTCATGTTTTTAAATGTTTTTACATTTATTCAATAAAAATTAGTGGCTTAAAATGTTAATGAATCTAATTTTAAATATAATTTACTTTAAAAGGTTAATTTACCGCCTTTTAATGAAGAACCCTCTTTAGATCATGTTTTGGTCACTTTTATATGTTCTATTTGAAAAATTAAATTTCTTATTTGGAATGTGGATATCAAAATATACTTTGGGTAATTTTTTGGTATTTTTTTATATAATTCATCTTTTTGATGAACAGTGAAAAATACTATATCTTAATTCAAATATAAATTTTAATCTAATTTATTTATATTGTAAGATTATCATTTTAAATGGTTTTAATGTTTAATAAGATAATATTTTTACCATTTAATTCAATGGTGGTTATTGGAATTAATTTCACTTTGAAATTGGTCATAAAAAACTATTAATCTTTTGAAAGATATTGTTTCTTAAAAACATGCTACTTGTTTTGAGAATGGGAATTCATTTTAAATTAATTAATGCAACTTTTAAATTTTGAATTTTTCAAAATTGACATAATTTTTTAATTCGGAATATCAAATATAGCTTAGGATTAAATTTTGGTATTTTTCTAAAAAACATTAATTTTTGATGAATAGTGAAACCACTAAGTAGTAGTTAAAAAAACTAATTTTTTCATTTAAATGATATTTTGATGCTTCTATAAATTGAATTTAAAAAACCCAACTTAAATTGTTTTTATTAGTAAGTAAAATTTGGTTCGATAAGATAAATATAATTTTTAGTGAATAGTAACTTTTGTCTTTTATTTGCAGCGGTTAAAGTTAAATATGATAATTCAAGGTAAAAAGAATATTATAATAATAAATAATTACATTAACAATTGTCCTAACCTTATTGGATGAGTCATGACCGACCATGGGTTTCTTTGGGTCGATTTTGGGATCCCATGGATCCACATAGGGGTGATAATGACACTTTATATTGATTAATTTAAAGTAAACACAAAAATGACAAAACAAATATCTTTTATTAAGTAATTTATACATGGGGTTATAGAAGTTATCATTTCATGTATAAATATTAATTTTAAAGATTATAAAATTTCAACATCATGGTATTTATTTATAATTTTTAGACATCAAATAAATAAAATTAATTGTGACACAAAAATGATTCAGTATTTACCTCATTAATAAATGATTTAAATAAATAAGATTATAAAAATTAAAATAACATCAAAAACCTATTAAAATATTATTGGATGATTTTATTTCGACCATGAGACAACTTATCTTTGAAATTAATTAGTTTTGGACCTCTAGAAACTGAAAATCATTCTGTAATAAAATAATAGTTTCACACTTTCCTAAAGAGCCCCACCCCCCCTTATAAAAAGCCCTCACCACTAACTCACTCCTCACACTTCTCAAACCCCTTGGCTCATCCATCCCCTGCCCAAATAATCTCTCAAGATCCATATCATCCATTTTCATGCCTTACCTTAGGCATAATTCACACATGAATACCTTTGGGTTCAAACTAAAGGGAGTTACCTGAAATAAAGGTAACTTTTTCTCTGAAATTATTTTCTTTTATTTTATTTTTCCAACCCCCTTAACTCTTTTTATTACTTTTTTTATAAAAAAACCCATTATCCTCAATATAATATGTTGTTTTTATAAGGATTATAATAACACTTACACACACCTCCATCTATTGTCTAAAGAGCATACTATTTCTCTGGACGGCGAACTACTGCCTCAGGAAACAATGATTTTCCAAATATCATAAACCACATCACATGGAGACCATTATGATTGAAAAATACTTATATATGATATAAATTATATAAATATTTTTTCTATGCTATTTTATTTTTCATTTATATCATACCTTTATAGTTTCCATTATGGGTAAACATGATAATTTCTTTTGAGAAAGTGCAGACTACCGCCCCCTGAAAGCTATATGACTCATTAATTCCATATGTGGGACTTATAATTGATGGATTTAATCATATTATATATGATATTATACCGGAATTATAAAATAACTATGTATCATTATGTTTTAATTCCATTAAAATAAGAAATATAAATGGAAGTAGCGTTCATGGAAACGTACGGCTTACCGTCTCCACGAAGATTGTATTTCATTTCGTATAACCAAATGTTATGTACTATTATAAATACATACATATACGGGATATATATATGATATATATGATATCTAAATCATTAATATAATTCTAGTGATAATGGATATTTACTACATGAAAAATTTGTAATTATAAGAAGTTCATTTTTGACTCAAGTACCAAATATCCAGAAAACGACCATTATTAACATAAATGATTGCATAATGTTTATAACATTTTAATAAGTTATATAAAAATAAAAATAAACTAGAAAAAGTTTATTAATCAATTGTAAATTAATTTTTGTTATTATTCATGAAGAACATGAAACAATCATGTCAAGTCAGACACGAGGTATGGGGTTTTTATCTCACTTTTAATTTTGTGATATTTCTATTTTTCGCCACTTATTTATTGAATGTGGTGTATTTTGTACAGAAATTTGATATATATTATCATTATTCTATTTATACTCAGGATATTATTTGATTTAATTGGTATTTATTAACTTTTGTTCACACTACTTGTTTGATTACAATGTGGTATGGGGTCTTCATCTCACTTCTTATTCCCCTGAGATTCGTGCTATAATGCCACTATTTCATTTTGTGTGGTGTATTTACTACCCATGTTTGTATTAATTGTGTAAAATCAATAAATTTATGGGTATTTAAATCTTCATTTTTGACACTTCTTTCATATGGTGAATGTTTCTTAAGTTACCAAATTGTTTAAGGAACCGTTCACCCTCCTCTTTATTTAAAGACACTTTTTCGTTATGTATTTTAATTTACACATATTAATGTTGGTATATGTTATTATATATCCTTAATGATGTAAAGTTTATTTCCAAGTGATGATATACCATTTTCTCTCTCATAAATTCATTTTCTGAATTTTAAAGTGACACTGTTAGGATCTGAAATTTCAATAAGGGAACTTCTTCACCCAATTTCAATTCTTTCGGTTCAACTTCTACTACTTGATTATGTCGTGAAGTGAATAAGGTTGAATAACCTCTAATTTTTTCACCATTAATATCTACTTAATGATTGTATTCATATTTTTCACAGATTATTATGTAATTGATTTATCCTCAATCTAAGGATATAGTTTTTATTAGGGTTTTCATCTCAATTTTCATTCCATTGAGTATTCGTTGTTGTTATGCATCAGTTCACTCTTGTGTGGTGTATATAATGTCATTTGGAAAATTAAATCATAAATCCCTTTATTCTAATGATATTATAATGTTCTGATTAAATGTTATTCCCCAATTATTTGAATTCATGCATCTCTCATTTTTTTAATAACTCTTGAACTAAAATATCATTTTAAATGTTTTACAGATTTATTGTTATAAATATTTCACATTAATGTACATGTTTTTAGAATGGCTTTTATGATTTCTTTATATGGACTTAATGTTTTTAGGTGATAATTTATTTTAAAGCTTCAAATTTTTATGGGATGCTTTGATTCAAAAATCGCATTGTTAGACATTTTAAATGTTTTTTAAAATGTTTTGATAAAACATTGATTATGTCAACATATTGAAAGGATATATTGTAATTGCAATGTGGAAATGTTATTAGTGAAATTTTTATATTTAAAATATTTTATGTGTTATGATTTTATAATGGTACTTGGACATTTGACTGGTGGTTACGTGATAAACCAAATGATTGGTGGTGCAGTGATAAACCAAGATGGGTGGTTACATTATAACCTCCAATGCATTGTGTATGGAAGTCATATGTAAGGCTATTCCATTTAGTTATATGGGTGGAGGTCGACTGTATGGTTATTCCACTTATGTATGTTTAAGTCCCATGTTACCTTTATATGTTATGTGTTCTTTATATGGGTTTTATGGTAATATTTTCGTTACAAAATTGTAAGAAATGATATTTTATGCTATGATGTGTATTTATTACTTCATAAGTGTGAAATTATTACTTATGATAAAGTATTCATGGTTTACTTTTTGTTTTAATGAAACTAATTGTTTTCCTTATTTTTATATCCCTTACTAAGCATTTTATGCTAATCCCATGTTTTTGAAATTTTTTCACAAGACATAAAGGGGAATAGGGTCAAGGATGAGATCAAAGAAAATACATGATGTGTAAATCATGGAACTTGACATGACTCATTTTTTCAATAATTTTTATTTTTTAAAAAAATGGAAACTTGATAGATGTGTCTATATGTAATATTTAAGTTGTTATGTATTTTTTATGACATAATTCCTTTAATCTCTAAACTTGAAATGATCCTCAATGTGAATTATTAACTTAATTTATGAATATGTAGTGTTTAAGGAAGGGTCCTTAAAATTAAATGGGAAAATTAACATAACACACCACTATATTCCTCATTCAGTTTCTATTTCTGATGTCTTTCCTATGGAAGCTACCATTATGAATTCTATATATAATGATGATATAATAGCCCATTATTACTTAAGAATTTTTAGATGAATATTATTATATAGTTAATGAAATTTAGGGAATTATATATGACGCTAATGAATTAGTGAAATTAAAATTATGATCTCTATAATTTTGTGTGACATTCAATGTCTTTTAGAGATCTACAATATAGTTACTTTTACAACTACTCTTTGTAATTTTAAAAATGAATCATACAATTAGATAATTTAATAGTATTTATTCCACACTAAAACACCCTATAATTTATTTTCTTGAACATTATTTTATAATATAATATTTTATTTTATTTAATACATCATTAGTTTTCTATAATTTTATTTAGGGAATTTTAATATTTCAACATTTTTGAAGGGCCACAGAGTTTGAAAACCATATGAAAGCCACACATCTATCGATATCACATAACGAGTATATTTATAACAATAATAAGACAACCAATTAAACCATGTAGTGATTATAGGAGTTGTCTTGCAATGTTTTCATGGGATTCAACTGAGTGATTCATTTTTTGGATAATCTAACATGTTTAAAAATATAGTAATATTATATTTCTATTTTTTCCTACAAAAACCTGAACCCTTTCCTCCCCTTTCCCCTCTCCCCATATTATGTTTCACCCATAGAAAAAATTCTTCATCAGGATTGACTCATAAAATTTATTCCCCTCTTATCCTTCAATATGTCCCCCAACTCCTTAGATTCTGAGTTGGAATATATTCTAGAACCCTCATATCCTCTTATTATTTCATTATTCGTCTTCCTCACATTTTAGTTCAATCGTCCCAACATTAGTGGCTAGGGTTGAAGAATTTTTTATTTTATTTTCTTTCATAGGGTGTCTTATATCTATTTTGGTACTTATTTATCCTTTTATCGAAGAATTAGATCTTCCACCATTGATTTTTGGAATGTTTTACCACTCACAATTCATTCAATTTGGGAAACCATTGATTCAATTTGTTTTAATTTTTTAATGATGTTATCAAATATGAATAATCATTATATGTAATGAAAATCGAGTATTATTTTATTTTTATTCTTGGAAGTGGATTTTATAAATTCAATAACAATTTAAAAACCTATTTTTCACAATTGATAATGATTGCAGGTTACTAAATTTAATGAATGTATTTTTTAAAAAATTTATTTAGAGTTATGATATTTGTTTTTGGATTTTAATTTTCCTGTTCAAAATTTTTTATTGAAATTTCATATGGTACATTAAATTTTAGGTACAAATTATCATTTAAATGATATTTTAATTAATTAATATAGATAAAAAATATTTGTATCTCATTTGGGTCATGTGGGAAGTTAATGACTTTATCTAAATAATTCCAATTGGATTTGCGAAAGTGGGTTGATTTCATAAATGTATTTCAATTTAGCATTTTAATGTTAGATTCTTTAGAAGAAATATTATATATATTTTGAAAATTTATATTAAATAGATTTTAAAATGTTTTGAAAAGGGAATTTTCCATCAAGTGATAGATTATTTTAAAGGTTTTGTTAAAAAAATTAAAAGATTTCTCATGATTCCCATTTCTTACCTATTGTATCTAGTCCACCATTTCAGGGACTCTTATTGTTGTGTTGATTGTATTATGTGGTTTGGGACTATTTCATGGGGATGGTGTTAGTGGTGAGTGTGATATATCATTTTTCTTGTGATGAAAATTATAATATTTAATTCTTTATCACCATCATACACGTTTTTTAAATAAGAGTTTTATGTCACTATACAGAATTTTAGATGAGTTAAAACTCTATATTCCATTTTCTATCCCACTATAGATTGACATGGGTGTTAGTGAACCCATATAAGGCACAAATAATATTTTTACTCTTCAGATGATTGGATTATGGACCAAATAGTTCAATTGGACTACTAGGATAGAAATTAATTTTTGGATAGCCTTAGAATAATGTCTCCATTTTCACTTTATTTTAATATATTTCAAGGATAGATCACACGAAACATACCTCATGATTTTTTATTTAAGTATGATATTTTTAATTATGATTTTTTGATCACCACTAATTTCATTATTCGAGTGACCGTTCATTTTTTGAATATATTTAACTAATTATTCACATGAGGTGTATATTTATGTCATCCTCTATTACCTACGCTTGGATTTTTTTATTTAATAATTATTTTCAATGTATATGTGTTAATTATTTTAAAATGACGGATTTGAAATTGTGATTTAAAAGGATTTTAAGATATGTGTTTTTCTAAATCATCTTAGCATTAGAGAATGATATTTCATTTTAGAAAATAAAAAATTGAAAACCTAAATTTTAATAGTACATCAATATAACATCAAAATGGATTTATAACTATAGGTTTTGAATATAAAAAAGGTGAATTTTTCATTATATATTATTATTATGCTCACACCTATATTATCTTTTTTACATTTTAATTTTTTAGTTCCTTATTACTCTTGGATTGTTAATAAACTTTTAGAATTAATTTAGTTTATAATTATTTCATTAGACCTATGGTTCCCATTACATGATTTGAAATGACTTTCCTTTATTCGATTATAATTCCTAAACATGTGTAGCCTTTATATGAGTTATTTAATTCCTATAGTTATATTTATTAGTAGATTACATTATATAATTAAAGATTTCGTGATTATGGAACTCCAACATGTTGACGAAATTTGGCGGTGTGCATAGAAAGTTTGAAATGTGAGGGATTCTGAAGAGTAAGCTAAGGGACTTATTTCTACAACTATTTATATCATATTCTTATTTATTTATTTTAACTCATTTCATTGGGTGTGAAATTCTAGTTTATAGATGGGTCATAATGTATTTTTTGTTGAAACATTATATCGATTTATCTCAAATTTAAGGGTGAAATAAATCCCCTTATAAGTATATATTTCCATGGAATATCTATCCTAAAAGTTGTGATCAAGAATTACCCAATGATTAATGTTATCTTATTTTGAGCACTAGTTCATATAGAATACAAAGCTGGATCATTATTAATCATATCGGAGCAGTATGTTCAATGGTTGTTGCATAGGTTCATAAGTAACCATTTTGTTATATGTTGTGTCATCTTAATACAAAGTTATATGTTATCCTTAAATTTTTTTAGGTATTCATAGGTTATAGTGTCATGATATCTCTTCTATTTGGATCCTTGAGTTTATATGGATGGATTCATTTGGATTTTTAATTCTGATTTCTGAATTGATAATTTTTAAGTTATATTGATCTTCATTTCAATGATTGATATGCCTTTGGGTTCATATTTTATTTTTTTATGAAAATATATGATGGGTCATAGAGTGAGGTTGGTTTACATAACCTGATAAACTAAGAATAAACCAAATGTTTGACCATGAAATATATTTGGAATTGTTTCATGTCTTTCGCATTGAACATCAAACCATGTATTTTGGTCAAGTGTGATTATACAACCCATTTTGGATTGATATTTAGACTAAACTTGAGTAACGCATATTGATGGAGATGAATTCAATAGAGCCCTTGGAGTTGATTGTAATGCGGTTAGTAATTATGGTTTGTTTTTAGTTGTGTCATTTTTATAAAACTAAATAAATCCCTAATCATCTCACACAAATTTAACCACTGAACATAACCTATAACTTTAACCATCATGGTTGGAAATTAATAGTCCATTGGGTTATAATATTTCCTTCCATATTAATTCACCAACCAAATTAGGGTAGAAAACCATCTATGTAGACCCAAAACATGAGACCACCACATCAATATAATATTAAAACTATTTTCATTTTCAAGTATAATTAATCATCATACTACCAATCTATATTTATTCCAACTTTATATCACCACTTTCCACCCACTCATTCTATATTAATATTGGAAAAATCCATTCATAACTCACTATCCCAAAAACTATAATGCGACAAACTCATCCCTACTAACCAAGACACAAATGGATTCCCACTACACATTTATGACCAACATATCCCAGCTCTAAAATCAAAGAGAGAATAATACCCATGGGAAACCATTTTATCACTTTTATCTCTTAGTCCATCTAAGAGTAACCATGATAAGTTATCTACCATCACCACACAAAACCATACACACAAAACAAGGCCTTCAGGATAATTTGGTCGAACAACACCCATTATCAATAATACAATCCCTTCTAGTGAGTTATCTAGACGGACTAAAACTAATAATATTTAAATATTATATCTTAATATATAAATATTAATTACATAACGTAATGAACCATGTGAGAATCATTTAGGTCTAGTGTCATCGAAAACACAGACACATAAACAAATGATCCATAAGTGAGATATATCATCTCCCATTATTTTCTTTATAACTAGAACAATAATTATAAATATCATACATAATACCGTTACATATAACCTAGGTAAAGGAAATACAAGAAATGGAATTCATAGATGTTCAGTAAGGGTTGACAAGGGAGATATCAAATATCATTAGAAAAAGAGTATGAGAACCTGAGAATAACATTTGAAAACCATATCCTTTATATCATAGATAATAAACACATGTCACGAAATAAATAGTGGTTATTCATAACACATTAATCTTATAGGAATCAAAAAACGTGATCTATGATAGCATAACCTTGGTATAAGGCATAAATTTTCGGATTTCACATAGGCATATAAAATATTATTCCAAGGATACACATAATGACATTAAAAATATGTTTGTATTGGGATAAACATATACATAACTTTATTAATCATAGAATGACCTCCCTCATACAATATTTTTTTTCTTGGGATAACTTCCTATTTACCATCTATTAGGATTGGGATAACCACACATATAGTAACATGTATCATTTAGAAAACCTCTTATGTACCCTTATTCTATCTTAGGATAACCTCATGTGAAGCTTTTTTTAGCTTTTTTATAGCCTCACGTGTAACCTTTGAGTTTATATAACATTAATCATTACACAATGCATTGGAAGGAGATATATGCTTAACCTATCAAATTATAAAAATTATATAAATGTACACCATAAGATCCTAAATAATTCGTCATATTTAATCCCAAGAAATGAAATAGGTATCATAAATATTTCATCATAATATAACCTGTGGATAATAAATAAGTTTCAAAACATTTTCCTTATTTCATCAAAGCATAACCCGTATAAAAATAATTTATTTTTATTATAATTTTACCTTGGTATTACCTGTGGAGGAGAAACTAATTTCATAAATAACATGTCATCACAAACAAAAATAACAAATGGAAAGAATTAAGATGGTATCATCAGAAAATATCATTAGTAAATAATATGTGAAATAAAACGATGGAATATTATATGAGAAAAAAAAAATTATGTAACACTTGGAACATTTCTTTAGCATAATAACATTTCATTAAAAATAATTTTTTGAAAGTAAATATTTCAAAATATTTTTGGAAATACTTTTCATTGAAAACGAAATTTGAAAACATATAAAGGAATCATTAAAAATAGTTTAAATCATTTATAATTATAATATTTATATTTTATGATTAAAATATAACAATGGATAGGATATATAGAAATTTCAATCATGCCATATATGATAAAAGTAATATCCGTGTCATATTTTCTATAAAATCAAAATAAGACTTGTTTGGAGGATGAAATAAATATTCAATTTAAAAAAATATAAATTATAAAAAAGTGGAAAAATTAATTTTAATAATCATATATTAGCATTAAATAATTTTAGAAAACATTCACTATAAAATGTTAAGATTTTATAGTATTTTTTCATTAACAAAATATATATTAAATTGCTTTCCCTGCACACAACACCGATTTGAAAGCCACAATGACCTATTATTAAATAGATGTTAAAATAGAAATATTAAATTGTATTAATTATATATTATATAATATAATGTTTAATGTTCATTTTTTGTGTTATATAGATATGATATATGAACAAATCCAATTAAATAAGTACTATTTTTGTTCAAAAACATAGATTTACCGCCTTTTGATGGTGCACCCATTTTAAATCAATTTATCACACATTTATAATTGATATTTTAAAAATTAAATTTCTTAATTCGAATACAAAAATCAAAATTTATTTTGGTTGAATATTTAGATTTTTTCTGATAAATTTTATATTTTAGTGAATAGTGAAAAATACTACAATTTAAATTAAAATAACTTTTTAATCCAATTTATTTATATTATTAGATAATAATTTTAATATATTTAAAAGTATAATTATATTTTTTTATTTAAAAATATAATGGTCATTTTAAAAAAATTTATATTATAATTAGATATAAATACATTTCAAACATTGGAATCCTTTACATTGAAACCCACATTTTTGTTTTATATATGAAATTAATTTTAAATATAATTTTCTCATTTATGTGAAATGAATTAGGTAAAATGGATTAAATTTTTGAAATGATTTGTTACCAATTATGTTATAAGGTCAATTTTGTTTTTAGGCATAAAAATTTTCCATGATAAAGAATTAATTAATTTTGTTTATGTAAAATTGTTACAAGGGTTAAAGTTAAAATGTTAAAGATAAACATACCCAAAAATTGAAACATTAAAATTTTGGATGAGGTGTGGCTTGACCCTAACCAGAATAAAAATAATTAAATGAAATTATAATTCTTTGAAATTAAGTCCAGCTCAATGTGGTAAGATTTTAATATAAAATAATATAAAATTAATCAATTCAAACCACCTCTTATCAAGTTTAAATACCACCCACACCTCCATATTTGGACCGACAAAGACTTTAAACTCTTAAAATATCTAAAAAACTCTCCACATCACACAACAAATGTACATTTACTAGTGGTCTCACCAAGAGACCAAATCCATGTTCTTTAAGGGTCATTCATGGAGGGAATATTCAAGAGAAAGTTAAAAAACAATCACCCAAAATGAATTCCATGGTAAATGAATTATGTCTACCTTTTAATTTGTGTTATATATAAGCCACGATCAAAACTTATTTATTGTGTGTGGTGTATGTACTACCCCTATTTTATTTCATATCATGTATACATTTATCTTCATGGTAATAAAAGACTCATTTGAAGTTATTGGGATTATAATTTATATGCTCAAATATGTAAGGGTTAATTTAACAATCTCATTATTATCTGATATTATTTATACATAAGTATTTATTGGGACCTATTTATCATCAATGTCCATGCTTCTAAAAAATGTTTTCAAAATGAATATTATAAAGGTCTTATGTAAATGAGTCTTCAACTAATAAATCATTTCAAATGTTTGAATGATTTATTCCTCAAAATATTTCTCATATTAGTCCATGTTTTCAAAATGAGTTTTTTGGATATATTTATAAGTTAGTTAGTATTATTAAATAATAATTTTTTTATTCCTCTCAAATGATTCAATGTTTAATGGGACACTTTGACTCAAAAATATATTTTTATATGCCTTTTTTTATAAATGTGAGGCTTTTAAATAAATTATTTCAAATAAAAATTATATTTTAGTCCGGAAATATTAATGGTTCGTTATAAGTTATTTTCATTTATGTCGAAATACTTTGTTAGATTTTATATTTAACTAATTTGGAACTCTTATTACAACATTTAATATATTTTATTTAATGTTTTATGATATATTTTAGTGTAGATGTTCTATTTTGATACCATCATTTGTTATATTGTTAATGTATTAACATTTCATATTCTAGTTTTAATAGGAATGTTTATTTTGATTATGTTTCACCCATTTTATATGAGGAATGTATTTGAATTAGTATGTGATAGGAGGGGACCTATATATACACTCAATTCATTGGTTGGTCACATAAGATAAAATTAGTTGGATACAAACCCTTCACGTTTTTTTCATGAATTATAACAGTTTCGGGAAAATAGATCTTGACACCAATCAGACAGGTTTGTACCCACATACATAAATTTTCATGATGATAGATCTTGACAGCAACTATCTTGAGGATATATCAAAATATTTTAGGCCTCTGACATTATGAATTCACTCGTTTTGATATTATTTATAAATATTCAATATGATTATTTAACTAGTAAAATATCCCTTGTAATGCTTATTTTTTATGTTAATATTTTTTATTTCCACATTATACTGAAGAATATGTTTAAAAGGATTGTGTTTCAGATATACAAAATTGATTAAGTTTTATGATTATATATTAATAATAGGTTTCATTTCATTCTTACCCTTACTGAGAATTTGAGCTCACCCATTTCTTATGTTTTATCATCCCATGATTTGAAGAGGTGTATTATAACTGATATGTAGGGATAATCTGGGAGAATAAATTTGTTCTCAAGAGATTATCTATGATGTATTTTATGTTTTTAATTGTAATTAAAAGTTATAATATGTAATATATTTTACCAGACTGCTAAACTGATTGATATTTCTAGACATGATATCTTGTAATCACACCAATGTATTAAAATAATGTATTGGCTCTGAGCTTCAGGGGTCAGGGCATTACAGTTGGTATCAAAGGATTTTTATCAACAACCATGAAAGTGTACATAGAAAGAAATGTAGATTAGAGACAATAACCCTATGAAATATAAATTGGATACATATACAAGAACATCATGAAGAAACAATATTTTAGGTTGTGAGACTAGATACACATAAAGATTCTAATTTATGTTATTATTTTAACTTGTTGGGTGAATATAAATAAAGATATGACCTAATCTAGAAATGGATCTTAGTTGAAGGAATGAAAACTCTATTAATAATCACAATCCCTGGAGTGATTTACCTTCTATGAAAGATAATGATAGTGGAGCTGTTGGTACCACTAGTTCATAATAGCATATAACCATACTGGGATAGAAGACCCAGGTTATGAATAATAACATTACCCACATAGAGAACCCTGATCCATAACACAGAGGACAAATATTAGACCGCTTCATTAGAAAACAACCTCAAAATTTTAATGGGACTAAAAATCCATTTGTAGTTAATAAATAGATATGTTACTTTGAGAAGATATTCCATGCTTTGGGATGAAATGAAAGGGAAAAGATTTTCATGTAATTTTATTATCTCTCTGGAGATGGAGATCATTTTTGGTCATTGATTCAAAACACGAAGGAGGAAGATGAAATGAATAACATGGAATAGAAGTATTTTAACGAACATACATTAGAAAAATATTTCCCTTTTTACCATAAAGATAATTTGGAGAGGCAATTTATGAGTCTAAGGGAAATGGTAGATGATATTTTTATGAAATCTGTGGCTAACATTACAAGGTTAGAAAGGAATGGTAAAAACTATATACGTAACACATGGATTACTATTGATAATTTATTTGATGGGTTAAATCAATTTCTCTAAAAGGTTTTGGCCTCTGAAAGAATCTCATCACATGAAGATATAGTCACATGTTATATGAAGATAGAGAAATACTTTTCTATGTCTTAAGACATTATATGAAATAAAGAGATGAAGTGTATGGTTGAACAAGAGACGGGTAAAGGCACAATGGGATAGAAGGATTTTCCCACAAGTGATAATTATGGAAGGAATCACCTTGGTATGTTCTACAAAGGGTTGGGAGTTTTATTACAAGTGTAGATAAAATTTTCACTAGGAAAAGGAATGAAAAGGGACGAACGAAAAAATAGATATTCACTATTTCAACTATAGTGAAATGGGTTAATATGTAAATAAAATATTTAAACCTCAAGGAAATATAGATTATAAAAATAAAGGAGATTAATGTCATGAAATTGTTGTTACTATAGGTGAAATAAAAAAATTAATGTATTTTTGTTTTTGGAATTTATGAATTATGTAATGGGAATATTTATTTAGAAATTTCATGGTTTTCAGAATTATGGAATATGTAAGTATTGAACTACAATACTTATTCTTTAAGTATTTTTAATAATGAATTTTTTCATTATGTTTTTAGTGTGATCAAGGTATTCATATTTTTGGTATGTGATAATAAGAGAAACATTATGTTGGAGGGAAAAGTGATGTTAATATTGATATTTGAAATTTAGTGACCTTTTTAGTATTTTAATTTGGAAAAATGTATTTTGGAAAAGTATTATTGTTGTAATGGAATAATTTAAATATTAGATAATATTTTATGACGTTAAATTATCATTTCATTTATTTTTTGGGGCTAACCGTTCTCATTATAGTAAAAATTTATAGGACGAAGTTAATACTTTTGGGGCTTATTATTTATCAAAAGTGTTTCAGGTGTAAAAAAATCATTTTGAACTTTCTTTTCTATGTGTCAGTGATGAAGTGAAAATAAACCAAAGCACAACCAAGTGATGCAATTATTATCATGTCATTGAATTAAATCAATTATGCACTTATATTAATAGTAAATAATTTTTTTATATCTAGGGAAAAGGATCTTAAAACTAAAAATGATATCATAGTATTTTTTTTTGTCTGATGAATCAAATGGTCTCATAGATCATCATAGATTTATAGCATTGGGATTGTTAGTTCTATCTTAACCATGTTCTCTATCACTGTCCATCAGAACTTGATTGATGTATTTTTCATTCATATCTATGTTATCTTAAATAGAACCCTTGTATATGATGTCTTTAGTAAAATTCGTACTTCCCTTTCGTTGTTATAAATTAGAACATTCATCAAATCTAATTCCGATCTGGGATTTTAATAATGGAATTTTGAATAGTAAAAAATTAGTTACCGACCAAAAATTAGAAAATTGTGAGGATTCCATTTATTAATCTAGGGTAGAATGTAACACCCCATGATTTTATGATACAATTTCATTAAAAATATATATATTTAATAACTTGTGTTACAAACAATATCTAGTAAAAACACACCATGAAATATTATAACCCCACTGTTAAGATAGAAATAGTAAATAATATAAACCACATTATATAAAATATAATGATTAATAATCATCTTGTGAGTTCTAAATATATGATATTTGAACAAATCCAATAAACCATGTCTTTTAAAAAACACAGGATTACCGTAATTTGATGACATAACCATTTTAAATCTAGTTTTTAAACATTTATAAGTTCTATTTGAAGATATAATTTTTTTATTTAGAATAAGATCATCAAAATTTACTTCAGTTGAATTTTTGGTATTTTTATAATTATTTTCATATTTTAGTGAATAGTAAAAAATAATATAATTTAATTGAGAAATTGTTTTCACCGAATTTATTTCTAGTGTTAGATTATAATTTTAATTGATTTTAATGTATATTTATAATAATCTTTTATCATGAAAACCCATATATATCATTGGAATCTATTTCAAATTGAAATTAGATATAAAACAATTTCAAACATTTAAACGTTTCACATCAAAAACCTACTTTTTTGTTTTGTTTTAAGAATTAATTTTAAATCTAATTTGCTCAATTTTGTGAATTTAATTAGGAAAATGGATTATATATTTGTAATTATAAGGTCCAAATTATCTTATACGGTCAATTAAATTATTATGTATAAAAAATTAACACGGTAAAAAATATTATTTACTATTGTATAGGTAAAATTATAACAATTGTTAAAGTTAAAAGGTAACGATTTAACATACCTAATGACTGCAACATTTAATGGTTGGATGAGGTGTTGATCCACCCTAACTAGTATAAAAATATTAAATGATTTTATAATTTGTTTAAATTATTTCCACCTCAATGTCGTTAGGTTTTAATTTTAAATAATTTATAAATTAATCACTTGAACCCATTTGTCCTGAAGTATAAATACCACCAATCAACTCCACATTTAGACTTAAAAATCATTTATTATAATATAATATCTTCCCCAAACTCCCATCCTCATTATCACCACTTCAAAGTGCTATTGGTATCACCAAAATTCCAAATCCAAGGTCCATTGGGGTCTTTTATGGATGGTCTATTCAAGAGGAGGATAAATGATAATCACCCAAAAATAATCCCAAGGTAAGGAAATTCCATATGAAATATAATTTTTATGATATATAAGAAATTAAATCAACCTATTTTTTGTGTGTGGTGTATTTAATTATTCATTTATATTTCTCATCATGAGAATATTTATATTCATGATATTTAATGATTAATTTAATGATATTAGGCTTATGATTCAAATGTTCAATGTGGTATGGGTAAATTTTGCAATCTCATTATTATTTGAGATTGTTTATATTTAAGTATTTAATGGGACATATTTAACAACCATGTCCATGATTTATAATTTTCTTTTCAAAATGAATGTTTTAAAGGTCTTACAAAATGGACTACAAAAGTAAGACATTGTTTTTAATGTTTCTATGATTTATTCCTCTAATTTTTTCTCCTTATTGTCAATGTTTTCAAAATGAGTTTTGGAGATTTATTTATAAGATCGTGAATATTTTAAAATGTTAATTTTTGAATTCCTCTCAAATTCTAAAATGTGTTATTGGGTACTTTGAATAAAAAATCTATTTTCAAAAGTTTTCTTCTATAAATTTGTATATTTTGAATAAAATTTTTCAAATAAAAAAGCGTATTTTTATAAAGAAATTTAAATGGTTTTTAAAAGATTACATTCATATATGTTGAAAACCTTTGTTAGATCTTATTATTAATTTATATCAATCTTTTATGATATCACTACTGAAAAAACGACCTATAACCACGGTTCAAAACTGTGGGTATAACCCCCAAAATTGTGGGTATAGCCTATACCCATGGTTTTGGGAACCGTGGGCTAGAATGACATCGGTATAGGGGTCTCAACCTATACCCATAGTTTTGGAGAACCATGGGTATAGGGGATTCCAAGTTTGCACCATGGTTGTTCCAGCATGGCACACAATAGACACCATGGTTTTCAAACTGTGGGGTATTTGAATTTCAAAAAATCCGCAATAGGTAGGATTTGATCCTGTACTCCCGCCGCACCTCACGTCTGCGCACCACCAAGGGACCAACTGGGATGCATAAAATTTTTTTATTTAAATATAAATCAACATATATATATATATATTCAAATTATTTTCTTGAAGTACTATAAAATCCCAAAAATAAGCGGGGAAGGGGTTTCGAACCCGCATCACACGGGGGACTCAAGGCCGCGCAGCGACAAACGACCCACTGGGCTACGAATTTAAATTTTTATTTTAATATACATATTGGTATATATATTAATATAATATACATCATATATTTTAGTTCAAAAACCACATACTACGGGATTCGAATGCGAGTCTCACGACCGCGCCTCCAATACTAACCAATCGAGCTATTGAAATTCTGTTTATAAAAATTTATATTTTTATAAATATATTAAATTAAACCATGAAAAAACATCTTCCTGCCAAATTTTTTTTCATGTCCCACCAAATTTTCATTCCCCTCCATAAGTTATACCCATGGTTCTTCAGAACCGTGGTTATAGGTCTTCAAAAAAAATCAATACCCATAGTTATCCAAAACTGTGGGTATAAGTCTTTGGAAAATACCCTATACCCACGGTTCTCCAAAACCAGGGGTATAAGTATTCGGAAAATACCCCACCTATACCCATGGGTCTCCAAAACCGTGGTTATAGGGGTCTTATACCCACAGTTTTGGAGAACTGTTGGTATAGGTTCACGTACTATCCCTATACCCATAGTTTTTTTGCAAAACCATGGGTATATACCTATTTTCTAGTAGTGTATCATTTACCATATTTTTTGAAGGGTTTATTATATATTTTACTTTAGATGTGATATTTTGATTTCATTCATTATTTATGGTTAACATACTAACATTTTTTCTAGAAGATTCAATAGGAATGATTCTATTCTTTATGTTCCCCCATTTTCATTTGAGGAATGTATTGTACATAGTAAGTGAATGGTGGGTCCTGAAATATCCCTTCGATTCATCAGCAGGACTCATGAGATGAAATTAGTTGGTAAAAAACCCTTCATGTTTTTTCGCTAAGATGTTTAGCATTATTAGAAGGATATATCATGACAAAAATAAAATGGGTTTCTACCCACATACATAAATTGGAACGACGATAGCTCCAGATAGTATCTATCTTGAGGATATATCTTTATAGTGTAGACATATGACAATTTTCATTCCCTCATTATGATATTTGTTATGGGTATTCTATGTGATTATTTTACTAGTATAATATACATGGTAATGCTTATTTTATAATGTAATATTTATTATTTTTATATTATGTTAATGATTATAATTAAAGGTATTGTGTTTCATTTATAAATATTTCATTAAGGATTATGATTATATATTCTTAATAGATTCATTTGTACACTTAAAATTACTATGTATTTGAGCTCACCCTATTCTTATGTATTATCTTCTTAGGATTCAATGTCGTAAATTATTACTGATATGTAGGGTTAATCAATGATAAAAAATTCATTCTAAAGGGATTATCTCTAATTCATTTTATTTTATGAATTGTAATGTAAAGTCCAAATATGTAATCTATCAATCAAGACTCTAAACTGATAGATCAGTTGGGACATGATTCCTTGTAGTCATGCCAATGTATTAAAATAATGAACCAACTCCGAGTTTATGGGATTAGGGTGTTACATTCATAGAAAACATAGACATTGAAGATAAATTGGCTTTGACTAAAGAGTGAAAATAATCTAGTCTTTAAAAAATATTATTTTCAAATTTTGAGTGTATATATAGAGAAAACAGATGTAAAAAACATGTATTCTCAAGAAATAAACAAGGAATGGGAAATTTAATTTTTTTCTTGAGATATGTACTATCATATTTTATCATATATATAATTAATATAAAAAACCCTCATAAATGATGATATTTTATCACAAAGCCAATACCCGTTTAGTATCATTGAATCTTAATCCATAGGAAATTATAAAATTATATTTAAATTAAAATATCAAGATCAAAAATAAACTCATGACATTATGTGTCAATTTTTTGGTATATGAAACTAAAAAAATAATATAGATTCATATGATAACATATTTCTAAATGTACGAAAATTGAGAAAAAAAACTCTTAGCTCTTTGGTAATGTTTTAACCATAAACCGCATGAAAGATAAATCATAAATTAGGTAACAAAATCCCCATAATTTTCTATATAGTCATCATAAAAAGAATTCATGGGCAGTATATATTCTACATAAAATAATTATTTTGTGAATATGGAATTTTTCTCAGAGAAGTAAAAATGTGAGAATGAAATGCCTTACGTATTGTCTCGACTTCATACATACAAAACCAATTCTCTAGTATAAGAAATATAGGTATATCATATATCTATTATAGAACCACAATAATATGTATCATTTCATATATGATTTTCTTGTGTCCTTTTATTTCATGTTTATTAAAAATTCCTTGATAAAATTATGTTTCGGGTAATAACTGCTCCATTTTTTGTATAATTTTTTATTTTTGTATTTTCAGTCCTCTTACTTTTCTCATAGTTTCATAATCTCTAGAATATTATCCATGATATAAATACCCTATATTATATATATATATATATGTATGTATATATATATATACAGTAGTCTAAAAAATTTAGAGATAGAAGGTTAAATACCGAATTTATGGATACGGAAGGGCATACGTAAGAATTAATGCTATTTAAATTTACTCAAATGATTAAAATAAAGAATGTTAAATAATATACAAACATTGTATTAAATTTTTAATTTCATATCTATTAAATATTTTTATTTAAACATGTTCATATTAATATCCATTTAAAATATTTCTAATGAAATAATAACATATCTACGAGAGGTGGCAGTCCACCATACACAAGAAAAATGTTACTGATTTATAAAGAAAATGTAAGAGGAAATACATGATTTCATGATTACCAAAGAATATTATTATCTTAAATATTATATTAATAATAAATCCATCATTATATCTATCTTTGAGAGGTAATTATGGAAAATAAATAACACCTATTCGCTTGCGATAGTTCACCATACACGTGAATAACAATTTCATAAACCATTTGATCAATATGGAAAATTATATAGGATATGAAATTAAAATAATATCTCAATGTATGAAATATAAATAATTTTTTGTGTAATATTGGTCTAATAAAAATTGAAGGATGTGGAGGAAGAAATAGAATAAAATGATCGGTTAGGGAGGTTACCTTATCTTTAGAAAATTTGTTTGTATTGAAATAAAGGATTAATTTGTTGAATTTTAACAAAAAAAATTCTTATAGTATTATAGAAGGTATTAAATTAGTTTATTTCGGTAGGGCATAAAAAATAACGGGTTTTGGAACTATGATGTGGAAAGGCAGTAGGTAAATTTTAATTTTTGGGAATAAAAAGGTGTATCCAGGTTTTTTAGATGCCAAAAGACAATAAAATTAAACATTCTAAAACCTAGAAGAGATAAAATCAAAAAATGTATAAAAATTGGGTGTTGGAATATTGTTATGTAATTGTTTAACCTTCAGTTGTTAGTTCACCCCCTGGAATAACATTTCTACATTAACAATGTTAAATTATTATTTTTATGTTATTTCTATTCTATATCTTCATAAATTATGTTGACCTTATTAAATGATATAATGTATATAAATTCCAAATATTTAATATATTTATTTTTAAATTACCATCACATTATTTTAAAATTTTAATGTAATATTAATCCTATATACACAATGAGAAATCACATTTCTAAAGATAAAATCATCAAAAGATTAAAATGTTTTTATGAGAAAATTGAACAGAAAATTGATTTGAATGACATAAATTGGATTAAAAATAGAAATATAATTGAATTATTTTTAATTTTAAAAAAATATAATTATTATTATTTTTTAAAATCTTTTACATAAATGAATATTCATGATATAAAACAATATTATCACTACTCATCTAAAAATATATCTTTTTTGAAAATAGTTAAAAAGTCACCCTGTGATACTTTTGACATTCAGATTATGAAAATAAAGTTTAGTTTTTTCAAATAACATTGATAATTGTTGAAAAAAATAACATTTAATATGTGATCACGATAAGTAATAAGTTGTTTTAGGAAATAACATTTTCAAAACATATAAATACTAATCTAAAAAATAATTACATTTTTGTCAATATATTTTCATTAAATAAAACTAGT
Organism: Viscum album; assembly: GCA_963277665.1. NCBI lineage: Eukaryota > Viridiplantae > Streptophyta > Magnoliopsida > Santalales > Viscaceae > Viscum > Viscum album. Next base: position 1,204,320,703 of record OY728150.1, on the reverse strand, counting down.
ATAATTAATATTATAAAATTACTTCAAATTGTTTATATAATTATGTTTCACAAATTGTTTATAGACGTCATGTATATATAATAATATTGATAATATATCATAGTTGGTTACAACTATGTGTTAGGTGTAATGAAAAATAAAGTCGTACTTGTGTGAAACACAAGATAAACTCAGTGTTGTGCCTCATGAAAGATATCAACGAAATTAAATTTAATAACAAATTAATAATTCATAAAATCTATATGTGTTACATTCCATCCCACATATAATAAAATTCAAACAAAAATTTCATAATTCAGATAAATACACATTAGGATTTTTCTGCCTCATAATTTCATCATGATCCAACAGGGATTCTCAAAACTGGTGGTTTCTATATAGAAATTTTACCGGGTGAGTGGTATTGTTTCATAGAAAATTATTTGTATGATTTAAAATTTATATTGGATGTTACCTATAAGTAATATATTGATGTAACAGTATGACATTTGAGTTTAGTGCTGGTGAAGGATCGTGTATATACTTCTTCAGAAGGGATACATGGATTACAAAATAGAATTGAGAGTGTTTTTATGGAATCAAAAACCAATATGATACTATCCTAATATGATCAAAATTTTCAAACGGACCTACATACTTAAGGTTATATTTTCCATTATTTCTTCCACTGATATATTCATAGAAGAACCTCCTCACCAATATCAAATTATAGGTCACATTGCTGATTATCAACATAAAATTTCCATAAAAATTTTTATATCATTATTTTTTATGAATGGATGTAACCATCACTTTCGTTTCATCTATTAGATCTGGTCCCAATACCATTCTTTTCACAACTTCATTACAGTAGGGTGGAGTTATATACTTGTTTCTGAAATGATATTCATTACGATCCATCGAAATTTACGAGTGATGTGTATTTTCATATAATAGTTCAACTAGTTTAAGGTGGTGATCCCAACAACATTTTAAATCGAATAACAAAAGATTAGAAAATCATTTTGGGTATGAACATTTTTTTAGACTGATTGATTGTCAGATGTTGAAACCCAGTGATGAAACAAAACTCCACATCAAGTGATTACTGAACACTTCTCTAAACATCTAGGTAATTATTATATCCTGATTATATACAATATAGTTTGTTACACTAGGTAAAATTACCACTTTCTTAATATATAGTCTTGAAATTGGATACATAGAAAAAATATTATTTGATATAAATAATTTTTGATGAATTCTTAAGGTTATCAACTAGAACCCACAATTACCTCAACATTAATATTATGATTAACCATATATGTTAACTGTACCCTTAATCATATGTCCACAAATTCTAATGATACTCCTCCTAAAATAAATGTTTCACTAAAACATATAAAAAAGGGTTTTATTTCCATAAAACTGTCTTAATATATCATTATTATTGATAAACACCCATCACATATAACCTTAAAAAATATTCTAATGACTTTGAACCTATTATAATATTTAAAATCATTAAAAAATTATTGTATATGTAACTATTATGTTAAAATTAAATCGATAAACATAAACTTCTAAAAGCTAAATCACGATTTTTTCCTAATATAAGCTAATATATTATAAAAATAAATTTAATTGAAAGCCTGAATTTACCCTTGTACTATTATAATTTCAATTATTGTTTCACTACACCAAAATCCTTGTATAGGGAGATAATAAATGCTCAAAATCATATAAAAGTTTTCTAATTTATGATTGATAATATTTTCAAATGGATCATTCTTAAAAAATAAAATAAATCTGCAAAAAGATGGGAAGGATACTGACATTAATCATGATTGTCCACTCTATCTATTTTGATTTTCTAAGACTTACCTTTTTTCCTTTTTGATTATAGGTTATCATGGATTACCATCCACATTATACCTTGTATCGAGGAATGTATTCAAATAATACATAAAATCCTAGGAGTTGAGACACAATAGTGTGGGTTGTTCATTCTGTTAAGATATCGCTCTATATAATTAATTATATACCATGTTTATATCACATATATTTTTTTCCTCAATAGATAATATTCCCACACTTATAACACCTTATTTTCCAATGAAAAATTCACCTAATCTCTTATTCCCATATTTATGGCATGTAGGTGAGACAAAATAATTAATAAGTGTGAGAAAGGGTGATATAAACATATTATAATTATGATGTTATGATAACATGAGAATGAAATTTCAAAAATAAGACACTACATATCATATATTGTAAAATTGAGTCATGTTATAAATCTTATCAAATTATAATACATGAAACATAAAGGAATCAAATAACATGATCCATGAGAATATAGCATTGGATTAAGTCATAGATTTGTTTAAAACACATATTCATATAAAATATTATGTCAAGGATACCTGCCATGACATTCATAATATGTTAGGATTGGGATATCCATCAATGTACTTTCATTTGGATTGGGATAACCTCTCATGTTCCATGTTTTGGGATTGGGATAACTGTTCATGTAACACATTTCATGATTGGGATAACCTTCCATTTACCCTCTTTCAATATTGGGATAACCACCCGTGTAACCTCCTTCGGGCATTGAATAACCTTCTGTGTAGGCTATTTTGGTAATTGGATAACCTCACTTGTACTCTTTGATCCCATATAATATTTATCATTACCCAATGTATTGGGAGGAGATATAATGTAACAGCCAGAGATTTTATGAAACATATTATTTTTTATTTCACTAATGTCTTGTGTTGTACGCTACACAAAAAGGAGCTTGCACAACACGCATCCTTGACTTGCCTTGCATTACACGCAATCGCGACCTTCCTCGATAGCGTGTGTAGTACGCAATACCGAGTTTCACTATACAACGATATGCTATTAAAATATTATTATAACTAGCCGTTATGAATAGTAATAACCACCTTTTAAAATTTTATAAATTTTAGCTCTCAAAATGGACTTCATTTTTGGATTCGGAGTATCGAATTTAGCCTAAGGTGAAATTTTGGTACTTTTCGGATAACTTTCATATTCCGATGAATAGTGAAAATTACTAAATTTTAATTAAAAACAACTTTTTTAATAGAAATAATTAATAGTAATAAATTATTCATTTGAGTAGTTTTAAAGTATATTTAGAATATATTTTTACAATTTAATACAATGTTGGTCATTGGATGTAATTTCACATTTAAACTAGTTATAAACAAGTGTCAATCTTTTGATAGTTATTATCTCTTAAAAACACGCCTTTTGTTTAGACGACGGGAAATAATTTTTAAATTAATTAATGCAACTGATATGTTTTGAATTTGGTAAAATAGAAATCATTTTTGAGTTCATAATATCAAATATAGCTTAGGCCTAATTTTTGGTATTTTTCTGAAAACTTTCAATTTTTGATGAATAGTGAAACCACTAAGTGGTAGGTTAAAAACTGAATTTTGCATAAAACATAATTTTACCGCTTCTGTGAATGGAATTTCGAAAATCCGACAGTCACGGTTAATATCAAGGACTAAAATGTGGTTCAATGAGATGAAAATATTTTTTGGTGAATAGTGACTTTTTACCTTTTTTTACCACGATTAATAGTAAATAGGGTAACTAAGGGTAAATATTATATTACTATTACCCTAACACATGTCCTAATTCTATTGGAAAAGTGTAATTCGACCAAAAACAACCTTATGAATAAAATATGACCATTTAGGCCCACTTGGATTAGATTAGGACATTTATTATTAATTTATTTAAAGAAGGGTTAAAATAGTTAAAATCAAGTTTAATAAGTAAATCATTTATAAGATGGGGTTATACATAAGATAAATTCGATTGTAAATATTCATTAGAAAGCTAAAAAGATTTACTAAATTAATGTATTTTATTTGTAATTTTTGGACATCAAATAATTTAATTTATATATGACACAAAGATGATGCAGTAATTATCTTATTAATGAAATATTGACATAATTGATAATATAAATACCAAACTAAATGTAATTTAAGACTTTTTATGAATTCCACTAATTTTCTAGGTTAATATGATATATTATTGTTGATTTAATCAACTTGGTTCGAACATATAATTCTCTTATTACTTTCAAAAAAATCATATATAAAATGATGTCAAAATTGACACAAAATAGTTTTTAAATCAAATATTATATTATTAATTGTTATTTTATTCCTAAAAATCTAAGGTTCGGCCAAATGACTTAGATAAAGATATATATATTAATAATAAACAATTTGGGGTTCTTTTGGCATGTTATAGTAAGTGTATTAACCATATAGTGAAAGAAAACAAAAAGACACCGTAAAAGTTAAATTAATTAACTTAGAGTTAAATCTAATTGATAAGGTTAAAATAATACCCTAAACTTGTCTAAGTCCTATTGGTTGATATGATTCGACCCATCCCCACCTTATCTTCGAAATAATACCCTTTGGAACCATTATAAACCGATTTTGACTTTAATATAAAATAATATTTTGAGATATTCCTAAGGTGCCCCTCTCCTCCCTTATAAAAGGGAACCTCCTCCCCCTCCTCCTCACACCAATTTGAGCACTCAAGCTCGGCCAAACCCTGCCATTTTCTCCTCTCCACTTCCCTAGAATAATCCTAGAGGTCCTGGTCTTCTTCAAAGACCAATCTTAGTTCCCTAAGTGGAGGATTCAAAGAGGCGTTCCAAAGAAGAGGTAATATCCATTACCGATCTTTTCAATTTCTTTCTTCTTCAACTTCTTCTTCTTTAGTTGTTTCATGATAAAGTAATAACATCAGTATTACTTAGATACTGATATGTTATTATAAATATGAAACAACCCTAATTCACCATCTATCCATCCTACGGAAAAATGAAATCACCGCGCGTGCGTACGTACGGAATACCGTCTCCACGCCGTGGTGTAATCTATTTTCCACCATCACCATACAAGGATGGGTATAATGGTGTAATGAGTAACTATATATGATTATTATGAAGTAATATTGATACTGAAATAATATATATATACTCCAATACAATTCCACGATCATTGGAATGATATCATCACTCGTGCGTACGTACGGAATACCGTCTCCACGATGTGATGCAACTCGTTCTACATGATCTTCATTTCATAATGATTATATAAATGAATTGAATGAATGAATATGGTATATACTACACTAATACCATTCTGGAAATGAATTATCTATAACCTAAAGATAAGAATAAGAATTTATTCGACAAAACACGCATAAGAACAAAAAGTTATAAAGACCCGAGTAACAAGTAACAATGAAATATTACTAACAAGAAGCTAATAATATGACCATATATGATATCATATCAATATGTATGATTCTGGAATAAGTCAATAACATTATTTAAACCATTATACAGGAGCTTCGGACACGAACAAAGCAAATCGGACCTAAGGTAAGGGAAATATCACAATCTCATTTTTATCCGAGATTGTTTATTCGTAAGTATTTACTGGGGTGTATTTTATCATCCACATCCATGTTTACTCAATATGTAATATTATTTCCATCCACCTAAAATTGTTTAAATCCATTTTTACCCTTCAGTGAGTTTTTAGTAATACGTATGAAAGGAATCTTTTGTCGTTTTTCGTACGAGGTACTTTTTGACTTTTCCGACAAAAGTACAAAGAATGTTTTTTTTAACTTATACAGCACGAACGGATTTATACTGTTTTATAAAGCCTTATTTTAATGAAGCTTCCTCTAAAAGATTTCATGACTATTTTCAATAAAATCTCTTTCTTTTAAAATTGCATGATGTTTTGTGAAAAGAAATTGATTTTGAAGAAGAAAGGATATTTTCCTCAAGAATTCAATTCAAGTGTTTTATCAAAATTATTTTCCATCTAAGATAATAAAGGGTTCTGTTTCTATCCATATTTTTACATTGATTTGACTATGTTGTGATGGAATTATGTTTATGAATTCCTTTATCTTATATGAATTGATTTATGATGTCATGAGGTTTCAAGAATCCCATTTTTGTTACTTGTGTTATGCGATGATGTATGTTTTATGATTATGTGGCACACATAAGAAAGGATTCATTATAAGATGGGTGGGACCTATATCTCCCTCCAATGCATTGGGTAATGATTTTATATCTCATGAGATAGACATGGCTGGAACGGAAGGTTATTTCGGTTCAGTGATACAGGACTGAAACGAGGAGTGAACTCGGTTCAGAAAGGGACTTTGTCCACTAAGATAGTCTTGGCAATGAGTCATGACTAACAAGAAATGATTTTCCATGATTATGTGTGCATTACACAAAGTTTCAAGTTTTATGTTATGATTATGGAAATCTCATTTTCACTTCTATGATTTATCCCATGTTATGATATTATGAGCTCTTTTGCAGGTTAAGATTTCCAAAAGCTACGTTCTTATGTATATGATGTGATTGATATTTCTTTTGTTTGCCCTTACTGAGCATTTGAGCTCACCCTTTTTTGTTTTTCTTTCCCCAGGATATAAAGAAAGGTTTTAGGTAAAAAAAAGGGAAGATCTTTATGGGAGATATTGAAGATCTTTCACCACGTTTAGAAGATTACGTTCCGAGTTTCCAAAGACACTAAACTATTACGATCCTTGTGTGTGTGTTTTTGTTATGTACTAAGTATTCCGCAAAAGTAATGTAATGTCCATGTACGTCAGGCTTCGGGTCTCTACAGTTGGTATCAGAGGAAAGGTTTAGTCAACCTTTGGAAACTAGGATGAGAAAACGTTAGTGAGATCCCTAGAGATATTTCTAAGGTATGTCTAGGGATGTCCCTAGGGATAAGTATACGTATAGGTTATAGTAATAGAATTACGCTAACGATCATAGAATTAAACCTAAGATGTTGGATATTGAAGGTACTCCCCCTTTATTATGTTGTTTTCCCAAGCATGATTTTTGCCTCTCACACTATTCTTTTTGGGTTTTAGACGATGGCTGGAACCCGAAGGAACCGTGTTGATCAATGAAATGGACAATGCAATGATTGCCCTCCTGAACAAACAAATGTTATGGGAGATGGAGTGCAAAATCTTATTGCTATACTTACACAAGCTATGAATCATTCTGGACTTCCAAATGAGCAGAGAAGGGAACAATATTCTATTGAGTCCTTCATGAGGCAACGTCCACCTTCTTTCAGTGGGTCTTCTGATCCACTTGTGGCTGAACAATGGATCAGTACTACTGAAAAGATATTTTCAGTTCTTCAATGTTCTGAACATGATAAAGTCATCTTAGCAGTATATCGTTTGGAAGGTGAAGCTGATCAATGGTGGAATCTTATCAAGAATACGAGGCCAAGAGATGAAATTGAGTCCATGGAATGGGACGAGTTCAAGAACTTGTTTTTCAGTAAGTACTTCCCCCGTATTCTTCGAACAAAGATGGAGAAGGAGTTTCTTGAACTGAAGCAAAGGGACGATGAATCTGTTGGTACCTATGAAGCAAATTTTACAAGACTTGCAAGGTATGCTTCTGGAATTATCATCCAACTTGAAAGTAAAGTTGATCGATTTTTCAGTGGCTTAAAACCAAGTCTTCGAAGGGCATTAGCTATAAGAGACTTCAGTAGCTATGAAGAAATTGTGCGTTGTGCTATCAAGGTAGAAATGGAAGTTGGTGTTACATATCCATCTCATGGTTTTGACAAGAAATGAAAGATGGAGTTCAAGGAGAAATCTCAGAATAATGGTGAAAAGAAGATGAATGTTTCCTTATGCACAAAGTGTGGAAAGAAGCATGGTAGAGATTGTCTTAAAGGGACTAGAAAATGTTTTAAGTGTGGAAAAGAAGGTCATCGAGCAGCTGAGTGTCGAAGTAATGGAAAAAGAGTTTCTAATGATGTGAATAAAGCAAACACTGCAGAGAACGCACCGCCAACACTTCAATGCTTCAAGTGCAAGGAAATGGGGCATTATGCTAATAATTTCCCTAATCCAAGGGTTAGTGATGATCAACATGAGCAACCACTGAAGGAAAAGGACAAAGGGAAATCACATGCGATCACTATTGGCAATGTTGAATATGACAACGATGTGGTGGAATGATTAAGTGTTTATGTAATGGGATTCCAAAATAATGTTGTATCATTGAGTATTGCAATATTTATTGATGTGGTATTCAAAGTGATTGAAATATTTTTTGGAAATAAGATGATATGCACATAATGAAGACGAGAAAATGAAATGTTTAATAGTATTCATGAGCTCATGATTGATATAAGGACTAAGTGATATCATGGTTTGAGTATATAGAATTTTGAGGATTTTGGTAACTTTTAACTGCACTCATGTTTTCACTAAGGTATTCAAGAGAATACACGATTAAGGACTTTGAATGTTTGGAATGTGACCAACAAGACATATCTTATGATATGTGGGGATCAACGACAGTATTAAATCTCTGGTAATCGTTGTCACTATATTATGAGAGTGGACTGCAGTATTATGTATAAGCCTAAAGATTAGACTGGATTATGTTGGACATAAGTTATTATTGTTTAAGGATAGAAGATTTTCGATATTATTGATGGGATGTTATAGTAACGTAGTTTTAGAAAAAGGAACAACCTGCAGGACGGGCGACAGCCCATCGCTTCGGACAAGGCTGTAGGAATCGAACCCACAACCGAAATGCGACTGGCCTTTATCGCCTACCACTAGCCTACAGGAAGTCTCTGTTTAGTAGAAACTTGTTTTATTATATTAAGCATTATGATATATGAAGTATAAGTCCATTTTAGGAACCATATGTGATTAATCTCACTATAGAATGACTTATGTATATTTAATAACTTTTTCTAACCTTTTGTTTGAGACAGATGGAATGACCCATCATTCTATCACATAATATGCTAACACTTCACAAATAACAAATTCAACATCATTTATTTAAGATATGAAGTAGAAATTGTTCAAGGCACGAACAAAAGTGAGATTGTACCAAAATAAAGTAAGTATTTATTCTAAGCAAATTTTCAACTTTAGGGAAATGATCTTGAAAACCAAAAATGTTGTCCTAGTGATCTTATACCTGATGAATCAGATGGTACCTTATATCATCACAAATCTATGGATTTGTGATTACTGGCTTTTCCATAGCCATGTTCTCTACCACTCTCCATCAGAACATGATGGTTAGATTTCTCTTCCATATCCATATTTTCACCTATGTAGAAACCCAGTGATTAGTTTATTTGGGTAATCGTTACATTTCATACTTTAGTTTTTAAAGCCAAGTTTTGGTATTCCCTTTTACGATGTGGGTTTCTATTAAAGAAACTTTCGAATAGTAAACCATTTATAACCCCGACGAATTTCGAGGGCGAAATTCATTTTAAGGGGGGTAGAATGTAACAGCCCGAGATTTTATGAAAAATATTCTTTTTTATTTCACTAATGTCTTGTGTTGTACGCTACACCAAAAGGAGCTTGCACAACACGCATCCTTGACTTTCCTTGCAATACACGCAATCGCGACCTTCCTCGATAGCGTGTGTAGTACGCAATACCGAGTTTCACTAAACAACGATATGCTATTAAAATATTATTATAACTAGCCGTTATGAATAGTAATAACCACCTTTTAAAATTTTATAAATTTTAGCTCTCAAAATGGACTTCATTTTTGGATTTGGAGTATCGAATTTAGCCTAAGGTGAAATTTTGGTACTTTTCGGATAACTTTCATATTCCGATGAATAGTGAAAATTACTAAATTTTAATTAAAAACAACTTTTTTAATAGAAATAATTAATAGTAATAAATTATTCATTTGAGTAGTTTTAAAGTATATTTAGAATATATTTTTACAATTTAATACAATGTTGGTCATTGGATGTAATTTCACATTTAAACTAGTTATAAACAAGTGTCAATCTTTTTATAGTTATTATCTCTTAAAAACACGCCTTTTGTTTAGACGACGGGAATTAATTTTTAAATTAATTAATGCAACTGATATGTTTTGAATTTGGTAAAATAGAAATCATTTTTGAGTTCATAATATCAAATATAGATTAGGCCTAATTTTTGGTATTTTTCTGAAAACTTTCAATTTTTGATGAATAGTGAAACCACTAAGTGGTAGGTTAAAAACTGAATTTTGCATAAAACTTAATTTTACCGCTTCTGTGAATGGAATTTCAAAAATTTGACAGACACGGTTAATATCAAGGACTAAAATGTGGTTCAATGAGATGAAAATAATTTTTGGTAAATAGTAACTTTTTACCTTTTTTTACCACGATTAATAGTAAATAGGGTAACTAAGGGTAAATATTATATTACTATTACCCTAACACATGTCCTAATTCTATTGGATAAGTGTAATTCGACCAAAAACAACCTTATGAATAACATATGACCATTTAGGCCCACTTGGATTAGATTAGGACATTTATTATTAATTTATTTAAAGAAGGGTTAAAATAGTTAAAATCAAGTTTAATAAGTAAATCATTTATAATATGGGGTTATACATAAGATAAATTCGATTGTAAATATTCATTAGAAAGCTAAAAGGATTTCCTACATGATGGTATTTTATTTGTAATTTTTAGACATCAAATAATTTAATTTATATATGACACAAAGATGATGCAGTAATTATCTTATTAATGAAATATTGACATAATTGATAATATAAATACCAAAATAAATGTAATTTAATACTTTTTATGAATTCCACTAATTTTCTAGGTTACTATGATATATTAGTGTTGATTTAATCAAATTGGTTCGAACATATAATTCTGTTATGACTTTCAAAAAAATCATATATCAAATAGTGTCAAAATTGACACAAAATAGTTTTTAAATCAAATATTATATTATTAATTGTTATTTTATTCCTAAAAATCTAAGGTTCGGCCAAATGACTTAGATAAAGATATATATATTAATAATAAACAATTTGGGGTTCGTTTGGCATATTATAGTAAGTGTATTAACCATATAGTGAAAGAAAACAAAAAGACACGGTAAAAGTTAAATTAATTAACTTAGAGTTAAATCTAATTGATAAGGTTAAAATAATACCCTAAACTTGTCTAAGTCCTATTGGTTGATAGGATTTCGACCCATCCCCACCTTATCTTAGAAATAATACCCTTTGGAACCATTATAAACCGATTTTGACTTTAATATAAAATAATATTTTGAGATATTCCTAAGGTGCCCCTCTCCTCCCTTATAAAAGGGCACCTCCTCCCCCTCCTCCTCACACTAATTTGAGCACTCAAGCTCGTCCAACCCCTTCCATTTTCTCCTCTCCACTTCCCTAGAATAATCCTAGAGGTCCTGGTCTTCTTCAAAGACCAATCTTAGTTCCCTAAGTGGAGGATTCAAAGAGGCGTTCCAAAGAAGAGGTAATATCCATTACCGATCTTTTCAATTTCTTTCTTCTTCAACATCTTCTTCTTTAGTTGTTTCATGATAAAGTAATAACTTCAGTATTACTTAGATACTGATATGTTATTATAAATATGAAACAACCCTAATTCACCTTCTATCCATCCTACGGAAAAATGAAATCACCGCGCGTGCGTACGTACGGAATACCGTCTCCACGCCGTGGTGTAATCTATTTTCCACCATCACCTTACAAGGATGGGTATAATGGTGTAATGAGTAACTATATATGATTATTATGAAGTAATATTGATACTGAAATATTATATATATACTCCAATACAATTCCACGATCATAGGAACGATATCATCACTCGTGCGTACGTACGGAATACCGTCTCCACGATGTGATGCGACTCGTTCTACATGATCTTCATTTCATAATGATTATATAAATGAATTGAATGAATGAATATGGTATATAATACACTAATACCATTCTTGAAATGAATTATCTATAACCTAAAGATAAGAATAAGAATTTATTCGACAAAACACGCATAAGAACAAAAAGTTATAAAGACCCGAGTAACAAGTAACAATGACATATTACTAACAAGAAGCTAATAATATGACCATATATGATATCATATCAATATTTATGATTCTGGAATAAGTCAATAACATTATTTAAACCATTATACAGGAGCTTCGGACACGAACAAAGCAAATCGGACCTAAGGTAAGGGAAATATCACAATCTCATTTTTATCCGAGATTGTTTATTCGTAAGTATTTACGGGGGTGTATTTTATCATCCACATCCATGTTTACTCAATATGTAATATTATTTCCTTCCACCTAAAATTGTTTAAATCCATTTTTACCCTTCAGTGAGTTTTTAGTAATACGTATGAAAGGAATCTTTTGTCGTTTTTCGTACGAGGTACTTTTTGACTTTTCCGACAAAAGTACGAAGAATGTTTTTTTAACTTATACGGCACGAACGGATTTCTACTGTTTTATAAAGCCTTATTTTAATGAAGCTTCCTCTAAAATATTTCATGACTATTTTCAATAAAATATCTTTCTTTTAAAATTGCATGATGTTTTGTGAAAAGAAATTGATTTTGAAGAAGAAAGGATATTTTCCTCAAGAATTCAATTCAAGTGTTTTATCAAAATTATTTTCCATCTAAGATAATAAAGGGTTCTGTTTCTATCCATATTTTTACATTGATTTGACTATGTTGTGATGTAATTATGTTTATGAATTCCTTTATCTTATATGAATTGATTTATGATGTCATGAGGTTTCAAGAATCCCATTTTTGTTACATGTGTTATGCGATGATGTATGTTTTATGATTATGTGGCACACATAAGAAAGGATTCATTATAAGATGGGTGGGACCTATATCTCCCTCCAATGCATTGGGTAATGATTTTATATCTCATGAGACAGACATGGCTGGAACGGAAGGTTATTTCGGTTCAGTGATACAGGAATGAAACGAGGAGTGAACTCGGTTCAGAAAGGGACTTTGTCCACTAAGATAGTCTTGGCAATGAGTCATGACTAACAAGAAATGATTTTCCATGATTATGTGTGCATGCCACAAAGTTTCAAGTTTTATGTTATGATTATGGGGATCTCATTTTCACTTCTATGATTTATCCCATGTTATGATATTATGAGCTCTTTTGCAGGTTAAGATTTCCAAAAGCTACGTTCTTATGTATATGATGTGATTGATATTTCTTTTGTTTACCCTTACTGAGCATTTGAGCTCACCCTTTTTTGTTTTTCTTTCCCCAGGATATAAAGAAAGGTTTTAGGTAAAAAAAAAGGGGAATATCTTTATGGGAGATATTGAAGATATTTCACCACGTTTAGAAGATTACGTTCCGAGTTTCCAAAGACACTAAACTATTACGATCCTTGTGTGTGTGTTTTTTTTATGTACTAAGTATTCCGCAAAAGTAATGTAATGTCCATGTACGTCAGGCTTCGGGTCTCTACAGTTGGTATCAGAGGAAAGGTTTAGTCAACCTTTGGAAACTAGGATGCGAAAACGTTAGTGAGATCCCTAGAGATATTTCTACGGTATGTCTAGGGATGTCCCTAGGGATAAGTATACGTTTAGGTTATAGTAATAGAATTACGCTAACGATCATAGAATTAAACCTAAGATGTTGGATATTGAAGTTACTCCCCCTTTATTATGTTGTTTTCCCTAGCATGATTTTTGCCTCTCACACTATTCTTTTTGGGTTTTAGATGATGGCTGGAACCCGAAGGAACCGTGTTGATCAATGCAATGGACGATGCAATGATTGCCCTCCTGAACAAACAAATTTTATGGGAGATGGAGTGCAAAATCTTATTGCTATACTTACACAAGCTATGAATCATTCTGGACTTCCAAATGAGCAGAGAAGGGAACAATATTCTATTGAGTCCTTCATGAGGCAACGTCCACCTTCTTTCAGTGGGTCTTCTGATCCACTTGTGGCTGAACAATGGATCAGTACTACTGAAAAGATATTTTCAGTTCTTCAATGTTCTGAACTTGATAAAGTCATCTTAACAGTATATCGTTTGGAAGGTGAAGCTGATCAATGGTGGAATCTTATCAAGAATACGAGGCCAAGAGATGAAATTGAGTCCATGGAATGGGACGAGTTCAAGAACTTGTTTTTCAGTAAGTACTTCCCCCATATTCTTCGAACAAAGATGGAGAAGGATTTTCTTGAACTGAAGCAAAGGGACGATGAATCTGTTGGTACCTATGAAGAAAATTTTACATGACTTGCAAGGTATGCTTCTGGAATTATCATCCAACCTGAAAGTAAAGTTGATCAATTTTTTAGTGGCTTAAAACCAAGTCTTCGAAGGGCATTAGCTATAAGAGACTTCAGTAGCTATGAAGAAATTGTGCGCTGTGCTATCAAGGTAGAAATGGAAGTTGGTGTTACATATCCATCTCATGGTTTTGACAAGAAACGAAAGATGGAGTTCAAGGAGAAATCTCAGAATAATGGTGAAAAGAAGATGAATGTTTCCTTATTCACAAAGTGTGGAAAGAAGCATGGTGGAGATTGTCTTAAAGGGACTAGAAAATGTTTTAAGTGTGGAAAAGAAGGTCATCGAGCAGCTGAGTGTCGAAGTAATGGAAAAAGGGTTTCTAATGATGTGAATAAAGCAAACACTGCAGAGAACGCACCGCCAACACTTCAATGCTTCAAGTGCAAGGAAATGGGGCATTATGCTAATAATTGCCCTAATCCAAGGGTTAGAGATGATCAACATGAGCAACCACTGAAGGAAAAGGACAAAGGGAAATCACATGCGATCACTATTGGCAATGTTGAATATGACAACGATGTGGTGGAATGATTAAGTGTTTATGTAATGGGATTCCAAAACAATGTTGTATCATTGAGTATTGCAATATTTATTGATGTGGTATTCAAAGTGATTGAGATATTTTTTGGAAATAAGATGATATGCGCATAATGAAGACGAGAAAATGAAATGTTTAATAGTATTCATGAGCTCATGATTGATATAAAGACTAAGTGATATCATGGTTTGAGTATATAGAATTTTGAGGATTTTGGTAACTTTTAACTGCACTCATGTTTTCACTAAGGTATTCAAGAGAATACACGATTAAGGACTTTGAATGTTTGGAATGTGACCAACAAGACATATCTTATGATATGTGGGGATCAACGACAGTAATAAATCTCTGGTAATCATTGTCACTATATTATGAGAGTGGACTGCAGTATTATGTATAAGCCTAAAGATTAGACTGGATTATGTTGGACATAAGTTAGTATTGTTTAAGGATATAAGATTTTCGATATTATTGATGGGATGTTATAGTAACGTAGTTTTAGAAAAAGGGACAACCTGCAGGACGGGCGACAGCCCATCGCTTCGGACAAGGCTGTAGGAATCGAACCCACAACCGAAGTGCGACTGGCCTTTATCGCCTACCACTAGCCTACAGGAAGTCCCAGTTTAGTAGAAACTAGTTTTTTTATATTAAGCAGTATGATATATGAAGTATAAGTCCATTTTAGGAACCATATGTGTTTAATCTCACTATAGAATGACTTATGTATATTTAATAACTTTTTCTAACCTTTTGTTTGAGACAGATGGAATGACCCATCATTCTATCACATAATCTGCTAACACTTCACAAATAACAAATTCAACTTCATTTATTTAAGATATGAAGTAGAAATTGTTCAAGGCATGAACAAAAGTGAGATTGTACCAAAATAAAGTAAGTATTTATTCTAAGCAAATTTTCAACTTTAGGGAAATGATCTTGAAAGCCAAAAATGTTGTCCTAGTGATCTTATACCTGATGAATCAGATGGTACCTTATATCATCACAAATCTATGGATTTGTGATTACTGGCTTTTCCATAGCCATGTTCTCTACCACTCTCCATCAGAACATGACGGTTAGATTTCTCTTCCATATCCATATTTTCACCTATGTAGAAACCTAGTGATTAGTTTATTTGGGTAATCGTTACATTTCATACTTTAGTTTTTAAAGCCAAGTTTTGGTATTCCCTTTTACGATGTGGGTTTCTATTAATGAAACTTTCAAATAGTAAACCATTTATAACCCCGACGAATTTCGAGGGCGAAATTCATTTTAAGAGGGGTAGAATGTAACAGCCCGAGATTTTATGAAAAATATTCTTTTTTATTTCACTAATGTCTTGTGTTGTACGCTACACCAAAAGGAGCTTGCACAACACGCATCCTTGACTTGCCTTGCATTACACGCAATCACGACCTTCCTCGATAGCGTGTGTAGTACGCAATACCGAGTTTCACTAAACAACGATATGCTATTAAAATATTATTATAACTAACCGTTATGAATAGTAATAACCACCTTTTAAAATTTTATAAATTTTAGCTCTCAAAATGGACTTCATTTTTGGATTCGGAGTATCAAATTTAGCCTAAGGTGAAATTTTGGTGCTTTTCGGATAACTTTCATATTCCGATGAATAGTGAAAATTACTAAATTTTAATTAAAAACAAATTTTTTAATAGAAATAATTAATAGTAATAAATTATTAATTTGAGTAGTTTTAAAGTATATTTAGAATATATTTTTACAATTTAATACAATGTTGGTCATTGGATGTAATTTCACATTTAAACTAGTTATAAACAAGTGTCAATCTTTTGATAGTTATTATCTCTTAAAAACACGCCTTTTGTTTAGACGACGGGAATTAATTTTTAAATTAATTAATGCAACTGATATGTTTTGAATTTGGTAAAATAGAAATCATTTTTGAGTTCATAATATCAAATATAGCTTAGGCCTAATTTTTGGTATTTTTCTGAAAACTTTCAATTTTTGATGAATAGTGAAACCACTAAGTGGTAGGTTAAAAACTGAATTTTGCATAAAACTTAATTTTACCGCTTCTGTGAATGGAATTTCAAAAATCCGACAGACACGGTTAATATCAAGGACTAAAATGTGGTTCAATGAGATGAAAATAATTTTTGTTGAATAGTAACTTTTTACCTTTTTTTACCACGATTAATAGTAAATAGGGTAACTAAGGGTAAATATTATATTACTATTACCCTAACACATTTCCTAATTATATTGGATAAGTGTAATTCGACCAAAAACAACCTTATGAATAAAATATGACCATTTAGGCCCACTTGGATTAGATTAGGACATTTATTATTAATTTATTTAAAGAAGGGTTAAAATAGTTAAAATCAAGTTTAATAAGTAAATCATTTATAATTTGGGGTTATACATAAGATAAATTCGATTGTAAATATTCATTAGAAAGCTAAAAAGATTTCCTACATGATGGTATTTTATTTGTAATTTTTAGACATCAAATAATTTAATTTCTATATGACACAAAGATGATGCAGTAATTATCTTATTAATGAAATATTGACATAATTGATAATATAAATACCAAAATAAATGTAATTTAAGACTTTTTATGAATTCCACTAATTTTCTAGGTTACTATGATATATTAGTGTTGATTTAATCAACTTGGTTAGAACATATAATTCTGTTATGACTTTCAACAAAATCATATATCAAATAGTGTCAAAATTGACACAAAATAGTTTTTAAATCAAATATTATATTATTAATTGTTATTTTATTCCTAAAAATCTAAGGTTCGGCCAAATGACTTAGATAAAGATATATATATTAATAATAAACAATTTGGGGTTCTTTTGGCATGTTATAGTAAGTGTATTAACCATATAGTGAAAGAAAACAAAAAGACACGGTAAAAGTTAAATTAATTAACTTAGAGTTAAATCTAATTGATAAGGTTAAACTAATACCCTAAACTTGTCTAAGTCCTATTGGTTGATAGTATTTAGACCCATCCCCACCTTATCTTCGAAATAATACCCTCTGGAACCATTATAAACCGATTTTGACTTTAATATAAAATAATATTTTGAGATATTCCTAAGGTGCCCCTCTCCTCCCTTATAAAAGGGCACCTCCTCCCCCTCCTCCTCACACCAATTTGAGCACTCAAGCTAGGCCAGCCCCTGCCATTTTCTCCTCTCCACTTCCCTAGAATAATCCTAGAGGTCCTGGTCTTCTTCAAAGACCAATCTTAGTTCCCTAAGTGGAGGATTCAAAGAGGCGTTCCAAAGAAGAGGTAATATCCATTACCGATCTTTTCAATTTCTTTATTCTTCAACTTCTTCTTCTTTAGTTGTTTCATGATAAAGTAATAACAACAGTATTACTTAGATACTGATATGTTATTATAAATATGAAACAACCCTAATTCACCTTCTATCCATCCTACGGAAAAATGAAATCACCGCGCGTGCGTACGTACGGAATACCGTCTCCACGCCGTGGTGTAATCTATTTTCCACCATCACCTTACAAGGATGGGTATAATGGTGTAATGAGTAACTATATATGATTATTATGAAGTAATATTGATACTGAAATAATATATATATACTCCAATACAATTCCACGATCATAGGAACGATATCATCACTCGTGCGTACGTACGGAATACCGTCTCCACGATGTGATGCGACTCATTCTACATGATCTTAATTTCATAATGATTGTATAAATGAATTGAATGAATGAATATGGTATATAATACACTAATACCATTCTGTAAATGAATTATCTATAACCTAAAGATAAGAATAAGAATTTATTCGACAAAACATGCATAAGAACAAAAAGTTATAAAGACCCGAGTAACAAGTAACAATGAAATATTACTAACAAGAAGCTAATAATATGACCATATATGATATCATATCAATATGTATGATTCTGGAATAAGTCAATAACATTATTTAAACCATTATACAGGAGCTTCGGACACGAACAAAGCAAATCGGACCTAAGGTAAGGGAAATATCACAATCTCATTTTTATCCGAGATTGTTTATTCGTAAGTATTTACTGGGGTGTATTTTATCATCCACATCCATGTTTACTCAATATGTAATATTATTTCCATACACCTAAAAGTGTTTAAATCCATTTTTACCCTTCACTGAGATTTTAGTAATACGTATGAAAGGAATCTTTTTTTGTTTTTCGTACGAGGTACTTTTTGACTTTTCCGACAAAAGTACGAAGAATGTTTTTTTTAACTTATACGGCACGAACAGATTTCTACTGATTTATAAAGCCTTATTTTAATGAAGATTCCTCTAAAAGATTTCATGACTATTTTCAATAAAATCTCTTTCTTTTAAAATTGCATGATGTTTTGTGAAAAGAAATTGATTTTGAAGAAGAAAGGATATTTTCCTCAAGAATTCAATTCAAGTGTTTTATCAAAATTATTTTCCATCTAAGATAATAAAGGGTTCTGTTTCTATCCATATTTTTACATTGATTTGACTATGTTGTGATGGAATTATGTTTATGAATTCCTTTATCTTATATGAATTGATTTATGTTGTCATGAGGTTTCAAGAATCCCATTTTTGTTACATGTGTTATGCGATGATGTATGTTTTATGATTATGTGGCACACATAAGAAAGGATTCATTATAAGATGGGTGGGACCTATATCTCCCTCCAATGCATTGGGTAATGATTTTATATCTCATGAGATAAACATGGCTGGAACGGAAGGTTATTTCGGTTCAGTGATACAGGACTGAAACGAGGAGTGAACTCGGTTCAGAAAGGGACTTTGTCCACTAAGATAGTCTTGGCAATGCATCATGACTAACAAGAAATGATTTTCCATGATTATGTGTGCATGCCACAAAGTTTCAAGTTTTATGTTATGATTATGGGGATCTCATTTTCACTTCTATGATTTATCCCATGTTATGATATTATGAGCTCTTTTGCAGGTTAAGATTTCCAAAAGCTACGTTCTTATGTATATGATGTGATTGATATTTCTTTTGTTTACCCTTACTGAGCATTTGAGCTCACCCTTTTTTGTTTTTCTTTCCCCAGGATATAAAGAAAGGTTTTAGGTAAAAAAAAGGGAAGATCTTTATGGGAGATATTGAAGATCTTTCACCACGTTTAGAAGATTACGTTCCGAGTTTCCAAAGACACTAAACTATTACGATCCTTGTGTGTGGTTGTTTTTGTTATGTACTAAGTATTCCACAAAAGTAATGTAATGTCCATGTACGTCAGGCTTCGGGTCTCTACATATAAGACCCTCTCCTCAAATAATGGAAGTCATATATATTTCTACCACATGATCAAAAGAAAATCATGATATCAAATCCCATGAAAATAACAATATTTCAATTGAATTTCATCATAACAGAACCCATGGACATGAAATCGGTTTCGTAATCATTTAATAATTTCTAAAAATTTAACCTTTGTAAAATAATTGGGTTTGAGAAGAAATTTATAATGTAATAAACCCTGAAATATATATTGGTTTCATTAAAATCTTTTCCACATATACATGAACCATTCAATGAATAAATATAAAAGGTATCATGAAATAACATCTCGGGTTAATCATATGTAACATCAAAAGATTTCATCTTTGATGGATATTATATTAAAGTATCACTTGGAACATTTCATGAGGATAATATAATTTAATTTTAAATAACTTCTTAAAACATATCATTCTGAAATACTTTTGAAATACCATTCTTATATAATAAACATTCAATAATTATATAGGAATATTTAAAAATAATTTTAATCTTTTCTTGTGGAAAATATAATTTTACATAAAAAACAATTTTATAACATAAATCAATTCAGAATCCATTACCTTAAAAATAACATTGAATACTTATAAAGTATTGTTCAAAAAGAATATTGGTCATGATGGTGGCATATTTCATTCATGTTGAACAAATTAAATCAAATATTCCATTCCAAATTTTATAAAAAGACTAACAAGTACTGTTTCTAAAAAAATATAATGTGTAATTTTAATTTATTTATTAAAAGTTAAAATGATGTTACAAAATTTGTTTAAAAATCATTTAGGAATATTATTAAAATTTTTAAAAAATTACTAGAAAAAATGGAAATGGTAGAAAATGGATTCACAATTGAGTAGAGAAATAAAATGGGTTTTTATTAAGAAAAAAATTGAT
The DNA here is from genome assembly GCA_963277665.1 of Viscum album. Lineage (NCBI taxonomy): Eukaryota > Viridiplantae > Streptophyta > Magnoliopsida > Santalales > Viscaceae > Viscum > Viscum album. The sequence continues at coordinate 1,204,299,650 of OY728150.1, read as the reverse complement.
ATCATCATTGTATAAGAAGATTAAAATTAATGGAACATATACATTATCAAAAAATAACAATAGGATAATAAATTTCATGTTTTTCTTGAGATATTAATCATAATATTTCATCTTTAGATGTATTAACATAAAAAATATCGATAAATGATGACAATGTAACATAAATACATTACCATTTGGTAATATTTATTCATAACTCATGAAATAATAACATTAAATGAAACATAAAATCTCATAATAATATATAAAGTCAAGATATTTCATGTCAAATGGGTTGTATAGGAAACCACATAAAAGAAGATGTTTGTATAACATAACATTTGTCTCAACAAAAGAAAATTGATATGATAGTCCATTTCCACTTTAGAAACATTTGAACCATATACCCCATGAAATTAAGATCATAAAATTTTTATGTAAGTACACAAAATTTTCTGGATAATTATCAAAAAATAAATTTTTGGGAAGTATATAAAACAAATAGGGAAATTAGTTGTGAATATGATAATTATCTCATAGAAGAAAAAAGGAAGAAAAAAATTTATTACCTTATATCTCAAATTACTTCAAACATATTCAAACCTCATTTATACTAAATTTACTTAAATTAAATATTTATTAAATAAACATATTCATATTTATAATTTTATATATGATTTACTTGAAACCAATTGTTACAATTTTACTAACCATTCTTTGTTATATTGCATTGTAGGTAATAACTGGCTTTTTTTCTTATAAAATTTGATTGTTTTTTTCATTCATATTATATTAATCATGATTACATCATTGACAAAATATTTTCCTTGATATTTAGTCCATATATATTAATTATATATGTGTCTATATTAATCCCTAAATGTTGGATATATAATGTGGAATACACCATTCATTAAGATAGTATACTATAAAAATGAAACTATAGTAATTCCATTTTATTAATTTATTGAATTAAATAATGGAAAACAACATATTACCACTATTTAATCATTTTATTTCATATATATCACAATATTTTATTTAATCCTTTCCTTATTACCTTCTATGTAAAATGTATGGGTAGAACGAATCACGTTACTTTGTGATGTGGTAGTCTGCAATAGACATTAACGACGTTTCCATATTTCCACATAATTTAATGAGAGAAGAATAATTATATATAATGATTTAATGATAATCTTATTATAATAAATATCTCATATAAGAAATAAATTCACCATTATATCTTACCATGAGAGGTGGTGATGGAAAACTAATAACATCATTATGTGAGGTGATAGTTCACCTTACATGAGAATGATAATTTCATAATACATTTTATTGGAAAAAAAGAATAACCTAGGATGGGAAGTTAATATAATAATACCGAAATATATATAAAATATATTGGGGTTATTATATCACCATTCTCAAATAAGTATTAATAGAGGTGGAGGTTGAAATAAAATAAAATGGTCAGTTAGAGATGGTACCTCTTCTTCAAAAAACACATTTCTATTTGAAAAAATGATTATTAGGATTGATAATTGAAAAAAATAATAAATATATAATTGGAGGAAGGAATTTTGGTACTTATTTTGGTTGGGTTTGTTCAAACAAATGAGTTTTTGAGGTGTGATAAGGGGAGGAGAGAGTCTGCCACACATGTATTTTTTTGAAAAAATAGGTATAACAATGTTTTTCACATAAAAAAAGGAAAAACATGAGCCATTATAGAACCTATAAAAAATTCTAAATATGGCCATAAAATAGGGTTTTTACAAGTTTTGGTTAATTTATAACCCTTAAATTATTAGTTTATTCTCTAGTAAACCAATTTTTACTTTAACTTCTATAATTATTTTTTACACTTTTTACTATTCATTATTGTCAAAAATTAATTTGATGTAATTAGAAAATGTAAATAATTTTTATTAAAGCATTTCCCAATTTTTGAAATCTTTTTCAAATAATTGACACAATTTATTTTAAAACTAAATCCCAAATGTGACGTGAAAGTAGGTTTTTAAAGAGATATTTTTCAAATGTTTACTTTGTTTTTATATGAAACATCGGCATTAAAATGATTACAATGACATAAATTTTATTAATAGATATATAATTTTATTAATATTACATTAGAAACCATATTAATTATATTTTGGTGTTTTTAAATGCTTTAAAATAAATGAAAATTCATATTAAAAACGGTTATTTTTCACCATTCATCGAAGACATTATGTTTAAAAAATTAAAAAACACCAAAAGATAATATTTATTTTTAGACATAAAAGAATAATTTTATTATATAAAATAAAATTTTTATATGTTTCAAAAATAAATTTAATTATTTTTTCACAAAAATTAAGGATTTTTTGTGAAAATATATCTTTTATAAATATATATATAATATTTCAAAAATTAAGTTCTTTTTTATCAATTAAATGTAATTATATAAAAAATTTATACAAAATAATTAAAAATTATTTATAAATATTAATATCATTATGTTTAGCAACTAGGTTATAATGTTTATGTTTAAATAATAATATTGGTAATATTTTATGGTTTTTTGAAACTCAATTTCACGTGTATTGCAAGCTAAGCACGGACATCAGTTTAACATAAGTTGAACTCAAGGTTTCATTTAATTTAATATATAAAATTAATTTAATTTTATTGAAAATAAAAAATCATAAAAAACTACGGGTGTTACATTTCCATATTCCCATGTTAATATAGAAAATTCTTTCAATAACACTTCATAATTTAAATATGAACAAAAACAGTAACCATGGAAATACAATCTTGGAATTCCCGTAATAATTTAAATTAGACACATCCCAGCCCATGTATAGTTCACCACATGAACCATACCCCATATAGGATAATCATACATAACTATTCACAACACCCCATAATGAAAATAGTGACTAGGCAACTATCCAATTCCCAAACCACACTTGGAATACCTGCTCATCCCCAAAAAAGATATATTCTTTCCTAAATATACAATTAGTTATCCATATACAAAAACACCTATATATTCATAGAACAACATGTAAAGAATCATTTAGTTATGTATCAAATGGATCAACGACCTTGATATTTTATTTATTTTTACATTATACACACATTTAATCTACATCCAACCCACATTAATATTTACATTGATCTAGGGACCTTATCTCAAACCTTATGTCTCTATGATTAGTTATTAACTTTTATAAATTAATATTCACATTAAAACAAATAATTATAGACAATGAGAACATAATATGTATCTTCTCAATTCCAAGACAACAAATAATGACACACATAACTTCTATTTAATGACTCAATCACTAATTCTAAAAATATTCCATTGAATCAATTCCTAAAATATTTCAAATTTAAAACTAATCTTGTGAAATATTTAGAAAACTCACACAGTGGTTTATTTTATAAAAAATTGTGATAAATGTGGTTTATGTTTCTACTTAAAGTGACCCCTATCTATCAAAAAATAATCCCCATAATTATATAATGAATTCATCATTCTTAATTAGAATTTTTATTAAATTCATAGGTGTATCCATCTATAATAAGTGTAAAAAAGTGAAACCATTACCTAATGTGTTAAAAAAACCTCTAATAGGCCACAATCCCAAATTGGAAAAAGGGATCCTTGATTCGGAAGGATATAAACATATTGTGAGGGGTGTTTCGATCCAGACAAGATATATATAGAAATGTGGAAACCTCATTTTTAATTTTATTCAAATAAATTATTAAAAACATGATATGGGACATTATGATATAATAATAAATTTAACAACACAATACCAAAATCTAGGGTAAAAAGGGATGAATGTAAACCCAACCAAGAAATTCATGGTAGAATAACTGTCAAATAACATTATTAAAACTTCCATAATTGTTGGGATATTGTTCTCCATGTAATATTCAAAAATATTAAAACTCACCAATATATAATTTATAGCATTTTTAATTTCTTCAACATCTACATGAAACTGTGTAGTGATATGGTCATAATGTGAACAATCCACTAACCTTAATATTTATCAATAATTATGTCATAGAACCCTATTCATGGGAAAATTACATAAAAAATACACAACCAATACCAAATATTTTCACTCTAAATCAATAATAATTGACTATATTTCCTCTTCAAGAAATATCCAAAATTCATTTTTATTACATAACATCATGTTTAATAGCATGAATTATTTTTATTATTTAAATTGTTGAATTTTAATATTTTAATATTAGAATTTGCAAAATATAATTTAACCTATTTCAAACATATCCTTCTATAATTTTGGTTTCAAACATTCATCTATAATTTAACCAAAGGCACATATTTTCCTTAGCTAATTTCTCATACACAATGGTAAAGTAAGCCTTAAATTCCACTCTATTATTCATGACTTTTCCATTTCTCTAATCTTATATGTCTATGTTACCATTATGAATTCTTTGGAAATCCCTTATGAAATTTTAAAATTACCCTTACAAAAATCAAGATTACTCTTACAAAATATCCAAATAACTCCTACAAAATTTCAGATGTATCAAATGGTATAACTAAAGACTCTTATGCTCGTTTAAAAGTTACATGACTTTTTATATTATTTATGGTTTTATAAATAAATTATTTTATATGGAATCATATTAATTATCATAATTACCCATAAATTCTATACCACTTACAAAAATCTGCCCAAAATTTCTGATAAACCCTTTTGATTTCCGTAAAATGACTCTTAGAGACTTCTAATTGGCACTTATGATATTCAAACCTTTTTCTTTTCTCCACTTATTATAATAAAGAAATCATCTCCATGTTAAATATCTCAACTAAAATAACTTCAAATAACTTTGTAATACATTAAACGAAACTTTAATCACTATTAGATTATGTCAAAAAAATTATATAAAAAATAAATTCTCTCATGATTATTTAAATGATGTTACATACGAAAGATTTATTTAACACATACCAAATCATAATCCAAGTATATTTCAATAATTAATAGTATTTATTGATCTTGATAAATACTAGGATAGAACACAATAAACCTTTTTCACTGTTTTTTCATATAGTTAAACTGTTCCACATTATAAATAATATAATGAACTGTAATCCTCTTTAAATAATTCAAATATACTTAAATAAATCAATATATTAATGTAAAAATTATATTTCTCTATTTTTTATGTTTTCTATAGAATATGCACCCCCTAAGATTCAAAAATATTAGTTATTATTATTTAATCATTTACATTCTAAAATAAAGAATATTTAGACACAATTATTTACATTTCAAAAACACTTAAACATAATTTTCCATGTAAAATGGTCCAAAATAATATCCAATGGAAAAATTGAAAAACTCAAGGATTCTCATTCATAGAGATTAGATATTTGTTTATGAATATTTCTTAAATTAAAAAACACACCCTTGAGAACTGTTATACTTTACTTTCTTTAGAAACTCGTGACATAATATTTTTGATTCATGAAATATCTTAAATGTCTCCAATAAAATATCTTTGAAATTAAAGATCTTCAAAAATATTCCCTAATTATATATATTCCTTATAAAATGGGGTAAGAAAATATAATAAAATGAGATATTATATTCTTAGAAAGGGTAAAATGGGAGATATATAATTTTATCATGAATAAAGGGTATGATAACATGATCATAACATTTGAAATCCACAACCTGCATATTAATGATCGTGATATTGAGTCATTTAATTAAGAATTTAATTTCGTATGATATGAATCATAAGATAATAAATGAACATGAAACATGAGAGAACAAATTATCATAAGGCACATATTTTTGGAATACAAATAAGAAAAGAAAATCATTTCTATATTTGTTAAGAATCAATGCAAAAAATATTAATGTATAATGGGTTCACTCCCCAAAATAACATAGTATTCATGGTTCAATCCAAAGACCATCATAGTGGACAAAGTCCCTTAATGAATCAAGTTCACACTGCATTCCTATACTATCTATATAAAGTGATATAAATATTATCCCAATTCATTCTTAGAAGATATAGGTCTCACCCGTCTCATAATAAAAACCATATTTGTGTGTGACACAAGATCAAAAAAATGAAACAAATAATAACCCAAGAAATGAAATGGGTTTTATAATAATTTCTTTATTTCATAAACTATGAGAAAGATACAAGTTTTATTATCATGCCATAATTTCATTATAGAATAACCCATCAAAAGATGCATGGTTAATAAGAATTTTATTATTTTGTAACCTATAGGAGAGAAATGGGTTTTGTAATCAAATTTTAATAATAATATTAATAATGTATTTACTTGTAAGAAATCATTTATAACAATCATTTCGTCTTAAAAAATAATTTTGAAAAAATAAATAATTATCTAATTACTTTCTAATTTGATATCATTAATTTATATTCTATTTTCCAAAATTTTAATGAATAAATTTTAATTAGAAAAATATTTAAAACATTTATTGAAATAATTAAATCATCTGTCAGTCATGAGAATATGAAATATTTTTCATACCGTGCATGTAAAAAAATATTCATTTCACTTTTATGGTAAAAGATAAAATTGCATCTTATAGAAAAAACATGATAATTCATTTAAAAAAAATTAAATAAATTTCAAAAAGGGTAAAATTGTAATCAATAAATGATTTTTCATATTATAATATAAATTTAATACAATTTTATAAATCATTATTTTGAAGAAAAGTATTTTTTATATAAAATAATTATTTTTACAGATAATAAAGTTTTTCTTTAAAAATTATTTTTTAACACCTGGGTATATAATGATAGAAAAATTATGTTAACCTTTTATTATCATGGAATAACCATATTATAATGCAATAAATTAGTTTATTTGATATATTGAATAATATTTCATTATTTGATAGCATATTTATAGGTTATCCTAATAAATGATGAGATTTAAACATAAAAATATTCTCACATTGGTAACTTGAAATTTAAATCCCCATGAAATAATGACATTAAATAAAACCTATAATATCATAAAAATATTTATTTTCATGACATAACATGTAATAATTTAGCATATCCACCTCACAAAATAAGATAGGTGCATAACAAAACATATGTCCTAATGAAGGAAAATGAATACAAAATACCTAACAAATTATTAACATTTGAACCATAAAACCCATTAAAGTGGGATACTAAAATGTATATATTAACCAAGTTAATATTTATTTAAGAATAATAATATTTATTAAAGGTTATTATATACACCACATTAAAGAAATATGCGGTTATTATGACATGTGTCTCATTGAAGTAAAACGTGGGGTAAAAATCCATTAACAAAAATTTCTAATCCATCATAAAAATTCAAAAATATTATATAGTAAATATAAGACTATTATACATATATAATATAACTATAATGGTTTATATAATTCTATATATTATGTATATATGACATTTTATTACTCTTTTATTTACAATTCCATATTACAATTACATTTGGCATAATAACAGCTTTATTTTTCATTAATGTTGGGATTTTCTATTTTTAGTCCTGTTAATTTTATCATGTTTCCATAATATATGAACCAATAATAATGAAATAAATATTTTAATTATACATAAATTATACTTATAATACATATCATTAATGTTGTTTTTGAGATGTGATGTTTGTTACATTCACGACGACGATAGTCCATATATACTCATTAGCAACCATTCCATTTTTAAATCATTATAATGTAAAGGAGGTAAATAATATATTATATTTCCAAAAATATCATAATATAATTTTTACAATAAATTTACTTTAAATATAATTATTCATATCATCTATATTCTTTGGTGATGAAAAGAGAGCCACATCTCAAAATGAAGGTGGTCATTTACACATAGACAAATGTTATCATCATTTAGTGAGTAAAAAGTAAAGAAACAAATTATACATTATCTTTTTACAATGTTATATATGTCATTTATATCATAATTTTTTTTATTTATATTATATTTTTTATCCTTATTATATTCCATGAAAAATTTTATTGAAAAATGAATCAAATCACTTCGTGAGGCAGTAGTCCTCCGTAAACAAAAGTGATGTTACCGTGTCCCATATGAAATAGTTTGTAAAATGATATATATTATATAATGGATAAATAAGTATAATTATTTTATAAAAATAATATAAATAATAAATATCTATCATAATATCCAACTGTGAGAGGTACTATCGAAAAAAATAATGAGTTCAGTTCATGAGGCGTTAGTACACCGTACATAGAAGTGATGATTTCAGGACCCATTTGATGAAAGTTAATATTATTTTAAGTAATTAAATATAAATAAAAAAATATGTACATGGAAGATACTTATGTCATTATATAATATTTTTTAATAGTATTTTTTGGTGGTGGATAAATAAATATTATAAAAACAGTTGATGAAGATTGTTACCTCTTCTTCAGGTATCCATGTTAGGATTGCCCCAAATTCCATACAAGGATGGATTTATTCCAAAAAATAATTATTACATGATATTAAAAATTCTTATATTTTATTAGCAATGTTTTTTTCAGATTCAAAATGGATTTAATTTGTTAATAATAGAGGAGAGGGTGACCTCTTATAAGTGAGGACTCTAGAACACTTATAATTTATTGAAAAAAAGTGTACACATATTTTTATCACATAGAATGCATATAAAATAGATTATTATAGATAATTATAAATTATAGTGTTTAAATATTTCATTGAAATATAATTCATACTTGTTTTTAGTTTATGTGAACAATTATAATTTTAGTTTCACCCACTCTAAACCCTTTTTACGTTAATCATAGTAAATATTTCTTTTATAGTTTTTACCTTTCCTTTCTATCATAAAATTTGATTAAAATATTATATAATATAAATTATTCAGATAAAAAATTATTAATTAATTTTTATAAATTAAATTAAAATAATTTTTAATTTTTAATTTAACATTATTCCGGTAGACGTGATGAGAATGAAAGCTTTCAATGAGGAAATGTGAAAAAGATTACTAATTTCATAAAATATAATATAAATATGAAATTGATTACAATGACAAAAATTTATTTAATAAAAAAATAATTGAACAAATTTTACATTTAATAAAATTTAAAATATAATTTTAAATTATAAAAATATTAATGAAAATGAACATTTTAATTAAAATTCAATGTTTTTCATTATTCATCAAAATAATTAATATTTTAAAAAATTTATGAAAAGTTTACCATAAGATAAATTTTATATGATTATATAATAAATGGAGTTTAATTATTACAATAAAAAATCTTAAATAAAAAATAATTAAATTTGAAACAAAACACACTGACATGATGAATGAACGAGTTTTCGAGAAGTGTAATTTTTTTAAAGCAAAATATAATTTTATATTAACTATAAGTAAAATAATAATAACTCTTCAAATATCAGTTAAATTTTATTTATATATAATATATAATTTCTAGTTAAAAATTTCTTCTTATTCATGAATTTAAATATTTAAAATGGAAAATCATTACGCACTTTAAAACAATTTACCGAAAAAACCCATTTTTAACCCAAAAATAAAAATAAAAATAAAATCCAATATAATGTTGATTCAAAATTAATTAACTAAATTATATATAAATAAATAATACTTATATTAAATTAAAATTTAATTGGTTATTTAAATTACATAATTTATTGAAAATAAATTATAGTTTTTCAAGAAAATTTTTCTTTTTCACTATTCACTGAAAAATAAATAATATACTGAAAAAAAAATTTCACCTTAAGATTATTTTATATGATGATTTAAAAAATTATTTTCATTTTATTAATTATTTTCTACAAAATAAATATAAATTAATTATATATTTTCCCATAAAAGTAAAGAAACTATTTTTTATGAAAATAAATTTTTTCTAAATATTATTATATTAATGAAATTGAATTATTATTAGAGAATTTACAAATAAAAATATAATGAGTAGTAAATTTAAATTTAAATTTCATAATGTACTCTATAAATTTCATACCCACCTATTTAATATCTATGTTATAATGAGAATTTTTAAAACAACATTATTTCATGGTTCTCTAAAGCTCGGTGTCACATGTCATGCATGAATTATAAACTCATTATTATGTGTAACACAAGATAAAATATGTTTTGTATATAATTAAATTTTTATTCATTTTTTGTGGAACTCAAAATATCTAAAATGATAAATTCATTGTAAAATATATATTTCACAAAATATCATTTTGTTATATTATATCATTTTTTACATGAATTTGCCTACTGGAATTTATCTCAGTCATCAATGGTTTAACATATAATGATTAATTTATACAAAAACACATTGTATAAATGAAAAATAATTCTTCTATTTAAAGTGGACATTTATAAATTAATGTTCTCCTATTGTCACTAATCAATAGGTTTCAATTTTGGATAACATAAGTGAAAGAAAACATAAATAATTTTATAGAGTGATAGATATCATTGATCATAAGAAATCATGTGATCCTGATAAGGTTAATAACCATTAAAAAATAATACAAATAGGTGTGAAAATGATATTGATATAATAAATAATGATGATAATAGGACATCAAATTACATTAAGGTCGTTTTCCTAATGTTATGGAATTATTTTTTCCATCTAGACTGAGGACATGTGAAAATATAAATACTTGAAATATTTCTATTAAATAATCAAAATCTCATCCTTTGTTTGTTCCATCATCAATTTCCTCTTAATCTCTAAATGAATGAAATTATGATGAGTTTTTTATTCTTGAGGCACTAATAGATAATAATATCCATAAATATAATAATATGTTATTCTAATTATCTATAGTTATCATCATAGTAAAATAGTTTACACTACTTTTTCATAAATATTTATATGGGGAAATAAATAATTAATACATAAAACCTCAACCATTGTTAAAAATAAACCATTTGGTAAATTCTCAGACCTAGAATCGTTATAAAATTTGAAATCTACATTGAATTCCCTAAAATTTCTCAAAATAAATATAACATTAATCACAAAAACAATAAGAATTATATATAATATATCACTTAACAAACATGTGAATACCCTCATTAGTTATTCTCTTAAAAAATGATAATAACCCATAAATAACAATAATACTTATTGAAAACATACAAGATTTCTTATTACCAAAATAAAACCATAGATTTTTTAATATATTCTAGAACTCAAATAATTCTATAAACATCATCAGTGATCACATATTCTACATTTTTCACAAATAATTAATCTATTCCATGATAATGAATACAATCTAATTAATATTATTTATATCAATCTTATCTTTCTCAAAAATAAACCCCATTTTGAAACATAAATAACTTACTAAAGGATAACCTCCCTTAATCAGGTGTTTTACAAAAAAATATAACAATTATATTAAATCTATTTTATAGTTTATATGTAATATAAAAAATATTTTTACAAATATTTAATTAAAAACATATATTTTATAATCATTATATATTTCATAAATCATACTAAAAAATTCTTAAATTCCAATTCATAAACACATCAATCATTAAAAATCATTCTTATACCCTTAACTATGATTCTTCTTCTTATTCCTCATTAAATATTTATTATAATATGAAATATTAATCTTTTATTTCATCAACCAGAATTTTTATATGCTTATCACATATAAAAGTAATTATACTATTAGAATAACACATTAATTTCATATGACATTTTTAGTCTCCTCATCATCCAAATTATAACCATTACTCACACAACATTGTTGATTCTATTAGTCAAAATTCTTCATAAGACATCAATTTCAAAAATAACTATACATTCCATATTTAAAAATTTCAATAGGAAATGATATATTAAGGAGACCATTATTATAATACCTTGAATTAACAGAACAATAAATTTTTCCTCTATATTTACTTTCTTTGTGTCCGTTTTCATACACAATGAATCTCCCCGTTACTCCAATATACCCAAATGTTTGATTCTTGAAACATTGTAGAAATATAAGAAACTAAATTTTCTTTAATATGCATCCTCCATTTCTATAACTCATCGCATAAAAAATCCATATATTCATTGGTGACCCCGATATTTTGTTAATGTGACAATTTTTAATCTTGTTCTGTGATAAATGATTAGTAATATTTATAACATCCATTACTCCATTAGTCATCCCATTTTTGTTTATCATCATAAAATTTTAAATCTAATTCATTTTTACCAAGTTCCTTTTACTTCCATATATTAATTAAATAAAAATCCATAGTTTACATAAAAATATTTAGTTTGGGAAGCCACATAATCCTGAAAAATTACTTATTTGATGTCTAAAGCATGAAAAATTAATTTTTATCTATGAAACCATCTGTTTATCCAAGTTCATTCATAAAATCCATCAATTTAAATCCTTAATTATTAATCATGAGGAGTTTTGTAATTTCCAAATCATATCTCATAGGATTATCAAACCATGTGTTTAACAAGGATAATTTTTGTGCACTAATTGACAATTAGGTCCATCTCAAGGCACCCTTTCCAAAGTAATTACCCATAGGTACGATTGTTCCAGTTCCACATCAACTAGTAGTATCTATATAAGAATGTAATTTCATGGATACCTAATTCAATATCATTAAAAAATATTATTGGAAATCTTCTTAAAAATTGACTCATCATGGAAATATAATTTGACATATCCCATGAAATATATATATAAATTACCTAAGGGATCTCTATACTATATTACATTATAGTTTCCTATTGAAAACTAAACCTTTCCTTTAATACCATCTAAAAACCCATAATTATCATAAATTGATATTACATATATTTCTATGAATATAAATTTAATTTAAAAAAATACAAATGAATGTAATTGTATAGTTCCATTAGAAACATGGAACGTAATATTCCTAATTCATGAATGATCTTAAATGTATATAATATATATACTCCATTTTATTAGTATTACAAAAAAACCCTATATAAAATCTATCTTAATATCCTAGGATAAGGAATCATTAGAATGGTGGAGCTCAGATGCATATAATGGTTCATAATGGGGGATATATAGACATAACATAAACATAAGTGTGTGATAACATGAGGATAAAAATAGAAAACCATACCCAAGATATAAAATACAAAAACATTGAGTCATGGAATAATGATATGGAGTTTATAACACCTGAATCATTAGATAATTAAAAAACATGGTCCATCAGAGAATAATATTATCATAATATATAGATTTTATGCATACACATTAAAATGGAAATTAATTTCTACAGTAGTCAAGGATCTCATCTGTGGATATCATAGTAGAATGGGTTCACTCTATAAAACATCATAATTGTTATGGAATACTCTTAAGTCCATCATAGTTCACAATATCCCTTACTAAATCTTCTTCACTCCCCATTCCAGTACTGTCTATCCCATTAGATATAAATCATTACTCAATTCATTGGAGGGAGAAATAGGATGCCACAATCTCATAAGAAAAACCTTATTTATGTTCCAAAAGTCAATACAAAGAATCATATCATAACCCATGAAATGAAATTGGTTTCATGAGAATTTCACCATATCATAAACGGTGGAAAAGTGACAGGTTTCACAATCATTTCATTATTTCTTCATATAATAATCACCAAAAAGCAGTAGATTTCATAATCAGGTTATCATGGTATAAACTATTAATGATAAACGGTTTTCATAAAAATAATTTCATCATAATGGTTAACTATTCATAGAAATAATAAGAATCATAACATTTGATCACATACCTATTAAGTAATTAATAAAATCAAAAGAATTCATCTTCGATAGAGAATGATTAGGAAATATTACATGCAAAGTTTCTTGAGGAAGATAACATTTATTTGAAAATAAAATTATAAAATTTAAAACATTGTAGAAGTAATTTTCTTAGAAATTAATCTAGAAAACATATAAAGGATTATTTAGAAATCATATAAAAAATTCAAGAGGAAAATATAATTTTAACTATAAACAATTTTTGAAACATAAAAAATTTCCAAAATACATTTCCCATTGAAATAATTCATTTAAAATATAAAATACATTCCAAAAAATTAAGGAAAAATTTTTATTTGAAAATATATCCAAAAACATGTAAGGTAACTATGAAATAATTTAGAAGTAATAAAAGTGGGAAACAGAATTTATTTAATCCATGTAGAAACAATGATTCATTCCATGTTTATAGTAAAATCCAATTGTAAATTTTTCAGAAAAATTACATAAAAATTCACTTAGAATATTTTTATAAAATATTCTTAAATTGGAAAACATTTTTTTAAAAAATAACTTGAAAATTTTTTAATAAAAGTTTTAAATCATTTTTAAAAAACATGTTTTTTGAATGAAAAGGGTCTTCCACAAAAAATCCAATCTTTATTAGAAATATTATTTTTTAAATAATCAATAAGAAAACATTGGATAATTACGGGAACAATTGTATTCTCATAACATAACCAGAGTATAATAAAAATCATGAATTTCATGACCGAATGGTCAAAAAATGCATCAGTTGATAGCATAATCATAGAAAATCATGATAAACGATGAGATTGTAAAATAGTAGTCTTCCCACGTTAATAAATTTTAATGATAATCAACATGAAAGGATAAAATTAAACTAAACATGTAATATAATTAAAACATTTATATTCTTGAAATAACTTATAAAGTGGTTGTATATTCACCTCATAGAATCCGAGAGGTGCATTACATAACTTATGTCCCAAACAATGAAAACTGAGACAAAAACACATTATTGATTTGTGAATATTTGAACCATAATCCACAATAATGAGAGATCATTAAATGGATTTTTAAAACCTATAAATTTTATATATGGGAATAAAAAGATTCATTCATGGTCATTATATACACCATATAAATAATTGGTGGTGTATATCACATGCATCTCACAAAATTAAAAAGTGAGACAGAAATCCCTTACCTTATATTTCAAATTCCACAATACATGTTTGGATATGATGTATAATAAATATATATTTATTATAAATATATTGATTATGTGTTTTTATATATATCATACTAAATATTGTTTACTTATGACTTATTATTAAACATTTATTAACAATTACTTGTTAAAATCCTATTTCAGGTCATAACTACTTTGTATTCCATATATGTTTTGATTTTTTATTTCTAGTCCTTTTACATTTATCATGGTTCCACGATATCCATACTAAAAATAATGATATAATTATAATATTTATATATGAAATATAATTTTAATTCCAATAATGAATAATGCGCTTGAGATATAAAATATGTTATATTCATTTAAATAGTAGGTCATACGTACACATGTTTAATATTTCTAATTTTCAATGATAATTTTGGTACAAGATTAATAAATATAATATAATTCCATAATGATAATTATATTATAAATAATATATTATTTTTGGAAATATAATTTGTAATATAATTAATTTTTTGTGGTGATGAAAGGAGAGTCACATTACGACGATAATCCACATGTACATGAACAACATTTTCATCTCTCAGTGAGTGAAATGGTAAGAAATAAAAGGACATATTATCTTTAAAAATTTATAAATATTTCATGAATATCATAATTATTTCATTTATATAACTTTTATTTTTCTTTATTATCTTCCAAGTAATGTGTTAGGAAAAAACAAATCACATTACTTCCCGAGACGGTAGTGTACACACGAGCGATGTTACGATATCCTACACAGAATGTAAATTAAAAATGTTACATTTGATATAATGAATAAAAATTTATAATTATGATATGAAAATAATATATATATATATATATATGTATATATATATATATATAATTTATATCAATCTTCACACCTAATCTTGAGAATATATAATAGAGAAACGAATGACATCTTTTTGCTAGTTGATATTCTGCCATACACACGAATGATGATTTTGTAAACCATTTGATGGAAGTTGTTATGTTTCTATGTAAAATAATTAATATAAAAAACTAATAGTATTAAATAAAAATATTTTATTAAATAATAATGGTATAATAAAAATTTAAGTATTATTAGGAGGAAATAAAATAAAAATGCTTATTGGAATAATGTTACATCTAATTCAGTTATCCTCCTTAGGATTGCCCCAAAAGCCTTAGTAGGTTGTATTTAGGCCCAAAATAAGAAATCTAGGATGAGAGGATGGATTTGGGGAAGTTATTTTTGAATATTTCTTCTGAAGAAAATGGTTTTGATGGCATGAAGTAGAGAGGAGAGGTGGTAGCCCTTTATAAGTAAGGTGAGTGGTTGAGTTGTAATTTTGCAAAAGAAAAAGATGTAACCCCAATTTCCTCATTAAAAAATGCACAAAAAATGAATATTATAAACCCTTAGAAATTATTGTTTAAAAATAGTTTTTTAATATCACTTATAGAATATTTTTAGGTCAATTTAAACATTTTTATTTTAGTTTAACCCCGAGTAAACAAATTTTTTACCCTAACTGTTGAAAGAAATTTTTTCAATTTTTTATATTCATTTTGGTCTTGGAATATAATGAAATTATTATATAACCTAAATTATTAATATTAAAAATATTTAATTAATATTTACCAGTTAAATTTAAGTAATTGGAAAATATTAATTTAAAATTATTCCCACAGATGTGATAAGAAATAAATATACAATGAAATAATGTTTAGAAGTTCACAAATTTTCTTATATGCATTTTCTATATTAAAATGATTATAATGAACCAAAATTTATTAATATATATATTATTTATCTTATGTTACATTAAATATAATTAAGAAGAGTGGTTAACATTGTAACCAATTTAAACAACAAAGGCAGTTTTCAATTAAAATTCAATGTGTTTTACTAATTATCAATAAAATTAATATTTTCATAAAATTATAAAAAATTAATCATAATATAATTTTGAAAATATGATTTAAAAAATGGTTTTTATTTCAAAAATATAATATTTATAAAAGTTATAAAATTTTAAATTTAAAATAAAACCAGCAGACATTACGAAGGAATGAGATTCAGAGAATTGTATCTTTTCAAGAACAACATGATTTTATATTAACATTATGTATAATAATAATCATTTTTTTCATATAAACTAAAATTTATATATAAATAACAATTAAATATAATTTTAAACAATCGTTATTATTATTTATTTTTGATAATTAAAATTTACAAACATTATTCTCTTTAAAATAATTTCCAGAAAAACCCATTTTAAACCAAAAAAAATTATACTACAATACAATATAATTTTTATTCCAAAGTAATTTAGTATATAAAATATTAATAGAGTGTAATTATTTTAAATTAAAAATGAATAGGAAATTTAATTACTTAATTTATTGATTGATAGTGATAGTTTTATAAAAATATTTATTTTTTCTATTCAGTGACAATTCAATAATTTCTAAAAATTTAAAAAATAGTTTTAGTTAATATAGATATCATAATTTTAAAAATTATGTTAATATTATAAAATTATTTCTCTAAAATATTTATAAACTAATTTTTATATTTTCTCATAAAATTTTAGTCAAAATAATTTTTGAAGAAAACGTATATGTGATGAATATAATTAATTTTTTTAGTATTGATTAATTATTTACTAATAATTTATAAAAAATTTATATTTAGTAGAAACATTATTTTTATATTTCATAACGTAGTTAATACAATTCAAACCCACATATTTAATTGGAATGCTATAACATAAATATTTAAAATTATATTATTTCATGGTTCATTGAAGCTACAGGTTGCGTGTGTTCCACACTTTTGAAGAAATTTGTTATTTTGTGTGATGAAATATAAAATACGTGTTGAATATAGAATATGATATTCTTAGTGTTTTTTTATAAAAAAATATTAAAAGTAATAAGTTCATATGAAAAAAAGTCATTAAATCTCATGGATTTACTATAACTTATTTTGTGATTTAAATAATGTTAGTGACTCACACACTTATTATCCACACGTATAAAACTAATCATTAATCAATTTTATTTTCATAATTTTTAATATTAATAATTAGTGTAACTCAATTAATTCATGAAAAACTATGTTATATATATTCCCAAAATTTCTCATTATAGTGTATATACAAATCCTTTTTTAAATCCTTATTTTTATAAATATAATTGGGAACTCAGGACAATATTCAATATATACCCCATAAAACATATTGGATTCAAGAATAATAATCCATCATTAAAGAAATACCTAAAACACCATGTTTTTTCAATAATCATGCCTTTGTATTTTTTATAAATACTAATAATGAAAATTCTAATAAAAGTGATCTTTTTCCATTTTCTTCTACCCCCATATTGAAAATAAATAAAAGGAAACATGACATAGGATTATATCAATTTTCATAATGAATTTTTATATCAAATATTCCAATCTATGTCTATGTGAGTAATTATTCGTGGTAAAAAGGGGTGAATTAGTGTGTGAGACCTTTTAACAATTAAAACTATATCCCTTCTTCACCTCTATACTTATTTAGTGAAAAAACCTCTCATTATATATCCCAGTTATTTTGTATGCACATAATTATTAGAAGTAAAATACACAACAAATTGAAGTGAGTATAGTTAATTATATTCAGTTATAATATTAAATTATATGTCCCCAGTGTATGGTGGTTATTATCCCATGTGAACGAACAAGTCTTTTATTAACAAGAAAATCTTGGAAAATATTTTATCATTGAACCTATATTCCAAGAACAAACAATGTGTAAATTAAACACTAAGATACAATTTCCTTAAATAAAATATTTTACCTTCAGCTTTTAAACCTATGTTAGTAGAGAAGTTTATTTTTCCCTAATGAAAAGGATGAAAATAATCGCAATCCTTGGTGGGAAGAAATCATTTAATCTAGCTATATCACAATAATCAATGAGCTACCTACCTTATGTAGTAACCCTGTATTTTCCCTCCTATTTTTAGACTTTATATTATAGAGATACAGTAGACTGGGATTCTTCATATACCCCTTAGACATGAATAATGTACAACAGATGACAGGTTAGTCTCTCACTCTTCCTTTCCATCTACTTCATCAAACTAGGATGAAC
Source organism: Viscum album (assembly GCA_963277665.1). Classification (NCBI taxonomy): domain Eukaryota; kingdom Viridiplantae; phylum Streptophyta; class Magnoliopsida; order Santalales; family Viscaceae; genus Viscum; species Viscum album. The sequence goes on along the minus strand of OY728150.1, from coordinate 1,204,280,427 downwards.
TCATTAACAAGAGAATTGGTAATTTTCAATTATCCCACACAAATAATTTGGAATTTTATCACATGTTCACACACATATATATATATATTTTAGATACATATGATCTATAATATGATATAATATAAATATATTATCTCATAAAATAATGATCAAAGGATATACATTAAAATAATACACTTATTGCAATGAACATATCATTTTATAGCTATTTAATTAATTATATTTTCATAAAATATCACAAATATATTTTCCATTTATGATAATGGAAATATCATTTATTTTTAGTAGTAAATATCCCCTATAAATCTCTTGTAAATCTTTCTCAAATGTATCTATTTTATATTCCATGAAACATGACATATTATTATTTATGAAACCTTAAATAATATCACAACACTGCACAAGAAAATATATATCATTTTAAATATCATCCACATCATCATGGAACCAAATATTTTCTCTCTCATGGTGTGAAGCTTTCCCTCAACCTTAATCTTTTTCATGAACTTCGACATTGAAACCTCCTAACAATGTAAATATATTACATAATATAGAACTTACATCAACTTTCTTCTCACTATAGTCGTATTTATAGAATATATTTGTTTTTTAGAATGCATAAAAATGTAATATTTATACTTTAATACTAAATCCAATATCATGAATTCTAATAGTAACATAAATCATGTTTTTTGAATTCCAAAATACTTTTTCCTAAATTATGTGATTTTATCTCCTTCAAACTCCTCTTTATAGAAGTTAAATTGTTTAAATCATATATAGTGATTATAGGAACCTAAAATTTTAATTATCTGATGAATATTATGAAATGGGAAAAGTGTCCTTACATACCAATATGTTCCTTTTTCCCTTTATATTTCTCATGTATTTTCTGTGGAAGCTACCTTTTTGAATTCTATATAATATGATGATCTAATATCTAAATAACACTTAAGAATTTTTAGATAAATATTATTAAATAGATAAATGAATATTAGAGAATTATATATGAATCTTACAAAATAGTGAAATCAAACTTATGACCATTATAAATTTCCATGATTTTTAATGTCATTTAGAGTTATGCAATATTGTTACTTTTACAATTACTCATTTGAATTTTATGAATGAATCTTACAATTGGATAATTTTACAGTATTTATTCCTCACTACAACACCCTATAATTTATTTATTTTTGTAAATTATATTTTAATATAATATTTTATTTTATTTTAAGACATATTTAGTTTTCTGTAATTTTATTTAGGGAATTTTAATATTTCAATAGTTTCGAATGGCCACAGAGTTTGAAAACCATGTGATAACCTCAAATCTAACAACATCTCATAACGAGTATATTTATTATAAAAATCAACAAATCAATTAAACCATGTTGGAATTATAGGACTTGCCTTGCAATGATTCCATGGGATTCAATTGTGTTTTTAATTTTTTGGATAATATCACATGATTAAAAAAAATATTAATATTATATTTTTATTTTTCCCTTCGAAATCCTAAACCCTTTCCAACCCTTTCCCCTCTCCCCATCTTATGTTTCCCCAATGGAAAAAATACTTCATAAAGCATGACTCTTTCACCATATCACCCACTTATCGTTCAATATGTTCCCCTACTCCTTAGATTCTATGTTGGAATATCTTCTATAACTCTCATATCCTCTTATTCATTCATTATTCATCTTTGTCTCCATTGTTTCCAATAATCCCAACACAAGGGGAAAGAGTTGAAAACATTTTTATTTTATTTTCTTTAGTAGGGTGTTCGATATATATTTCTGTACCTCTTCATCCAGTTATTGAAGTGTTAAATCTTCCACCATTTATTTGTGGAATGTTTTTCCATTCCCTAATCTTTTAATTTGGAAACCATTGACTGAATTTGTTTTAAATTTTTAATAATGTTATCAAATATGTTTAATCATTATTTTACATGAAAATAAATTATTTCTTGATTCTTATTCTTAGTAGTGGATTTTATAAATTTAATAACAATTTAAAAACCTATTTGACTAAATTTATCATGAACATAGGTTTTTAAATTGAATGAATGTATTTTTTAAAAAATTTAATTAGAGTTACATTATATGTTTTTGGATTTTAATTTTAATATTAAAATTTTTTTATTTCAATTTCATATGGAACATTAAATTTGTCGTATAAATTATATTATAAAGGATATCTTAAATAAATAATAGAGTTAAAAAAATCTTTAGATCTTAATTGGGTTAGGTGGGAGGTTAATGATTTTATTTAAATCATTCTAAATAGATTTGTAAAAGTGGCTTGATTTCTTAAATATATTTCAATTTACGTTTTTAATGTTACATTCATTAGATGAATTTTTTTATTTATTTTGAAAAATTATTTCAAATAGAGTTTCAAATGTTTTGAAATGTTAATTTTAATTTAAGTGATAGTTTTTTTTAAAGTTGTGGTTGAAAAACATAAAATCCTCTCCTGATTCTCATTTCTTACCTATTGTATTTAGTCCACCTTTTCAGGGATAGTTATTGTTGTGGTGATTGGATGATGTGGTTTGGGGATTTTTCATGGGGATGGTGTTAGTGGTGAGTGTGATATATCTTTTTTCTTGTGATGAAAATTTTAATATTTTATTCTTTATCACCCTCATACATGTATCTGAAATGGGAGATTTAGGTCACTATATAGATTTTTGGATGAGTTCAAACTCTATATTTACTTTTTTATCCCACTAGAGATTGATAAGGGTGTTGAGTGATACTATATGGGGCCCACATAAGAGTTTTACTCTTCAGATGATTGGATTTGGTACCGGCTAGATTAATTGGACTACCTGGATAGAAATAAATTTTAGTATATCATTGGATTTATATCTCCATTTGGAGATTATTTTTATATGTTCCTACGATAGATCCCATGAAATAAACCTCGTGATTATTTATTTAGGTAGGATATGTTTACTTATGCTTGACTAATCACCCCTACTTTTAATATTCGAGTCACCGTTCATTTTTTAAATTTATTTAATTAATTATTCACTTGGGGTGTGTACTTTATATCGTTCTCTATTCCCTATGTTTGGATTTTTTATTTAATAATTATTTTCATGGTATATTTTATAAATTTTTTAGAATGATGGATTTAAAATTGGGGTTTAAAAGGATTTTAAGATATATGTTTTTCTAAATTAGCTTAAGTTTAGAGAATAAAATTTAATTTTATAAAATAAAAAACTGAAAAACTAAATTTGAATAGTACTTCAATATAACTTGAAAATGGTTTTATAAATATAGTTTTGGCCTGTAAAAATGTGAATTTGTAATTATAGTGTATAATTATGCTCATACCTATATTATGTATTTACATTTTATTTTTTAGTTCCCTATTACTCTTAGATTGTTGATCAACATTGTGAATTGATGTTGTTTTTAATTATTTCATTCGACCTATGGTTCCTATTACACAATATGGAATTACTTTCGTTTATTTAATAATAATTCAAAACCATGAGTACACTTTATATGAGTTATTTAATACCTTTAGTTATTTATTGGTATATTACATTATATAATTATAGTTTTAGTGATTTGGGAATAACAACATGTTGATGGAATTTTTTGGTGAGCACATAAAGTTTGAAATGTGATCGATTATGAAGGGTAAGTTAAGGGACTTATTTCTACAACAAATTATATCAGATTATTTTCTATTTGTTTCTATTCATTTTATTTTGTGTGAAAATCTTGTTTATGGATGGATTAAAATGTATATTTAGTTGAAACATGCTATCGATTTATCTCAAATTTAAGAGTGAAATAAATCCCCTTGTATGGATATGTTTCCGTGCTATATATATTTTAACCATGGTGATCATGAATTCCCTTCTTTTTAATTTTCGCTGAGTTTGAGCACCATCTTAGATGGGATACTGAGTTTGGTCATTATAAATCATATCTGATAGTATGTTCTATAGTGGTAGCATAGGTTCATGAGTATCCTTTTTGTTATATGTGGTGTCATATTAAGACCAAGTTAGATGTTATCTTATAAAACTGATAGGTACAAATAGGTTAGAGTGTCATGATATCTCTTCTACATGGATGCTTGATTTTATATGGATCGATGCATTTTAACTTTTAATTTCAATTTCTAAATTGATAATTTTTTAATTTATATTGATCTTCATTTCAATAGTTGATGTTCCTTGTGGTTCATATGGGACATTTTTATAAAAAAAATAAGATGGGTCATAGAGTGGGGTTGGTTTGTATAACCTAATAAACTATGAATAGAACAAATTTTTGACCATGAGATATATTAAGAATTATTTCATGGCTATCCCACTAAACATCAAACCATGTGTTTTGGTCAAGTGTGATTCTATTACCCATTTGGGATTGATATTTAGACTACACTTGAGTAACACATACGGATGGGGATGATTCAATGAATAATATTGAGTTGACGTGTAATTTGGTTTGTAATTATGGTGAGTGTATAGTTGTGTGAATTTTTGAAATATATTTCTAGACAAAAATGTGGATTTCAAATTTTATTTCATTTTATGTAGTTTATGGGAAATCTTGAAAATTATTTAATAAAAGGGAATTGGTTTTTTGATATTATTTTGGAATGTTTTTATGAAAATGATTGATTTTATTTAAAAACATAGAACGTATTTTGATATTGAAATTTGATTTATAAAATTTTCAAGTGGATATAGTGTTTTTGAATATAATTTTTGTTTACGTGATATTAGTTTTTGAAAATATTTTTATCATGTAGTTGGATATTAAATAATTAAAAAACGGTTTAATTGATTTCACCTTGCTTTGAAAAGTATAAATTTATCATTTTACTACAAAATTAATTGAATGTGTTTGTTAATGGAAATTTATGTTTTCAAATCTTTTAATGAAGATTTTCTGGATTTTAAAAGAAAATAAACTTTATAATGTATAAATGGAATGCTATGATTGATGGACGATAGCTGCCCAAGATAATTTCATGTCTTATGTTATAGGATTTTTGCCTCTATGAAATTTCAAGGAAAAAGGACAGACAAATTTTTTCCAACAGATAAACCTCCAAGAGATTATCTTTGTCTGTTAGGTGTATGTCTTCTATTTGGTATAAGTAAATAAACTCATAATCAAGTAATAGGATGAGATATTTCATTCCCTTGGATTTGGTTCATTTCATTAATAATAATCCTTCATCTTTGTTTTTTAGTTATATTGGTTCATATTGAGTGTGATATATGAACGTAGTCGAGTGACTTATGATTTTGGATGTCTTTATTAGTGAGGTGTTTCAACTTTTTGTTGGATTGGGGTGATTATCTATATAGTCTTACTGAATGTTGTTATCTTTACATTGTGCATGCCCAGTGATGATCATTTCTCCCATTATTAATGATTCAATGAATGGTTAATAGGATATTGGATTTAATGTTTTGATCGTTGTAGAGAAATTGGTGTGTGAATGAGTAACATATAAGAGATATTCCATTGTGATGTTTAGAATATAAGGGTTGCCACTTTCTTTTTATGGGGTTTCTATGAAATGATTTCCATGTTTCTTCGGTCCACGATTACCCCTTGAGTACATTTATCCAATGTTAATGACCATGAATTTATTTGTGTTTGGATGTGATATGTAGGGGATTGGTGGGTTTGGATTGTGGTTTTTTATGCTTTCATTTATGTTACTTCTATGTGTGTGATCGATCATTGTCTTATGGATTGTTGGCCATAGTTATTTTAATAAGATTTTTCTTTTGGTGATGGTGTTTCTATGTTCTTATATGAGCCTTATCCCAGTTGGTGATGAATCTTTAAGTGGATACATGACACCTAGTATAAAATCTATATTGAGGAATATATTTTGGGTTTTTATAGAAGTACCTATAGTAGTTACTATACTAGTTACTGTAGAATGTAATATTCAATATGGTAGCCATTGGAAATATTCTTCTTTTGAGATGAAAATTTGGGCCTAGAGTCCTTATGGCATTCGGGACACCCAAGGAATTTAGGTTAGTTAAGGATTGTAGTCCACCTCAAGGTCTTTAGGCCACCGCAAGGACTTCAGGACACCTCATTCAAGACCATGATGTATAGATGCAACCAAACATACCGAAAGAACTAGCTTCAGATGAGGAAATATCGCATGTCATTTCACCTGAACTGTGATCACTTAATGTTTAAGAGTGAGAGGGTATCACAATTTCTATCAAGACTAGGCTTGTGAACCTCAACAAATGAATTACTATCCAAACAAGAAATGTGAAGGTGGTAAGATGACTTCACAATCTATATATTTTGTAGGGGAATTTCTAAGTAGTCATTTCTTTGATGAATTACAATAATACATTTGGATCAGGTAATTCACTAACTCTACATGGATTATAAGCCCCCCAAAACATGAAACATGGATTATCCAAAATAAATTAAAATATGGCATCCATGACATTCAGGAAGGCTGGTGTTTCATTGCCTCAACATTTTGAGAAACTATAAAGGGAGGGGAAACTATGATATGTCTTGATTCATCCTACCATTTCTAGTTTGGTGTTATTACCTTGGGAGTGTGTACATTATTGGGCCACCATTTTAGATAAATCCTAAACAGATGAGAGACCATATTGAGCCTAAATGTTAGTGAATCATTTTAACTCATATTAGTTGATTGGATTTACCTTTGAGATGTTTGTTATTTCTTGAGTATGTGATATATTGATCATGAGGATAAATATGGTTATTGGTATATAATATTAGGATCTATTAAATATTCTTCATACACCACATCTTTTCTCTTATGTGTTAGAGTTATATGTTCTCGTTGTCTTCCCCCTTTGGAAAATGTATTTCCATGGTAAGAATGAATTATGGTTGGCAGTTGTAACACCATGTATTTTATTTATTTTTTAGGATAATTTTTTTATGATTTCTATTGTTTTTCGGAATTTAAATTAAGAAGTTTTAACATTTTAATATATTTTAAGGGAATTCAGATTATCCCACATGGTCAGTAAATTCTGTGGTAATAGTTTGATTGTGAATGTCTCAGGGCTCTTTCATCTAGAGAGGTCAACACACAACTAGGTAAAAGATGAAGGGATCATTGGAGTATATTTTTGATGAATTTTCTATTTTACCGTGAGTTTTATAGGGTTACCAAACAGTATAGAAAACTATGAGGATTTCTTGAAAAATAAAATTAATTTCAATAAGACTCCTTAAATACTCTTTATTCCCCTTTATTCACTTTTCTCTTCATAATTTACACCCCCGGAAGAGATCATTCCTCACAAACAATTACTCCCCCTCATCACTCTCTTATACTATGGTTAGAGCCCCCTCCTATATTAATTTTGAATGGAAATCTCTCTTAAGCCTCTCCTTTCTTGTTCTTTCAGTTCTTATTCACACTAATAGTTGTGCTTTATTAGATGAAACCTATGGGTGTATGGGTGACCAAAATGAATTTATATAATTCCTTATTAAGGATTTCACTATCTATTTTAAGACCAATTCATCCTATTATTATTTATTTTGAACTTCTGTTATTGGTATAAGGTACTTAATCTCTTGCCCTATGTTTTTAATTTAGTAAACCACTCATTTCATGAGTTTTAATTTATATGTGTATTTTTTAATGACTTTATTTAATATTTGTGATAATTATATGATATTAAAATCATGGTCTAGTTGAGTTTCATTCCATGATAAAGATTTTATAAATTTTAGAATAAGTTGAAAACCAAATTTATTAAATTTACCATGAATGATTGTTGTTAAATAGATTGAATGAATTATTAAAATAAAATAAAATTAATTCTATAAAAATGTTTTCATATTTTGAAGTTAATTTTTAAAAAATTTATATTACATTTCATGTTCTTGTTGAAATGAAATGTTTTAAAAATTTATTTAAAATTTTAGTTTAGAAAATAACGCGATTTAAAAAGATTAACTTTTTTGGATCTTTTGGGGAAATAATTACAAATTTATACTACTTTTCAATAGGTTTTAAAAACTTTGGTTATTTTATAGGTGGTTTTAAAAGGGAGAATTTAACGTATGAATCTGTATATTTTTTTTGGAATTTTTTTTAGCAATGATATATAATAGTATTTAAAATTTTATAAAAAGGGATTCTGAATTCCTAGTCTAGTTAATTTTAAATGCCTTCTTGGAACTTTTAAATATTCTATAAATTTACTATGATTCCCATTTCTTGCATCTTGTATTTTTCTCTATGCTCCTTCTTCCTGCTTTTTTTTTACATTTCCAGCTCATCCCAACAATGGTTTTGTGCTGAAGAGCTCCTTACCTGCTCAACCTACTCTGATCCCAAGTGCTTATGCATCTCTCCTAGTTGGATATGGAGCAGAGGTAACTAACCAGTTTAGGGACTTTTGGTTCAGAGTTCAATTGGCTTCAAGGTGCTGCCAGAGTAAAAGTGTCTTCATTTTGTTGGATATAGGTTTATTTATCTATTTATCTGTTTCTATGGATTTTGGGATTTGCGGTTTCATTTTCTATAACGATGGAAATCCTATTCCCTTTTTTGTTGATGAAGACTTTCTTCAAGAAGGTTCATTGGTCATGATGACAGTTCTGTGATGAAGCTCCTTGGCTGCTCAACCTGCTCTAACCCCATGTTTCTATTCAACTCTCTTAGTTGGATCTGGCATAATGGAAACTACATGGTTTTGGGTTTTTTGATTTAGGGTTCAATGGGATTAAAGGAACCTCTAGAGTTCGTGTGCTTAGATTATCATGATTTGGTTTTAATTGGATGTTGCCTTAGGGTTCTGTTTTGGTTTTTCATGGAGGTGATGATTGTTTCTGGCGATCGATTGTCTCTATCCTTGATGATTTTCAGCGTGATGGACTATTTTGGGTTTGTTTGTTGCAGCTTTGGTGGTGGACACCGGTGATAATGGAGAAGTTATTGTATAATGGAGACAAAGTATAGACCATAAATGTTGTAGTTGAAGCACCTCATCTTGTTTGTGGGATTTGTGTGGCTTGTGGTAACGATGGTTTGAATTTTGAATCTGGGTGCATGACAACTGATGGAACAATGACTTGGTTACGGAATGCTAACATGGTTCTATTATACCATTTTGATTTTTCAATTCAGCAGTGTCGGTTTGTGAGGGTGTGACTTGATGTGAAGGAATGACTATGTGGGTTCTCACATATCCTAAACGTGGGGATTCAATAAAAAATAGATTTTGGTTATATAGAGTGTAAATAGGGTGTCGATTGTTATTGAATTTTACATATTGTATCTTAATGATTCAAGGATGATGGGATTGGAACACAAATATTTTGATAAGAATACTAGGATTGAAAATTTCTTTTGGTTGACCTAGAATTCATGTCACCATTTTGAGATCATAATTTTGAGTTCTTAGGTTAGTGTCCCTGACATTTACCTCTAGATTTTCCACATAGTTATGGGACGTTTACTTAATCTTGATTTTCCCCCCTACTTGTATTTTTTAAGGAAACTTTTCACTATTTATTTTCTTTACTGACTTATTGATTTGAGGAGCTGATATTATATCATCCTCATTAAATAATTTTCTAGTTTTCTCAATTAAAATTTAATTCCAGTGGCTTTGAAAACTATATGGGAATAAATAATTTTAAATTCGTTTTTTAAAAGTGTTTCAAAATATATTTTTGGATAATATTGATTTGGCTGTGGAAATGAATTTTTATTGATTGTTTTCAATTATTAAAGGAATGGATATAAAACCTAGGGTTTTTATAAATGTTTTTTCTAATAAAATAAAATTCATTGACAGATTGCGTTATGCACAACACCATGTAAAGCTTTATTTATAAAAATCATTGGTCACAAATAGCATAGTGTTTTATTTTTGGTTCTGAAAGACTAATTTTGTCTTTTGTTTCACAGAAAAACCTGTTCTTTCGATAACTTGTGTTACACACATGTTAATGATTTACCAAACAATAATATACTCTATATTATGATAGTTAGCAACTAGCCGTTGGAATGGAAGAAATGAATTGGTTCAACTAAACTGCGACAAAAACTTTTAATCTTGTTTATAAAACTTACTATTTTGCTATAAAATAATTTAAAATATAGGTAAAAACCTAAGGAGAATAAAGGATGTGTTTTTATGAAATACTATTTTTATTCCTAAAAATTCATTTTTTCTTAGTATATTTAATTAACCACTTTCAGGGAAAGTTATTAATGATATTTATATTTTATATACTAAATTAATTGTTTTTAAATTCAACTAATATGTTTTGTAGGAATAAAATAAAAACAAATCCATTTTTAATCATTAACAACTGCATTTGTTTTAAAAAAAGTTTTATCTCCTTTTAATGGAAGAGTTTCTCAAAACATATATTTTAAACATCTATAATATTTATTTTTTTAAAAATAAATTGAATTTTAAATTCATAATTATTTGTGGGCATCTTTTGTGTGTTTTTTCTAAAAAGATTCATCTCTTCGTGAATAGTGAAAATATAGAATTTTAACAAAAAATGATATTTTTGTTTTATAATATATATTTTTAAATTATATTTTAAAATGGGTTTTATGTGAAGAAATTTATATAATACATCAATTAATTTAATTTTTTTAATTTTATTAATTTTTTAATTGAATGTATACATACAAAAGTAGTGAAATTTTGAACACTTTTACTTTAAAATCTAACTTTCTCTCCACATCTATAGAAAAAAAAATTTATTTTATTTTAGATGATTATATTTAATTTTTTAAAAATGGAATTAAAATTTGGAATATTATTTTCCAAATCTATTAATTATATCCATTTTATTTATTGAAAATATTAAAAGCAAAATTCAAAAATTGTATTACAATGATTAATGGTAAATCTAGCAATTTAGAGTAAAAATAATAATATTAACATTATAAAATGAGGATAGCACTTACCCAAAATTTATTTTATGATTATATTTGTCCATAAGAATTAAATTATCTTTAAAGTGACCATTTATGTCACATTGAAAGAGATTAAAACTTTTATAATAGTTTATTCGAAGAATAGTCACCATTTTTATACTCTTGTTTTTAATGAGTGAAATATTTATAATATAAAGATATATTGGGGATATTTTTTACACAAAATAGTAATTTAAAATAAAATACATTTATCAACATCATGGAATTTTTTAACATTTTGTGAATAAATAATTTTAATAAATAATTACATAATTATTATATAGTAATTATTCATTGGATGAAAAAATGAATTAAATGATATTAGAAATATTAAAATAAATACAATTTGAACTAATTAATGTTCTTAAAAATTTATATAGGTGAATATTAATGTTAGGGGTATATTAAATGGATTTTCCATATATATATATATATATATATTATTATTTAATATCAAAGTAATGAATATTTAAAAATTGATTGAAACGATATTTTAGGAAAATAAAATTTTATTAATTTATTTATAAATCATATAAATATTAAATAAGAACAATTGAAAAATATAAGGTCAAAAATATAATTAATTGGTTATTTATTAAGTAATTTATTGTTTATATATAAAAACTACAACCCCTTAATATTGACATACATGTTATTGTAGATAAATTTACATTGGGTTAACTAAGGGTTAATCAAAATGATAAGGCAAAAAATAACACAAAAAATATTCTCAAAATATTTATATTATTATATTACAAAGTTATCATATCATATAATCGAATAAATTTCCTTTCATAGGTACTTTAATTTATATTAAAATTATTATAAATTAATATTTTTGGAAATTCCAAAAGGCCCCTTTCATCTCTTAGGAAAGGAAACCTCTCCTAATTTCTTATTCTCACATAAAAACCTATTGGGTACGAAAGAAAAATAACCACATGTCCTGAATAATTCTATCAATTGAACATGTAATGCATTATTTGGTCATAAAGACAACCAATTAATTACTTTGATGTAAACCCAAAGGTTATATCTGAATAAGCGGTAACTTTCATCAATAAACTTTTTTGTTTTATTTATTCCTTTAACCAATTAATTTTTTATTTAATTATTAATTATTAAAATATGTATATTAAATATATTGATATGTTTTTATTTTAATTGTGAAACCTATAACATCACATATTTCCATCAAATGGGATACATAATAATCATTTTGTGTACGACAGACCACCACTGCATGAACCGATAGAGATTGTTCTTCCATTTACTCTTTCAAAGGTTTGGAATAACAACAGATTTTTATTTTATATAATATATATACATTTATTATGATTCCATTATGATTCTAGTTTTTTTATATCACCCAAAAATTCATGTTTTTCAATTTCTGGGTATACGATAAAGTCATTCGTGTGTACTATGGACTACCACATCACAAGACAATGTGATTCATTATTGATTTACATATATTTTATTAAGGATTATTTTAATTAAAATATTTCACATATATGACCTAAAAATTATTCTATAATTATAATATATCATATAATTTTATTTCATTTAATATGTCATGAAAATGGAAACACTTTTCATATTTACATACGACCTACTCTCTCTATAAACGATGTACCTTATTTTACACCCATAACATTTATAAATAACCATTATGATATATATACAATATATATATATATATATATATATATTTGATATTAATAAAATTTATTGTATTATGTATATGAAAAAATCATGATCTATGTAAGAGGACTAAGAATAAAAAGTCAAAACATGTTTGAAAAACAAAGAGGCATCTTTGAAATTTATTTGTTAATAAAACCGTGATATACAGTAATAAGTAAAGAATATATGGTATTAAATATATTAATATTTTTAGGTGGTATATATTTCAAAAATATACATTTATCATATAGTAGGATTGATATTATACTACTGGTGTTATGACTTCTGTTAATGGGATTTCAGTCTCACTTTTATTTCTATGAGACTTATAAAATATTCCCCACTAGTTTCTTTTTTGTGGTTTATTTAGTTAACATGAATGTATTCTATGATTAGTGTCATTGAATTTATGCGTATTCACATAATCATTTGATGATCTATCATTCATTGTGTTTTCTGTTAAAATGTTACTAAATCAAATAATATATTTTCTCTCATTTTTCCTTATTTGAGACATATATGTATGTCATGAACCTATATTATTTTACCAAATTTATATACATCCCTTTTAAATTATTTGAAATGAATTTTTTTATTATATTACTAGTTTCATTTAATGTCATTCTTTATTTGGAATTTTTTTTAATTTAAAACATATATCTTCTAAAAATGTTTTAAAATGTTATTAAATGTTGTTTTAAAAATTTCAAGGAAATGTATTTCTAAGAGGTATAAAATATTTTTCAAAGATTCCTTTATTATTATTTTAGTAAAGTATAAATGAAAAAGTATTTTTAAATAATTTATGATACAAAAAGTTTTTTTCAAAGTGTAATGCATATTTTATTTTATGACTTGTTTAAAATGATCTTTCAAAACCATTTTTGATTTATGAAATCATTATATGCTGATATGTATGCTTTAAATGGTTTATGATTCAAGGATACTATCCTATTTAATTTTATAGTTATATTTGGTTTATGATAAATGATATATATTCTAATGGAATAAATATATGTATGTTTTTCATTTTTTGATAGGTGTGACCTATATCTCCCTCCAATGCATTGAGTAATGATTTATATCTCATGAAACAGACTTATAGGAAATGGGGTGTTAACCTAGTTTTGTAAAGTAATTTTTATGCTATATTGGTCTTGGGAGTTAACCTCAATTACTAAAACGATCTTGGGAATGAATCTTGACTACTGAGAAGTTATTGTGAGAGAACCCTGACAACAATGTTGGTCACGGGAGTGAACCTTCACTACAGTGATTTTTTTTTGAGTTAACCCATTTCAGTGAGATGGCCTTAGTATTAATCCTTGAATAATTTGGATATCATTTTATATGTTTATGTGTCTTCCATAATTCATTGTCTTTTTTATATGTTACACATAAATAGTTTATGATTTTTGACACCCTTATGATTCATAGATTATGAATGTACAATTTTTATTCCATAAATCATGTATATGATCTTTGATATACAGAGTAAAATCATCAAATTTTATGCTGGTTTTCGTATACTCATATGTTCATGTTATGCTTATATATCTCCCTTTTTTTACATTATTGTGAATCTCATATCACCATTTGTTATTTTTATTTTCCCAGCATATGAAGAAAGGCATTAAGTATGATTTTCTAAAAAGTGATATAGTTTTGAATAAATAGGATAAAAAAATATATATTTATTATAAACAAGTTGTTTATGTTTACAGGTTTCCAAAGGAACTAAACTTATTTTGTCATTGGCTGTATTTTGTGTAATGTTTTTGTTGGTCGGAGTGGACACTCAAGAGGGGGGTGAATTGAGTTCCAATTAAAATTTCTGCTAAAAACAATTTGTATTAAAATCCCCCCATTTCAAAAACAGATTAAACTGTAGTGAATTTATACAGATTTTAAAGGTTCAATTAGTTTCTCAAAGATTGATTAGTTCTCAGTTAACTTAATCTAATGATTAATTTAACTTTTGAAACAAACTTACTGGTTTACAATAAATATAAACACTTGCGAGTTTAACTATCATAGTAGCTTTGACGATAAATTATATTTCAAAGTAGAAGCAGCGGAATATGAAATAAAAGTATTGTATGGATATAAACTTTAACTAAAAACACAGAGGAGTTAACCAAGAGGTTCAGTCTCAAGCCGAGACTTAGTCCTCTCAAAAGTTTTATATAAGGATGATCCACACCCTGGATCAGGGTTCAACAGTTTACAACTGTCCAGGTCCAAGACCTCTACCACTATTAGTCGTGGGAAAACAAAACAACAGCAACCAGCTGGCCAGATCACACACGACCTCTACCACTATCCACAGTGGGAATAGGAATGAAAAGATAATGAGTGAGGATTTACAAATCCTCCAGTTAAGGTTCAGGAGACAGTGTGTGTGTAAAATACAACAGATAACACACACTGCTCGTAATGTAAAAGGTAAATCACAGAGATAATGATTTAGAGATTAGAAATGGCTCTAGTGATCTTCGTGCAACTCTTGACTTCTTTTGTTGATTAGAATTCCTTCTGAGTCTTCTTCTGGTTTTTGTCTGGAAAACAGAGTACCATCTGCTTCCTTGACTTTGAGGTTCAGCTTGCTTATCGGCTCAAAGAATGATGAGTTTTGTGAGGTTCTTCCTTAGCATAGTTTTCTCGATGTATGCTCTATGTTATGAAGGCTGGTTGTAGTAGTCTCGTGAGTGCGAGTTCTCCAGTTGATCTTGGCACATTTTGAGCTTGATCGCCAATAAGTTCTGTGTGCTTGATTTCTTCGAGTTCTACTTCATACCATGCTCCATCCCATTTTGAAACATACACGATGTCCTCTTTATACCCTTTTTGTTTTTCTGATAAGAATGATTATACTTTTCGATCATACTTGGTACGGTTTCCTAAAATGGCAACATAAATCATTTAATAACATTAAATGCATCAAAAGTAACAAATGTAACCATTAGTATAATAAACAAATAGTGTCGAGGTTGTAGGATTTGACTCCACAGTTCATTATAGGTAGCCGTTTGTTTGTAGACGTGTACAGTTGACTCGGTGTAGAAATCTTCCATCGGTAGCTCTTCAAATCGGTAGCTCCGTGTGAATCGGTAGCTCTGCGTGCATCGGTAGCTCTGCGTGCATCGGTAGCTCTGCGTGCATCGGTATCTCTGCTTGCATCGGTATCTCTACGTGCATCGGTAGCTCTGCGTGCATCGGTAGCTCTGCGTGCGTAGCTCTGCGTGCATCGGTAGCTCTGCGTGCATCGGTAGCTCTGCGTGCATCGGTAGCTCTGCGTGCATCGGTAGCTCTGCGTGCATCGGTAGCTCTGTGTGCATCGGTAGCTCTGTGTGCAGCGGTAGCTCTGGCTATCGGTAGCTCTGGCTATCAGTAGCTCTGGCTATCGGTAGCTCTGGCTATCGGTAGCTCTTATGCGAACCAAATCTGATTGACTTAGAATTGTTTCAAAGCTAAACAGGGATAATCGATATCAACATAAATCAGAGATTATTTAAACATTATTATGAACTTGATCAACGATTTGAAAGAATTAAAATGTAGATCACCTGTAATTGAGAGTAGCATAATATATGAACACATAATTGGGATTATCAAAACATATAAATGCACTATTGGGATTATCAAACCAGGTGAGGTCAATAATCTCCCCCTTTTTGATAATCACAACTTATGATATGACATAAAGCAAAATGAGAATATAGTATAAGAGAATATAGCATTTATATTCGAATTTATCAAAGAAAACAGTATCAGAGAAAATAGAGGAAATAGTAATAGATCAAATATTATCATAGTTAGTATGAAATACAATAGTATCAGAGATGATCTTTGAAAGAATTGGTACCAAGGAAATATAAGAAATAGTATCAAAATCTCAAATATCTCACCCTCTTTATATGTTCTCCCCCTTTATATGTAATTTCCCCCTTGATATGTAATTTCTCCCCCTTTGTGATAATCAAAATGTTGGAAAGAAGACATAGAAAACTGAGAATCAGAGATAGTGTAAAGAAAAGTAGTTGTATTAGATCAGACAAAAATTACATGAACATAATGACAGAAAAGAATGATTCCTATCAAACAGCCTGGCCACTTCAGCAATCCAGACCCGCAACATGAGATTTTCCCTTTGGATCAGAAGAGGAGGGAGGTGGTGAGGAAGTGAGGGAGGGCTTTGGAATTCCAGAAATGATTACAGGAGGATGAGATACTGATACAGTGCTTGGCCTGTATTGGGAGGGTTGTTGAGTGATCAAAGGTGTGAGGCTGCGGATGGCCTGAGCAAGAGTCATCTGTAGTGGAGACTCAGTAGAGGCAGAGGCAGGCAAGGAGGGAGGGACAATAATAGGTCTGGCATCAACATGCAAGAAGGGCAGCAACAGATTTCTGAAATCCATAATGATTCCTCCTCCTCTTTCCATAGCAGATATAAAATCATCTTTGTTCTCCATAAATTTTTCTAAGGCAGGAGTCAGCTCCCTTAGCTTGCTCACTTGTTCTCGGAAGGCTTGAGTTACCGGGGGTAATTTCATGTTTTCCAACATCAGCTTGAAATGATGTGTGAGTTGTTGCTTGGTAAAAATCATTTGGAAATAATAATCCACCTTGTTCTTGATTTCCTCCTGAGAGGCAGAGGCCTCTTTCATAGTGTCAGAGCCGATTTTCATTATTTCCCTTACTGAATCTCTTGTAGAGAGCACTACCCAGCTGAGATCTGATGAGTCCACAAAGCCACTGGTTGAAATATAACCAAGATCCTCCTTCATCATAGCTCGTATTTGATTCAAATCAAATGCAGGTTTCAAAGCTAGAGGACCAACCGAGAAGGATACAGTTTCTTTGAAACTTTTGGTCAAGCCACTAATCAGAGTTTGCAGTTGAGTGTCCTGATTTTTAACGTGATCCTTTATAGAAGATTTGAAATATTCAAATACTGAGACCATTTGGCTTACAACACTTTTCACATAGGCTATATCCTTATCAGCTTGAGGCTTTGAGCTCATGTGAGAATCTAAAGTAGTAATAGACTTCTGTAAGGCTTCAAGATCTGCTTCTATTCTAGAAGATTGGGTCTGACACTCTTTAATTGCTTCCATCAGCTCACCCATAAAAGTTGACAGATTGAAACCAAGAGAAAGCTCAAAATATTGTTCCAACAACTTCATTTCTTCATGAAAACAGTGCTTCATCTCAGTAACTGAGGCAGTGAAGGATTCTTTCAGCTTATGCTTCAGGGATTCAAGATCAGACTTTGAAACAAAATCAGTAGGTGCAACTGTAGTAGATACTCGTGCAGAAGCTAAGATGACTACTGAATCATTCATGACTGATTGAATCAAGGAAACTAAAAAAGATTCCATTTTCTTTACTTCTTCTACAAAACTGACTTTGAGATTTTCTTTCAGCACATCTAAATCATGTACTCGGACCACATCATCAGGCAATAACTCAGAATTGATGTCATAGCTGATCTTTGGTCTATTCAAAGATACGTCATTATCTGAATCAAGATAATCCAAACCACAGACTATAAAACCTGGGTCTTCTACCCAGTCTTCAATATCAACAGTCACTGTAACATTTCCAAGACTAGAATGATGCTCCCCCTCAATGGGTGCATTCCTATGTACAACAACTACATTTTCTGCTGGTCTTTCTTCATCAGAGTCTTCCACAACAGCTTCTATCTCAGCAGCAGTAAGGAGATTTTCTGAAACAGGTACAGCTTCTTCTCTTCCTTTTTCTACTTCATCAGTAGGCACAACTGAGTTTTCAATCAATGGACTCAGACTCAACCTAGCAGAATCAGATGATTCAGATACATTCTCTTTTCCTCCTTCTTGCTGAGGAACTGGCTGGTCTTCCTCATGAGTAGATAACACATCCTCTACCTTTCCTTTTCATGAGTATACAAACTCAGTAACAGGACTTGGAGGCAAGTCTGGATCTCCTCCAATATCCATAGGAGTTTCTTCCTCTTCTTCTTCTTCTTCTTCTTCTTCTTCTTCACCTTTTGACTCATCACTGTACTTGGGTTCCACTTCATCAGATCCTAAACCTGGATATCTTTTATCCTTTGGCCTTGAAGGATAATCCACAGGATTAAACTTATCATACACCCTCTGGTCATCACTGACCCATTCTCCTTTCCATGGGTTCCAATGGATTTTCATGTACTTACAAACTGTAGTAGTGATACCGAAGTTATTCTTAACTACAACTGTCTCATCCTGAGACCCAGCTATCCCTTTCACTTTTATCATCACAGAGATCATTTTGGCAATGAATAAAGCATTGGTCTTTGATTTTGGCCTAATCATATCTTCCATTTGATTCAACAGCAGTCTGCACAGATTAACTTTCACACAATGTCTTAAGAGATGTAGAAGATAAATATCTTGATATCTTAGATTAGAAAAGTCTCCTCTACTCGGTATCAAAACATGTTGAACAAATTTGAAATGCAGTCTGTTCTCTCCATCCAATTCAGTAGCAACCACTTGCCTCTGACTTCCATTACCCGTTAGCTCTTTTAAAGCTATCTCATAGTCAAAGATGTTACTAGTAGGTGGAATGTATCTTGCGAAATACCTGGATACACCTTCATGTGGGACATTGAGACATTCTGCCCACTCTACTGAAGAAAACGACATTTCTTTTCCATTTACAAAAGAACTTACCCGATTCTCATTTTCAGACTTCTCTAAGTGTACGAATTCGTAGAACTGTTTCACTAACTTCGGGTAGTAGGGACCATTGTTATTTGAAAAACAATCTACCCATCTCTGATCTTCCAGAATTGCAAGCACCAGCGACTTGCTTGGTAGCAACCAGTCTACGCATAGTTCCTTTTCAATCACAATATCTCTATTCTGCAAATGAGGGTTTACTGGTTGCTTTCCCGACCTAGTTCTGACATTACTTCCACAAGCTTCTTGCTGCACTTTCTGCTTCTTTGTTTTAGGCTCTACACTGTCACCTCTGCTGGCAGGAATCTTGGTTTTTTCCATCGTAGATTTAGGGTTCTCAGTCGATTAGGGAGCTAGGATTCAAGGGTGAAATTTTTTGGGTCCAGTGGAGTGAGAAGCAGTTTAGGCTTAGTTTTATCATGTAGGAATCACAAATAAACGAATAAAGTAAAATAACAAATAAAAAACAAAAAAAAAACGATTCATATTCTTGGCGGCAGACAGAAGTTTTAAAATATAGCATCGGTTAGAATTTCACATCGGTGAGAATTTTACATTGGTGAGAATTTTAACATCGGTGAGAATTGATCATCGATGAGAATTTCAACATTGGTGAGAATTTCAACATCGGTGAGAATTGATCATCGGTGAGAATTTCAACATCGGTGAGAATTGATCATCGGTGAGAATTTTAACATCGGTGAGAATTTCAAGATCGGTGAGAATTGATCATCGGTGAGAATTGATCATCGGTGAGAATTTCAACATCAGTGAGAATTGATCATCGGTGAGAATTGATCATCCCCTGCTCGTGCCTAATGTAACTTAACCTATCAGAACTTAAAGGTTTAGTGAAAATATTTACCAATTGATGTTCAGTGCCAATAAATTCAAGAGTAATATCACCTTTTTGATAATGATCTCTCAGAAAATGATGTCTTACATCTATGTGTTTGGTTCTAGAGTGAGATACAGTGTTCTTAGATATGTTTATTGCACTAGTGTTGTCACAGTTGATTGAAACATGTTTAAACTCAAATCCATAGTCCAATAAAGTGTGTTTCATCCACAGAATTTGTGCACAGCAACTACCAGCAGCTATATACTCTGCTTCGGCAGTAGACAATGCAACTGAGTTCTGTTTCTTACTACACCATGACACTAGGGATTTACCAAGTAAATGAAATGTTCCAGATGTGCTCTTCCTTTCTAACATACATCCAACAAAGTCATCATCTGAATAGCTAGTTAGGTCAAATGATTGTCCTTTTGGATAAAATAAACCTAAGTTTACAGTATACTTAAGATATTTAAAAATCCTTTTAACAGCCAGTAAGTGTGATTCTTTAGGATTAGCTTGAAATCTTGCACACATACATACACTGAACATAATGTATGGTCGAATAGCAGTAAGATAAAGTAAACTACCAATCATACCTCTGTAATTGGTTTGATCAACTGGTTTCCCAGTTTCATCTGTATCCAATTTACAGATTGTACTCATAGGAGTTTCACTTTCCTTAATACTGTCCAAGCCAAAACGTTTTAAAAGATCTTTGGTATATTTACTTTGATTAAAAATAATTCCATCGTTAGTTTGAAAAATTTGAAAACCAAGAAAATACTTAATCTCTCCCATTAAGCTCATTTCAAATTCATTTTGCATACTTTTTGAAAAATCAGTACCTAGAGAGTGTTTAGAAGATCCAAATATAATATCATCAATATAGATTTGTACAACTAAAACATCTTTAGAAATTCTTTTAATAAAAAGAGTTGGATCAGCGATCCCTTTAGTAAAACATTTTGAAATAAGAAAATTGCTGAGTCTATCATACAAAGATCTTGGAGCTTGTTTTAAACCATATAAAGCTTTAGAAAGTTTAAAAACTTGGTTTGGAAAATGAGGGTTTGTAAATCCAGGTGGTTGTTCCACAAAAACATCTTCAATTATAAAACCATATAGAAATGCACTTTTGACATCCATTTGATATAACATGAAATTCAAATGTGATGCATATGCATGTAAGATCCTAATAACTTCTAGTCGAGCTACAGGTGCAAAAGTTTCTCCATAGTCTATACCCTCTTCTTGACTATATCCCTGTGCAACTAGTCTAGCTTTGTTTCTAACTATGTTTCCTGATTCATCAACTTTATTTCTAAAAACCCATTTTGTGCCTATTTTCAAGGTGTCCTTGGGTCTGTCAACTAATTCCCAGACTTTGTTTCTTTCAAATTGATTCAACTCTTCTTGCATGGCTATTCCCCAGAATTCATCATTGATAGCATCATTGATATTTTTGGGGTCTAGCTGTGACAGAAAAGCTTGATGTTCAACCTGGTTCCTTAGAGAAGCTCTAGTTTGTGTTCCTCTATCAAGATTACCAACAACAACATCTAAAGGATGATTCTTTAGAATCTTAGTCGATTTGGTAAAGGTTGGACTAGAAACTTCAGGTTCATCTATAGGTTCGGGTTCAACAGAAGCAGATTCTGGAGAAAGTCCAGAACTGGATGTTTTTATAACAGGTTCTTTAGATTTATCATTAAGGTCTAGAATAGACAAATCTTCTTCAAGATTCTCAAGAGAGGTTTTAGGCTCATGTGGATCAGTTTCATCGAATTTGATGTGAACCGATTCTTCCACACATTTGGTTCTCTTATTGAAAACTCTATAAGCATTACTTGAAATAGAATAGCCCAGAAATATTCCTTCATCGCTTTTGGGAGAAAAATTATCCAGATTATCTTTAGTATTAAGTACAAAGACTTTGCAACCAAAAACTCTGAAGTAATTAACCTTAGGCTTTCTATTGTTCCATAATTCATATGGGGTTTTCTTAAGAACAGGTCTGATCAAGACTCTATTGCTAACATAGCAAGCTGTATTAACAGCTTCAGCCCAAAAGTAAATAGGCAGTTCATATTCATTGAGCATAGTTCTAGCTATTTCTTGAAGGGTTCAGTTTCTCCTTTCTACTACACCATTTTGTTGGGGTGTCCTAGGGGCAGAGAAATTGTGACTATATCCATTGTGTGAGCAATAAGATTCAAACACATGATTTTCAAACTCACGACCATGATCACTTCTCAGGGTCTTAATCTTAAGTCCACTAAGGTTCTCTACAGACTTGGAATATTTAATGAAGTAAGAACAAGATTCACTTTTGTGAGCTAGAATGTATACCCAAGTATATCTAGAAAAGTCTTCTACAAGAACATAGACACAATGCATCCCATTTAAACTAGAAACTCTTGATGGTCCAAACAAATCCATGTGAACCAACTCAAGTGGTGGAGAAGTTGAGACTTCTTTCTTTGATTTAAAAGAAAATTTGTGTTGTTTTCCCTTTTGACAGGGATTACACTCTTTTTCATTCGGGAATTCTAACTTTGGTAAGTCTCTAACTAAGTTCTCCCTAGATAGTTTTCTAAGTGAGTGAATGTTGCAGTGTCCTAATCTTCTGTGCCATAGCCAAGACTCTTTATGAAAATCATTTAAACAAGAAATATTTTGTTTAGCTAAAGAGTTTAAATCAACAGCATAAACATTTTCATTCCTTAGAGCAGAGAATACTAAAGAATTTTTAGTGTTAAAATCATCACACGAGTTATTTTCAAACTTGACATTGAAACCATCGTCACATAATTGAGATATACTAAGCAAGTTATATTTAAGTCCATCAACGAATAAAACATTAGAAATCAATACTGAGTCAGTGTTACCAATCTGGCCTAGGCCGATGATTTTTCCTTTAGAGTTGTCACCAAAGGTGACATGACCTCCATCAACCTTTATTAAGCTCTTGAAGCAAGAATAATCTCCAGTCATGTGTCTTGAGCACCCAATGTCTAAATACCATATCTTCTTATGACAGCTCTTCAAGCAGGTCTCCTATAAAACAGATTTAAACAGGAAATGACTTTGGTACCCAGATTTTCTTGGGTCTAGATAGGTTAGCAATCAGGGCCTTAGGTACCCAAATTTTTTTTATGGGCCCCATACATTTAACAGAAACAACAGATTTTGAAAGATAAACTTTATCTGGTCTATAACTATGTGAACAACCAGTTGAGGCATATGAATTTCCAAAACTGGAACTAGCAGAATTTTTTCCAGACTTAGGAATAAATCGGGTTCTAGTGAACTGTCTCTGTCCAGGTTGGTATCCCAAACCAGTAACATATCTAGGTGCAACTTGCTTTCCTAGCATTTGAGTTAACGCATCCTTTCCATTTGTGAATTTTTCTAAGTCCTTTCTAAGTTGGTCATTTGACAGTTTTAGTTCTGTATTTTCCTTTAGTAGTTGAGCATTCTTTTCCTTTTCTATATCAAGATCAGATTTATGCTTAACACTTAAAGCATGTTGTTTCTTTAAACCTTTGTATTTGTCTTTAATCTCATTACAGGTTTCTTCCAACATATCACAGTACTCAAATAGTTCATATATTGACATGTTTTCTGAATCAGAATCATCTCCAGAATTATATGAATTTAAAACAGGAGTGTCAGAATTTACCTCAGAAGTATTTGTCATGAAACACATGTTGGCTCGATTTCTTTCAGAGTCCGAATATTCTGCTTCACTAGTGCTGTCTTCTGAAGCACTCCAGGTAGCCTTCATGGCTTTCGTGTACTTCTTGTATTTGTAATCATATTTATTTTTGAACTTTATCTTTGGACAGTCTTCTTTGATATGTCATTTTCACTTGCATTCATAGCAGACAACTTCATCAGTCTTGTCAGCCTTCTTCCAATCCTTTTTCCATTTGCCTTGGTGATCATACTTTCCCTTGTAATTTGGTTTCCTAAAGAATTTCTTTTTCCTATAAAACTTTTTGAATCTCCTGGCTATTTGAGCCATCTCGGCATCACTGTCAGATTCCGAATTTTCACTCATTGAACTCTCAGTCTCCATTTGTAGTTTATCCTTGTCTTTACTCTTAAAGGTAGTAGTTTTAAACGCTACAGATTTTCTTTTGGGTTCCTCATCTTATTATTTATTTACTTTAAGCTCTTCTTCATACATCATCAGCTTACCAATTAACTCCTTGACTGGCAGTGTTCCAATGTCACAGGATTCTCTAATTGAAACGGATGTACCTCTCCATCTATCTGGTAAACATCTCAGTATTCTCATAATTTGTTCTTTTACAGGAACAATCTTTCCGAGTGAGCTCATTGTGTTCACTATCTCATTGAACCTGAGATACATGTCAGAAATAGGTTCATCAGACTTCATTTTGAAATTATCATATTTAATAGTATAAGTGTTTAATCTCATTTCTTTAACATTGGTTGTTCCTTCGTGAGAAACAGCCAAGGTATCCCAAATTTCAAAAGCAGTTTTACATGCAGAAATTCTATTAAATTCTTCATCTCCTAGAGCACAGTACAGAGCATTCATAGCTTTACAATTATTATTGTAAGCAGTCTTTGTAGGTTCATCCCAAGTAGATCTATCAGTAGTGGGAACTTTATATTCAGATTCAATAGTAGTCCAAATATCAAAACTCATGCTTTCTAGATGAATTTTCATTTTAAGTTTCCACTGAGCGTAGTTATTTCCATTAAAGAATGGTGGCCGGTTAGTAGCAGCACCCTCAAGTCTATTATCCATTATAAAAAAAATTTAAAGAGATAAAAATTTAGAAATTACAGAAATTTTAAGAACTTTAAAATACAACTAAAATCACAGTTGAAAACAGAGTAATTAGAAGGTATTAATAAACCCTCTGATACCAAATGTTGGTCGGTGTGTACACTCAAGAGGGGGGTGAATTGAGTTCCAATTAAAATTTCTTCTAAAAACAATTTGTATTAAAATCCCCCAATTTCAAAAACAGATTAAACTGTAGTGAATTTATACAGATTATAAAGGTTCAATTAGTTTCTCAAAGATTGATTAGTTCTGAGTTAACTTAATCTAATGATTAATTTAACTTTTGAAACTAACTTACTGGTTTACAATAAATATAAACACTTGCGAGTTTAACTATCAAAGTAGCTTTGAAGATAAATTATATTTCAAAGTAAAAGAAGCAGAATATGAAATAAAAGTATTGTATGGATATAAACTTTAACTAAAAACACAGAGGAGTTAACCAAGAGGTTCAGTCTCAAGCCGAGACTTAGTCCTCTCAAAAGTTTTATATAAGGATGATCCACACCCTGGATCAGGGTTCAACAGTTTACAACTGTCCAGGTCCAAGACCTCTACCACTGTTAGTCGTGGGAAAACAAAACAACAGAAACCAGCTGTCTAGGTCACACACGACCTCTACCACTATCCACAGTGGGAATAGGAATGAAAAGATAATGAGTGAGGATTTACAAATCCTCCAGTTAAGGTTCAGGAAACAGTGTGTGTGTAAAATACAACAGATAACACACACTGCTCGTAATGTAAAAGGTAAATCCCAGAGATAAAGATTTAGAGATTAGAAATGGCTATAGTGATCTTCGTGCAGCTCTTGACTTCTATTGTTGATTAGAATTCCTACTGAGTCTTCTTCTGGTTTTTGTCTGGAAAACAGAGTACCATCTGCTTCCTTGACTTCGAGGTTCAGCTTGCTTATCGGCTCAAAGAATGATGAGTTTTGTGAGGTTATTACTTATCATATATTGCACGATGTATGATCTATGTTATGAAGGCTGGTAGTAGTAGTCTCGTGAGTGCGAGTTCTCTAGTTGATCATGGCACGTTTTGAGCTTGATCGCCAATATGTTCTGTGTGCTTGATTTCTTCGAGTTATACTTTATACCATGCTCCATCCCATTTTGAAACATACACGATGTCCTCTTTATACCCTTTTTGTTTTTCTGATAATAATGATTATACTTTTCGATCGTACTTGGTACGGTTTCCTGAAATGGCAACATAAATCATTTAATAACATTAAATGCATCAAAAGTAACAAATGTAACCATTAGTATAATAAACAAATAGTGTCGAGGATATTGGATTTGACTCCACAGTTCATTATATGTATCCGTTTGTTTGTAGACGTGTACAGTTGACTCGGTGTAGGAATCTTCCATCGGTAGCTCTTCAAATCGGTAGCTCCGTGTACATCGGTAGCTCTGTGTGCATCGGTAGCTCTGCGTGCATCGGTAGCTCTGCGTGCATTGGTAGCTCTGCGTGCATCGGTAGCTCTGCGTGCATCGGTAGCTCTGCGTGCATCAGTAGCTATGTGTGCATCGGTAGCTCTGAGTGCATCGGTAGCTCTGCGTGCATCGGTAGCTCTGTGTGCATCGGTAGCTCTGAGTGCATCGGTAGCTCTGCGTGCATCGGTAGCTCTGTGTGCATCGGTAGATCTGTGTGCATCGGTAGCTCTGGCTATCGGTAGCTCTGGATATCGGTAGCTCTGGCTATCGGTAGCTCTGGCTATCGGTAGCTCTGGCTATCGGTAGCTCTGGCTATCGGTAGCTCTGGCTATCTGTAACTCTGGCTATCGGTAGCTCTTATGCGAACAAAATCTGATTGACTTAGAATTGTTTCAAAACTAAACAGGGATAATCGAGATCAACATAAATCAGAGATTATTTAAAAATTATTATGAACTTGATCAACAATTTGAAAGAATTAAAATGTACATCACCGGTAATTGAGAGTAGCATAATATATGAACACATAATTGGGATTATCAAAACATATAAATGCACTATTGGGATTATCAAACCAGGTGAGGTCAACAGTTTTAAATATTTTTAAAAAGTTATTTAATGTCAATATACATTAATATTGGGTAACTTTAGATTATATCAAAGAAAAGGATTCGATAACCTTTGAAAAATAGAAATATAATTCTTTAGTAATATTCCTCGTGATATGTCTATGTATAGGTAATAATCATAGAATATTGGTAATGATCATGAATAACTAAAGTGTAAACATAATATGTTATATATTCAAATTAATTCTCCTTAATTATGTGGTTTTCCCTATATGATTGGTTTTTTTCACACTATTATTTGGGGTTTTAGACAATAAAGGAAATCAAGAGTATTCATGTTAATGATGAATTTGATGGAAAATGGAATGATCTTCATCTTGAGAAACCAAATGAAATTGGAGCTGGGAGGAGAATTTTTTTTATTTTTAATCCATTGTCTAATAATATGATTAATATTCTCGGCCATAGTATGTTTCCTGACCCATTTAATAAGATAAATATAGTGTTTTATTGTCACCATAGAGGAAATAAATATGATTTTTACTCAATTAAATGTTATGGTGAGAGGCATCATCGGGAATGTATGGAAACATAAGATGATTTGGGTATGGAAAAAAAGAATTTAATATAAAATTAAAAGGTTTAGGTAATGCAATGGATGAGGATAATGGTATTCTTAAGTAATCCTAGATAGTTAAATGTTTTAAATATGGAAGTTATGAGAATTATAAAAATCGATTCTTTAGGGGGAAAGCTCGTGAAGTGAATCAAAAAAAGTTAGATGATTAATTGTTATATTACTGATGATAAATATAATATGAATTAAAAATGAGATTAAATTTGTTTTATGGAATAAAATGATGAATAATTGTTAATGGTTGAAGTATGGGATGAACTGACCCCAAATCCCATATCAGGTGCATTGTTTTATTATATTGGCATTATTACAAGGAATCAAATCCCAAAGGACCAATTTAGTTAGTAGTATTTTAATTCTATATTACTTATATGATACCCTAATACAGTGGTAAATAAAAATTACAAACATGGTACATAATAAAATGGAATAAATTTCATCCTTGGAAGCTTATTAAAATATTTTTTCACTATAACATGGAGAAATGAAACATAATAAGGATGAGAAACCATCCTCATTAAGGGTATGAACAATGGATTAAATAATGAATCAATGACAATAAATTTTTATAGAATGGTAAATAACTAATAACACATTATATTAAAATAAATATATAAGGAAAAATCTCGGTGAAAACTTATGAAACTAAAACACATTCCATTTAACCAATAAACTGAAATGAAATGTATCCATAGTTATATCGATAAAACATCCCATGAATGAATAATTACCGAAACTAACCATGGTAAATTATTCTTAATGGATTCCATGTATATGGAATATGAAATCCTATAACATTAATTCCTTTAAAAAGATGTATAAATAAATATATAGAAACCAATTTAATTTTTCTAATATAGTTGTCTCATGAGAACCTGTAGATAAATCAAGAAGATTTATAAAGTCTATGATAAAACCATTATTTTAAATCCAAATATTTTTTCATATTGAATAATAGAAATAATATAACTTATCAAATATCCATATTGAATGAGAAAAATAGATTTATTATTTATTCTATAGTTTATCAAATAGCTTTAATAGAAAATTTTGTATGTAAAATGATATGTAGTTTAGGAGATAAAATTATCCATTGTATGGAAATATCAATATTCAAGTAAATTTATAAAGAAAATGATTAAAATAATGTTTTTCTGATCATGTTAAGGTAAACAATCACAAAATTCAGTGATATTTCATTGATAATCCGTATGAAAAATCTTGAGAAGAATTATAATTAAACAATCTATTGTTCCCCACACCACTTTGATACATTTAAATCATAATATCCTGAAAATTATGACATTAAATGAAACTTATAATATCATGACAATAATTTTATTCCTTATATAATACTAAAAAATAAGTATATACATAAAATAAATGTAAAATGAGGGATAATAACAAATAAGTATCAATAAAATGAAAATTGAGATGAAATTCCCTAACCATAACCTCCATTTTTATATGTTCTTTAACCTAATGTATAGTATTTTAAAATATGTGAATAATATATACTAGAAATATTATAATTTCCCTAATATCATATATTAATTCATTATAATATTTTATTACTTATTTGTGAACACTATTTCATTAATTCCACTATTTCAGCTGTTAATTTCCTAGTTACCTAGGGTAAGTTTGAACATTTTATTTGTAATTATAATTCATTAGATCATGGTTTAATAATATCTAGAATGAAAACCATGGCTTAGTTATCATATATAAATTATATATTTATTTAATATATTCCATTATATTTGGGTATTATAAATAATGTGCACTATTTATGGAGACGGTTGGACCTATATACACAAGAACGTTACTTTCATTTCATTATTGTATTAAATAAATGAAAGATAAATGATAAAAATGTATATTATAATTAATGAATAATATATATGTTATATATGTTACATAGGTTTATAAAAACCATCCTTTAGGTGTCCCTTATCTGCTATAAATAAGTCATATCACTTTGAGGGGCGATACCCCACACTTCCTTAAACAAAATTATTTTATTTACACAAGAAGGAAAGAATAAATATATGTTATAACAATTATAGAAGTGTAAATACATTATAAATATAATATATAACATATATAAACCTATTTATCTCATAATAGAAACCATGATAGGTGGTAAAGGAAAATCGAACAATCACAATTTCATGTGGCTGTAGTTTGACATACATAGAATCAATATATTCCTTTCCCATTAGATGAATGTGTGTGTATGTGTGGGTATAAACGATTACATGAAAAAATAATATTATAATTATGATAATTGTTTTTAATAGTATATTGTAAAAAATATATTTAACGAAGCGGATAATGGAAATGAAACTAGATATCTTGAGAGAAGACGTTACCTCTTAATCAGTTAACTTTTATTGGTTTATACCCAAAGGATTCCTTGGATAGATTCTTTCACAAAGTAAGGCTTAAAAAAATAGAGGAGTGATTTTGGGAACATATTTTGGAATATATTTACCATATATAAGTATTATTGTAGCTGTGATGAATGTTGGGAGGTGGTGGCCTTTTATTGGGATGAAAAATAACTTATTGAATTATTTTGAAACAAGTTTGGAGTACACCTTTTCTTAAGTGAAAACAGTCATAAAATTATAAATCAATAATTTAAGGTTTATGGAAGATATATTTCCATAAAATTGGTGTTGGATGGGTTTATAGGTCTTTTGGGACTTTAAATTATTTGTTTATTCCTTTATTAAGCATAATTTTGTCTTAATAATTTTAAAAAATTTTAATAACATTCAATAATATTTTGGGTAAAAACTACGTTTACCATATTTGAAATTATAAATTATTCTGGTTAAAAATATCGTATCTATTTTTTCATATTCCAATTATAAATTTGGTAGAAATTAAATTAAAATTCATCCCATAAGCGGGACGACAACACAATTTTTTTAAGAAAAAATATCAATTTATTTTATTTTTATTGAAAATTTCCTAGTATAATTGATTATAATAACCTAAATTTTATTAATTTATGGAAATATTATATTATTAAGAATTATAACAAGTATAAAAGATAATTTTTTTATAAATAAATCAAATGAAAAACTATTTTTGAACTAAAAAGCATTATTTTTAGCTTTTCAATAAAAAATGAAATGTTTTCTAAAATTATCAAAAAAATAACCCTAACTTAATTATTATTATTTTATTTAAAATATGATATTTATTTTTACATATTAAAAAAATTAATGTGTCAAAATTCATATTTATAACGTGTTCTCCATTAAAAGTTGGTAAAATTTCCTTTAAGAAATATATGTTTTTAATGTGTAAAATAGGTTTTGTTCTTATCTTATGAATATAAAAAATAATTAATGAATAGATAAAATATTTTATTTAATATATAACATATATATTTCATTAAAATAATTTATTATTTTCAGTGAAATAAAACTCCTTAGGAATCATAATAATGATAATAATTTATTTATATCCAATTAGTTTTTATTTTTGTTTCTCATTAATTGGTAACCTGTGAATTTATTTTCTATTTATATAAACCATATATTTTCATATTTTAGTAAAGAATGTTCATAGAGTCTATTTTATATATTTTTTTATTAAATAATAATATTTTAATGATATAATAATGTTTGGTAGAACTCAGTCTTGCGTGTAACTCAAGCAATAAAATAAGGTCTCTCTTAAGTGTAACAAATTCTAACTTGTTGTTGTGTGAATTGAAAAATATAAAACATATAAATTAATTTAAAATATTTGTTATATTTTAATGTATCATAGTATTATATCCCATTACACACATGGTGTCATGTTTCATGAATACTATCGAATATAAAGTTCTTACATTATACTTTTGTGGTGTCAAATTCTACCAACATTAATTAAGTTGCATCCTTGCAATTTAAACATGTTCTTGATGATATAGGGATTTAAAATAAACTCTTTTTTAAATACCCACCTTGTAAAGAGTGTTAATATAACATATTTTCAATATTATAGGAAATAAATTACATGTTTCACGTAACTAGGTCCTCTAGTAGGAGAACATGGGTGTGAAATGGAATTATTGATATAGAATAATTTTTTTTCCAAATATCATATTCTTATGAAGATTTCTTGAGAACAAGTTATGATGAAATTTATGGACCAGAAAACTGTAAAGAATATAAATGAATAAAATATCATTGATGTCATCAAAAATGAAGATAATAGGACAACACATTTGTTTCAAAAACATTTTTTCAATTGTTAAGGAATTATTTCACTCTATAAGAATATATGTAAATATACATGTCTATAAACATAATCGTTTACATTTATTATGATTTGAAAAACTTGTAATTCAATTATTAGTACATGATGAATCATATTTTGAAGTAATACATTGACCTCTAAAAAATTATATAATTATAATCTTAAAACATTTTATAAATGGTTTACTTTTCCAATAGATTATGTACTAATCACGTTTGAGTGAGAGTCATTAAATTTATAAAATGAACTTATAATTTTCCTTTAATCAACATGAAGTATATCTAAATGTTCACATTCAAAACATGTAAAAAAAATTCTACAGTTATCCTCTTAAAATATTGTAATTACTCGAATCATCAATTAAAGTTATTGGAAAGATGGATTCATTCTTATTAACAAAGTAAGACCCCAGTTATTTGAAATAATTATTAAATAAAATCATGTTAAAAAATAAAACTATGATGGAATAAAGAAATTATATACAAATAATTAATCAATTCAAAGGTAGTCAGTATTTGTTTAAATCAATCATTTTCCCCCATTATCTGAACATTAGAACCTTATTGAGGGTTGTAATTACCTCAATCATGATTTTTAGATAATTTTAACATTACACTAAATAAAAATTCTTAGTAATATTAAATATATGATGTCAAATAAATATTGAAAATGTGATTCATTACAATAATTACAAAATTCATAAATCAAAAAATGAAAAAAATATATTTTTAAAACATATTTCATAGATCAAAATATAGATGTATATTAATCATTCCACTTCAGTTGTGTGAATAAAATATGCTTTTCCTTGATCCCTTAGCTTCATCTGAGGTATATTCTACTAACACTTAGGGAATTAATTTTCATAGTTCCCC
Source organism: Viscum album (assembly GCA_963277665.1). Classification (NCBI taxonomy): domain Eukaryota; kingdom Viridiplantae; phylum Streptophyta; class Magnoliopsida; order Santalales; family Viscaceae; genus Viscum; species Viscum album. The sequence goes on along the minus strand of OY728150.1, from coordinate 1,204,247,596 downwards.
TTCTCCTTTAAGTATTGAAATTGAATAAATGTATTTTCCTTCGTTCTTTTCCATTTTTTTCATGGTGACCCTTTTAACCACACATATAACAAACTCACAATCATTTCCACCATTTACTAGGTTGATTCTTTCCATAATTGTCACTTATTGGAAAACAATTCTTTCCCTAAATATTCTTTGACGGATTCCTCTTTTCATGATGTTCATATGACCACTTCTTCTCCTATCTTCACTTAAATATATAGGACATGGATAAATATATCTCCATATTGATAGCAAAAAAATATTTAATCATTTAATTCATATTTTTGAGACACTAAAACCCTTTGGAGACATGGCCTAAGTCCTTCAATGAAGTGTTCGATCAGTCACTCTATGTTGCACTTGTAATCATCTTCATACCTGGATAACATTGTAAAGGTATCTTCATAACCGTCAAAACTCTTCAGCTTAGTTTTTTGATCACGACGTAATTATTTATTGATGAATGTAACCTTAAAAGTTACACATTCCATGTGTTCAATTTCATTTTCTCCCTTATATTCTGGATCAGATACTACCACTAGTAAACATCACCTTGGATAAAATAGATTGAAAGTGTAACATTTTCCATTTTTCTGCATTATAAGGCCATATAAATCTTATCGAAAGTCTCAATCCCTTTCTTATATACAATTGGATTAGTAGCCCCACTAAATGATGTAGTATTATTTGATATAAAGAAATCCAATATAGGATATTTTCTCTATAGAATAGGTTTCTCCAAAAATCAAAGGTTATTTTTCAGAACATGACTATGTTTTTATAATATATGTAATGCCCTAACCCCAGTTACCCAGAGTTGGTGCCTTATTACATAACATTTTCATGATCACATGGAATCAAATCCTGAAAGACCGATCAGTTTAGTAGACTTGGAAGTACTAGATACATTCATAAGGTTTAAATTATATCATAAAATGTAAAACTGCAACAACATTGTTTCCATAGACAACACTTAAATCTAATAGACTATCCCTGCAGGTTATTCATAATATACTTCTTCGAAACGTGGTAGAAGTAAAACATTGAATGGGGTGAGCACCGATGCTCAATAAGGATGACAATATAGTAGGAACTTCCATAAATAATCATAAACATTTAAGGTAATGTATAAAAAAACAAAATAATTTTCAACATAAAATTCATCTTAATATGGAAAATATAAATCAAAATGATTCCATTTACTAACTCACATATATATTTTACTGGTCGAATAATCACATGCAATATCAATAGCCATTTTCTTAATGATGGAATGCATAATTCCAGACATCATAACCACAAAGTCAATACATTGTGCCAAGACTACAAATAATATTTTGTCAAGGCCTTCTACCAAGAAACTAGTGTGTCTAATGAGACCTACTGATGCATCGAGTAGTTATAGTAGGCTCCACCCATCACATACTAAGTTCAATTATTTCCACATATGATAAATTTGAAACATAACATAAACATTCATATTAAAACTAGCATACGAAATGTCAATTCTTTATCCATAAATCGTGAATGGAATAAAAATAACACATCCACAGTCAAACATATCCCAAAACCTTCAATACAAACTGGATGGTTTGTATCGTTATAAACCAACTTCAAACATGATTAAAATCCATTAATGGATGTTGACATATATGAAATCAAAACTGTTTGAGAGAAATATCTTATTCTTTATTTGAAATCATATAAAGTTACATAATAATAAAAAAAATTATTTTGAACATATTATTATTAGCTTATTAAGGAAGATTTGACAATGTTATAATGTTTAAATATAGCTTCTCCCACCGTATAAGTTAACGAAAACATTCATACCTTAATATTGATGAAAAGGTCATAAAGTAAGTTATTTGGGAAATGACAGAAAGATTCCTTTAAAAATGTATAAGGTCAAATAAATGTATAAATGAAATTAAAAAATAGTCTAGTATGTAGTAAAAATGTTTTTCAATACATTCTTAGGAATAACGGATGTGTATGATAAAGAGTTACCAATAGATATGTAAAAACAACCTCGAATAATAAAGAGATTGTGAAATTAACCCTTACGTTGTATTTTTCCTTGGTCAATGGTAGGTTAACCTCTTTTATAAGGGTGAAATAATTTATTCTAAATTATACAATAATCATATACAATAAATTGATATCATATATGGTCTTTTAATATTTCTTTGTTTATAATATTATAGTATTATCGTTGTTTCGGGTGTTAACAGATTCATTTTTCGTTATATGATTTGTCACGTAAGTAATGTTTGTTGTGGATAGGATGTATCTTATTCATATTCAGAATTATATTAAGTCTTTAAACATTATTTTCAATAATTTAATGAAAATTATTCTTGAAAGGATACGATGGGGGATGAATCTCATCATGTTCGGGGAGACGTTAATCCCTACGTATGCACAAGGGACAATATCATTCTTAGGATATTAAAATCATATAAAATTGGATGGTATATCATATATACCGAATAGTTATCATGTTATATTTATCATTTAAGTCAATTATACCTCATTAACACACCCATCCATATAATAACATATTGAATAATTACTGCACCCCGACATGGATACGGTAAGTCGTACGTACATATGTACGTATGGTGAAATGTCATTAAAAGGATGGATAGAATAATGAATATGATTGAAAAATAATTATAAATACATCACACTATATATAAGACACTGTATTTATTGTTTTATACTTCAAACAATAACAAATGAAGAAGTGGAAGAAGAAAAGACATGAAAGAGGTGGTGAGATATTTACCTCTTCTTCGGGTTCCTCCTTTTGATTTGATCAAAAGGGATCCTTGGATGGATTAATGACTAAAGGATATCCCCTATGATGAAGGGAGGAATGTTTAGAGGGTATAATGGTAGGTATATTTCCATGGTAAATGGATTTTAAGGAGTGAATTAAAGAGAATGGGAAGTGCCCTTCTATAAGAGGGGTGAGGGACACCTTAAGAAAATATAGAAATATTAATTTATAATAAAATCATTTACAGTTTATAATGGATACAAATTGATTTATTTAAATGATAATGTGGGAATGGGTCGAAATCCACTAATCTAATAGGTTTTAGATAGGTTTGGGTCACCATATAATCTGTATCTTTTAGATTTAACTCTTAGATAATTGGTTCGACATTTACAATATATCATTGTATTTTTATATTATATGATTAATAATATTTCTTTAACAAGAAAAGAAAACCCCAAGTTCTTCATTAATGAAATATATAATAGTTTTTAATCCCTTTGGAGGAACATCAAATTTTTGGGAATAGAATACCAATTATTAATATAATATTTGTTTTGAAAACTCTTTTATGTCAATTTTGACACTTTGGATATTTTGTTTTTCCTAAATTCATAACAGAATTATTTCATCGAAAAAATACATTTAATCAACAATAACAAGTAATATTATCCTATAAAATTAGGGGAATTCACGAAAAGTCTCAAATTACATTTATTTAGGCATTTATAATATCAATTATTTTAATATTTCATTAATAAGGTAATTACATCATCATCATTGTGACATAAATAAATTAAATTATTTAAGATCTAAAATTTATAAATAAAATACAATTATGTAGGAAACAATTCTATATTTCTAATGAATATTTATAGTCAAATTTATCTTATGTATATCCTTATATTAAAAATGGTTTATTTATTAAACATTTATTATAACACTTTTAACTCTTCTTTGAATTAAATAATAATAAATTTCCTAATCTAACCTAAGTAGACCTAAAGGATAATATTTTATTCCTAAGGTTGTTTTTGGTCTAATTACACTTATCTAATAAAATTAGGACATGTTTTAGGGTAATAATAATATCATTTTCCCCTTAATTACCATATTCACTTTAAACCGTGGTAAATAAAATTCAAAAGTTACTATTCACCAGAAACATATTTTTATATTATTGAACCACATTTTACCTACTGATATCAACCATGTCTCTCAGATTTTGGAAATTCAACTAACATAAGTTGTAAAATTATGTTTTATGTAAATTTTTGAATGATCCTAGGAGGTCGGTAAAAGTTGGTAAAAAGTACAATAAAATTTTTATATATCTAAATTTATTATAAACAAATTCCAACGAATTACATTGAACATATATAAGTACTATGTATCTATATATACCTAAAATAAATATAAATAAAATAAATAATTATTTAAATAAAAATTCAGTTTTAATCAATATCTCTATGTTTTTCACTATTCATAAAAAATAGAATGTTTTTAGAAAAATACCAAAAGTTAACCCTCACCTAATTTTGATATTAAAAATCATAAAATAATATCCATTTTGATGGATAAAATTTATGAAATTTCAAAAATTGGTTATTATTATTCATAACAGCAAGTTTTATTTGTCGTGTTGTGTTAGAACTCGAAGTAGCATACAACACACGTAATTGTATTCTTAAAATAGAATCGTATTATGGAAGCTTGGGTTGTTACATTCTCCCCTCATTCATATAATTTTATCTTCGTAATTTCTAAAATATTAATGCATATAAATACTCTGGTGGTTCTTTATCATAAGTTCCTCAGGATCCCACATTGCCTCTTCCAACTAATGGGTTTTCCATAGAACTTTTACCAAATGAGTCGTCCTGTTTTTCCACACTTGTTGTCTTGTATCATGAACCATGACATGCTCTTCGTAATAAGACAGGTTGGGTTCCAGTTATAATTCCTCATTGGTAAGTACATGCATTGGGTTAGGCATGTATTTTCTCAATAGTGATAAATGGAACACATCATGAACTTTAGAAAGACTTGGAGGCATTTCCCAACGGTAAGCTACATCCCCAATTCACTCTATAATTTTGAAAGGTCCAATGTACCTAGGACTTAATTTTCCCTTCTTACCGAAACATATTAAAGCCTTCCATGGAGATACCTTCAAAAAAACATGATCTCTTACCTAAAAATCCAAATCCTTCCTTCGGTTATCTACATAGCTCTTATGCCAACTTTGAGATACTTTAATGTGGGTTTGGATTACCTTCACCTTTTCCATCGTTTCCTCCATATGTTTGGGGCCTATAAGTTTTATTTCACCAATATCATCCCAACAGGTTGGTGTGAAACATATCTTTTCGTATAATTCTATATATAGTTCCATCTAAATACTTGAATGGAAGCTGTTGTTATAATAAAATTCTACCAGAGATAGATATTGATCCCACATACCTTGAATGTCAAGTGAGAAAGATCTCAACATGTCTTCTATAGTTTGAATAGTCTCTTCTAATTGACCATCAGTTTGAGGGAGGTAGGTAGTGCTCAAACGAAGTTCAGTATCTTGGGATTTCTAAAAACTTTTCCAGAATCATGATGTAAAATGTGGTTCACGGTCAGAAATAATCAATAGGGGTACTCCATGAAGTCTCACAACTTCATTAATATATAGCCATGCTAGATGTTCAAGTGGTAAATCATCTCTTATTTCAATAAAATGTGTTGACATGGTAAGGCGACCCACAATGACCCATATTGCATAATTCCTTCTAGGAGTCTTTGGTAGTCCCATGACATAGTCCATCGTAATATTATCCCATTTCTACTCAGGTATAGGAAGAGGTTGCATGACACCTCTATTCTATTGCCTTCCAGCTTTCACTTGTTGACAAACCATACATCTTGACACAAAATCCGAAATCTCCCTCTTCATGTTTTTCACCAAATATGTTCCTTAAAATATCTATACATCTTAGTGATACTAGGGTTTATAAAAAATTGGAACTATGAGCATTATCCAACAATTCCCTTTTTTAGTTCAGGTATATTGAGAACACAAATCCTATTCCCAAATTTGAAAATTCCATCTTCATACACAAAGTCACTCAATCTCACGTCATTCACAGCTTTAATCTTCATTTTAAACACTTCATCATTGGTCTGATAACTCTTTATCTTTTCTAGTAAAGATGGTTTGGAAACCATTTGAAAATGTTTTTATGTTTCCCCTTCCATGGTTATCCCCTTGCCCAACTTTACTAGATCCTTCTCAATAAGATCCTTTTCAACTCTCTTCTTATTTATAACTCCATGATCCTTTATGATCAAAGCATCTCTCACCTAATATGGCTTCCCCGAGTGGTAGTGTACATTGAAATCATAATCCTTGAGTAGTTGAAGACATATCCTTTGCCTCATGTTGAGTTATTTCTGTGAGAAAATTTACATCCAACTCCTCTGATCGGTATATATCTCACATTTTTCACAATAGAGATAATGTATCCATGTCTTCAAATCAATGATTATAGATACTAACTCAGTATCATATATAAGATAGGTTTTCTCATGAATTTTCAGTTGTCGTGATGCTTAGGAAATAACCCTATCATTCTGTATAAGGACACAACCAAGTCCTTTCTTTGATTCATCACTATAAATAAAAAACACATCATTCTCTGATGCTATAGTCAAGATATGAGTATTGACTAATATTTTATTCAATTATTCAAAAAATTCCTCACTCTTTTGTACCAAAAAATTTAACCCCTTTACGTGTGAGCTTCATTAATGTGTTAGCCAATCGGGAAACATTCTGGAAGAAACACCGATAATAACCCACTAAACCAATAAAACTAAATAAGTTGGTTATACTCATTGGTGTTGTACACTCTTGGATTTCCTTTTTCATAAAAGGATAAACTTATATTATATCCTTAGAGATAATATGGACATGAAAAGAAATCCCATTAATCCAGAATTCACATTTGCTAAACTTCCCATATAGTTAATGTCTTCTATGAGTATTTAGAATAATGGGCAAGTGATTTTCACGATCATCGTAAATTTTTTAGTATAACAAAATATTATCAATAAATACCACTAGAAATTCATCAATATATTTCTTGAAAACTCTATTCATTATATCCATGAAGACAGATGGTGCATTAGTCAATCCAAAAGACGTTACTGTAAACTCTTAATGCATGTACCCGGTTTAAAATGTAGTTGTTGGAATGTATTCCTTCTTCACACAGAACTAATGATATCCATATCAAAGGCCAATCCTTGAAAACTATTAAGCTCCATGAATTTGGTCGAATAAATCATCAATGTGTGGTAGGGGATACTTGTTCATTATTGTCATAGCATTAATCTCCTTGTAGTCAATGCACAACCTCATAGATCCATCATTCTTATTAAATAAAAGAACAGGGGATCCCCATTGAGAAAAACTAGGGAAAATAAATCCCTTATTACTAAATTCCTCTAGTTGTTTCTTTAGTTCCACTAATTCCACAGTGATGTTTTTATAAGGGGTCTCCGATATAGTCCTTGAACTTGGAATTAAGTCAATGGAAAACTCAATTTCTCATTCTAGAGGATGTCCAGGTAAATCTTCTAGAAACACATCAACGTATTCTTAAACAATAGAAACATTCTCTATTTTAGCATTATTTTTATAACCCGCAGTTATTTCATTATATTCCTCACCAATAATTGAATCTAGTTGAGCTACTGGGGGTGGATAAAGATAATAATTAGGTTGTGACGTTTCTACTCTAATGATAAGTCATTCTTTATCGTCATCATCAAAAATTGTAACCTCCTTCTTCTTACAATAAATTTTCACATCATGGTCAGAAAGCCAATCAATACCAAGGATTATATCAAATTCAATCATGGATATGATGATGAGATCAGCAGATAAATAAAGATTATATGCCTTAATGGGGACTAGTTTACAAAATTTTCAATGATAATTCCCTTAGAAGTTTTTACTGACAACTCCCTTGTTAAATCAAATTGGAAATATCTAATTTTCTTAGAAAATTGGGAAGATAAAATATAATGCGACGATCTAGAATCAAATAATGTATTAGATAAACTTGAAGAAACTATTAAATTACCTACGACTACGTCTTTTGAAGCTTCAACCTCATTAGTTGTGATAGCATATTCTTGTCCTTTATCCCTTGTACTTTTTTGAGGTAAGTTCCCCTGACGCTTCGGAAATTCATTTTCATAATGTCCCCTTTCTCTATAATTGTTTCATTCAATATTAAAAACCTCTTTCTTCCACTTGAAATCATGAACATTGTGGCCTTTTTCACCACACTTGTAACAAACTCCCATTCCCTTCAAAAAGGTACAAGGGTGTTTCTTCCCACATTTATTGCAGGATGTATATTCAAATTTTCTCTTATTCTCCTTATTTTCATTTCTAGAGTGTTTAGAAAATCTCTTGTTTTCTTTCTTTGCATTAAAGTATTAAGACTTATAGAATTCTTTTTCTGTCTTGATAGCACATGAGACAATATATTTGTACGATGAGAAGGATTGTGAGACTAATGCTCAATGGATAAATAGTTTTAACCAATCAAAGAAATGATCAATCATACTTCTTTGGTTACATATATAATATACAACATTCCTCGCTAACCTTGTAATGTTAGATTCATAATTTGTGACAATCGCATCCTCCTTTCACCTCAGATTCAGAAATTGTCTTCCAATATCTGCTCGATGGTCTTGAGAAATGTATTTTCTAAGAAAATTTCTTTAAACTCCCTCCATTCCATATTTGATACATTATAATCTTACTTTTGGTTTTGAATCAATGTCTACCATTTATCATCATCTCAAGTGAGGTGGTAAAATGTCATGAAAACGTTTTTTCTTTCTCTACCCCCCAAGGTGTAGAATATTTTCTCTAAGGAATTTATCCATTGCTCAAATACCAATGGATTTTTACCCGCATTAAATGATGGTGATTTTTGCCTCATGAATAGATATATCATTGATCCTCCACGCTGTGGATCAAGGTGATCCATATGGTTAAGGTTATTATTAATAACTTGAGTGAGTTGTCGCAGTATAGTGATAAGCTGATCAGCACCAGTTATATCACCAACTCCACTATAATTAACTTGAGCTGGAGGAAAATACTTACATGGAGTGTGTGAAATGATAAGGTTTCTATTATTTCCACTAGGTTCCATTTCTAAAAAATGGCATACACTAGATTAGCTTATGAATCACAATACATAATTCAAAACATACAACATACTAAACATAAATTAAAAATTTTATGGATATAATGCATAATCATATAAAAAATGTTTTCATTAAGGAGGTATATACTCATAAATCCTTTATAATGGTTTTTAAATAAAATTTGGATTATCCTAAGCATATCGCCTAGGAGTTTCATAACCAAGAGTGAAGAAAGGCCCATTGTCGTATACTAGTTCCTATTCAAGTCTTGCTCAAATTGATGTTCTCATGTATTACCCCTAGGTACATCTATGCCAGAGCCATCTCTACCAACTCGTATCTAGAAAGGGATGTATTGCTTAAAATATACACAAAATCTCTACATTACCAAAATTCTAGGAAGTTCTTCTATACTAATACTCAATGACTAACTTTGGGTAATGTGCTCTAATCAGTGTTTTTCTAAATCTAGTTTCCAAGGATTGTACTAAAAATCATTTGATACCAACTTGAATTCCCTGAACCTAGTTACCTAGAGTCAGTGCATTATTAAAAAACATTGGAATGATCACATGGGATCAAATACCGAATGGCCTATCAGTTTAATAGCCTAGTAAGTACAAGATACATTTATAAGGTTTACATTACATCATAAAATGGAAAACTACCACAACATTATTTCCATAGAAAACAATGAGTTATTATAGAATATCCCTACGGGTCATTCATAATATACTTTTTTGTATCGTGGGAAATGTAAAAATAGAATGGGGTGAGCTCATATGCTTAGTATGAATAACAATATAGCGGAAACAATCATAAATAAGAATAACCATTAAAAAATGTATAAAACTAAAACAAAATCCTTTTCAACAAAAACATAATCATATTAATGAAAATAAAAATAAAAATAATTCCATTTACTTACTCACGTGGATATTCTACTAGTCAAATAATCACATGCAATATCAATAGACACTTTTATAATGATGGAATGCATAATGCCAGACTTAATAACAACATAGTCATGGTCTTGTGCCAAGACTACAAATAATATTTCTTCAAGGCCATGTGCCAAGACACTATTTTGTCTCGTGAGACCTACCAATGCATCGAGGAGCTATAGAGGGTTCCACCCATCACTTACTAAGTCCAATGCATTCCTCATTTGAAATGTTTTAAACATAACAAAAACATTCCTATTAAAACTAGAATACAAAATGTCAATAATTTATCCATAAACCATGAATTGTAGAAAGATAACACATCCATAGTCAAGCATATCACAAAACCTTAAATACAAAATGGATGATTTGTATCATAATAAATCCACTTCAAACAAGATAAAAATCCATTTAAGGTTATTCACATAGATGAAATCAAAAAATTTTGAGGGAAATATCTCATTCTTTTTTTAAATCATTTAATGATACATAATTATAAATGAAAACATTTATTTTAGAAATAATATTATATGCTTGTAATGGAATCTTTGATGATGTTATAATGGATGTATATAGCCGCACATGCTGTATAAGTTAAAAAAATTCTTACCTTAATTTTTTCGAAAAGGCCATAAAGTAACTTTTTTGGAAAATGACAGAAAGATTCCTTTCAAAACTTATTAGGTATAATAAGGGTATAAATGTCTTTAACCCATATTCTAGTATACAGTAAAAATGTATCAGAATAATTTTTTATGAAACACATATGTGGATGAAAAAGAGTTCCCAGAAGATACTTAGGTAAAAACAACCTTAGATAATAAAGAGATTGCGAAATTATCCCTTAACTTGTACTTTTCATTGTTCGAGAGAAGGTTAAAATAATGATTAATGGTGAAATAATTCTTATTAAATTATAAAAGAATCATAATCATTAACATGATATCACATATGATTTTTCAATACAACTTTGTTAACAATATTTTAGTATTATCGTCGTTTCAGGTATTAACTGATTTGTTTTCCTTTATATATGCTTTGTTACGTAAGTAATGTTTTCTGTGGATAAGGTGTATATTATTCATATTCAGGATGATATTAAGTCTTTAAACATCATTTTTAATCATATAATGACAATTATTCTTGAATGGATACGATGGGGAATGAATCTCATTGTGTTCGTGGAGACGGTAATCCGTACTTACGTATGAGTGACAATATCATTATTTTGATATTAAAATCTTATATAATTAGATGTTATATCATATATACAGAATCATTATTATGTATTATTTATTATTTAAATCTATTATACATAATTATTATACCCATCCAAAAAAAAATTTATTGAATAATAACTAGACCACGGCGTGGAGACGGTAAGCCGTATGTACGCACGTATAGTGACATGTCAGTCAAAGGATAGATAGAATAATGATTACGGATGTAACATAATTATAATAAAATAACAGTAAATATAAGAAATATTATTTATTATTTTAGAATGGAAACAACAAATAAAGAATAAGTGGAAGAAGAAAAAGCATGAAATAGGGGGTGAGATATTTACCTCTTCTTCGGGTTCCTCATTTTGATTTGATCAAAAAGGATCCATAGGATGGATTTATGACTAAAATAAAGCCACTAATATGAAGGTTGTACTGTTTAGAGGGTATTTTCTAGGGGTTGGTCGAGCCTAATGGCTTTGATGATGTGATCTAGAGAGAAGGGGAAGATCCCATTTATAAGAGGGGCGAGGGGCAGCTTTGGAAAAGCTAGAAATATTAATTCATAATAAATACATTTTTGGTATCTAATGAATCTAAATGGATTTATATCGAAGATAAGGTGGTAATGGGTCGAAATCCACTCAACCAATACGTTTTAGACAGGTTTGGGTCACTATATTTACCTTATCTTTTATATTTAACACTTAGTTAATTAGTTTGACATTTACCATGTCTCTTTGTTTTTTTAAATTTTTTGGTTAATAAACATACTCTAAAAATCCAAGAGAACCCTAAGTGGTTCATTAATGACATTTATAATAGTATTTAATCCATTTGGTTGATCCTTAAATTTTTAGGAATATAAAACCATTTAATAATATAATAATTGTTTTAAAAACTCTTTTATGTCTATTTTGACACTATTTGTTTTTTTGGATAAATTCACAAAAATATTATTACATCAAAAAAAATTATTTAATACACACTAAAATGTAATATTATACTATAAAATAAGTTTAATTCATAAAAAGTCTCAAATTATATTTATTTGGTTCTTTATAATATCCATTATTTTAATATTTCATTAATAAGGTAATTACTAAATCATTATTGTGCCATAAAATTATTAAATTATATAATGTCTAAAAATTATAAGTAGAATACCATTATGTAGGAAATATTTCTATATTTCTAATTAATATTTATAGTCGAATTTATTTTATGTATATCCCTATATTAAAAATGATTTAGTCATTAAACCTTTATTTTTAAACTTTTGACTTTTCTTTGAATTAAATAATAATAAATGTCCTAATCTAATATAATAGGACCTAAAGGATCATATTTTATTCCAAAGGTTTTTTCTGGTCAAATTAAATTTATCCAATAGAATTAATTCATGTGTTAGTGTAATAATAATATCATTTTTACCCTTAATTACCCTATTTACTTTTAATCGTGGTAAATAAAATTCCATAGATACTACTCACCCAAAATTATTTTTGTCTTATTTAACCAAATTTTACTTACTGATATCAACCGCGTCTCTTAAATTTTTTAAATTCAACATACAAAAGCTATAAAATTATGTTTTATGTAAAATTGAAAATTCTCCTAGAAGGTGGTTAAAAGATTGTAAAAAGTTCAATAAAATTTTTATATATCTAAAATTATTATAAACCGATTATAATGAATTAAATTGAACATATATAATAATTATGTTTCTATTTTGACCAAAAATATATTTAAATAAAATAAACAATTATTTATATAAAAGTTTGGTTTTAAACTAAAACTCAGTGTTTTTCACTATTCGTAAAAAATTGAAATTTTTCAGATAAATACATAAAATTCATTGTAATCTAATTTCGATATTCCGAATCAATAAATGAATTCTATTTTGATTGATAAAATTTATAAAATTTCAAAATGTGTTTATTACTATTCATAAGGGCTAGCTTGATAGGTTTTGGTGTGTTAGAACTCAAAGTTGCATACAACACACACTATTGTATTCTTCAAATAGAAGCTTATCGTGGATGATGGGGTGTTACAATATATCCATAACTTGCACAGATCCAATACCAACTTTATTTTTTTCCTCATCATGGAAATATCTACATTTTCTATGAGTATTGGTACAATTGTTTATACTAGGATCCAATTCTATAAAATGGCATAAACTGGAATATCTCATAATGTTTTTGACATTTTGTAACTCTAAATAAGGTGTAGAATATATAATAAATTTATGCAACATGAATTATAGAGTAATAAACATTTTTTACTTTGGGGTAATCATTAATTCAAAATAATCCCGAATTTTAGGTAAATAAAATGTGAAATATCATAACTGTATCCCCTATGAGTGTCAGAATAAGAGCACAGTAAGGCCAATTTTCATGTACTTGGTTTCCCCGAGTCAGGCCTATAACATCGTGTCAGGGTTATTAGACCTAGGTATATATGAGCTAGAACCACATCGATTATTTGTATCCAAACATGGATGTATTGGTCTAAATACCCACATAATCACTATGTTACCAAAATTATAGGATGTTATTGTATACTTATCCTTAATTTCTTTCTGAGGGTTATTCTCCCTAATATATATTATTTAGATATGGTTTTCAAGGTTACTGTTAAATATCTTATGTTACCAACTATAATGCCTCAACCCCAGAAGCACAGAGCCACTGATTTATTTCATTACATTAGCTTTATTAAAAGTTATCAAATTCAAAAGAAACAATCAGTTTTGATATATTGGAATGATATATATGATAAATGAAACCCATAATACATTGGGAAATATAAATTATATATATAATAGAAAATAAAATGAAATAAACTACATCCTTGAAAGATTAATCAATGATTTCTTATTTATAACATAGATAAATGTCACATAATAAAGGTGAGATCAAATACCGAGTAAGTTTAAGTATAAAATAATCAATAATGGATCTATGAGAATAAATTATCATTGGAAATACAATAACTAATAACAATGACCCTTCAAATAACTAGGTAAGGGAAAATCAATATGACAACATAAGGAACATAAACACATGCCATTAAATCAATGAACTAAAATGAAATATATATATAGATATGTCGATAAAAAATATCATGGATTAATAATAACTAAAAATAATTGGGGAAAATTATTTCTTAGTGGATATCATGTTTAAGGAGAATTAAAACATATACCATCAAGGCCTTTCATAAGACAATTAAAACTATGAATAGAAACGCATTTAATTTGGCCAACTTATTTATGTCCTGAGAAAATGTCAATGCAATGAGATGTTATATAAACTATGGGATCCTCTAGTCATTTATAGTTCAATAAAATCATCTTTTAGAAAGATAAAAATAATATACCCTATTAAATAATGATATTTAATGTGATGTAAGGATTTTTTTTATTTATTCTCCAAATAATTAAATAAAAATTAATTTAAACATTTTATGAAAAATGAAATATATTTTATGAAATAATAATATCCATTATATGAGAATATTTATATTAATGTATATTTCTAATGAAAAATGATTATAATAAAGTAATTGATTCGATTGATGGTTAATGATCATGTAATGAAGTGATAATTCAATGACAATCATTAAGAACAATCTTGAAGTGAATAATATTTAAACATTCTAAGGTATCCCATACCACTTCAAAACATTTGAATCCTAAACTATAAAAATGTAATGAAATTAAATAAACCATTGAATATCCTGAGAATAATTTTATTAACTACATATGAATAAAATCGTAGTATATACATGAAATAAATGTTCAAAGGTGCATCATAACAAATAAGTCTCAAGGAAATGTAAATTGGGATGAAATTCCCATATTGTAACCTTTCTTTTGTTATGTGGAATTAATGCTCTTTTATAGTGGATTAAAATATGTTAGTAACTATCAATAGAACCATATTATTGTTTATAATATCATATATTAATAGATTATAATATTTTATTTCTTGTTTGTGAACACACTTTCATTAATTTCATTATTTTGATTATTAATTTTATAGTTTTCTCGGGTAAATTTTAACTTATTATTTGGTTTTATCATTAATTAGATCATGGTTTAATTATTAATGTAATGTAATACATGGGTTAATTTTCATATATAATCATTATATATGTATTTACAGTATTCCATTATATTTGGAGACTAGAAATGAAGTGTATCATTCATGGAGACGGTAGGTCGTATGTACGCATAGACGCTACAACCATTTCATTATTGTATTAAATGAATGAAATATAAAAGATAAATATATATATTATAAATTTATAATAATAAATATTATATATATATCACATAGGTTTGTTAAAACCATCCTTTATATATTTCATATATTGTATAAACGATTCATTTCGCTTTGTGGGGGTGATAGTTCACATTTCCTAAAATGAAATTATCATACATACACAATATGGAAATCATAATGGTAATTTCTGAATAAAAAATACAAAAAATATAGAAATTATGAATATAATATATAACATATAAAAATATATTTTTCATTATAACGGTCACCCTGATTGGTGGTAAAGGAAAATTGAACAATAGTTATTTCATGAGGTAGTTGTTCACCATGCAAAGAAATAATATGTTGTTACCCATTAGATAGAGGTGTAGGTAGAAACAATTACATAAAAACGTCCATGTATATTTAGGATTTTGGTTTTTTATATAGTAATGAAATAAATAGATTTTGGGGGTTGATATTTTAAATTAAACTAGAGAGCTTGAGAGAAGAAGTTACCTCTTAATCAGGTAACTTCATTTGGTTTATAGAA
Source organism: Viscum album (assembly GCA_963277665.1). Classification (NCBI taxonomy): domain Eukaryota; kingdom Viridiplantae; phylum Streptophyta; class Magnoliopsida; order Santalales; family Viscaceae; genus Viscum; species Viscum album. The sequence goes on along the minus strand of OY728150.1, from coordinate 1,204,231,562 downwards.
AAAGGATTACTTCCAAAAGGTATGATTAATGATATATAGGAGTGATGTTGGAAATTTATATGGTATGATTTTGGCTGTAAAAATTTGTTTTAGAGATGCGATGAATGGGGAGATGTGGTGGAATTTAATAGGGATAGAAATGGGCTCACATGGATTTTTTGGAAACAAATCTGGTGTACACATGTAATTAACTAAATAAAATCATAAAAAAACAATGAACACTCAATAATTGAATGTTTATGGTCACGATATAGATAGAAAGTTGGGTTTGGAGAGGTTTATAGTCCATATTTATGTTTAGTAAAATGTTTAGTTCTATATTAAACATATTTTTCCTCAATAATTGTAATTAGTTAAATTACCTTTACTAATATTTTTTGACAAAAACGTCAAAGATATTATTAATAATTATAAATTATTCTGATTCAGAATATGGAATCTATTTATCTAAATTAAAATCCCAATACTTCCAAAATTAATTTAAAATTCATCTTGTATGTGGGTTGACAATACGTTTTTTCAAAGTAAAAACGTCCAAATGATTGTTATGTTTTTATAGTCAATTTCAAATTGAAATTGATTAAAATTATCTAAGATAAATTAATTGAGAAAAAAATTATATTTTAAAAATTTAAAACAATCATATAATATATTTTATCCTTATTAACAAATCATATAAAGAAGCACCTTTGAAACAAAATGGTATATTTTTAACTAATCATTAAAAAATTATATGCTTCCGAAAACTATCAAAATTGTACCCAAAACTAATTTTTATGTTTGTATTAAAGATATGAAGTTTATTTTTGAAATTTGATATCAATAAATGTTTAAAAATTTAGATTTAAATTTGGTTGTCCATTAAAAAGATGTAAAATTCCCTTTATAAAAATATAGATTTTTTAAGTCCAAAATTGGGTTTATTTTTATCTGATTCTTATCTAATAGAATGAATGAATATAAAAAAATATTTTATTGAATATATAACATATATATTTTATTAAAATATATATTTAATTTTAATTAATTATGTTTATTAATTTAATACTCTTTTGAAGCGTAATAATAATAATATCTCGTTTTATATCCAATTGGTTCTTATTTTCATTTCTCAATAATTGGTAACCCATGAATTTATTTTATATTTATTTAAAAAATATATTTTCACAATTTGGTTGATAATATTCATAAAATATTTTTTATATCTTATTATATTAAATAATAATATTTCATTAATATTTTATTGTTCAATAAAACTCAATCTTTCATGTAACATAAGCCATCAAATAATGTCACTCTTAAGTTTAATGAATGCTAAAATGGTGTTCCATGAATTAGAAGATATCATAATATATCAAATAAATTTAATATAGTAATTATATTTTAATGTATTAGGGTATTATATATTTTTACATTCTTGGTATCGCATCTCATTCATGCTTCCGAATATAAGGTTCATACTTTATAATTTACGGGTGTTACAAAAGTAGGTAGAGGAATGATTAAGTGTTTATATATTTTCAATCAAGAATAATGATTTAGATCTACTTTTATCGAAATATGGAGTAATTATACTTCCACAGATTTTTACACTATATTTTTTCTTATGTATTAGAACGTATATGTTGCATTGAACACATAACCTAGAAAAGTGATTGAGGTGGCTAGGTGATCTTTTTTGAGAAAACTTGATTAAGGGAAAGATAAACCATAACATATGATTGAGGATTGGATTATAATTAGATAATGAGTTGTTTTATTGTGATAAAATAAATAGGATAGTATTAATGACAATATTACTATTTAGAAATTTGATGGAATGGTAGTTTAAGGATATAGTTTATAGTATATTTAGATTTATGGTATGAAGAATGAGTTAATTTTTGAAAGCATGCATGTTTCCACTCAGGTGTTATGATTATTCAGGTCATTAAATTATTTCATGAGAATAAATTATATTGGTACTCACATGTTTTGGTTTTTAAAATTAATATCTAAATCGTGTTTTTTGGTTGATTAATGATATATTGATATTAGAAATTTTAAATCCATATTCTTAATGAATTTGATTTTAATAATTTGGAAGGATTATAAGGATAAAAATTTCAGAATTTTATTATTAAACCATGTGAGAGTATTTATATGTTAATGTTTTACTTATGTATTTCATTCTTTATGAGTATTAGATAACATGTACTAACCATTTTTTTATAATGATAACTTGAAAAAGAAGGAATAACATATCATCAAATTATGGATATTATGATCCAAATTATCTTTAGGCATTACAATTTCAAAAACATTTATTAGAGTAAGAGATGAATCATAAAATTATCATGGATTAAACAACTGATGTGACTGTGATTATAAAATAGAATGAAATAATTTAAGATTATATTCTTGTCAAAATTATTCAACTTTAGGAGATGTATCTTGAATTTTTTTATCCTATCACTTTCATTTCAGATTAATAAAATCATCCCTTACATCATTATAGATTTATCACTTGGTGATGGTTAATGTTATATTGGAAAAGATTCCCATCACACTCTTTTATAACATGATATTTAGTTTTATCTTATGCATCCATGATTTCAATTTCCAAATATTTTTTTCTACATGGAATCATATTTATGAATTACACTGGGTAACCATTATGTTTCAAACACAACCTTTGTAAAAGAAGTTCTATTATTCATTTTTTTATATGGATTTCCCAAAAATAAAATCTTAATAACCCATAATTTTTTAACATTTAATTTTTAATGGAAAGGACATGATTTCTATTTTTATATTTTTGATCACATAATAACTATAGATTATCAATTGTTGTTTCCACTAAATATTCTCACATTATCTTGTTGTATTCCATGTATCTCTTCTGATGATAAACATACCTGAAAATAAACATGTATTAATATTAGTGGTTTCACCATTGGAATAATATATTTCTTATAAGGATAAACTACTAGAAATTATGGATCAAAGAGACAAAGTTCTACAAATAAATACCACTCACATGGTAAATGTTTAATGGGGAAACCGACAATCTGAAGAATCTATGTAGGAATATGATGCCATTACAAGGAATTTTTTTCTTAATTTTTTATGATACTGACAAATTTAGTGGGATAAATTCATTTTAAGGGTGTTAAAATGTAACCCCTAGATTTTTTATAAATTATTTTTTACAAATAAATTTAAATAATTTGAATGCTTGCGTTGTACACTACATAATGTAATTATTGATTTATATAAATAGTTAATTTAAATTAAAAATAAAGTATTTATTTTTTCACATGAAAGAATAATTTTTTCTTGTGAAATAAAAAACAAAGAGTTCATTCGATATCTTATGTTACACGCAAATATGAGTTTTACCAAACTATAGTATACTAAATTTTTTATGGATACCACCTAGTCATTAGAATAGAGAAAATGAATTGGAATAAAAAAATTATGAAAAATTGGTTTAAAAATGATTATAAAGATAATTCGTTGGTATCCAAATAATTATAAATGAATAAAAAAACCAATGAAAATAAAAGATGTCTTTTTTGATAGATTATTTTTATTCTCATAAAATAATATTATCATAGTAAATTATACTAATCAATTTTCATGAATGATATTAATTAAAATAATTTGTTTAATTTTCAGTTAAATTTTTTAAAATTCATCAAAAAAATTTATAGGGATAAAATCCAATCAAATCATTTTTTAATCATGAAACACTATTTTTCTAAAAATAAGGTTTATAGCCTTTTAATAAAAGAAATTTTTTTAAAAATTTTAATCTTTTATAAATTATATTTGAAAATATTTTATTTATTTTTGTAATCAAAATTTCAATTTTATATTACTGTAAATTTTATGGTATTATTATGAAGATTTTCATCTTTTCATGAATAGTGAAGATAATAAAGTTCAATTAAAAAGTATCATTTCATCTATATAATTTATAATGTAAAATTATAATATTTATATTGGTTTTGTAGTCAAATTAGTTTAATAAATAACACATTAATAAAATTTACATTTTAAGAATTATTTTTACAGTAAATTTAGATATAATAGCTTAGTGTTCTATTTAACATTTTCACTTTTGGAACCTAATTTCACGACCCATTTATAGGATAACTTATTAATTAATTTCATCAATTTATTATTATTTTTTAATTATTACTATAATATTGTAAATCATAGGGTTGAAATATAATAAATAGATACATTTTAATTATGAACAATATGAATAGATGATTTTTTAATTTTTATCAACAAGATTAAAGGTAAATCAGGCAATTAAGGGTAAAAAATATTATAAATTGACCCTAAAATTTTATAAAATTGTATTTTATGATTATTTTTCATCCATTTTATTTAATGGATTGGATATGTGTCAATTTATGGCCATTTTTTTAGATTATAAACATTATAAATTCTTATTCTAATAAAAGTCAAACATCTTATACTCTTGTTATAAACAAGTAATATATTTTTAATAGGTGGTTATCTAGTGGATATGTCAGAATATAAAAATTAATTTTAAATTTTAAATATTTACATGCATCATGGGATTTTATTTTGAAATTTTATTGGAAAAATAATTATCATAAACAACTACACAATGGTGATGTAGTAATTATTCAATTGATGAAAAAAATCAATTAAATGATTCAAGAAATAATAAAATAAATATATTTTGAATTAATTAAACTTATAAACGAGATTTAATGGTTAATAAGACATGTCAGGGGTTTATTAAATGTGTTTTTATGATATATATAATTGTATTTATTTTTATAATATAAAATTAATAAATAGTGTCAAAAATAGCAGTAATGATATTTTATGAGTATAATATGTTTTTTAATTTATTTAAATATATCAGAAATACTAAATAATTTCAAAATAATTATATATGTTCTAAATTATCATATAATGGCTTTTTATGATACAATATATATTTTATATGTAAAAAATAAAATACACATAAAATTGAAATATTTTTTGTCGTAGTTAAAATTTAAATGGGTTAACTAAGGCTTAATCAAAATCATAAGGTTTGAAATAACACAAAAAATGTATGAAATATATTTTCTGAGGATATTAAAACATTATAATATCTTATGTTTTAATAAATGAACTTTTAGATGTATTTTTATTTATATTTAATTTATTATTAATCAATCTTTTGAGAAATTCCAAAAGTGCATCTCCCCTCTCAAATAAAGGACACATCTTCTTCTATTTTCATCACACTTGAAAACATATTTGGTTTAAATTTTATTAGTAAAATTATTCTCTCAATAATCATCCTTTAATCCTACAATCCTTCATTTGATCCATAATCCATCCTATTTATCATTTGGAGGAAACCAAAAAGAGATAACTAAAGAAGAGATACATTCTTCAATGAGGTTTTTTGTTTTTAATCTTTATACCCCATAAATATTTTATTTAATGATTATATAATAACATAAGTAACATAAATATATTTATACATTTTTATGTTAAGGGTATGAATAAAAAATTTCACACTTCTTTCAAATGGTATACACATAAATCGTGTATGTGTACAGAGGACTACCGCCTCATGAACTGATGTAGTTTGTTCTTCCATTACCACCTTTGAATGTTGATAATAATTATGGATTTAAAGTTTATATATGATATAAATTTATTTTATGATGTTATTTTGATTCTTTAGATTTTATATCATATATACTTTCATTCTTTCCATTTTGGAAATTCAATAACATCATTCATGTGTATGGGGGACTATCGCCTCATGATGTGATGTCATTTATTCACACATTATATGGAAAAAATTAGGGATAGTATAAATTAAAATATTTGAAATATATGAAATAAAAATTATTGTTTAATGATAATATTTAATATAGTATTTCATTTTTTTGTATGAAATGAAAATGAAAACATCATTTGTGTGTGTGTGTTCCCAACCATCTCAATGAAAATTATATTTAATTTTCTAACACTATGTTTTATAAACCACCATAAATAATTAAATAATAATTATATATGTGATATTTCTACAATGGTTAAAATTATATATATTTTGAAATCATGATCAATGTAATTTTATGAGAATAACAAGTCAAAACATGTGTGAAAAACAAACAGGTAACGTTAACATGGTTTTGTTAATAATCATATAATATAAATTCATAAGTAAAATATATGTGGTATTATATATATGATATGGTTCTATATGTTACTTAATATAAACATATATTTATTATATAAGAGGTTTTAATGTATAATATGCAATTCAAGAAATAAGGTAAGAGGATTTCCAATCTCACATATATTTCTGCAAGACTTGTTCCATATTTAACACTCGTTTCATTTGTGTGGTTTATTTATAAAACATGATTGTAATATATTATCCTTATTTATAAAATTATGGGTATTTATATATCCAATTTAGGATATCAAATTTATGGGGATTACTGTTCCAAAGTTACCAAATTGATAAGGTGGTTGTTTTCTTAGTTATTCATTTTTTGTGGTGTATTTGTATGTAATGAAACTATATTCTTTTATGAGGTACATATACCAACTATTGAAATGTTTCATCAATAATGTTTTTTTTCTGATATTATTTGTTTTATTTAATTCTATTTTATCTTGTTATGGATATCTTTTTATTCAAAAACCATGTTTTCAAAATAGGTTTTATGTTTCTAAAATATATTTTTAGAATTTATATGGGAAATGATTTCAAATTTGTTTAATTTTTTTAAAGGAATAATTTATAATAATTCAGGGTTATTGTCAATGAATAAGGATTGCTCAATTATTTATGATTTAAAAATTAATATTCAAATAGTAAAGGATATTTTCCTCCAATTTTTTTTCAAACGATCTTTCAAAACCATTCTACATTTAATATAACATCATTTAAGGTTACATATGATTTAATAGAGTTATGATTCAAGGATGATATCATTATTTTTTCTAATTTAATTTTATGTTAATGATGATTGATTTATGTTCTCATGGAACATAAATTTTTGGTTTTAATTTTCTGATCGGTGGGACTTATATCTCCCTAAAATGAATTTTTTACTGATTTATATCTCATGAGATAGACATGGCTGAATTAGGGATTTAACTTAATTCAGTAAAAAGATTGTCTTCTAAGAAGGTCATAGAAGTTATCCTTGACTACTAACATGGACTTGGGAGAGATACTTGAAAAATAATATGGTATTGGGATAAAATATTTCTATTAAGATGGACTTGTAAGTGATCTATGACTACTAAGATAGTTTTGGATGTGAAATAATTCTACTATGATGTCCTTGGTAATAAGCCTTGACTAATGTGGAAAATAATTTATATTTTATGTGTCCACCAAATTTCCATGTCCTATATATATCTTATTATTTCATGTTTTACGATTTACATTCCCTTATGATTCTTGTTTTATGAAGATCAAATCATTATTTCATAACTATGAATATGATATTTGATATATGCGGTATGCTATTCAAATGTAATGATTATGTTCTCATTCCATTGTGTTCATGTTATTATTAAGTATCACACATGATTAACCTTAATAAAAATTTGATATCACCCCTTTATATGTTTATTTTCCCCAGGATATGAAGAAAGGTATTATGTATGATATGTCATAAATGGTTCTATTTATGAAGAAATTGGTGGGATATGTTGTAGATAAATTGTGAATCAGTTGTTTGTGATTCCATATTTCTAAAGGCCCTATTCTAATATGGTATTTGGGAATGTGTTTTTGTAATGTATGTAATATTGTTAAAAAATGACGTAATGTATATGTAAGTTATGATTGGGTTATTAGAGTGAAAATACTATTATTGAATTGTATTTCAGAATATATCGAAAATGTAATTATAATTAATAGTTTTCCATTTGGTAAGGTGGGTGGTGTACTACTATGTACTATTATGATCACACCTATATTTTCATAGTTGTAGATTATTGGTTCAGTACCAGACCACTATTAGACCATTGGATGACTATGGTATTTGAGGTTAAGCTTATTTATTACATTTGGTCTTTAATGATTACTATATGATTTGGAAGGACCTCCATTTATATTTTTATAATTTCTATCCAATTTTTCATTTTTTATGTTTTATTTAGTGAATTTTGTTATGGTTGTTATTAAATTGCATTAATTATATGTATTATATGTTATTTGGGAGTTACAAAATATTGAGGGAGTTCGGTGGTGATTGTAGGAAGACAGAGCTGTGTTGGAGTAATGAAGGTGATCTAAGGGACTTATTTCTATATACATTTAAATCACATATCTAATTATTTATATCTACATATTAATTTTGGTGTATAAATTGTTTACAAATGATTTATACTAATTATTTGGATAAATACTATTTCCACTTTAAATTTGATTTAATAGTGAAATGGTTACCATTGTATATATCTGTTGAACATGTACTTTTTCCTATACTTCGGCGACTGAGAATTCCCCTAGTGTTAGTGGAGGATTTGTTCAGGATCTGATTTTGGTGGTAACCTAGTCCAAGTAATTAAATTTTCATTCACATTAACTATTACAAATTTAGATAAAATGAATATTATAAAATTATATACTACTTTAATGAAATTCATGGCATTTTCATTTATCTAATATTAAATCAGAAATCAGGACTCATCTACATTGGTTGGAAATCAATTTTAAAAACTACAAATTACATTGGAATAAATTTAAATCAAAATAAATCACCTTCAAAATATTTCAACAAAAATTATTCCATAAATAAACATTAGTTAAATTATTTAGATGATTTATTATGCCTCAAAAACATTTAACACCTCCTAAAACATCATCCCCAAAAAGTTATATATGTTATAACATTTTTTGGGATTGATAACCATAAATATGGAACTAAATATAGTTATCTTTCACAAATAACTCACTTAGGTAAAATATTAAACATTATGATTACTCTATGGAATTACAATCCTCTCCTACTTATTAAAATCTACTTAAACCAATTCTTTATATGAACTACCAAAATAGATTTGGGAAATTCAAAGACATCGATTATATAGAATATTGATATACGATATCAAGAAAATTAACCATCATTTTATGCAATAATTTAACCAACAATAAGAGTATAATATTAATAAAATAATTGTTGTTACATAAAAACATAATCATCCTTTTCCAAGTGAATGGTTCTCAATAATATCTAAGGGATAAATTTATTATTTATATTTATTAATGATATAATAGAAGTCATATAATATCCACATATATAATTCAAATAACTCAATCAGTAATCCATATTACTTTATTATTATTTCATTTGAATAATAAGAGTACCTTATTTACTAATATCAATATCAGAAAATATGATATATTATTAATTATGCAACTTAGTTCTTATATACATCCTTTTTGGGAAAATTTTATTCATGAAAACAACTACATACATTCAAGATATAGTCCTTCATACATACTTACATCATAAAATCATTGTATTCATTGATAAAAAATTTAAGAAACCTGAAGTGAGTCCATACAATTATATATATTGTATTTTAAAGAAAATTAAATGTTAGGATAAAATAGATTGGACTTATATATATATATATATATTATTGTTGACTATATATATTAATAAAATATTCATTTAATGATATAATTTAAATATTAAAATTCAGTATGTAATTAAATTTAAGAAATTTTTCACATTATCATTAATCCATGGATGTTTTATCTGTGACATGTTAGTTTGATTATAACTAACACACTAGGGGTAAAACATTTAGTTATCCCTAATTGATGATTTTCATAGAAAATATGATCTCAGAAAACATGTCTATATACTTATAAGTAATGTCTCATATAGAGATATATATTATAATAATTATGTAAAAATATATTAACATATCTATATTGATATAATTGAGTATTCTAAACAAAATGTAATTAACGATGCTATTATTACGCATCAGATAGATGAATTAATGAAATATCTATTATGAGGTTATTAATGTAATAAATATGTGAAACCTGATAAATTTGATACATTTTTAAAAATTATTTTGAGAATATTTAATTAATAGATGACTGGGTATATTTCAAACTAGGTAGTAGGTTTTTCATAACATAGATTGTAATTTTTGTTTTCATTTTTCCATTATGAAATTTTTTCCTTCCATACAGTAAAATATGAGAAAATGTATCACTATACAATGATTAGTTACAAGTGAAGGGTTAAAATTTTCAATGATTATAATATGATGTACTAATATATCATTATCACTCTTCACATGGAGAATTGAGAATGTATTATTTGTTCTATATTAGAATGAAAAGTTCAATGTCTAGTTGATTTACTCAAAATATTGGACACATAAGTTGTATGAATATTGATAGTATATAGAAATATATTTGGTAGTATCTTATATGGAGATACATATTATTGATGGAAACCATTTGAGATCTCTCTATAGTTTCAGAAACTATAACCCTTAGAGGGAACTATTTTTTTATTGTTATAAATTATGAATTATGAATTTATAATCCGTGTTAATGTTACAATGTACCAATTGGTCACAAAAAAATTCTGGATAAATGTGGATTTAATTTTATATTCAAATGTTATTATAACAATAAGATAGATTGTATGATTTCTTATCAAATAGAGTAATGATTTTATATAAAAGTATTTTTGGGTAATGTTTTCAAAATAGTAACATATGATGTAATATAATTTGTATAAGTTGAAAAATATTTCAATGAACATTATAGATTCATAGAAAATATGACAAAAATAATATATAACATTATATTATATACATTGTAAGACTCTATGAGATAGAAAAGTGACATACGTTAAAACTATAACACATGGAATAATATAGTTTCTCTAGAATGTAATATGATATAAAACATAATTCCATATTTCATATCACATCATAAAACATTGGATAAAACATTCCACCACAATATCATATCTCTATGAAATTATCTAGAAATATTCAGTTAAATTATCATGTGATGATGTGTAAGAGGATTAATAACTAATTATATTGATTATTTAAACATTAAATAATCCTTCAGAAGATTTGACTGATTTATAGAATATTTTTTAAATTATATAACATGATGTTATTTTTATTGTTTTTTTAAATTACAAAATAATATTTAATATCTAAATCATAATATATTTGATATTGAAATAATATAAAGGGGTATATATTCTCATAGTTGATTATATATTTGTTAACATTCTTTTTTGAATATCTAATTTTCGCTTTTCCATTTTATATGGAAGGAGGTAAGAAGATATAATAAAAATTAAGGTCATGTAGTTACCATTTATGATTCATATATAAAGTGGATTACCTTTTTATGAAATCTTTATTAGATCGTTTATTATATATTGTTGTGAAATACATCGAAGAAGAAGGTTATAACTAATAAATAAGGTATGCTACTTATTTTCTTATATTTCTTATCAATCAATTCCAAAAAGATCATTCCATTCTGATTTTCTAGTTTCATTTTATGTTTAGACTTATTTTAAGTCATCTAAAAACATTTTTACATAGTTGAAATGTTTTAAAAAATACTATAACCCACATCCCACTATATATCCATGATTTATAAGGACCCATTCATAATACATTAAATCATCTTGAATTCAACGATTAATTCTAATTTGAGGATCTTTTAATGTTAGTAGTATTAGATAATTAAGCTATAACTGTTATATCACATCTCAAGAATTAAAAAGTATACACTTCTACTCAGTTTCCATTTTTACAAAAAAAAAACTATTGAAAAAAGTATTCTTGTTTATTTCCATGTTTTAGACATGATGACTTTTCCTTGACCCCATATTTGACCCTATTCATCTTTAAGTCCTGTGAAAAACATTTCAAAACATTGGATGGGCATAAAAATCTCAGTAAGGGTCATAAGACAAAGAAAGAAAACATTATTTGTATATTGAATACATATCATAAGATCATTAAAATACCTCATGAAATCATATTATTTATGAATCACACATATAAAACATAAATCATAAAGGTAACTTGTGGAATCCATATCATACTTACATTGTACCTATCACAGCTATGTTGGGAGTTACATTTGGAATACCCATCATAGAATATTCCCTAAATCAATTAGGTGAAACATTCACATTTACCTTTGGCATGTTACCCAATGCATTGGAGAGCTATCATGGGCTCAACCTCCCTAGGTTTATCATGTAACCTCCTGAATTCATACATAATGACCAAGAACCATAAAATATAAAACAAGCATAATAGAAAGACACAATTTTAACATTTCAATCACAATATATCATTTCAAGATATTGAAATAATCAATTCTTTCTAAAAACCATTTTAAATACAAAAAAATACATAAAAATAGTATATTGTATTTATTTTCCTTTAAATAACAATACGGCTGGTTAAGGGAGTCAAAGATCAAATAATACTCATGTTGATAGAAAGGTCGTTGTCACCGCTTACATTAAAAAGAAACATTATTTATTTTTTGTTTAGAAAAACAATTCACAGAAATAGATTCCCCATTAATGAAATGAAATTTTATTTGTGTTTATAAAGTGTGGAAAATAAATTCATGTATTAAAACAAAATATTCCTCAATGAAAGTAGATTGGGATGAAGTCCCTTACCACGTTTCCGACATGACTCGTTTGTTCTCTATTATCCTAAAGAATAAAATAAAGTTAATTTATAATTTCTTAAGAAACGTTTTCATGTTTATTATTCCTTATATATCACATATTACCATTTTATAAACATTATGTAATCATTTAAGAAAATAATGGTCATTTTGTCGATATTTGGTACTTTAGTCAAAAATGAACTTCTTATATTTACAACTTGTCTATGTGGTCAGAATTACATTATATCTATAAAGATATTAATGATTTATATATAATATATTTCTTATATATCCAGTATATATATGTATTTATAATAGTACATAACATTTTGAGGAATTAAATGATATGCACCTTTAATGGAGACGGTAAACCATACATTCGCGTGAACACTACTTTGATTTCAATTTATTATTTTAATGAAATTAAAACATAATGATACATAGGTATATTATAGTTACAGTATAATATCATATATAATATCATTAAATTCATCCTATATACATCCCACATATGGAATTAATGAGTTCTATCACTTTGAGAGGCGGTAGTCTGCACATTCAAAAATGAAATTGTCACAGTTACCCATAATGGAAACCATAAAATTACACTATAAATTAAAAATAAATAAGAACTAACAAAAAATAAACATAATATGTATCATATATAAAAAAACTTCTATATTAATGGCCACCATGAGAGGCGGTAGGAGATAATTGAACAATCATCATTCCGTGAGGAGTTAGTTTTCCATCCACAGAAATAGTATGTTATTTACCGATTAGATAGAGGTTTGTGTAAGTGTAGTTATAATACATCTCATAACAACAACCTAGTATATTGATGATACTATTGTACTAATTAAAGAAAATAATAATAAAAAATAAGGGGGTTGGAGATTTAAAATAAAACAAAATAACTTAAGAGAAGGTGTTACCTATAAATCTTGTAACTCCCTTTGTTTTGAAACAAAAGGATTTCATGAAGTGCATTCTGCCTAAGGTAAGGCTTATAAAAATAATAGAGGAAAATTGAGAGCTTATTTTAGTAGAAATTGGATGAGAAAGGGGTCTTGAGATGTGTGTGGAATGGGTTAGAGGTGAGGGGTTTTTATAAGGTAGAGGAGGTGCTCTTTAAGAAAGTGTGAAAATATTATTTTATTATATAATGATTTTTTTCTTTTAAATATCCAAAAATTATTAAAGTAAAATATAAGATGACTCATGGTAGAAATAACATCATAGAATAAGAATTGGATAGGGTTTGGACATTGTTTTAATCTTTCTAATATTATTTATTTAAATCATTTAATAATGAGTTAAACACTACATCATTATTATTTCATAAATAATTTTTTTATTTGACGTCGAAAAATTATAAAAAAATCCATTATTTTTGAAATATTTTTACCATTGGAAAGATTATTTATAGTGGAAAATATAACTTATATAACCCTATGTAAAAATTAATTCACTAAAATATTTTGTATGTCATTTTTCCATTACATTAAGTTAATTAAAATAATGTGTCATTATCACTCTTAGGAGGCTCCATGATGACCCAAAATAGACCCAAGGATGCCCATCGTTGGTGTTGAATAATCCAATAAGGATAGGGAATGTTTTAATGTAATTTTGTATTATTATGATGTTTTTTTACTTTAATTACCGTATTTACCTTTAACCACGTAATATAAAAGTCAAAATATATTATTTACCAAAAATTATTTTCATATAATTAAATCACATTTAACTTAATAAAAAAAATGTATGTCCAATTTTTTAAATTCAATTCACAGAAGTGGAAAAATTTCATTTAACCAAAATATTCATATTTAACTACTACTTAGTGGTTTCAATATTCGCCAAAAAATGATGTTTTTCAAAAAAAATACAAAAAATTCATCCTAAGTTATATTTGATATTCTAAACTCAAAAATGATGTCTATTTTACCAAATTAAAAACATATAAGTTGGATTAAATAATTTTAAATTAATTCATGTCATCATAATAGAAACTGTGTTTTTATGAAATGTTAACTATCAAAAGATTGTCAGTTGTTTATATCCAATTTCAAAGTGAAATTAATTACAATAACCAATATTGGATTAAATGGTAAAAATAAAATATAATTACACTTTAATGAAATAAAAATATAATCTGACCACACACATAAATAATATTAAAAGGAATTTTTATATTAAAATACAGTATTTCCACTATTCATAAAAAACTGAATTTTATGAGAAAAATTCCAAAATTTTACCCAAAGTAAATTTTGATGTACCAATTCAGAGGAAGAATTTTATTTTTTCAAATAAAACACATAAGATATACAAAAACTAGATTTAATGATGGTTTACCATTA
Source organism: Viscum album (assembly GCA_963277665.1). NCBI lineage: Eukaryota > Viridiplantae > Streptophyta > Magnoliopsida > Santalales > Viscaceae > Viscum > Viscum album. The sequence goes on along the minus strand of OY728150.1, from coordinate 1,204,216,496 downwards.
AAAGGATGTAAATTGACCTTTTAAATAATATTAGATTATTAATACTTAAAATTATATTCATTCATATTTTTAGCCTCTAAATTTGAATAGATTAATGTAAAAATATTTAAAAAAACATGTATAATCATATTGTAGTTATTTCTATTTATTCCCACCAATACAATTTCAAAGAGTTAACTACCTTTTAAAATAATAATATTATATTATTATTTTACAATGTAAGATTTCAAAGAAATCCGTTGTTACTTTTCAGGTATGCCATCGAATTTAGAAACCCTTTTAAAGTAAAAATAATATTGAATTACGAAAATATTACTTAAATTGAAAATTTATTATTTATTTATTTACCTAGGATGTTACATGATTTCTATTGAAAAATATAACAAAATAAATATTATATCACTTATCTATTGGTCAAACATTATTAATATAAGTATTTGTTAAATATCCCTCAATAAAATAAAAATGAGTCATACATTCATAGGTAATAAGTAGCCATAAGAATCATATGTTAAATCTAAAATACCTAAACATTTATAATAATAGGAAAAATACTTTACATTAATAATGAAAGAGGGAATGGGATTTATTTGATGAAAAACTACTTCACTCATATTATTTAATATTAAGGTTTAATCCATTTATAATTAATTTTTATACCTACAAAATGATTATATATGGTTCATGCTTGTGTTTTACATTTTAATAATTATCCCAGCTTTTAAATAATATGTTACCATTATGTAAAATGTAAACTATATATATTATTAAAACATATATTAATTTGTAATGATTAAATAATTAATAGATCATTTTATAACTATTTAAACATAATTATATGATGTATTGGTAAACACATGATAGCTTAAATAGAAGATGAATTCATGGTTAGTTACTTGTATGGAATAAAATATAAATAAAAAAGAGATATCCCGCTTTAGATGTCATCACATTCAATTAGTGATGATGACATATATCACATTGCACTGTATAAAATACGAGATTTAGTTCGCATATTATTTCCAATATCTCTTTATACAAATTTTTATGTTGTTACCAGCATAATTAACCATTTATAAAACATTAACCACAAATTTTTTTCGGAAAAAATATGATTTTTATATGGTATCATATAAAATTTATCGTACTATGGGATAAGTAGGTTTTATCGAAAACAAATACTCATCTATAAAGGTTTATATGTGACTTGTGCTCCTATATGAGATTGAAAATGATTATTAATTTCTAATTCATGATCATAATCAAAGTGATTTATCTAAAAATATATCATTTCTACTCAATCTACAAAGGGATCTACTGTGTTTTTCAGCAGACACATTTATCTTTATACTAGATTATACCAAATATATCTATATAGATCATGAATAATCATATAATTTTTTACAAGGATAATTTATAAAAAATTATATATAAAAAATGTCAATATCATATATAAAAAATTATAAATTCATGATTCTACATGTTAACAGTTCCTAAGAAAGTTGAGTACATCGCATTTTGTTCACCCAAGTTTATTTGGTAATAAAATGTCACTGGATAAGGCATGAGCATAAATTTCGACTTTTTAACTAAATCGAGGGTCTATATGTTATATATATAATTATAGAGGGATTATATATTCATGTTTATGTAAAAACCACATCATAATTATCAATATTCCAAAATGCCCCAATTATCTCAATATAAAGGTTAATGTGAGAAAAGTATAAAATTATGATGTTTTACATCTACATTATACTGTAAAACTCATATTATAGAGTTTTCATATAAAAAAATTATTCCATTAATAACAATGAGACTATTTATGAAATTACATGTGGTATACTTAAGTTATTCAATCCATGAAATTTGACATACGCATGTATCATGTGAAAAATCAATATCTGTACACGATAACCTAATCATGATAATCTCAATGTATCATCAAAGTCCTTATCATTCCATAATAATCATTCACTATAAGTTGACTGCTTTTTTAGAAAAAATAAAATTAATTAATTTTTTAAATTTATTTAAAGTTCATGGAAGACCCTAGTTCATATCTCATGGTGAATGATTATTGAAAATAAAATAAATAAATATTATTAGTATAATAGGTGAAAAGTGTGATATTTTAGAATACTGAAAGAATTAGGTCATTTCATGTTCATTACACATCTTGGACAGTTCATTGTTATGAACAATACATATGATTTAGTGGAATAATTTTGTTGATGGTTTTCAGGATCATGAATCACATGTTAAGTCTTAGAAAGATGAACAGAGAACCAATATTTAACAGAAAAAGCATGTTTCCATTTTTTTAGTGCACAATAATATAATAATAGATTCTAAATCATAATGAAATTTTATATCTATGTGAGAGAAAATATATGCATGTGTCTTATAGTGGGAACAACACAACATTCCCACATGAATTATAAAAACAATCGTTTTTTACATGAAAAGTGTTTTACTTGATTATAACAAACACATTTATTTAATTTACAATAATTTTATGATAAAATTAAAATTAAAATTTTTATATAAAAATTAATCGTACCATTATAAGAAGAAGGTTTGGAACTCTCTCTCCAAATGTGTGAATCCCATTTTAAATGTCCTCCTATTGTTTAGCACCTTATCAAGTGGAAGATGTGGCTTGAGTGAAACACCCACTCAATCATTGATCTACCTATGAGAATATGGGACTCTATAAAATATTTTATGAAGAGAGGATTCATATATGGATTTGGGGTTACTGTAAATTCTTATATCAATTTTCAAAAAAAAAAACTAAACCATTTTTCCCTCCTCTTGAATCTCTTAGCCAATAATGTAGCAGTACTATAAGGCCTATATCCTAAGACATTGTCAAATTACTAAAGTTATGTCAGGACAACTAACAGTGAAGATTGTATTTAATGATTATGAATTTTGGGCCTTAAAAAGGCTTAATTGGGCTCTATGGTCTTCCAAAAAATGCCTCCCAGTTTTTTTACCTACCAACCAATTGTAGTCCAATTGGATGCAAAAATTAGTTGTTTTGTAATTCTTATATTGTATGTGTGCATTGGATCATTCACAGCCTAGCCCATTTTACATGAATTTTTATAGGTGATACCTTAATAAACTCTACCTACAATGTACACGTAAAAAAAGGTAAATTTAACTTTTAGAACTGAAAAAAGTTACAAAATAAACCAAAGTTAATTTTACTTTTGTTATTATATTGATAATTTAAAATGAAAAATTATTTTTACACCGTGGTATAATGGAGGAATTGACTACTAAATAGATATATTATCACAACCCCAAAATGAAACACTTTCCACCTAGGAAAATAGACATAGAAAAAAATAATTCAAGGAGATATTCTACTAATCAATAACATTTAACATTACAGTAAAATTTAATTAGTGTTAGAAATGTGATAAAAGAAAAAACCCACCATGGAGTTATTCGTAGTTATCATTGAAATAGATGTCACATAAATTATATCATATTAAAATTCAAGTAAATGCATTGTACCAGTCTGAATAATGAATTCATAAGTCTAACATTTCTCCCAAAATTCAATTTTGTGTGTGAAAAACATTATATGCTATTCATTACACTTTCAATCTTGTAAATATAGGTTATTTTAATATGTATCTTATTACTTGATTATTCCCACCAAAACATCCCTATTTCATTTGTAACTAAATTTCAAGCACTCTCTTATGAATTTATCCAAGCCAACCATAGTCTCTCATCTTGGATATCTTCATATATTTTTTCAATTTAACAACCTCTCATTATTTATTTGTATTGTTTTTTTAATTTTATTATCTTTTATGGGTGTGAAACCACTGGATAATAGTTAAAAACACACATTCCAATCTAGTATAGTAATTATATTTTTTAAATAAGAAACAAAAATATGGAGGAATCATTTTGTAAAGATGATTAATATTGACCTAATATATATTTTAATTCTATTAATTAAGAAATATTCATACATCATGGTTGATTTAAAGATGTGTTAAAATTTTTTTAATATAATTTCATCATAAAATACCCACAAACTGGGTATCAGTCATTTTAATAGTTTTGTAGAGATATAACCACTAATAACATCTAAAAACTACCAATTTTCAAAAATCCAGACCAAAATATTAAATTCATACTGAATCTCACATTCCATAAATGAAAAAAATTTCCATTAAATGTTAAAAAACCAAGTAATCTAGTTTTCAAACATTAATTTTAAATAATTATTGTGTTTTGGTTTGATTAAAAAAGGATAATTCTATAAAAAAGTAAATACAAAAAATAAATTGGTGGAGGGAGAGTAAAAATACTATACAGGTATCAAAAAATATAAATAGAAAAATGTTTTCAAAAATCCTAAATAACCAAATTATATACTCCCCCCATACAAATATTGTGAAACTTCATGACCAAATTAAAATAAAATATTAGTTAAAAGTATAAAACCCACTGTTTTCCATGGGTAGGTAGCTTCTGGGAGGTGGAGTTCCTAAATTAGGGACGTTAAAATTGGGTTTTGAAAGTGATTCAATCTCTATCCATTGATAGAGACATTTCGTTTTTTCAACCATTTAGATCCTACACTATAGAAATAGGATCAAATAAGTATTTATGTATTGGTAAAAAAAGATAGAACAACGAATTTAAAAGTAAGATCATTATTCTATTGTTGAATTAATAATGAAGAATGAGGCAATAATAATAATTCATGGTTTTCTCCTTATATATTATAGAGTTTATACATGAGTATCATCACATTTCCTCCATCACCTAAATATAAAACATACTTTGAGAAGCTACACATGATAGACTATAATTTCATTTCATAATATCATAGTATTCCATGTGCCATATATAAATAGGTAGGTGACAACTCCTTACAAAAAACTAGCGGATAATGTGACATTCTAATGGGGGTTTTGAAGCCAATATGGTAATCCCAAAATTCATCATTGAGTCCAAGAATCAAATATTCAATTTATGTTGAACCATTTTTTCAAGAATTTTCTTGGCCTCTCAATTTTATACATTGGGTTGGACATTGGTTTGTGGTTTGTATGTAGTTGACTCTTGATGTACGACCCCATAATAATGTAAAAGTAATTTAATTGTTTGGTTGTGGATATGACAAATCTTATCATTGATGATGAACCGTGTAGATCCAAACCTATATAAAATTTTGGTTTTTATAAATTTTTTAAATATATTTGAATCATCAATGCTTGTGGACTTCTATATAACCATTTCAAACAATAATATGTTACTAGAAGAATGTAGAAGTTAATAAATGAATTAGAAAATTTACAAAGAATGTAAATGACCTAGAAATAGAAACTATCATGGAAAAAATTGGGTCATTATGGAATTTCATTTATTTTTGATAGATTCCCAATCCTTTAAATATGATGAAAATCTCTAAAAAAACCATGGGACTCCCAAAATAATATTAACCAAAATAGGCTAGAATCAGAAAACTTGTGGAAATTTTGATAGGGATGAATGTGGACCCATCCTAAAATATTGTGAAAAAATACAATGAGAAAACCAAACTAACATTACTGGAACCATTTCATATGGAATGGATCCCTATATGTGCATCAAAGGAAGGGTTCATCCAAAATGTACTAATGAGACTCATGTTTTAGACAATTAGTTTGGTTTTTATTAAAATTGGTAGGAATACATGTTGTTACCATATAATTTAAATTTTTTTCTTACAATATATTTTCATCATTCAGGTGATACAATTTATCATTAAGAAACATGTTATTTATAATAATAGATGGGGTTGAGTCATTTTCTGATGATAAAAGGATCCTAACAATATACTTAGAACCACATTATTTTCTCTTTATTAATGATAATTTTAAAATTAAACTTCTAAAGGGGGATTAAAAAATAAATAAAATTGGGTTTGGATTCTAGATTCCAAAGGATATACCTAATATATTAATTTTTAGAGAACACCATTACCTTTGAACCTAAAATGTATAAAATGAATATATCCATCGAATTCACAATGTAAAAAAACTATTTCTTTGATATGATGTATTTTTCTTGGTAAGGGTACAATTTGATTGTGTTGTAAGCTATGACATGTGAAGATAAATTAACCTAGTGTGAAAAAACACCCCAAACAGTATTATAAGCAATATCACATGTGAGATCAATTTGTAAATCCCATAGGGTTTGTTGGATTAATAGTTGTTATAAAAGAATCCATTTAATTTTTTTTAACATAATTCTTATAATTTCTATTAGACACAAATTATGTTACATTTTGGAGTAATTAGTTGAGTGGGGGGTTATCTTTATAATGTTATAAATGAAACAATAATAAAACATTGTGTGACCAAAGAATTAATACACATCTTACACAATTTTATTGAATGATATAAGAGAAATGATGTAAAAACCAAGTTATTAAATTATAAACCATTCTAAGAAATGATATTTTAAATTACAATACCTTACAACACCATGAAATGTAATTTATCATAATTAAATACAAGATTCATTTCAATATAATAATATAATATATATGTAATAATACATAAAAACTCATCACGATTAGAATACTAAATACTAAAAGCGTATCAAAACACATTCTTGAAATTATCCTGGTAATCCAAGAAAACACTCACCACGCTTCATTGGAATATTCTTGGATCATTGTAAATAAAAAATGAAAACCTATAGTATTAAAAAGTGTTAAAGGGGAAATTGAATTTTATATTTTCTTTATAATATATAGAATTATTGAAAAAATATTATCTAGAATACCAAATAACGAAACCATAATAGGAATTCACTAATGGCCTCTCTAACAATCTGTTACTGAATAAAAATTAGAAATGTCCATTCTAAGTATAATGGTTAAGTAATAAATAATTTATATATAAAAACTAATAATTCTACCCATGGGTTATAACCAATTCCTTATTTTCATTTATGTTTATTATAAGAAACATTTTCTGAGGAACTACCAACACCAGAATGAACTAGTGGTTATGTGGGTTGAGGTAAAATAATCTAACATCCAATAATTCAATAACATTCTTTTTTGAAATAATAAGGATTGTTTGGTTTTAGCCAACATTTTTCATGCCTCAATATTTTATCATCATTATTTAATAATAAATTATTCCGGTAAATTGAGGTGTTAATATTAGAAATGTATAAAATTGTCCATCCTAATGCCTTTTTATAACCCCATAAAGGTTTATTCAATAAAAATCAATGATTTTGAGGGTGTGAATAACAAACAATGATAGAAATATTGTTTCCATTATCAAGATATGTATATAAAACCTTTTGAGTTTATGGTTAATGTTCTTATTCAGAGTGATTTTGTACTGATGGTAGTGAATGAGAAAGAGCGAGTTTAATTATCACATCTAAATTAATAATATAATCACACATAGTTGAGAAATTTGATTTTAATAGCTGAGTAGTATCATCGATGGTCATTGGATCCTTGAAGATCTTGTAATCACTAATTAAATAAAAGACATGTTTTTTATGACATTACATCAATTAATAGAATATTAATTACCATGGATTTCAATCAATGAAGAAAACATAGATATGGGTCCCAATGATGAAAAAAAATTATATAGGGGAAGGGTATCCATGAAATAAATTAATTGAGGTAAAGGAATATTCTTCTGAGGGGTTATTTATAGAATCAGATATTTTGACCTAGTGAATTTCACCACTAAACATCATATATAATGTACCATTGTGTAAATTAATTTGGGTTTTGGTGTTTTTATGAAAATTTCATCAAATAATAATCATAGAATTTCAATTTATCATGTTATCTTCCACTATGAGAACCTAAAATTTAGTAGGAAAAAATAAAAAATTAACTACACAATAACATCCTCTTATAATGTATTGGGGTGTGAGGTACTCAAATTTTCTAGAAAAATGACAATTTTTTGGGAATTTATTCCCAAACATAAAATTAATAAAAAATGGTTTGACGAATAAAATTTATAAAATAACTCAAATCAAGCATAGTACTAAAAATAATATCCTTGTCTATGGTTTATAGAATCGATAAGGTTCATGAAAATTTCTTTTCCTGGGATGTGATTTTCCTATCTATATTGATATGACCCTCCAGATATATAATTTTCGGTATGTCGAATTTTCCATTAGTGTGTTGATATAATAATTAGATAATTGTTTTATTTAGGGATTTAATTAAAAAAATCAAGAAAGGGGATGTTATCCAAAAAAATTTCAAAATTTCCAAAACTTCTTGATCATTTAAATATTTTTTCTATTTCCTTGGGTGGGAAGACCGTTATGGAAATAGAATTCTTAGAATGGGCAATGATTCAAAACATACTCTATTTCCATTGTTTTCTTTTCTCTTAGAGAAATTATTTTTCGTATTTTTATCATTAAAAATAGTTGGAATGAGGGTTTCCTAGAGAGGTGATGAAACTAAATGAGGAGTCATTTGGATTTAATTATTTTTTCCACTTCTAAGGGGTGTGGAACTAACATCCCTTTTCTTACAATATTTGATTAGTTGTTGAGAAGTAATGTTTGAAAACAATTAACATTGGATTTCACCCACCATGATAGTGAGATTGACTAATTGTTTTTTTAAAAATTTTATAGTTGATTTTATTCGTTTGTGATATTATATATTAATTTCATCCATTTAATTCATTATATCATCAGGATAGGATGAGTATTGTGGGGATACTAGAAATTCATTGGTGGTTCTTGGGATATATGGGTTGGTGGAGGATGACTGCTTTTAACTTTTTGGTTCTAGGATTTATAGGTTTGTTTGAATCCTCATCAGCATATATTAATTTCTTTATTCCAACCACAATTGTATTGATATAATGGTTCTTACATAATAGGTTATTTATTGAGGTGAAAGTGGATAATTCCTTCTAAAATCTTAAATATTTATATTAATTGAGTAAATTTGTATGAATAATGAATCTTTATGGAAAATATGTAGAAATGAAATTAAGGAAGATATTGGGATTTCCCTTGGTAAGAGTAATGATTTCATAGTATTTTACTCATGTCATCAAACTTTTTTTTCCACCTTCATCTCGAATTCAGATCATTGAAGCTCATTGATAGTTATAATGGTTAAATTATACTTTATAACAATCATTTGAGTATTCTATAACTTCTTCTAGAAGTGTGTCTTTGTATAAAATGAGTAATTATCTACTACGGAAACACCTTTAGCAATGCCAGTCCAGCAATGATTTGTTGGATTTAAAAGAATATAAAATCATGGGATTAATATTTTCTAAGTTTTTTGGTAGTGTTAAGAGCTTGATAAAAACCAATTAAAATTTTTCTTAATATTCCTGTAATATTTCCACATTATATTTTATTATTCCAATAATATATTTAATTATTCATAAATTTTTAGAGGATTTCAATAAGTTTTCATTAAAAAGAAATTTCATGTCAACCCAACCTCTGAAGGGAGAGTTAACATAATATAACCAATCAATTATTGTTTCATCTAATGAAAATGAAAAATATCTATGTTTTATATATCTTTACCCACATTTACATGTTTTAATGTTGAAAAGAAATGTTGAATTCATATAAATACTTAGGTTGTATTTTATTACTAGCTCATGAAATTATGATAATATGTTATTGAGTACAGATTTAAGTTCAATATTAGCTTCATCATCTTGTATTTGAATATATGTCATCTAGATATCTATATTAGGTGAGTTTAATTATTTTAATGTACATTTATTTTGTAACATGTTATATATGATTGGTTATGTTTCTTATTCATTTCAAAAATAAAAGGGTCATACAAAAATTTCATGGTGAGGTGAATCCTCCCAATAATAATCATTACGTGTCTCTCGATTTCACTAATATTGGATCCTCTTTGAACCTAGTTTGAAATAAGTTATTTTACTTCGAGATGAAATCATCATAAAATGAATGTTAAAAGAATTTTTTTTATAACATTACTCATATACAAAATTAAAAGACAGAAATAAAAAAATACTTCATAAATAAGAAATATCTAATATAAAATATATTCTAAAAATGAATGAAATCCACAAAAAATCAAAAAGTGACTAAGTTTTCCTGAAATATAAAATTGACTATGTTTCTAATATTGGTTTATTGTCTTGGGTAGACCCAAGGTCATATCACAAAGGGAATTGATGATATTAGAGAGTTTATTTCTGATTGGTTTTTCGAAAACAGTACTGAAAACATGGTTTTTTTATACGATGATTGAAAAAAATAGCATAATTTAAAGAGTTTAATAGTTAACAAACAATGGTGGTGTTAATATAATAATGGTAATTGTCTTCCAATTTTATCATACCACCCCTTGTGTGTTGTGATCATTCCACTTATTTGTGGGATTCATTAAATGAATTAAATGAAGAGAAGGTGATATAGAAACACACATAGAACACCTTCTCATTAATAAATGAGTGATTGAATGGAAAATAATAATGAATCCAATGAGTTGTTAAATGGAGTTTTTTCATTACATTGATCTTATTACCTCTTGAAGTGAATTTCAGAAATTCAATTAATTATGATTAGTTTTTCTTTAGAATATATATATATATATATGATGTTTCTTATCACATCGAAATGATATTAGAAATAGATTGAATCATGATGAATTATAAAATGACATAGTATTTCTTATGGCATTATCATTGCCTATGAATGAAATGGTTTAACGTAGTAAAGTAAAAAGTGATGATTATAAATTTGTATCGATGTATTCAAAAGAGTATGTTATATTATTAAATGCAACATTGATGTTTATTATAGTATTCTTGATAGGAACTTGGGTTTAGACATATAATGACATGGATGGGTATGTAAGTCATGTTTAATTATATGAATTATGAATTGTTATGCGCTGTTAGATATATAATTCCTCATCGTTTTTTGGGATTAATGTACATGGTGTTTCTTACATAATTTTTATGTTCCAAACATGCTATTCCCCATTATTTATTAATTCCTTGGACCTAATGTTCCCCATTATTCATTGAAATCGTGGACATGGGAATCCTTATTACTGGACATGGTATTCATTTTTATTTATTGATGTTTTTTGACATATAATTCCATGACCCTAGATTTTGGTGATTGTTTTGATGCCTCTTATTTAATGTGGAATCCTCAAATGACTAAACTCATACATAGATTCCTTTGTTTTATAACATGGGTTTACAGAAATTTTAAATAATTGTAACTTCTCAGAGACATCCAGCATATACTAAAGTAGAATAGTCATTTAAGTGTCCCATTCGAAACCTAATATTCACTTGAGAATATTTACATATTTCATTATATTTGATTTTATATCTATGAAAAATTAAATTTTTTATTCATAAATTTGATTTTAATTAGAAATTTTTGGTGGTGTAGAAATGAGTTTTTCTAAAACCCTATTTAGGACACCTTTTGGTGCTTGGGTAAACATATTTTAGTAGGTTATGATATGGATTGTACTTATTTATAATAACCTTTATATAATAATACTTGACATGGAGTTTGTGGATGATCATGTACAAGGGATACCAATAGTATTTGGTTCTTTTAGTTATTTATTTCTTTCAATTTCTAGTTATATTTTATAGTCTATCTACTATTTATTAACAACATGTATTATAGATCATCATGTTCATGTGTGGTTGGTTATATATTTGGGAATTTCATGGTTTTATACCTATTATTGGTAATCAATTTGTATTATCTTTCACTATATTTCATTTATAAATGCTTCTTATTTGATTGTTAATAATCCAAAGTGTGTAGTCTCCCCAATGTTCCACCTTTAAACCCACACTACTTGTTGAAATAATCTAGAATCCTAGTAGTCTAGCTTGAGGACATATATCTAACCTTTATCATTATGTTTATTAAGTAAACTAGGTCTGGATGTGACAATGTTGTGTCAATGGTTTATTTTTTCCATGTCTTGTAATTTTGGGATGGTATAAGGGTACTATGAATGTGTGAGAACATTATAAACAACTCATTTATAGAATGTAAAACCCATGCACGAGGGAAGGATAACGATTATTAGGATATGATAATTGTTCATGTTGTTATTTTTTATAGCGAATTATTATTATAACTTTAAATTTTGATGTATTTATGATGGAAAAGATTTAAGATATTTACCTTTTGTATTAGTGTTGAAAGAGACGAGGGGTGTTAATGCATCATTTTAAGGAACATAGGATTAAACATTCATTAACATGATTACCTATATACCATGAAATCATGATTATGGTCATGATTATCTATATCATGTGGGATTATAAAGCATTCTAACAGATATAGCATGATCTTGTGATTTCATTCCTTATATTCTGGTATTCCTACTTATGTGATAGAATGATTTTTATGGTAATTATTTATGGTTGGTTAAACACAATGTCAATTTCAACCAAAAGGGTGATTTTCTTCTCAACATGATGGTGTAATTTTATTCCATTGGGATAAAATGGATTAAATAATTGAAATGGATAATAAATCTAACTAAATTAAGTTTCAAAATGTTATGGAAGTTGGTTTATTTTAATAAATTTAAATAATTTCCATTATATTTTTGAAAGATTTTGTGTCAAATTTATCATATAATGATTTATACTAGTATAATTTGGGAATGATGACCTGTATAAATAAATATTTATATTCATCACACAATCCTTATAGGCCAATTTTATCAATATATTCCTTTGACATAACCCCTTATTGGGTCTAATAAAATTATAATATATTGATTATATATGGGATTTGTAATGCCTAGACCCCATAATCCAAGATCCAGTGCATTATTTTAATACATTTTCATGATTACAAGGAATCAAGTCCAAAAGGACCAATAAGTTTGGTAGTACTGGAAACAAGATACACACATAAGTTCAACATTACAACATGAAAAGAAAAAAACACTAAATTATTCCATTAGAAACATCCAAGATTCCAGGATTGTGCCAGCAAGTCACTCAAAAATAACTTCTTCATTTCTTGGGAAAATGAAGCATATGAAAGGGGTAAGATCAAATGCTCAGTAAGAGTAATCAATATAGTGAAGAAAACATAATCATTAGGCATGATGAATAGTTGAAAACACATGCCTTTAGAAATAATTAACATGAATACTTTATGATATGAATATGAGCTGAGTAAATAATCCCATAATAAAACATAGCCATGTGTATTCTACATGTCAAATAACCACATGATATATCAATATCTAATCTCCTAATGATGTAATGCATAATTTCATACATCATAACCACATAGTCAAGGCCTCATGCCATGACTAAAAATAAGATTTTGTCAAGGCCTTGTGAGAAGGAACTAGTTTGTCTCGAGAAACCTATCGATGCATCGATTAGCTATAGAGGGATCCACCTGTCATTTACTAAGTCCAATTAATTCCTTATATTAAATGGTTTAAACATAACATAATCATTTGTATTAAAACTAGCATACCAAATGTCAATGCTTTATCTATAAACCATAAATTGTATAAAAATAACATATCCACAATCAAACATATCATAAAAACATAACTACAGTAAGAATGATTGGTATCATAATAAACCAAACCCAATCAAGAATTATATCCAATAAAGGATGTTGACATAGTTGAAAATTATCAGTAACAAACTTTGATCTAAATAACTATTTTTCGTGAAAACATTTAACAATCTCATTGTTTATCAAGAAGTTATTTAAAATAGATTTTTCAATAAAATTATCCTATACCACTTTGAAACTATTAAAGGGAATATTAATTTCAAAACATTAATTTCCATATATATAAATTATTAAAACAATTTTTAAAACACGAACATTAATGATAATGATTTAGACGAATAAATATTTAAAACATTTAATTTGATTTTTTAGTTAGAGGTCCTAACCAAAAGAGACATACTTGAAAAAAAAATTATTGAGGTAATAAAAAATATATAATTTCATGGAAGTAAATTGATTCATGACATACTATGTCAATGTACATTATATACACTATATAAAAGTGAATTGGCGTATAACAATGAATAAGTCTAAATGGAATGTAAATTGAGAAGAAATCCCTTATAAAGACCATATCCTTAGGTTAAGGATAAATTAGCGAAATAATTAGTTTTGAAAAATATAAATACACCCAATATGATTGTATATTCAGTTTAAATCAATCATATGACATTCACACATATTCGTTTAAAAAAACACCAAAGACTTGGGTGTTTAACTCAATGATTGGAAATTGAGTTAAGATTACTCTTATCAAGTTCATATCAATGACATGATAAATTATCAATGGAGTGATTATGTGTATCAAAAGTACATCGACACAATGGCGAGTGGAAATTTCTAAATAAATAATAAATAATGATTCCACAAATAATATTGGTGTAAAATAATCAATGAAGTATGTGTAAAGCCCAAAGAGTGGAAATCGAAATAGGATGTTTCCTTAATAATTTGGTGACTTACGAAACATACACCCCTTCAAAGAATGATCATACAATGAAGATTTAAATAAATATAAATTAATGGATATTATATATGTAATACAATCATTGGAAGTACATACACCACACAAAAGGAAATAGTATCTATATAGCATGAATCTCACAGAAATAAGAAGTGAGAAGAAAACCTTGTTGTAATCAATCGAGTCGTATGACCAAATGTTAATAAAAAATAAATGAATAAAAAAATACAGTTAATATAAAGAGAATAATGATAATATATATCAAATGGAAGTACAAAATACACCACATGAAATAAATAAATGTCGAATAATAGAAATATCATAGAATAAAAAGTGAGATAAGAAACCCCTTACCTCATGTCTGACAGGTCTTTTATGTTACTTATTCATCCTAAATAAAATATATTAGTTAATTTATACTTGATAAAGAACATTTTTATGGTTATTATTACTTTTAAATTACTTATTACATTACTAGAATAATTAGTTAATTATTTGAGTTCATATTGGATATTTTATCGATGTTTGGAAAAGGAGTCAAAAATGAACGTGTTATAAATACAATTTGTCCATTTTGCCAAACATCCATTATCTCCTAAATGATATAAATATTTTAGATATCTTATAAATATATTATATATCCATTATATATATTTATTTATAACATTACATAACATTTGGTGGTAAGAAATGTAATGCACCGTTCAAGGAGAAGGAAAGCCGTGCGTACGCATGAACACTACTTTCATTTAAATTATGTATTTTCATTGAATTATATCATAATTATACATAAGTATATTATAATTCCATTATAATATAATATATAATATAATTATATCCATCCTTTATACATCCCACATAAGGCATTAACGAGCAATATCACTTTCAGGGGGCGGTAGTCCGCACTTCCTCAAATAAAATTATCATGATTACCAATAATGGAAACCATAAAGTTATTCTATAAATGGAAAAGACAAAAGAATAAATAAAACATAAACATACTATATGTCATATATAAATTTAGTTCAATTTTTTAATGGCCACCATGAGTGGCGGTAAGATATAATTGAACAATCAACGTTTCGTGAGGCGTTAGTTTTCCATCCACAGAAACTGTGTGTTCTTTACCCATTAGAAGGAGTTGTGTTTAAGTATAGTTTTAATAATTATCATAAAAACATTCTATTATAATGAGGAAACTGGTTTTGTTATAAAATAAAATAATAAAAAGACATTAGTGGTTGGACAAGTAAATTAAAAAAAATAAGTAAAGAGAAACCATTACCTTTAATTTGGGTAACTCTCTTTGGATTGAATGAAAATGACTTATTTAAGTGACTTCTGCCTAAGGTAAGAATTCTAGCTGGAATATATGGATATTGATATCTTATTTGGTCTAAGGTCGGATGAGCCATGGGGCTTTAGAGGTGTGAGGATTGTTTTAGAAATGGTGTCAATTGATAAGGGAGAGGAGGGGCTATTTTAGAATGTTTGAAAATGTTATTTTATTATAAATTTATATTTGGTTTAAAATGGTCCAAAACACATTAAAGTTTAATATAAGAGACTTATTATTTAAATAAAATCATCCAATAATAATTTTATAGGTTCTTATATTGTTTTAATATTAATAATATTATTTATTTAAATCATTTATTAATGAGGTGAATACTGCATCATTATTTTGTCATAAATAATATAATTTATTTGAAGTCTAATAATTATAAAAAAACTTCAATAATATAATAAATAGTTTTATATTTACAATTAATATTTAAAGTCTAAACTATGTCTAATATAACCCCATGTAAAAATTGATATACTAAAAGATATTTGTTAATGTCATTTTTTTCATTACTTTATATTTATTAAAATAAACTATCATTATCAATTTTAAGTGGATCCATGGGGTCCCAAAACTGGCCCATGGAATCCCATGGTAGGACATGACTCATAAAATAAGGTTAGGACAAGTGTTAAAGTTATTTTGTATTATAATAATATTCTTTTTATCTGTAATTACTCTATTTTCCTTTAACCGTGGTAAATAAATGTCAAAAGTTACTATTCTCTAAAAATTATTTTAATCTTATTGAACCACATTTTACATACAAATAAGAACCATGTATGTCATATTTTCAAAATTCAATTCACAAAAGTGCTAAAGTTTCATTTTAATGAAAAAGTGAGTTTTTGACTACTATTAAGTGGTTTTCCGATTCATAAAAAATTAATGTTTTTCAGAAAATACAAAAAATTCATCATAAGATATATTAGATTTCTAAAACTCCAAAATGATATCTATTTTACCAAATTAGAAACAATGATGTTGCATTAATTAATTTAAAATTAATTCATGTTGTCAAAACTAATAGTGTGTCTTTAAGAAATAATAACTATCAAAATATTGACACTTGATTATGTATAACTTCGAAGTGAAATAAAATACAATGACCAAAATTGGATTAAATGGTAAACATATAATCTAGTTAAAATTGCAACCCATTCAAATTTATTATTTAACAATATAAATTATTTTGATTAAAAAAGGTATTTTAAACTAAAATTTAGTATTTTCACTATTCACTCAAATATGAAAGTTATCATAAAAACAACATAATTTTATCAAAACTAAATTTTTATGTCATGATTATAAATAAGTTTACTTTTCAATTTTATTATATAAAAATGTCAAATATTGGATTTAAAAGGGGTTCTCCATTAAAAGGCTTTAAAATTGCATTTGTTTTGAATAATACTTCTATTATCTAAAAATGAATATTTTCTTATATTATGTCTAAGAAAAACATAATATAGATGTTAAAATTATATAGAATATATAAAATTCAAAATTCAATGAATACTATTCATAACTACTTTTGAATGGCTGATTTTTAAGTTGTCGTGCACTCGAACTTGGCGTTGTGTGAGGTGCAAGCTATTGAATTAATTTAATGAGATAATTTACTTTAAAACCATGTAGTATTACATTCTACCCTCCTTCAATAAATTGTGTCCTAGAAATTTTAGCTCGGGATTTAAAATGTTGGTTTTTAAATATTAAAATATCTTAGTTGAAATCCCACATCAAAAATGGATTAATAAGGCCTCTATTTTAAAATAAATAAAGGCAAGTATAAAGGTTACTAAAAATACACATACTAAGGATCCTTGAAGGAAAACGTGGGCATGGAAGAGAAAACTAATCATCGAGCTTTGAGGGAGAGTGATCGGGAATATTTTTAATAGAAGTTAATGATCAAAAATCAATAAAAATGTGATGGGTTGAGTGATATTTGGTTACCTAGTAGGAAAAGTAAACAAACAAAATTGTTGTTTTATGTTTCGTTTCATAATGTTGATGAATTTATTTATGGGATTGACTAAGAGTATTAAGAGATATACTAAATTTATAAGTATATTTTCATCCATTAATAAATTTCTACCACAAACTTAGATTTTCTCCCAACAATGAGTATTAAATATTACTTGGTTACACCTGATGCGCTATAATCAACTATATAGAGAATCACATAATCCCCAAAGGATAAAGTATATAATTCCCTTGACATTAAACAACCACCAATACCAAAATGGTTAGTACAAGATCATATGATCCCCAAAAAGGACAATCCTTTATAGAAAGAAATACTACTCTTACTCTCCATAATTTAAACAAACAGTACCCAAAGTTCAAAAAATACCCTTTAATGAACAATTGTACTTAAAATCCGTCAATACAATCCTTAATAAGATTGAAACCCAAAACTCATAAGAATATGATTACATAGTCATCCACATTAAATTTTATCTCCAAATAACATCGACTACTCTTAATGTCACATACTTGAATGTAATTAACCTAGTCACATATTCTTTGTGGTAGGTTAATCATATCCATAAATAACCCAAATCGCTATAAATCCACAATAAAAACATTGAAAAAAATATCCACCATTACTCCTTAAATGAATTCCTATAGTATTCTATTTTTTAGGCATACAGTCTTCCCAACAGAGCGAACATCTTCCAAAATAACATTTATCACTTAATCACCAAATTATTTTCCTAAGCTAAGGATATCAATTTAATAATAAATAATTTACCAAATAAACTTAAAAAAAATTTAACTAAAAATAATTATTCACACTAACTAGGGACTTCACATAGTCTAGGGGTAGGCGATAAATCTCAATCACACTTTGGTTGTGGGTTTGATTCCCAGATCTTTTTCTGACACGACGGGTTGTCACACGGTCTATGTGTTGTCCTTTTTCGAAAACTATATTTTATTACATTACCAAAATTAGATAAATTCCTCAAAATAAAAATAACATAATTTAACCACAAATTTTATTGCATACCTTGCATTTTTAGCCCGAAATTTAATAACATGTAATTGCCTAAAATTGAAGGATCATATAAAACCAAATGATTATTTATAAATATATCCACAAGAGAAAAGATAATTCTTTCTCAAATATAATTTTCACATGGAATACTACAGGGTTACAAATAAAAGATAAAATTCTTCCAATATAATCCCATCAACAAAGAGCACTAATACTTTTAAACATATTTCCAACCATTTATTTCCACATAGCTTCTTCTTTGACCAAGAGGAAATCCTATATAATAGGGCACTCACTTGTGTAATTCCAAGGACACCTACATTTACATCAAATGACTGCAAATGGATTCTTGGGACCATTTTTATTTTTAACCATAGTACTCTTCATTTGTTCATTGAAAATTCTTTACCTTTTGTCCTTATTTCCCACACATAAAAAATTTCATTGTTCCATTGAGACACATTCTTGGGTGTCTCCTTCCACATTTCCTGCATGATCGAAATTAAAATTTCCTTTCTCTATGGTCTCTACTACTGGAGCTCTTATCATTCATTTCCCTTCTCTTCTTTTTTGAGAATGGGAGTGGGTTAATATATATGTTTTTTATCATATTTTTTGAAAACTGATTCAACATGAACATGATATATTTTATGCCTATTTATACTACAATTTGTTGCTCATTTTCACCCCCATTCCCACCTTGTAAATTTTTCTCAATGTTACTAGGACTTCCAGGGAATCTAACCATTGACTAAAACTAGAAATCCTTGTTTGAGAAACAATATTCATAAAATCATTTAGAGAATATCATAACAAGATATTTTTAATTTGAAACTCCTTAAGATTAACCAGGGTAATTTTTTCTCATATTATGTAAAAATACATCAAATTGGTTTGTAAGGAAAATGTAAATTATCCTAAGCATATCCCTTTGGATTTTCATAACCAAGAGTGAATCAAGGCCCATTTTCGTGTAACAGAATAGCCTAGATCAATCACAAAACGCCTTGTCAAAGTTTTAACTTCTAGGTACATCTGTTCGAGAGCTTCCACTACCTGCTCTATGCAGAAATGGATGTATTTTAAAAAAATTCCAACAATCTATACATTTAAAAAATTATAGGATGTTCTTCAATACTAATAATCAAATTCTATCTTAGGGTAACGGTCTCAAATCATAGTTTATGTAACACTCTAGGTAAATAAAGAATATGAAATTTTTATATTTATCCATATTTGTGAATAAAATATTAATATTACTTTAAAGGGGATGCTCTTCTCGATGGCGTACCCAATACGCAACAACGAGTTTCTTGGGAATCTTGCGTTGCACTCTAATAATAAAATAATATTATTCTAAATAGTAGTTAACGCCTAGCCGTTGTAATGGCGGGAATGAACAGAACTACCTACAAAATGATTATATATGTTTTTCAAATATTTTTATACTTTACAATAAATGTTAGAGAATTAAAAATGCGAATGAATCCAATTTTAAGCGTAGACATTCTAATATTTTTTAAAAGGTCGATTAACTGCCTTTTGAAGGCGAACCTCTTTTAAATCCACTTTTTGACAATTTTATGTGTTATATTTGATAAAATAAAATTCTTATTTAGAATAAGGACATCAAAATTTACTTTGTTTAAATTTTGGGTATTTTTCCGAAAAAGTTCAATTTTTAATGAATAGTGAAAATTATTGTATTTTAATTCAAAACCTCTTTTTAATCTAATTTATTTATAAGATTAGATTGTATTTTTAATTGGTTTTAAAGTCTAAATAGAATATATTTTTACCATTTAATCCAATGGTGGTCATTGTAATTAATATCACTTTATGATTGGACATAAACGAGTGTCAATCTTTTGAAAGATATTGTTTCATAAAAAATGCTATTTGTTTTAATAGCAGGATTTAATAATAAAATTTATTAATTCCACTTCTATGTTATGAATTTGGTAAAATAGACTTCATTTTGGAATTAGGAATATCAAATAAAGCTTAGGGTTAATTTTTGGTATTTTTCTGAAAAACATCAATTTTTGATGAATAGTGAAACCACAATGTGGTGGTTACAAAATTTGATTTTTCTTTTAAATGAGACATTACCACTTCTGTGATTTAAATTTCAAAAATCCAGTTTAAATGATATTAATTGTTAAGTAAAATTTGGTTGAATGGGATGAAAATAATTTTTGATGAAAAGTAACTTTTAAGTTTTATTAATCGCGATTAAAGGTAATTACTGTGATTTAAGGTAAAAATGATATTATAATAAAATGAAAATATATTTACACTTGTCCTAACCCTATTGGATGAGTTATGGCCGACCAAGAAAACCCATGGGTAGATTTTTGGTACCCCATGGAGCCACATGGGTTTGATAATGACATTTATGCTTTTTATTTAAAGTTAAAATAAAAATGACACAAACATGAAATGTTTTACTAAAACAATTTTTACATGGGGTTATACAAGTCATATTTTTGACTATAAATATTAATTAGGAAGATAAAAATATTTCCTACATCATGATTTTTTTTAATTTATAGACATAATATATATTAAATTATTTATGATATCATGATGATGCAGCGATTACCTCATTAATAAAGGATTTAAATAAAATGGAATGATAATGTAAATTATAAGACCTACACATGTCCAAAACCTATTTGATGGGTGGATATCGAACACTTATCACATTATCCTAGAATTATATCATTGTGGGCACATTAAAATCCAAAAACCATTTGAATATAAAGTAACATTTTATACTTTACCATGAGTGCCCCTCCTCTCCTCTTATAAAAGTCCCCCACCTCTACCACCTTACCCACACCTCTAAAGCCTTTGGATTGGACAAGCTCTGATCATTTTGTATCTATAAATCGCTCTCCTCATCCTAGAAGACTTAACTTAGGCAGGAATCTCTTCAAGAAACCCTTTTGGTTCAAACCAATGGGAGTTACCCAATTTTAAAGTAACGTCTTCACTTGTGCTCTTTTGTTTTATTTTGCTTCTCCAACCCCCTAACCTATTTTTATTAATTTAATTTGTAACAAATAAAGTATCTTAAATATACAAGTATGTTGTTATAATATGTATTCTAGCAACACTTACACAAACCTTTATCTAATGGTTAAAGAACATACTGTTTCTGTGGATGGCGAATTTCTACCTCACGAAACAATGATTGTTCAACACTCATATAACACCTTAAAAGGTGGCCATTAAGATGTCAATATGTTTATATATGATATATAATATTTTTAGGTTTTACTTAAGCTTCTGTGTTTTTCAATTGTGGCATACCTTTATGGCTTCCATTATGGGTATACACGATATCTTCATTTTAGGAAGTGCGGACTATCGCGCCCTCAAAGTGATTTGATTCATTAATGCCATATGTGGGATGTATAAAGGATGGATTTAAAGTTATTATATATAATTTTATACTAGAATTATAATATACCTTTATATCATTATTTTTTTCTTTCCATTAATGTATGAGATATAAATGAAAGTAGCGTTCATGCGTACGTACGCCTTACCGTCTCCATGAACGGTGCATTTCTTTTCTTATCCTCAAATGTAATGTACTATTATAAGTTCATATAATGGATATATATGATTCATGATACAACTAAAGGATGAATATAATTCTGTAATTAAAAATATACACATCTCTAATTTATTTTTAATTCCATTAATATGACATAGAAATGAAAGTAGCGTTCATGCGTACGTACGGCTTACCGTCTCCATGAATGGTGCATTTTATTTCATACCTCTAATTGATTATGTAATATTATAAATACATGTATATGCTGGATATATATGATATATATGATACCCAAATCAGTAATGTCATTTTGGATATTTAGAACCTTTGACCACACGAGCAACATGTAATTGTAAGAAGTCCAATATTGACTTAAGAACCAAATATTTAAAAAACAAACATTATTAACTTAAATGATTACATAATGTTTATAACATGTCAATAATTGATATAAAAGGAATAATTAACTTGAAAAAGGTTATTAAGAAATTATAAATTAACTCAAGTTTATTATTCAGGACGTTAAAGAACGATCGAGTCAAGTCGGACCCGAGTTAAGGGTTCCTACTCCTCTCTTTCTTTTTAAGTATGCTCTTTTATGTCATTCCTTTTAAAGATCATATTTCATGTTATTGGGATGTTATTTTATATTACTATTACTGTAATTTATATGTTCATATGATGAGTGACCCTATTCTCTCTTATCAATCCATTTTGGATGTTTTGAGTGGCGCCGTTAGGCTGCTGAATTTTCGTAAGAGATCTAACCTCTCTCTTTCTTTTTAAGTACTCTCCTTTATGTTACTTCTTTTAATCTCCACATTGTTATTTTGGGGGATGTTCTTTTATATTACTCTTTCTATAAAATTTATGTTAATATGATGAGATACCCTATTTGATCTCATCAATCCATTTTTGTAAGTTTAATGTGGCGCTGTTAGGCTGCCGAGTTTTTGTAAGGGATTTTTTATCTCACTTTTATTCCCGTGGGATTTATGCTACATTTGCCACAATTTCTTTTGAGTGGTTTATGTACTGCCCATTATATTACTAATTGCATAATATAATTTCATTTATGAGTATTTACATCAATGTTGTATTGTCTTTATTTCACGGGGTGTATGTTTCGAAAGTTACCCAAGTCGGTAAGGGAACCTTTCACCCTCCTCTTTTTAAAAAAGACTTATTTTGTAATGTCTTTTAAATTACATCTTCTTATGTTGGGATATGTTCTTTTATATCCTTATTAATGTAAATTTTATGTCCAAGTGATAAGATACCCTTTTTATCTATCATCAACTCATTTTCTGAATTTTGAAGTGACGCCGTTAGGCTGTCGAATTTTTGCAAGGGAACTTCTTAACCCAATTTTGATTCTTTGGGATAAACTTGTACTCTTTGAATATGTCATTCTATGAATATGTGGTAATAACATCTGATTGTTTTACACTTAATATCCACTTATATTTGTTGTATTCGTTTGTCATGCATAATTATGTAATTGATTTATCCTTAATCCAAGGATACACTCTTTGTAAGGGACATCGTCACAATCTCCTTTCATTGAGGAAAATTTCGTTTTATACACAACTTTCTTTTATACAATGTATAAACCCCTTTCAATTTTACTTATATAAAATATGAATCTTTTTTTACAAACCGTTTTACTAAATAGCAAAAAGGAATGTTTCTTTTAATGTACGCGGTGACAACAACCTTTTCTGCCGCCACAAGTATTATTTGATCTTTGGCTTCCTCAACAAGCCGTAATGTTTTTAAAATGAAATAAATTCCATATACTCTTTTTTGTATTTTGGTATTGAAAATGGTTTTGATAAAGGATTATATTTTTTCAATATATTTAAATGACATATTGTTATTGAAATGTGGAAATGTTATCATTCCTTTATATTGGTTTTATGTGTTATAATTTTATAATGGTACTTGGGCATTTTACGGGTGGTTACGTGATAAACCATATGACGGGTGGTGCCGTGAATTCCAGGACGGGTGGTTACATTATAACCTCCAATGCATTGGGTATGGATGTTGGCCATATATCTATTCCATTAAGTATGTATGGAAGTTGGCTGTATGGCTATTCCATTAAGTGATATGTGTAGAAGTCGACCGTACGGTTATTCCACTTAAGAATGTTTATGTCCCAAGTTACCTTTATATGTTATGTGTTATTTATATGGGTTTTATGATAATATTTTGATTACAAAAGGGTATGTAATGATATTTTATTCAGTGAAGAATTTTTATTACTTCATAAAGGTGAAGGTATTACATTGATAAAGTATACATGGTTTACTTTTTGTTTTAAGAACTAACAGTTTTCATTCTTTGTGTATCCCTTACTGAGCTTTTTATGCTCACCCCAAGTTTTTTTGAAATGTTTTTTTTTCACAGGACATATGGTGGAATTGGGTCAAGGATGGGATCAAGGGAATGTCATGCTATCTAAAACATGGAACTAGACATGTTTCTTTTTAAGAGTTTTTATTTTATGGAAACTTAGTAGAAGTTTCTACTTTGTAATCTCTTGAGATGTAATAGTTGTGATCTATTTCATTAAAACTCTAAACCTGAAAAGATCCTCAATGTGTAATCTTGTAATAACTCAAGATTAAGTATGGTTTAAGGTTGGGGCCTTATAGTTGGTATCAGATGTCGGTTTAGACAACTTTTGGGATTAGGAGTTTTTGTTAGACACATGATTAGTCCCTATATCTATTATTTTAGTTAAATACGTATTTTATAACTTTTTTCATGTCTAGTATAGTCAGTTACGAATGGAAGGAGAAGGATCTCAAATGACATTCCTATCTCTTCCTGATGACATGCTTGCAATAATTATTGCAAAGTCATGTTCGGATGAATGTGAAACGTTTTCTAGCATACAACTCACTTGCAAGCAGTTGTTTGAGATATCAAACACCTCCACTATACCTAATTATCATCATGGATCATGGGTTGTTTTTAGACAAATACTATTTTCACAATATTCTCATATTTTCAAGAAAGGTAAATATTATCAAGTTATTTTCAAATATTTTACCTTATCACAAGAATTTGAAGCATATTTTGATTTTAAAGATGGTGTTGAGGAAGGAGGCCCTTGCACAACCTATTTATATTTGATTCTAAAATATATTCTCTCAGCACATACTTATGGTATTTTAACAGGACCAATAATAGAAAGTTTCAACTCAAATTATTTATGACTATTTTATAGAAATCATGTTTTATCAGATGTTTTGGAATTATATGTCATACATGATTATTTTCCAAAACTATTTTTCTGTGAACACCCATATGTCCCATGTTGTACAAGGTGTATTTGAATGGAGGAAGAAAATGATTTTGAAGGATCTCTAAGTCATTGTTATAATGCATGGGTCTTCTACCTACGTGAGCAAGATGAGGATGAAACCGAGTGGACACCATGATCAAGGTATGATTTTATTTATTTTGGGAATCGTTTTATTTTTTCTTATGGTGGTGAAATAAGACTTCAAGAATTAAGATGTTGAGACCATAACAAATTTGGATGAAAATGAGAGGTATAAGGAAACTATTAAGTTTAAAACATGTTAGGGTTATTTTTGGAGTTTTATAAAAAGGAAAACACGCAGACCGTGTGACAACCCGTCGCATCGGACAAATCTACAGGAATCGAACCCACAACCAAAGTGTGACTGGTATTTATTGACCACCACTAGACTACGTGAACTCCCTGGTTAGTTTGAATGATTATTTTAAGTTAGTTGAATTTATGAATTAAGAGTTAGTTGATTTTGGGTTAACTATGGAAATTTATTAACCTTTCATGGAGGATATGTGATTAGGTTAATTACTTTTCAATACGAGACATTAAGAGCAACTGATGTTGTTTGGAGATAAATGTTATGATTTAACTTGGAAGACTATGTGACTAAATCCTTAAAATATTTGGGTTTCAATCTTAGTTTGGTTTACTTTGAAGAATTTTATGGACAAATTGTTTATTGAATGGTCCTCATTGAACTTTTGGTTTTGTTGGGAAAATTTTGGAGATTAAGAATATATTTTCTTTTTATAAAGGGTTATCCTTTTCTGGATTATCTGATCTTGTAATAACCTTTTTAGTTTTGGTTTTGGATAATGTCTAAAGACATGGGAAATATATAGTTATCTTTTTTGGATTAGGTGGTTCTCTATAAGTTGATTATAGTACTCTTAATGTGAACAAGTCTTCCTAAATACTCGTCTTTTGGATAAAATATGAGTTTGATTAAGGAATCTAGTAAAAGTTAGAAGTCTACGTGACAAGTAAGTATGATTCATTATGATATAGTTAGGCTCAAAAATAAATTCCTCAATGAAGAGTAACTTAAAACAAAAATGTTGTCTGTTAACTTTTTCTACTGGGGAATCGAATATCGTTTAACCCATCACATGTTTGTGATTTTCTTGTGGTTAACTTTCTCCTAAACATGTTTTCTATCACTCTTCATCAGAACATGACCCTATGTTTTCTCCTCCATGTCCATGTTTTCCTACATGGAATCCTAGTATGGGTTAACTCGGGTGAACTCTGTACTTATCTTTCTTTATTTTAAAGTGATTGTTTTACTGACTCCTGTTCCGATGTGGGACTTTCAGGGATATTTCCAAGCCCAATTTTAAAATTGCGAGGATGCAATTCCGAAAATGGGGGAAGGATGTAACACCCATGGTAAATAAAGAATATTAAATTTTTATATTTATCCATATTTGTGAATAAAATATTAATATTACTTTAAAGGGTATGCTATGCTCGATGGCGTACCCAATACGCAACAACGAGTTTCTTGGCAATCTTACGTTGCACTCTAATAACAAAATAATATTATTTCAAATAGTAGTTAACGCCTAGCCATTGTAATTGCGGGAATGAACAGAACTACCTAAAAAATGATTATATATGTTTTTCAAATATTTTTACTCTTGAAAATAAATGTTAGAGGATTAAAAATGCGAATTAATCCAATTTTAAGCGTAGAAATTCTAATATTCTTTAAAAGTTCGATTAACCACCTTTTGAAGGTGAACCTCTTTTAAATCCACTTTTTGACAATTCTATGTGTTACATTTGACAAAATAAAATTATTATTTATAATAGGGACATCAAAATTTAATTTGTTTTAATTTTTTGTATTTCTTCGAAAAAGTTCAATTTTTAATGAATAGTGAAAAATGTTGTATTTTAATTCAAAAACTCTTTTTAATCTAATTTATTTATATGATTAGATTATCTTTTTAATTGGTTTTAAAGTGTAAATAGAATATATTTTTACCATTTAATCCAATGGTGGTCATTGTAATTAATATCACTTTAAGATTGGACATAAACAAGTGTCAATCTTTTGAAAGATATTGTTTCATAAAAACACGCTATTTGTTTTAACGATGGGATTTAATTATAAAATTAATTAATTCAACTTGTATGTTATGAATTTGGTAAAATAGACATCATTTTTGAATTCGGAATATCAAATATACCTTAGGGTGATTTTTTGGTATTTTCTGAAAAACATCAATTTTTGATGAATAGTGAAACCACAAAGTGGTGGTTACAAAATTTGATTTTTCCTTTAAATGGGACTTTACCACTTCTATGATTTTAATTTCAAAAATATAGTTTAAATGATATTAATTGTTAAGTAAAATTTTGTTCAATGGGATGAAAATAATTTTTGATTAAAAGTAACTTTTAAGTTTTATTAATTGCAATTAAAGGTAATTAGTGTGATTTAAGGTATAAATGATATTATAATAAAATGAAAATATATTTACACTTGTCCTAACCCTATTGGATGAGTTATGTCCGACCAAGAAAACCCTTGGGTCGATTTTTGGTACCCCATGTAGCAACGTGGGTTTGATAATGACATTTATGCCATTTATTTAAAGTTAAAATAAAAATGACACAAACATGAGATGTTTTACTAAAACAATTTTTACATGGGGTTATACAATTCATATTTTTTACTATAAATATTCATTAGAAAGATAAAAATATTTCCTACATCATGAAATTTTTTCTATAATTTTTAGTCATTATATATATTAAATTATTTATGACATCATCATGATGCAACGATTACCTCATTAATAAAGGATTTAAATAAAATGGAAAGATAATGTAAATTCTAAGACCTACACATGTCCAAAACCTATTGGATGGGTGGATTTAGAACCCTTATCACCTTATCCTCTAATTATATCAATGTGTGTCCATTAAAATCCGAAAACCATTTGAAAATAAAGTAACATTTTATACTTTACCAAGAGTGCCCCTCCTCTCCTCTTATAAAAGGCCCCCACCTCTACCACCTTACCCACACCTCTCGAGCCTTGGGTTTTGCCAATATCTGATAATTTTGTCTCTCCACATACCTCTCCTCAACCTAGAAGCCTTAACTTAGGCAGGAAGCTCTTCAAGAAACCCTTTTGGTTCAAACCAAAGGGAGTTACCCAATTTTATGGTAACGTCTTCACTTGTGCTCTTTTGTTTTATTTTGCTTCTCCAACCCCCTAAACTATTTTTAGTATTTTATTTTGTAACAACTAAAATATATTAAATATTCTAGGATGTTGTTATAATAAGTATTCGAGCTAAACATACACACACCTTTATCTAATTGTTATAGAACATACTGTTTCTGTGGATGGTGAATTTCTTCCTCACGAAACGATGATTGTTCAACACTCATATAACACCATCAAAGGTTCCCATTAAGATATCACTATATTTATATATGACATATAATATTTTTATGTTTTAATTAAGCTTCTTTATTTTTAATTTGTGGCATACCTTTATGGCTTCTATTGTCGGTATACACGATATCTTCATTTTAGAAAGTGCGGACTACCACCCCCTCAAAGTGATTTGATTCGTTAATGACATATGTGGGATGTATAAAGGATGGATTTAACATTATTATATATGATGTTATAATGTAATTATAATATACCTTTATATCATTATTGTTTTATTTCCATTAAAGTATGATATATAAATGAAAGTATCTTTCATGCGTACGTACGGCTTACCGTCTCCAAGAATGGTGCATTTCATTTATTATCCTCAAATGTAATATAGTATTATAAGAACATATAATGGATATAATTGATGTATGATACATATAAAGGATTAATATAATTCTGGAATTAAAAATATACACATCTATCATTTAGTTTTAATTCCATTAATATGACATATAAATGAAAGTAGCATTCATGCGTACGTACGGCTTACAGTCTCCATGAACGGTGCATTTCATTTCTTAACTCTAAATGATTATGTAATATTTTAAATACATGTATATTCTGGATATATATGATATATATGATATCCAAATCAGTAATGTCATTCTGGATATAAAGAACCTTTGACCACACGAACAACATGTAATTGTAAGAAGTCCACTTTTGACTTAAGAACCAAATATCGTCAAAACAAACATTATTATCTCAAATGATTACAAAATGTTTATAACATGTCAATAATTCATATAAAAGGAATAATGAATTTGAAAAATGTTCTTAAGCAAGTATAAATTAACTCATGTTTATTATTCAGGACGTTAAAGAACGATCGAGTCAAGTTGGACTCGAGGTAAGGGATCCTACTCCTCTCTTTCTTTTTAAGTACTCTCTTTTATGTCATTCCTTTTAAAGATCATATTTAATGTTATTGGGATGTTATTTTATATTAATCTTACTGTAATTTTTATGTTCATATGATGAGAGACCCTATTCTCTCTCATCAATCCATTTTGGAAGTTTTGAGTGGCGCCGTTAGGCTGCCGAATTTTCTTAAGAGATCCAACCGCTCTCTTCCTTTTTAAGTACTCTCCTTTCTGTCACTTCTCTTAAGCTCCTCTTTGTTATTTTGGGGGATGTTCTTTTATATTACTCTTTCTATAAACTTTATGTTAATATTATGAGATACCCTATTTGATCTCATCAATCCATTTTTGTAAGTTTTATGTGTCGCTGTTAGGCTGCCGAGTTTTCGTAAGGGATTTTCATCTCACTTTTATTCCAATGGGATTTATGCTACATTTTCCAAAATTTCCTTAGAGTGGTGTATTTACTGCCCATTATTTTACTAATTGTGTAATATAATTTCATTTAGGAGTATTTGAATCAATGTTGTATTGCCTTTCTTTCACGGGGTGTATGTTTCGAAAGATACCCAAGTCGGTAAGGGAACCTTTCACCCTCCTCTTTTTAAAAAAGACTTATTTTGTTATGTATTTTAAATTACATATTCTTATGTTGGGATATGTTCTTCTATATCCTTATTGATTTAAATTTTATGTCCAAGTGATGAGATACCCTTTTTATCTATCATCAAATCATTTTCTGAATTTTCAAGTGACGCCGTTAGGCTGTCGAATTTTTGGAAGGGAACTTCTTAACCCAATTTTGATTCTTTAGAATAAACTTTTACTCTTTTAATATGTCGTTCTCTGAATATGTGCGAATAACCTCTGATTGTTTTACACTTAATATCCACTTATATTTGGTGTATTCGTTTGTCATGCATAATTATGTAATTGATTTATCCTTAATCCAAGGATACCGTCTTTGTAAGGGACATCGTCACAATCTCCTTTCATTGAGGCATATTTCGTTTTATAAACAACTTTCTTTTATACATTGTATAAACCCCTTTGAATTTTACTTTTATACAAATGGAATACTTTTCTACAATGAATTTTACTAAACGAAAAAAAGGAATGTTTCTTTTAACGTACGCGGTGACAGCGGCCTCTTCCGCCGCCGTGAGTATTATTTGATCTTTGGCTTCCTCAACAAGCCGTAATGTTTTTAAAATGAAATAAATTCCATGTACTGTTTTTTGTATTTTGGTATTAAAAATGGTTTTGATAAAGGATTATATTTTGTCAATATATTTAAATGACATATTGTGATTGAAATGTGGAAATGTTATCATTCCTTTATATTGGTTTTATGTGTTATAATTTTATAATGGTACTTGGACATTTTACGGGTGGTTACGTGATAAACCATATGACGGGTGGTGTCGTGAATACCAGGATGGGTGGTTACGTTATAACCTCCAATGAATTGGGTATGGAAGTCGGTCGTATGGCTATTCCATTAAGTATGTATGGAAGTTGGCTGTATGGCTATTCCATTAAGTGATATGTGTGGAAGTCGATCGTATGGTTATTCCACTTAAGAGTGTTTATGTCCCAAGTTACCTTTATATGTTATGTGTTCTTTATATGGGTTTTATGATAATCTTTTGATTAGAAAAGGGTATGTAATGATATTTTATTCAGTGAAGAGTTTTTACTACTTCATAAAGGTGAAGGTATTACTTTGATAAAGTATACATGGTTTACTTGTTGTTTTAAGAACTAACAGTTTTCATTCTTTGTGTATCCCTTACTGAGATTTTTATGCTCACCCCAAGATTTTTTGAAATGTTTTTTTTCACAAAACATAATGTGGAATTGGGTCAAGGATGGGATCAATGGAATGTCATGCTATCTAAAACATAGAACTATACATGTTTCTTTTTAAGAGTTTTTATTTTATGGAAACTTAGTAGAAGTTTCTACTTTGTAATCTTTTGAGATGTAATAGTTATGATCTAATTCTTTAAAACTCTAAACCTGAAAAAATAATCAATGTGTAATCTTGTAATAACTCATGATTAAGTAAGGTTGAGGGTTGGGGCCTTATAGTTTATATAAATATAGTTTACAAGGTTTGTACTAATCATCATCTAATACCAACTGTAACACCTCGACCCTAGAATCCAGAAGCCAGTGCATTATTTAAAAAATTTTCTGATTAAAATAAATCATGTCCCAAAGGACCGATCAGTTTAGTAGTCTTGGAAAAAATATACATAAATAAGTTCAACAATACAACTTGGAAATAAAAACAAAAATTAATTATTCCATTAGAAACATCCAAGATTCCTAGATTATGCCTATAAGTCACTCATAAATAACTTATTCATATCTGGGGAAAATGAATCCTATGAAATGGTTGAGCTCAAATGATCATTAAGAGAGTGAAATACAATGGAAGATAACATAAACATTAGTCAAGGTGAATAATTCAAAACACATTCCTTTACCAATAATTTGAATGCACACTTTATGGCAAGAATATGAGCTGAGTAAATAATGAAATAATAAAACATAGACATGGTTATTCTAATTGTAAAATAACCACATGATATATCAATATCTAACCTCATAATTCTGGAATGTATAATTTTGGACATCATAACCACATAATCAAGGCCTCGTTCCAAGACTACAAATAATACTTTGTCAATGCCTTATGCCAAGACACTAGTTTGTCTCATTAGACCTACTGATGCATCGAGGAGCTATATCGGGCTCCACCCATGACTTACTAAGTCCAATTAATTCGTTATATGAAAATTTTTAAACATAACATAAACATTCGTATCAAAACTATCATACAAAATTACAATGATTTATCCATAAACCATGAATGGTATAAAAAAACACATCCATAGTCAAACATATCACTAAACCTTCAATACAGTATGAATTATTTGTATCAATACAAACCAACCTTGATCAAGAATAATATCCCGTAAAGGATGTCGAAATAGCTGGAAATTATTAGTAAAAATCATTGAGAGAAATATCTCTTTTGATGAAAACTTTTAAAAGTATCATTGTTTATCAAGAAGTTGTTTAAAATTGATTTTTGAATCAAAGTGTCCCATACAACATTGAAACTTTTTAAAGGAATTATAATTTTAAAACATTAATTTCTATATAAATATATCCTTAAAACCATTTTTAAATCATGGAAATTAGTGAGATTAATTTAGAAGAATAAATATTAAAAACATTTAAAATAATATTAGAGTTAGATTTTCTAACCAAAAGAGAGATACTTGAATAAAAATAATTGAGGTAATAAAAACATTATTATATCATGAGAATAAATTAATTCATGGTATACAATGTCAATGTACATTATATAGTCCATATAAACGTGAATTGACATATAACAACAAAGAAGTCTCAATAGAATGTAAATTGAGATGAAATCCATTTTAATGACAGTATAATAAGGTTAAGGATAACTCAACGACATAATTATGTGTGAAAAATATAAATAAACTCAATATGATTGGATATTCACTGAAATTCAATCATAGGAAATTCAAACATATTCTTGTAAAAACAACACCAATGACTTGAACTTTTATCTCAGTGAATGTAAATTGAGTTAAGATTACTCTTACCATGTTCAAATCAATGACATGAGAAATTATCAATGGAGTGATTATGCGTATCAAATGTATATCCACAAAAATGGGAGTGGAAATTAAAACATAAATAATAAATAACTATAACACACATAATCTTGGAGTAAAATAATGAATGAAGTATTCGTAAAGCCCAAAGAGTGGAAATCAAAATTAGAAATTCCCTTTATAATTTGGTGACATACAAAACATAAACCCCATGAAATAAGGATCATCCAATGAAGATGTAAATACCTATAAATTAATATATATTACATATGGAATAAAATCATGGTCAGTATATTCAAAACAAAAAATGAAATAGAAGTAATATAGCATGAATCTCACGAAAATAAGAGGTGAGATGAAAACCATGTTGTAATCAATTGAGTCATATGAACAAAAGTTAATAACCACAAAATGAATTGTAGAATACCATAAATATAAATATAATACTGATAATATATATCAAATGGAATTACACAATACAACACATGAAATAAATAAGTGGCGAACAATGGAAATATCACGGAATAAATAGTGGGATAAGAAACCCCTTAACTCAAGTCTAATTTGTCTTATATGTTCCTTTTTATTCATGAATAATAAACATAAGTTAATTTCAAATTTATTAAGAAAATTTTTCATGTTTATTATTCCTTATATATCACAATTTAACTTGCTATAACAATAAGATAATTATTTGAGTCCATATTGGACATTTGATTGATGTTCAGAACTTGAGTAAAAAATAAACGTGTTATAATTACAATTATACGATGTGGCCAAAATTACATTATCTCCAGAAAGATATAAATGATTTTTATATAATATATATATATATATATTATTCAGTATATATATGTATTTATAATAGTATATAACATTTTGAGAAAAGAAATGAAATGCACTATTCATGGAGACGGTAAACTATACATACGCATGAACGCTAATTTCATTTAAATTGTGTATTTTAATGAAATTAAAACATAATTATACAAAGATTTATTATAATTATAGTATTATAGTATTATATAATATTATTAAATACATCTTTTATACATCCCACATAAGGTATTAATGAGTTATATCACTTTGAGGGGGCGGTAGTCCGCACATCCTAAAATGAAATTATCGCGTTTACCCAAAATGGAAACCATAAAGGTATGCTATAAATTTAAAATAAAAAAGAATAAAGAAAACATAGACATAATATATATCATATATAAATATATTTTTATCTTAATGACCACCATGAGAGTCAGTAGGAGATAATTGAACAATCATCATTTTGGGAGGCGTTAGTTTTCCTTCCCCAAAAACTGTGTCTTCTTTACCCATTAGTTGGTGGTTTCTGGATGTTTAGTTAGAATAATTCACAAAAAATAAATCTGGAATATTTAAGATACTATTTTTTTATAAATTAAGGAAATAAAAAGATTTTATGGGTTGGACAAGTAAGTTAAAATAAAATAATTTAAGAGAAACTGATACCTTTAATTTGGGTAACTCTCTTTGTTTTGAACCAAATGAACTACTTGAAGGGACTTATTCTAAATGTAAGGCTTCTAGGTGAAAGATAGGGATCATTGGAGCTTATTTGAGAAGGGTTTGGAAGGGAAAAGGTGCATGAGAGGTGTGAGGAATGGGTTAGAAGTGGTGTCCTTTTATAAGGGAGAGAAGAACCTCTTTTGGAATGTTTGAAAATTTTATTTTATTTTAAACATATATTTGGTTTCAAAAGGTCCAAAACTCATTAAATTCAAATATAAGATGACTCTTGTTTGAAATAAAATCAGACAATAATAATTGTACAAGTTTTGGATATAGTTTTAATATTAATAATATTATTTATTTAAATCATTTATTAATGTGGTTAATACGACCTCATTGTTGTGTTATAAATAATTTAATTTATTTGATGTTCAAAAATTTTAAAAAAACTACCATAATGTAGGAAATATTTTTATATTTACAATTAATATTAAGATTCAAAAATATGAATTATATAATCCCATGTAAAAATAAATATACTAAAGGATATTTGTTAATGTCATGTTTGTCTATACATTATGTTAATTAAAATAATGTTTCATTATAAATCTTAT
The DNA here is from genome assembly GCA_963277665.1 of Viscum album. NCBI lineage: Eukaryota > Viridiplantae > Streptophyta > Magnoliopsida > Santalales > Viscaceae > Viscum > Viscum album. The sequence goes on along the minus strand of OY728150.1, from coordinate 1,204,180,597 downwards.
GTGGCTCCATGGGGTCCAAATATCAACCAAGGATTCCCATGGTCGGCCATGACTCATCCAATAAGTTTAGGACAAGTGTTACGATAATTATTATTATTATAATATTTTTTACCATGAATTATCCTATTTACCTTTAACCTCAGTAAATAAAAGTCAAAAGTTAATATTTACAATAAAATATTTTTATCTTATTGAACTAAATTTTACTTACTAATGAAAACCATGTATGTTGTATTTTTGAAATTCAATTCACATAATTGGTAAAATTTCATTTAAATGAAGAAGTTATTTTTTTAACTACTACTATGTGGTTTTACTATTCATCCAAATTGATGTTTTTCAGGAAAATAGATAACATTAAACCTAAGATATTTTTTAAATTCCAAATTTGAAAATTGTGTCTATTTTACCAAATTAAAAACATAGAGGTTGCATTAATTAATTTAAAATTATTTTCTGTTGTCAAAACAAATAGCATGTTTTTAAGAAATAATAACTATAAAAAAATTGGCACTTGTTTATGTATGACTTCAATGTAAAATTAATTCCAATTACCATAATTGGATTAAATGGTAAAAATATAATGTAATTATACTTCCAAAATCATTCAAATGTATAATTGTACACTATAAATTACTGTGATTAAAAAAATAATTAAAATTTAATATTTTCACTTTTCACCCAAATATGAATGTTATTAGAAAAACACAAAAAATGTATCAAAACTAAAATTTTATGTAATAATTCTAAATAATAAATTTATTTTGTCAAATTTAATATATAAAAGTGTAAAATATTGGACTTAAAAAGGGTTCACCGCTAAAAGGTGGTAAATTTTAATTTTTTTAAATACTTCCTTTATCTAAAAACAATAAATTTGTTTTTATATTGTGTCTATGAAACACATAATATAGATGTTAAAATTATATAGAATATACAAAATTCAAAATTCTGTTAATACTATTCATAACTGGTTTTGAACGGCTAGTTTGTTAAGTAGTCGTGTGCTTGAACTCGGTGTTGTGTGAGGTGCAGGCTATTGAATTAATTTAAGTGTATAATGTAATACAAAACCATGGGGTGTTACAGGTTTCACTTAAAATAGATTAATGTTATTATTTATGGAGTGTTTCCTCCATAAATATGCAATGTCTACCTATATAAATTAATCAAAATTTACATGAAGGGACCTGCATAGGTTGCCTCTATATTTATATTCCTTGGTACATAACCCATTGGTCATATTCTTTTAATAAATTGTAGTATTTATTTAAAAATATCTATCCACTTATATGATTTTTCGTATAAATTTTTGGTGACATATTAATAAACCAATTACTGTAAATTGATAAAATTATTATCATTCCTATTTGGGAAATATTTTATATAAGGGGTTAGTTAAATAAAGTTCTAGTTAGACTATAAATATTTTTTACCCCATATTTTACAATTGAAATATTATTTAACTAGGCCAAAATATCATAAAAATAAGGATAAATATATGGAGAAGACTAAAATTATGAGATAATTTTCCTTGAATTATCTTGGATGACTGCTAAATAGAGTTCTATGCATAGTTTCCTTCAACACTGGTATAAGAAAATATATATATCTATGAATTTTTATGGTTATAGATAATAAATGTTGATTAAATTTCATAGATAGAACATTTTAGTAGTGTTGATCATGGGAACCCTCATATGAGAATTATATATAGCCTTTTCCTCAACATACCTTGAATTGGAAAATGTATTTTTTTTATAAGTTGAAGTGTCATTATAATAATTTTATCAACCTAAAATATATTAGGTAGATACTAGTAATTTTGTAGGCATGACTCTAGTTTAATAGTAAAATATTTATGTTAATGTGAGGGTTATCCAATTTTAGTAGTTACCATTGTTATAGAAACTAGTAGACTTTAAAACTGAACTTTTTGGAATGTCAAGTTTCATTAAAATATCATTTGAGTTGAATAATAAAATTTTATGATGAAATGATTCCCTATAGAGGTGGTTAGTTAGTTAGGAAGTAGAACCTTGAGGCATTATTACAATATTCATATTGAAAATGAGTTTCAAATCTCTACCCTTTGACATGGTCATTATGACTATGAAGTGAGAACTCCCATATGAGAATTCTCTTAAAGGACCAGGTCTTGGAAGTCTTATGGTTGGTATATAATTTTGTTACACCTACATTGGTTGGTTTGGACCTTATTTTTTCATGATCCATCATTATACCATATTTTTTAAAAATTTAGAGTGGTATTAGATCAATTTTTGATATTGGGTATAAGAATAAATTATGTATGATTTGCTTCTCATGTGAGAGACCATTAGGAAAGGTGGTCAGACATAGTGGACCTATTTTGAGTTTTGAATGTAAGGCTATTTGGGATACCTTTTTGAATTTAAATTTAACACAAATCTTGGTGAGGATTCATTTTTTTATCATGTGAAACCAACATGATAGGTTTTCTTGGGATTACAAATTCCTTTATATGTACAAATAATGGTTTTAATGTTGTTTCAAGACTAATTAATAGAAGGTTCTTAGATTTTTAAACATAGGCAAAATGAATCATGTTGTTTTTGAAAAGATTGCACAGTAATGCGAATCAAGATAGGATTTGATGGGATGAACTATTTGGCCACTTGGCCATGATAACCAATGGTTATGTGGTAGATGCTTAGTTTTTATATGATTCCATGAGAAAGGATGTCATTTGATAAATCATGGAACAAGAGAGGTTCCTGATTTTGAATAAGATTTCCTAGAGAGATCCAAGAATATTAAAATCAAACCTTCCATAAAACACAGATTACATGGCCATATTGATATATGACTAGTCGGAGCATGATGAAAGATTAATCTGGATGGTAAAAGAGTAATATCCACATTTTTGGGAAAGTATAGAATATACTAGTTGTGTATGGGAACCATTTTATGGGGAATGTCAATGAGAATCTTTGTTTGGGTAGAGGGTCTATGATGTTAGAGATGAAATTTGTGGGCCTGGAGACCTAGATATTTGGGTAAAATAAATGATGTTTATTGTGATTATGTCAAATTTGGAAATAAAGTGGGTTCCTCGAGATGATTGACCAATGGGTCGACTATGAAATAGAGTTTCAAGAGATTTATTGTTGAATTTGGTAAGGAAATATATAACATGGTTGATGTGAGTGTGTCTTTGAGAAGAAATATATTCACATTCATAGAATAATAGTGAACTCATATTTTAGATACCAATGTACCTAATATGATGACATTTTTTGAGGACACATAGATAGAATCATTTATTCACTAATCTATATTAATATATTTTTTGGTTTAATGAATTAAATCCATGGTATTTTTTCTTGAAGAGAAGTTTGAAAGTTAATATAGATATTGGGGAGTTCACCACTTGGCATTTGATTATGGTGGACCTTTTTATAATTTGAAAATTGTATAATTCCATGGGAACCATATTTAAAAGGCAGAAAAGGGTAAGAAGTGATATTTAAATTTTCTCTCTAGGGTGAGTGGGATCCTAAAAATAGTAGGCATTATTTCCATGGATGCATCGGTCATTTGATGTTGCAATTACGAATTGATATATTTTTTATTAAGGAATATATTATATTAAGGTGGGAAGTAGAATTATGGTCACTGTTGGGAGTCCTTCATGTAAGAAGGGTTTTGGGATTTTGATACGAGTCATTTGATGGTTTCTTTGTATATCTTATACAAAATGATAAATGGAACAATGCATAATTATATTTCCTGGTAAATTTCATTCAAAAGTTCTAATACATGCTTTGGTAGAGTCTATATGTGGGAAACATGTCAGATGACTTGTAATTATCTAATGGTATTGGACTAGGTATATGCTAGTTCTTATGTTATAGAATGGTGACATAGATAAATAGTATATGGTTTAGCTATGATTTCTCTCTAAATGTTGAGTACATCCATCATTGTTTTTTCTTGTAGAAATATCTATATTTTTTGGGATAAAGGATTTAGAATCAGGTTATTTTGTCACATCATATGATGATGCCAGGTGTTTACAAAAGTATTCAACCAGATGTAAGAACCTGGTTCTTATTTTTGAGGTATGGGCTTCTTCTTTTCTCTTTTCCTTGAGTTTTGTTTTTCAAAAAATAAGGAAAATGGGGAAACATCCTAATTTTTAGAAGTACATGTCGTGTACTTTTCCACAGACCGTGTACTTTTGGCTGTGCGGAATGTGTCCACATGGCGTGTGGCCATGTCGGCGATGAAGGGTGTAGAACCTAACTACACGCCGTGTAGTGGTCCTTTACATGCCGTGTAGTCAGTTGGGAGGAGAATAGTAAGGCAGTGGCCAGCTGTATGACCGAACACGTCATGTACCCAAGAAGACACACCATGTAGTCATGTCAGCAGATTAATAGTGCCACGCTGGCGGGATACTGTTGGAGGAATATTTAAAAAATTGGAAGTACACACCGTGTATTTGGAAATACACGATGTGTACTTTTTTTTGCTTAAAATGGGTAGTAGCCTCCCATGTTCACATGAATGGCTTAGAACCGGAGGAAGGAGCGAGAGAGGAGGCTGGAGCATTAGTGATCCGCTGAGCGCACGCCGGGAATCCGTTTTCTGCACCGTCGATCTCCCTAGAACCGTGTGGGTGAGTTCTCCCTTCTCCTAGTGTAGTTATTGCCAATTATTCATCTAAGGGGAGTTATTTGGGTTTGAAAAAGTTTTCTTTCACCGCAGATCTACCTTTTTCTAGGATGATTTGTGGAACGTTATTCGAGTATACTGATCAGGGGAGTTTAATGTAGGTGGCTTGGTGTTTAATTTCCAACTGTTGTGCGTTTTTGTGTACCGTTGTGCCACAAACCCATGTTGGGGTGTTGTGTGGCTGAGGCCATGGCTATTTTAAATACCTAGAGTTGAGTAGGTAATTAATTGTGATAATAAGGCTGCTGTTTGGGATCGTTTCTTGGATCCAGGATACATGAGGGTATGCCTTTATAACCATGATTGTATAATTTCCTAGAGAATAATTTCTGGTCCCTAATCGTTTACATGTTGGGCATGGCCCGGTGACCTGTTTAGCCTAAGGTCATAGTTGTGATCAGCCTATGGGCACTGCACTATGTAGCCTATGGAAAACTTCTTCCTTGCCTGTGGGTAGTGGATTCGGTGCCTATGGGTGAAACTTCTTACACCCGTGGGAAATATTTGTATGCCTGTGGGTAGATTCTTGTGGTTGGATTCACTTTACCTGAGGGTAGGGGTTTACGTGTTTGAGGACATTGGATGATTACTTGGAATACTCATTATGGTGATATTTTAGATTAAATTATTAAATGGATATTAAAATGGAAATATAACTATTTAATTTAGTTATTTTTCAGTACTTCTTACTTTATTAAATTTTACTACTGCACACTGTTGTTTCATGTTTACACACAGTTGGGCATGAGCCTTTTGTGGGTGCTTACTGGGATTTATTTCTCACACACTATTTGGGTCAGTCTTTTTGTCCCAAACAGATTATGTTTCTGCAGGTTTGAATAAGGGAAAGGGTCCCTCTATAGGCACTTGATTGCTGCTAAGGAGTAGGAGAGCATGGGACCGAGCTTAGGCTCACGATGCTACAGGTTTCTTTGTTCTGTTTTGTTATACTCTATATTTTATTTCACTACTATGTAACATGTTATAGCTATTTTCCTAGAACTTGATACATGTTGCATCATATTTATATAAATGTTTGATTATTATTTACTGCAATTGTTATATTAAATGTGTATAGTTTATTACCTCTGCTGGTGTTGTGTTCTTTTTATTTTATTCCACAGTGCTAAACCTTGACAAATGATGGCATAGTTTCCCAACTATCAGACCTGGGCTCTCGCTGCTAGTCGGCAGCCTCTGGCGTTTGGAGAAATCTGTTTGAGGTCACGTGGTGAACCGGGTTTGGGGAACTCTTTTAGTGGCACCCAGAATTGGGACATTACAAAGTTGTATCAGAGGAGTTATTTTCTTTGACTTACTATTCGGAGCCTTAGTCAAGGATATGTCGAGAATGGTAGTTGGTAATAAGTTTTGCTCGGGTGTAGCTAACCCGTGTACAAGGAAAATACAATTTACCTAGTGTTGCAATTTTTCTGATTATTCAAATTTTATTGTTGAACTGGTTTTCACCAAAGGGTGAAACACTTTTATTGTGATGTTTATATTTGATTCATGGGTTCTATTTAGTTGAAACCCAATGAGATTAGGGTATTCCATCTCATGCATCATTTAAGAACAAGCTAGGAATCACATGCCATGCATAGTTTCAATTCCATGTAGGTGAATTTAAAATTGCATGATGTTGTGATAGTTGTTGTTCTAGAAAAGCAAGATGGTGTGATAGCTGCTTGATAAATGCCTGCTATGTGATAGGGTATTGTTTTATAATCTTATCAAAAGAATGGATGCCGAACTTTTTTTTGGGGAGTATGGGACCTCACTGACCGAAATTTGGTGGATCATTGGCTGGTTATCCGGTTAAAACACAAAAAGATGTCAAACTTTTATTCGTGGGGAGTATGGGCCCTCATTGATCGGAATTTGACCCTTAGGTGTTGTTTTCAGTATTTTTTGGGTTCTGGGGATGTTTCTGAGGTATAATGCATAGAAAACCTAGTATACAAGCCATGTAGTACTTTAAACATGCAGTGTATGGTCTTCTGTTTAGGGAAGAAAAGAAAACTTTTTAAGTACACGCCGTGTACCCGAAGTACCCGCCGTGTAGTTTCTTCTCATGTCACAAACCAAGTGGGTGGAGACATGGAGAAGGAAGATCTTGGGGCGAACACGCCGAGTACCAGATTTACAAACCGTGTGGTGTTGACCCGGAGTCCGCCCGTGTATCCAACAACACGGACGGAAGTGACATTAAGACATACAGGACGATTCCACTATAGAACACGCCGTGTAGTCTTACCTAGGGACCAGGCTGTGTAACTAACAACACGGGTCGGTGTAATCACTTTGTGTACATGCCATGTCTATATGGAACATGCAGTGTCATGGGAGCTATGTATTCGGTCGTGTAACTAAAAACACAGGTTGATAGAGCACTTCCAGAACACGCTGTGTACCTGTGGGACATGCCCTGAAGTCTTGTCCGAGGACAGACTGTGTATACTTAGCCATGTGGCTGGAAAACAGGGTAGTTTACATTCCGTGTGCAAGTGTGACACAACGTGTTGTTCATGCCGAGTAGTCAGCCATGTCACAAACGACACGAGAAGATGTAAAATTACACTATACACACTGTGTAGTTTTGTTCAAAGGGAGTCGTGTAGCTTAGCCGTGTAGAAGGACCCGGGAAGGGGAAGATAAGTCAGGTACATTCCATGTAGTCATTATACATGCTGTGTATTCTTGTTTTTCAAATCTTGAACTGCCTTCCTCCTCTTGTTCCCTTTATGGTTCCTTCACTTTCAACTATGATAATCTAGAATCTAAGGTGTGTTTTTGACCTTGTAGTGTCATGCCGCCTAGACGATCACGTGTTGTTCGCCAGAAGAGCGACAACGATTATACTCTAGAGATGGTGGGCCATGGGATACTAGTGGATCCTCTAGCAGAGATAGATACGATGCGAGCTGTTATACCGGACACAGGTACAAATGCGCAGTTCTGTGAAGGCTTTATGCAGTTCATGCAAACCTTTCATGGGGCACCACAGGCTGCCAAATCTATGGCTGAGCTGACACGTACTTTCTAGCAGCATCATCCGCCGACATTCTCAGGGGATGGCGGACCGTAGGCTGTGGAGTCTTGGCTGGGGTTGATGCAGACTATTTTTGAAAATCTTGACATACCTCCATGGCAGAGGGTCAAACCCGCAACGTATATGTTGCGTGATTCCGCCAAGAGGTGGTGGGATGTTACCACCCAGTCAGAGCATCACAAAGACATGGCATGAAGAAGATTTTCCTGAAATATTATATGAATTCTTCTTTCTAAAGATGCCGAGGGAAGATAGAGCTCGAGAGATCATGAACCTACAGCAGGGCCCTATGTTGGTGATGAATTATTCTGCTTGTTTCACCGAGCTTCAACGTTTTGCACCCGTTCTGGTGGGCGATGAGACGCTGAGAGCCAGATGCTTTGAGGATGGTCTCCTATATGACATCTAAGTGCTGTTGAATGTTTTGAGGTTTCCTTATGTACATTCTATTGTGAATCAGGCGCTGATTACAGATAGGAACCTGCGAGAAGCTAGTGGTGTGGGCCAGGGTGTTTCAGCACCAGTTTTTGGTACTATCTCTTCTGGTAAGAGTAAGAGACATATGGACTTCTCTCAGGGTGGTAGTACCAGCCAGAAGAATGTTTCAGGTGGCCATTTCATGTGCTACCAGTGCGGTAAGGTGGGGAACAGGAGGCCACAATGTCCATGAGTCACGGTGGAGTGTTGAGCATATGATAGGATGGGTCATCTGCAATGCTTCTGTACGGCGTTTCCACCGGTGACTTGTGAGAGGGGTTCTGTGCAGACTCCACATGCGGGAGAAGGACCAGCATCTTCTTACCAGTCAGGGAATTGGAATAAATCAGGGGGAGTAGGTAGAGATGGTGGTTGTGTCCGTGGAATCCAGACACCCGGATCTCAGAGGTAGCAGGGCGGGACAACTCAGGGTAGCCAGGCTATGTCAGAAGGTCGCGGCACTGGGCAGACATATGCAGTGCAACAGACCCAACATGAGCAGGATCACAGACCTTCTACAGTCAGAGGTACTATTCTAGTAACTTATGTCTTATCTTCAGAACTTTTCGATACAGGTGCTACACATAGTTTCATATATGTACCCTTTATGGAGAGCCTTGGGCTCTATGTTTCTATTTCTTCTAATATCATGATGTTAGAAACTCCGTTGGGGACAAGAATTGTAACATCCCAGGTAAATAAAGAATAAAGAATTTTCATATTTATTAATATTTACGAATTAAATATTAATTTTATTTTAAAGGGGTTGCTATGTTCGATAGCGTACCCGATACGCAACGATGAGTTTCTTTGAAACTTACGTAGCACACTAGTAATAAAATAATATTATTTTAAATGTTAGTTAACAAGTAGCTGTTCTACTGGCGGGAATGGATAGAAATAACTAAAATATGATTAGATATGTTTTTAAATGTTTTTACATTTACCCAATAAAAGATAAAGACTTAAAATACGGAAAGAGTTCAATTTTAGGACATAGATACTCTAATTTTCACTAAAGGTTCACTTATCACCTTTTAATGGTGAACCATCATTAAATATAGCTTTGATCACTCTTATACGTTATTTTGGACCAAATATAACTCTTCTCTAGAATCGGGACATCAAAATTTACTTTGTGTAAATTTTTGGTACCTTTCTGATAAAGTTCATTTTTTTATGAATAGTGTAAAATGTTGTATTTTAATTCAAAACCTCTTTTTAATCTAAATTATTTATATGATTAGATTATTATTTTAATTGGTTTTAATGTGAAATTAGAAAATATTTTTACTAGTTAATCCAATGGTGGTCATTGGAATAAATTTCACTTTGAAATTGGACTTAAACTGGTTTCAATCATTTGATACTTATTGTTTCACAAAAACACGCTATTTGTCATGACAGCGGGAATTAATTATTAAATTATTTAATTTGACTTATATGTTTTGAATTTTTTAAAATGGACTTCATTTTTTAATTCGGAATATCAAATATAGCTTAGGGTGAATTTTTGGTAATTTGCTGAAAAACTTCAATTTTTGATGAATAGTGAAACCACTATGTGGTAATCAAGCAAACTGATTTTTCAGTTAAATGAAAGTTTACCACTAATGTGTATTGAATTTTGAAAATCCGACATACATGGTTGTCATTAAGAAGTAAAATGTGGATCAATGAGATTAAAATAATTTTTTGGTGAATAGTAACTTATTAAGTTTTTAATCGCGATTAGTGGTAATTAGGGTAGTTTAAGGTATAAATAATGCTTTAATAATATGAAATGACCTAGACACATGTCCCAAACTTATTGGTTGTGTCATGGCAGACCAAGACAAGACATGGGCCAACTTGGGTACCCCATGGAGCCACTTTATTTGGAAAATGACCTTAATATATTTTTATTTAATGTTAAAGTGAAAATGACACTAACATAAACTGTTTTAATAAAATAATTTTTTAGTGGGGTTATACAAGTCCAAATTTTGATTATAAATAGTCATTGGAAAGATAAAACGATTTACTACATCATAGTATTTGTTTTATAATTTTTAGACATTAAATAAAGTAAAGTATATATGACATAATAATGATGCAGCGATGACATCATTATTTAACGATTTAAATAAAATGGAATGATAATGTAAAATCTATGAACTACACATGTAAAAAACCAATTGGATGAGTGGATTTCGAACCCTTATCACCTTATCCACGAATTATTTCAATGTGGGACCTTTTAAAACCGAAAAACATTATCAAATAAATTAATATTTCTTTACTTTCCAAAAGTGCCCCTCCTCTCCTCTTATAAAAGGCCCCCACCTCTACCTCATTTCACACACTTCTCAAGCCTTTGGCTCGGACAACCCCTGACCCATTACTCTCTTCAAATCCCTCTCCTCATCCTAGAGGATTCCCTTTGGGCAGAATCCTTTCAAAGGAAGCCTTTAGTCTCAAATCAAAAGGGAGTTACACTTTTAAAGGTAATTCATTCTCTCTTGTTCATTTGTTTTATTTTGCTTCTCCAACCCTCTAAACTCTTTTATTTACTTCTTTCGTAACAACACCAGTATCTTAAATATACTTGGATGTTTTTATAATATTTTATCTACACTCTCACACAACTACATCAAATTTTTAAAGAACATACGGTTTCCGTGGATGGCAAAATTCTGCCTCCCGAAACGATGATTGTTCAATACTCATTTAACACCTTCAAGGGTGGCCATTATGATGTCACTATTTTTATATATTATATATAATATGTTTATGTTTTCTTTAAGCTTCTTTATTTTTCATTTTTGGAATACCTTTATGGTTTCCATTATGGGTAAACACGATATCTTCATTTAAGGAAGTGCGGACTACCGCCCCCTAAAAGTGATGTGATTCGTTAATGCCAAATGTGGGACGTGTAAAGGATGGATTTAAAGTTATTATATATGATTTTATACTGGAATTATAATATACCTCTATATCATTATTATTTTTTCCATTAAAGTATGAGATAGAAATGAAAGTAGCGTTCATGCGGCTTACCGTCTCCATGAACGGTGCATTTCATTTCTTATCCCCAAATGTAGTGTACTATTAAAATTACATGTATATAATGTATATATATAATTAATGATATATCTAAATGATGAATATAATTCTGGAATTAATATATACATACCTCTCATTTAGTTTTAATTCCACTAATATGACAAAGAAATGAAAGTAGCGTTCATGCGTACGTACGGCTTACCGTCTCCATGAACGTTGCATTTCATTTCTTACCTATAAATGATTATGTAATATTATAAATACATGTATATGCTGGATATATATGATACATATTATATCCAAATCGGGAATTTCATTCTGGATATAAATAACTTTTGACCACATGAACAATATGTAATTGTAAGAAGTCAACTTTCGACTTAAGAACCAAATATTGACAAAACAAACATTATTAACTTAAATGGTTACATAATGTTTATAACATGGAAATAAGTGATATAAAAAGAATAATTAACTTTAAAAAGGTTCTTAATCAAGTATAAATTAACTCAAGTTTATTATTCAGGACGTTAAAGAACGATCGAGTCAAGTCGGACCCGAGGTAAGGGACTTCGTCTCAATCTCCTTTCATTGAGGCATATTTCGTTTTATACACAACTTTCTTTTATACGGTGTATAAACCCTTTTACTTTTACTTTTATAAAAAAGGAATCTTTTTCTACGAAGCGTTTTACTAAACGACAAAAATGAATGTTTTTTTAATGTATGCGGTGACAACGACATTTTCCGCCGCCGCGAGTATTATTTGGTCTTTGGCTTCCTCAACAAGCCGTAATGTTTTTAAAATAAAATAAATACCATATAATCTTTTATGTATTTTGGTATTGAAAATGGTTTTGATAAAGGAATCTATTATGTCAATATATTTATGATATATTGTGATTGAAATGTGGAAATGTTATCATTCCTTTATATTGCTTTTATGTTTTGTGATTTTATATTGGTACTTGGAAATTTTAACGGGTGGTTACGTTATAAACCATATGACGGGTGTAGCCGTGAATACCAGGACGGGTGGTTACGTTATAACCTCCAATGCATTGGGTATGGAAGTCAGCCGTATGGCTATTCCATTAAGTATGTATGGAAATTGGCCGTATGGCTATTCCATGAAGTGATATGTGTGGAAGTCAACCGTATGGTTATTCCACTTAAGTATGTTTATGTCCCAAGTTACCTTTATATATTCTATGTGTTCTTTATATGGTTTTTATGGTAATCCTTTGGTTACAAATAGGTAAGTAATGATACTTTATTCAGTGAAGATTTTTTTTACTACTTCATGAAGGTGAAGGTATTACTTTGATATAGTATACATGGTTTACTTGATGTTTGAAAAACTAACAATTTTCATTATTTTTGTATCCCTTACTGAGATTTTTATGCTCACCCCATTTTTTTCGAAATGTTTTTCACAGGACATAAAGTAGAATAAGGTCAAGGATGGGATCAAGGTAATTTCATGCTATCTAAAACATGGAATCTAGACATCTTTCTTTTTAAGAGTTTTTATTTTATGGAGACTTAGTATAAGTGTCTACTTTGTAATCTTTTAAGATGTAATAGTTATGTTCTAATTCTCTAAAACTCTAAACCTGAAAAGATCCTCAATGTGAATTATTCATTTAATTCAATATTAAGTAAGGTTTAAGGCTGGGGCCTTATAGTTGGTATCAGAGGACGGTTTAGACAACTTTAGGAGTTAGAAAAGTGTTAAATTATAATATGATTGAAATGATATAGCATTTACGGATTACTATGTTGCTTCGCCTAAGATATTTTTTGTGTTCAGAATGGTTTTCCGCAGAGGAAACAAAGCAGCTATGTTGGGACGACATCAGGAGGAAGACAACCTTCCAAATCAGCAACCTGAGATGGTCGGAATCGGAACTGAACAGTTTGTTGCAGTGATGGCACAATTGACTCAGGCTATAAATGGTGGTGGTATCCATGCACGAGATCAGCCAGATCAACTGCAGAGGAACATGTCAGTGGTGGAACATTTCAGGAGGCAACATCCCCCATAATTCAGAGGATCATCTGACCCTGTGCAAGCTGAAGGGTGGATTAAAGCACTGGAGAAGATTTTTGATGTCATGGGGTGTTCAGAACATCAAAAGGTTAGTCTTGCTGTTTACCGTTTTGAAGGTGAAGCTGATCAGTGGCGGTCGATGGTGAAAAATATAAGGGATAGTGATGAGATTGAGGATCTTCACTGGGATGAATTCAAAGGTATGTTTCTTGAGAAATATTTTCCTAAGGTGGTTCGTCATAGGATGAAAAAACAGTTCCTAGAATTGAGGCAGGAGGATGATTCAGTGGCTGCTTATGAAGAAATGTTCACTCGATTGGCAAGGTATGCTCCAAACTTCATACGAGATATTGATAGTAAAATAAACCGTTTTTACTCATGGTTAAAGCCAAGGTATCGAAGGGCTTTAGCTTCTCGTGAGTTCAAAAGTTATGAAAAACTTGTTCGATGTGCGGAGAAGGTGGAAATGGAGTTTGCCGATGATCAGGTGTTCTATGACAAACAACAGAATAAGAGGTCAAATTGGCAGGCAAAGGGGAAGAATTCATCAAAGAAGCAAGGGGGTAAGAAAACCAAATATCCATCATGTGAGAAGTGTGGTAAAATGCATACTGGAGAATGTTTATCCAAGTAGGGTAAGTGATTTCGGTGTGGTAAGTCTGGTCATATTGCTCGTAACTGTAAGGAAGATGATCAAGCAGGAAATGAAAAGCCAACGGTAATATGTTTTAAGTGTAATGAAATGGGTCATTATGCAAACGAGTGTCCAACGAAGAACTCAACTGGGGGAATGCAGCCAGACTAAAAGCAGAAAGGGGTGGTGAAATCCTTTGCAACAACTTCAGCAGATGTTAGGCCATCGAATGAAGTGGTATCAGCTCCAGGGAGCTCAGTTTTTTTTGAAGATTGACTTGAGGTCGGGGTACCATCAGTTGAAAGTAAAAGAAGCAGACGTTCCGAAGACTGCGTTCCGTACTAGATGTGTCCATTATGAATTTGTAGTTATGCCTTTTGGGTTAACCAATGCACCTGCTGTATTCATGGACCTTATGAATAAAATTTTCCATGAGTTCTTGGATAGGTTTGTGTTTTGAGGTTTGGGAAGAGGTTATGTGTGCCTTGTGATTCACAGTTGAAGAGAGAGTGGTTATGTAAAGCACATAGTTCTCCGTTTTCAGTTCATCCGGGCAGTACTAAGATGTATAGAGATCTGCAGGAGTATTACTAGTGGGATGGAATGAAAAGAGACATTGCTGATTTTACTGTGAAGTGTTTCACATGTCAACAGGTTAAAGCAGAGCGGAAGGGATGCTTCAGCCTTTACCAGTGCCAGAGTGGAAATGGGAAAACATATCCATGTACATTGTTGTGGGATTACCGAGGACATCTTGAGGTAATAATGCAATCTGGGTTATTGTTGATCGCTTGACCAAATCTGCTCATTTATTTTCTATACGAGATACTTTCTCTCTTGATCAACTTTCCTGTTTGTATCTTAAAGAGATAGTCAGGTTACATGGAGTTCCTCTCTCCATTGTATCGGATCGTGATCCCAGGTTTACTTCTAACTTTTGGAAAGGCCTTCAGAAGTCGTTGGGTACTGAATTAAATTTTAGTACAGCTTTTCATCTTCAATCAGATGGGCAGTCAGAACGAACAATTCAGACATTGGAGGATATGCTACGAGCTTGTTCGATGGATTATTAGGGAAGTTGGGACCAACATCTTTATTTGGTTGAATTTTCTTATAATAACAGCTTTCATTCTAGTATACAGATGGCACTATTTGAGGCATTATATGGGAAGCGGTGTCGAACTCCAGCATTTTGGAATGAAGTGGGTGAAAGGAAGCTGATGGGACCAGAATTGGTAGAAGAGATGGCAGAAAAAGTTCAGTTGATTCAGAAAACACATGAGAACAGCTCAGAGCAGGCAGAAGAGTTATGCGGATAACCGGAGAAAGGATCTATCTTTCGAGGTAGGTGATCATGTTTTTCTCAAGGTTTCTCCTTGGAAAAGTGTGATGAGATTTTGTAAGAAAGGAAAGTTGAGTCCAAGGTTCATTGGACCATACAAAATTCTGGAGAGAGTTGGATCAGTTGCATACCGAGTGGCTTTACCTCCGAGTTTATCCCAGGTACACAATGTTTTTCACGTTTCGATGTTGAGAAAGTATATGCCAGATCCATCTCATGTTTTGAGTCCAGAGGTAGTTCAGCTGGAAGAGAACCTATCTTATGAGGAACAACCGGTCCAAATTCTTGACCACAGCAAGCAAGTGTTACGGAATAAGGTGATTCACCAGGTAAAGGTTTTGTGGAAAAACCATGTGATTGAAGAGGCAACATGGAAATCTGAAAATGCTATGAGGGATAAATACCCCCACTTATTTTGATAAGTGAATAAAATTGCGAGGACGCAATTCCCAAAAGGGGGGAAGGATGTAAAATCCCAGGTAAATAAAGAATAATGAATTTTCATATTTATTAATATTTACAAATTAAATATTAATTTTATTTTAAAGGGGTTGCTATGTTCGATAGCGTACCCGATACGCAACGATGAGTTTCTTTGAAACTTACGTAGCACACTAGTAATAAAATAATATTATTTTAAATGATAGTTAACAAGTAGCCATTGTACTGGCGGGAATGGATAGAAATAACTAAAATATTATTAGATATGTTTTTAAATGTTTTTACATTTACCCAATAAAAGATAAAGGCTTAAAATACAGAAAGAGTTCAATTTTAGGGCATATATACTCTAATTTTCACTAAAGGTTCACTTATCACTTTTTTATGGTGAACCGTCATTAAATATAGTTTTGATCACTCTTATACTTTATTTTGGACCAAATATAACTCTTCTTTAGAATCGGGACATCAAAATTTACTTTGTGTAAATTTTTGGTACCTTTCTGATAAAGTTCATTTTTTTATGAATAGAGTAAAATGTTGTATTTTAATTCAAAACCTCTTTTTAATCTAAATTATTTATATGATTAGATTATTATTTTAATTGGTTTTAATGTGAAATTAGAAAATATTTTTACCAGTTAATCCAATGGTGGTCATTGGAATCAATTTCACTTTGAAATTGGACTTAAACTGGTGTCAATCTTTTGATACTTATTGTTTCACAAAAACACGCTATTTGCCATGACAGTGGGAATTAATTATTAAATTAATTAATTTGACTTATATGTTTTGAATTTTGTAAAATGGACTTCATTTTTTAATTCGGAATATCAAATATAGCTTAGGGTGAATTTTTGGTAATTTGCTGAAAAACTTCAATTTTTGATGAATAGTGAAACCACTAAGTGGTAATCAAGCAAACTGATTTTTCAGTTAAATGAATGTTTACCACTAATGTGTATTGAATTTTGAAAATCCAACATACATGGTTGTCATTAAGAAGTAAAATGTGGTTCAATGAGATTAAAATATTTTTTTTGGTGAATAGTAACTTATTAAGTTTTTATTCGCGATTAGTGGTAATTAGGGTAGTTTAAGGTATAAATAATGCTTTAATAATATGAAATGACCTAGACACATGTCCCAACCGTATTGGTTGTGACAGGGCCGACCAAGACAAGCCATGGGCCAACTTGGGGACCCCATGGAGCCACTTTAGTTGGAAAATGACATTAATATATTTTTATTTAATGTTAAAGTGAAAATGACAGTAACATAAATTGTTTTACTAAAATAATTTTTGAGTGGGGTTATACATGTCCAAATTTTGATTATAAATAGTCATTGGAAATATAAAAAGATTTCCTACATCATAGTAGTTTTTTTATAATTTTTAGACATTAAATAAATTAAATTATATATGACATAATAATGATGCAGCGATGACATCATTATTTAACGATTTAAATAAAATGGAAAGATAATGTAAAATATATGAACTACACATGTCCAAAAACCAATTGGATGAGTGGATTTCGAACTCTTATCACCTTATCCACGAATTATTTAAATGTGGGACCTTTTAAAACCGAAACACATTTTCAAATAAAGTAATATTTCTTTACTTTCCAAAAGTACCCCTCCTCTCCTCTTATAAAAGGCCCCCACCTCTACCTCATTTCACAAACTTCTCAAGCCTTTGGCTCGGCCAACACCTGCCCAATTACTCTCTCCACATCCCTCTCCTCATCCTAGAGGATTCCCTTTGGGAACAATCCTTTCAAAGGAAGCCTTTAGTCTCAAATCAAAAGGGAGTTACACTTTTAAAGGTAATTCATTCTCTCTTGTTCATTTGTTTTATTTTGATTCTCAAACCCTCTAAACTCTTTTATTTACTTCTTTTGTAACAACACAAGTATATTCAATATACTAGGATTTTGTTATAATATTTTAGCTACACTCTCACACAACTACATCAAATGGTTAAAGAACATACGGTTTCCGTGGATGGCGAAATTCTGCCACCCGAAACGATGATTGTTCAATACTCATTTAACACCTTCAAGGGTGGACATTATGATGTCACTATTTTTATATATGATATATAATATGTTTATGTTTTCTTTAAGATTCTGTATTTTTCATTCTTGGCATACCTTTATGGTTTCCATTATGGGTAAACACGATATCTTCATTTAAAGAAGTGCGGACTACCGCCCCCTAAAAGTGATGTGATTCGTTAATGCCATATGTGGGACGTGTAAAGGATGGATTTAAAGTTATTATATATGATGTTATACTGGAATTATAACATACCTCTATATCATTATTATTTCTTTCCATTAATGTATGAGATAGAAATGAAAGTAGCGTTCATGCGGCTTACCGTCTCCATGAACGGTGTATTTCATTTCTTATCCCCAAATGTAATGTACTATTAAAATTACATGTATATAATGTATATATATAATTAATGATATATCTAAATGATGAATATAATTCTGGAATTAAAATATACATACCTCTCATTTAGTTTTAATTCTACTATTATGACAAAGAAATGAAAGTAACGTTCATGCGTACGTACGGCTTACCGTCTCCATGAACGGTGCATTTCATTTATTACCTCTAAATGATTATGTAATATTTTAAATACATGTATATGATGTATATATATGATACATATTATATCCAAATCGGGAATTTCATTCTGGATATAAAGAACTTTTGACCACATGAACAACATGTAATTGTAAGAAGTCAACTTTCGACTTAAGAACCAAATATTGACAAAACAAACATTATTAACTTAAATGGTTACATAATGTTTATAACATGGAAATAAGTGATATAAAAAGAATAATGAACTTTAAAAAGGTTCTTAATCAAGTATAGATTAACTCAAGTTTATTATTCAGGACGTTAAAGAACGATCGAGTCAAGTCGGACCCGAGGTAAGGGACTTCGTCTCAATCTCCTTTCATTGAGGCATATTTCGTTTAATACACAACTTTATTTTATACGGTGTATAAACCCTTTTACTTTTACTTTTATACAAAAGGAATCTTTTTCTACGAAGCGTTTTACTAAATGACAAAAAGGAATGTTTTTTTAACGTACGCGGTGACAACGACATTTTCCGCCGCCGCGAGTATTATTTGGTCATTGGCTTCCTCAACAAACCGTAATGTTTTTAAAATAAAATAAATACCATATACTCTTTTATGTATTTTGGTATTGAAAATGGTTTTGATAAAGGATTCTATTATGTCAATATATTTTTGATATATTGTGATTGAAATGTGGAAATGTTATCATTCCTTTATATTGCTTTTATGTTTTGTGATTTTATATTGGTACTTGGACATTTTAACGGGTGGTTACGTTATAAACCATATGACAGGTGGTACCGTGAATACCAAGACGGGTGGTTACGTTATAACCTCCAATGCAATGGGTATGGAAGTCGGACGTATGGCTATTCCATTAAGTATGTATGGAAATTGGACGTATGGCTATTCTATTAAGTGATATGTGTGGAAGTCAACCGTATGGTTATTCCACTTAAGTATGTTTATGTCCCAAGTTACCTTTATATATTCTATGTGTTCTTTATATGGGTTTTATGGTAATCCTTTGGTTACAAATAGATAAGTAATGATACTTTATTCAGTGAAGATTTTTTTTACTACTTCATGAAGGTGAAGGTATTACTATGATATAGTATACATGGTTTACTTGATGTTTGAAAAACTAACAGTTTTCATTATTTTTGTATCCCTTACTGATCTTTTTATGCTCACCCCAAGTTTTTCGAAATGTTTTTCACAGGACTTAAAGTGGAATAAGGTCAAGGATGGGATCAAGGGAATTTCATGAAATCTAAAACATGGAATCTAGACATCTTTCTTTTTAAGAGTTTTTATTTTATGGAGACTTAGTATAAGTTTCTACTTTGTAATCTTTTAAGATGTAATAGTTATGTTCTAATTCTCTAAAACTCTAAACCTGAAAAGATTCTCAATGTGAATTATTCATTTAATTCAATATTAAGTAAGGTTTAAGGCTGGTGCCTTATAAGAATGGCTCGTGTGTATCAGATCCATGAGTGCCCCCTTGAGTTTGGTGGGTGACACATTCTTTTGGACATCTATGTATTAGAGATGACAACTTATGACGTCATTCTAGGGATGGACTGATTGGTTCCCTTTCAAGCTTTCTAGACTGCTATCGTCGCATGGTGCATTTCACGTTACCAGGGGGCAGAGAGTTTCCATACAAGGTAGAATGGGATGTTCAGGCGAGTCGAGATGAACCATAGCATCATGGGTGAGGTCGAGTCACATCCCAGATTTCGAGTTTATATCTGGTCAACCAGGGGACTTGTGAGAAGGATTTACCTCTAATGGTTGATCATTTTAGGGATGTCTTCCCAGACGACTTTTCAGGACTTCCTCTGGAACGAGAGGTGGATTTCTCTATTGATCTTGTTCCACGAGAAGAACCGGTGTCCCTTCCTCTTTATAGGATGGCCACACTTATGTTTCAGGAGCTCAAGAGGCAGCTAGAGGAGTTACAGGAAAAGGGTTTCATCTAACCCAGTACTTCTCCTTGGGGTTCGCTGGTCATCCTTGCGAAGAAGGTGGACGGTACCCTCAGGCTCTTTGTGGATTGTTGTAATTTGAACCAGTTGATGGTCAAGAACCGATATCCTTTATTGAGGATTGATGAACATTTTGATCATCTTCTTGGAGCACAAGTATTCTCGAAGGTTGACTTGAGATCAGGATATCATCAGTTGCGTGTTAGACTATAAGATATACCTCTCACCTCTTTCCGGAGCTGGTATGGTCTATACAAGTATACGGTTATGCCATTCAGACTCATGAATGTGCCAGCAGTTTTCATGGATCTGATGAATCATGTGTTCCATCCATATCTGGTCTCTTTTGTGGTAGTATTCATGGATGATATCTTGGTGTACATTCACACTCGACACAACCATTCCACCCATCTTGAGATCTTATTGAGTACAAAGAGAGAGCATCATCTATATTCTATGCTCTCAAAGTGCCACTTTTGGATGGACTAGATTCACTTCCTGAGTCATATCATCTCAGAGGCAGGAGTTGCAGTAGACCCAAAGAATGTAAGAGCAGTAGTTTCCTAGAATCTGCTTAAGAACTTGTTTGAGATATGGAGTTTCTTAGGGCTGGATGGTTACTACAGACGCTTCATACAGGACTTCTCGCGCTTAGCAGTGCCATTGATGGGTTTAACTAAGAAGGTTGTGATGATCATATGTTCAGAAGCTTGTGAGACAGAATTTCAAGACCTGAAGGGATGGTTGACATCAACTCCAATCCTGGTACTTCAAGAGTAGGGGAAGAGCTATACATTTTATTGAGATTCATCAGGGATTGGGCTGGGAGAAGTGTTGTTGCAGGGTGATCGAGTAGTTGCATATGGGTCTCGGTAGTTGAGGCTACATGAGAGGAATTACCCGACTCATGATCTCGAGTTGGCTATAGTTGTGCATGCGTTGCACTGTTGGAGACATTATCTCTTAGGAGAGAATTTTGTGGTTTTCACTGACCAAAAAATTCTCAAGTATATCTTTACTCAGCATGACTGGAATCTGAGGCAGCGAAGGTGGCTAGAATACCTTCAGTCCTTCAATTTTGAGCTTGACTATACATCTGGTAATGTTAATGTAGTAGCTGATGCACTAAGTAGGAAGAGTCAGATACAGGTAGTGTAGGAAGCCAGTGGTGAATATAAGATTATGGCATTGTTCTCTGAGATGAATTTGGAGGTGCATGACATTCAGGGGCAGACTGATCATTCCTCATTAGCTGTGAAATCTAACCTCGTGGATAGAATGAGGATGAGACAACTATCTGATTCAGAAGGCCTAGTTCTATGGGAGTCGGTGGCAAGTGAGAACCCTCCTCCAGGTTAGGCGATAGGAGATGAAGAGATTCTGCATTTCCATGGATGAGTATGGGTTCCAAGGGATACACTCGAGGAGCTGATGCAAGAGTTTCATGCTTCATCTTGGGAAGTTCATCCTGGGGTTACCAAAATGTACCGATACTTGAGACGTCAGTACCGGTGGCCGGGTATGAAGAGAGAAGTAGCTAGTTTTCTTACAAGGTGTTCCACCTGTCAGTAGGTGAAGGCATAATATCAGAGGCCAGCTGGACAGTTATAGAAGCTACCCATCTTGGAGTGTAAATGGGATGATTTCGCAATGGAATTCTTGACTGGGTTGTCGAGGTCACCTCGAGGTAATGATTCCATTTGGGTTGTTGTGGACAGACTCACGATGGTATCTCACTTTTTACTGATCAAAGAGTCTTTCGGTGTTGTCGAGCTCGAGAATTTGTATATCCGAGAGATCATACGTCTTCATGGGGTCCCTCATTCTATAGTTTCAGATAGGGAAGCCCATTTTAAATCTCATTTCTGGTAAAGTTTTTAGAGGGCACTGGGTACACAGGTGCTTCTGATCACGACTTACCACACTCAGACAGATGGCCAGTCAGAGCGTACGATACAGGTGCTTGAGTACATGCTACGTGCATGCGTCCAAGACATTGGGAGATCTTTGGAGAAGCATATTCCCCCAGTCGAGTTTTCCTATAATAAAAGTTTCTAGGCAACTATTGAGATGGCACCTTATGAGTCTCTATACTGTAGGCCATTCTAATCACCTTTTTGCTAGTTAGAGGAAGGTGAGGCAGCTTTACTAGGACCACATCTCATGCAGGAAACTTCTGAGTACGTCCTTTTGATTTAGAAGCGGATGGCTACCACCTAGTCTCGTCAGAAGTCTTATACTGATCACAACAAACAACCCTTGGAGTTCATGGTTGGGGATCATGTTTTATTGTGTGTTTTTCCAAGGCTGGGAACAGGCGGATCAAGAGACAGGGTTAATTTTCACCAAGGCATGTGGGGATATTTGAGATTTATGAGAGAGTTGGGCCAGTTGCCTATCAGTTGCAGTTACCACAGAGTTACCAGGCAATGCACGACGTCTTCCATATATCTCAGTTGCGCCGCTGCCGTTCAGATCCATCTCACAACTTTTAGCCAGAGGAGGTTGAGCTTGAGGTTGATGCATCCTTTGTCTAGAATCTGATTCATATCATTGATAGGAGAACAAAATTTATATGAGACCAGTCAGTTCCTCTTGTATGGGTGCTATGGTAGCATGACCGAGTGCAGGATGAAACCTGGGAGCAGGAGACCGACGTACGTGCTCTGTGGCTAGAGTTGTTCACGTCTATATCTTCACCACCATTGGAAGGGAAATTTGGGGAATAATTTCTTTATGTGGGGATGTTTGTAATAACATGGTTCTTTGTTTTGCGGTAAGGGCTTCTTGTTTTCTCCTTTCCTTATGTTTTTTTCATAAAATAATAAAAATGGTCAAAAATTATAATTTTTAAAAGTACATGCCATGTACTTTTCCACATTCCATGTACTTTTGGTCGTGTGGGATGAGTACACAGTGTGTGTGGCCATGTCGGTGATGAATGGTGTAGAACCTTACCACATGCCGTGTAGTGGTCCTTTGCACGTCGTGTAGTCAGTCGACATGCGAATAGTATGGCGGTGGGCAGCTGTGTGACCAAACTCATCGTGTACGCAAGAAGACATGTCGTGTAGTCATGTCGGCAGATGAACAGTGCCATGCTGGCAGGAAACCGCCAGAGGAACAATTAAAAAATGGGAAGTACACGCCATGTACTTGGAAATACACGTCGTGTACTTTGTTTTTTTCACTTAAAAAGGACAGTAGCCTCCCATGTTCATAGGGAAGGCTTAGAAACAGAGGAAGGAGCAGGAGAGGAGGCCGGAGCTTTGGAGATCCACCGAGTGCACGTCGGGAATCCGTTTTCGGCACCATCGATCTCCCTGGAACCATGCGAGTGAGTTCTCCCATATCTTGGTGTAGTTATTACCAATTATTGATCTAAGGGAAGTCATTTGGGTTTGAATGAGTTTCACTTCACCTCAGATCTACCTCGTTCTAGGATGATTCATGGAACATCGTTCAAGTATAATGATCAGTGGCATTTAAGGTAGGTGGCATGGTGTTTAATTTCCATTTGTTGTGCGTTTTTGTGTACCATTGTTCCACAAACCCATGTTTGGGTGTCGTGTGGCAGATTCCATGGCTATTTTAAATACCTAGAGTTGAGTAGGTAATTAATTGTGATAATAACACTGCTGTTTGGGATCGTTTCTTGGATCCAGGACCACCCCGGGGGTGCGTTCCACTATTTAGCCGTCTGGCCAGGATACCCGAGGGTATTCCTTTATATCCATGATTTTATAATTTCCTTGAGTGGAATTGCTAGTTACTGGTTGTTTACATGTTGGTCTTGGCCTGGTTACCTGTTTACCAGAGGGCAGAGTTGTGATTAGCCTGTGGGCACTATACTATGTAGCATGTGGGCAACTTCTTCCGTGCCTTTGGGCAGTTGATTCTATGCCTGTGGGTGACACTTCTTATGCCCATGGGCAATATATGTATTCTTGTGGGTAGATTCTTTTGGTTGGATTCACATTACCTGAGGGTAGGGGTTTACGTGTCTGAGGAAATTGGCAAATTACTTGGAATATTTACTGTGGTGATATTTAAGATTAAATGATTAAATGGATATTAAAATAGAAATATAACTGGTTAAGTTAGTTACTTTTCTGTACTTCTTACTTTATTACATTTTTCTATTGCACACTATTGATTCATGTTTACACACAATTGGGCACAAGACTTTGGTGGGTGCCTACTGGGATTTATTTCTCACACCCTATTTGGGTCATGGGTTTTGGCCCAAACAGATTTTTTTTCTATAGGTTTGGATAAGGTCAAGGGTCCCTATATAGGTAATTGAATACTGCTGAGTAGTAAGGGAGAACGGGACCGGGCATAGACTCGCGATGCTACCAGTTTCTTTGTTCTGTTTTGTTATACTCTGTATTGTGTTGCACTGCAATGAAACATGTTCTGTCTATTTTCATAGAACATGAGACAAGTTGCATCATATCTATATAATTGTTTGGTTATCATTTAGTGAAGTTGTTATATTAAATATGTATACTTTATTGCTTCCACAGGTGATGTATTCTTTTTATTTTATTCCACTGTGCTACACTTTGACAAATGAGGGCATAATTTCTCCACTATCAGACCTGGGCCCTCACATTTAGTTGGTAGCCTTTGGAGTTTGGGGAAATGCGCTTGAGGTCATGTGGTGAACCAGGTTCGAGGCACTCATTGAGTGGCACTCGAAATCAGGACGTTACACCAGATGTCATTCGACATTCATTTCCTCAGAAAGATAGATGTGTTCAGTGAATAACCACATCATTCACACCATTGTTTGAGACAAGTGAAAGATAATGGTTGGTAGAATATATTAAGGGAAAATAATAATCAAATATGATAAGTCAGGTTGACTACAAATGAACCGTTTTATTAAATTATAAATGTGTCAGTGTATTCATTAAAAAGCTGAGAGCATGTTTCGACAATCAATTCTGATGGGGGAAGTCCTATAACTCCAAAATTTCCATTCAATGATAGAACATATGAAGGGGAGGACCATAGGCCATTTGATGAATTATATAACATAAAGATTTGGTCTAGAGTTATATGGGCTTGGGTAAGTGTCTTCTTAGTGTTCTAAATGTAGTTACAATCATTGGATCATGCTTTATTGGATTCATTAGAATATGATTTATGTGGTACTTAGATATGTAATAGGCATTTGAAAACATTATCCAAACAATTGAATGAAAAATTCCCAACTTGGGTAGGTCTATTAGATTATTTTTATTTCTACCAAGAATTCTCAGAAATGATGTGTTTAAATTCGGGAAGGTTGTATTATTGAGTGATTTCCAAATTGAGAAATTTAGATTGAATTTTTAACTTCTTTTGGTGGATGTAAAGAACTCATAATCCCTGATTCAGAATTAAATATTTGTAGTTGGAAAATTTAAAATTATTTTTTATCGGGTTTAAGTACCTCGAGGTGTTTTTTAATCCAATATGACCAAGAAGAGTGTCCAGCTTTGAGGTCTTGGTTTTTAGAAGCAAAAGGGGAGGAACACAGTTAGTGCTAACCTTGCTCCTAAAATTGTTTCACCCAGTTGAGGTGTCATATGGTTTCTAAATTCATGCACCAGAGATCTCATAGTCATACATAAATCTATAAAAAAAAATTAAATGGGAGGTGCACATGTTACAAAAGGGTTGTCTAACCATGTACCTTCCCATGAGATGGGATGAGTCATTTAAACAGTAGCTCTACATTGGTGGTGCATGATTTTTTACACCGTGATCCTAGAAATTAATTTCCAGGTGCTTATGGATAGTATGTACACATTATTGGTGTGCAGTTAGCTAATTTCTGTGGCCAAATCATACTTCCCTTTAAATAGTGAGAATTTAAAATTTCCCATCCAACCTTTATGTCTTTTCATCCTTAATTCTCCAAAATATTCCACACAAATTTTCCACCCCCTTTTCTCTATTCCTAGGATTTTAATGGATTCCATCAATTAAGATCTAAATTTTTTCCCTTGGTTGTCTTGGATCAGCATTAATTAGACTATGATACACATTCCTTTTCATCTCATTTTCATTCACCCCATTGGATGCTAATTACAAGGGAGAACACATACCTTACTTTCAAGCCCATTTTATGTTCTTCTGGTTTATCTTATATTACTTCAAATGAAAGGAATATTTTGGATTATTGATGCACCTTTGGATTAAAGATCGTGTTCTAGTATCTTTTCCTTTAACGTTTCATTTTTTATAATTTTTTTTTGTTATATCACAACAAAAACATCTGACGCATTTCTCATAGAATCTTAAATTCTTAAAATTATATTTTTAGACAAAAAACATGATATTAATTGAACCCATTTAACATATAGAGATTTATAATAACTCATACCAAATCTCTAGGTAATGTTAGTTTGTTAATTTATTTATAATTGTTATTGATTTCAATACTATCAAACCATCCCTTGTTTGGGATGAACTTTCTACAATTTATTGGGATAAATTAATTAAATTATGTGAATTTGAAATTTTATGGAAACACACGTGTACCCCATTTCATTTATGAATAAATGATTGAATAAAATAATTAATGAATCAAATGTGTTGATTTATGACATGATTCCTTACATTTCCATTCTAAACTCTTGAAGTAAATTGACAAATGAAATGAATTATTATGAGTTGTAAATTAAATTTTATACATACTTGAATTCTATTATCACTTCTAAATGAGTTGAGTATTGTATTGAATAATGATAAATTTTGAAAAAATTTATTTTTCCTATGTAATTATGATTTTGTTTATTAATAAAATGGTATAATGGTATATATTGTTATGTGATGATTAAAGAGTTGAATGGGTGTCACTGATTTTTTATGTTATATTATTAATAGAAATAGGCATGTAATTAAAGTACTGCTGGAGTGATACTGGTATTTTGATAATGAGTTCCTTATATGGATTCATAAAATGATTAATTGTTTAAATTATGAATGGTTGTATTATTTTGGACTTGGATCTCCTCATCGATTTATTATAATTAATAGACGTGGTGTTCCATTGTATTTTTTAAGGATATGAAAATAAAGTTCAGAAAAATTTATTTAATCTATTGACATGTTGTTCTATAATATTTATTGAAATCTGGAACATGGTGCTCCTTATTTTTGAACATAGTGTTCCCCATTATTACTTGAAATTGTAGGACATAATGTCCAACATGATTTGATTTACATCAGTTAATTGACAATCATTATTAATGTTGTAAATATAATTTGAAAAACGTTTTACAAGAATTTCATTGTTTTATTCAATGGGGCTTGATTAATGTTATTTACTTGTTAAAAACTCATAGAAATCTCTCTTAGGGGGAAGAAGGTACAGTTGGCAATGTGTCCCAAGAAAAACCGGAGATCTATATTGTTATATTTACATAACTATTTATTTTTTATTATTATATTATCAGCCCCTTTAATTTTATGCTCACATATTGGATTTTCATTAAACACTATCAGAGGTGGCCTACTGAGTTGTTTTCACACACTATTCGGGGTAGCATTGGGTATACAGACATTTCCTCTAACTGAATGTTAGGACATGTCATGTGCATTATGTCGATACACTTTATGAAATATGAAATCACTTGGAGACAGGATATGATCTTCTACTTTGGCTACATAGATAGAGTTTCCTAACAAGATATTTACTAAAACTTTACCCCATGCCAATTGGCCCAATAACTTTAGTCTTCCTCCATTTATGCCAATGGATTTATATTAGTAGATATAGAGTAATATATGTTTAGTGTTGATACTATACACTATCCATCAAAAATAAATATGAATAAATTAATTATAAACAGAGTAAACTGATTATAATAACCACTGATCATCAATACTAAATGAAATGGTAATCATGCATGATGATTCAACATTATAACACAACATACATAAAACAAGTAATAGGTAAACGTTACACAAAGAAATATAAAAAATCATCAAGGTATACATCCAAAAGATTCAAAAGCAATAGTTCAGTCCTATTCTCTTAATTTCCCATGTAAAATCATAACAATAAATAACAATATAAATTACACTGATCCTGTAAACATTAGGTTTGTCTAGGTACTAATAAAGGTCTAGAAAGGGTGTAAAATATACTCAGTAGGCTACCACCAGGGGTTTCAACACTATTCGTGTACATGTAATTAAAATAAAAAAGATTGTATATATATAAAAAATATGGTAGTGTAGTAATAAAATAAATGTAACCATTTTTGTTTAGATTATTTAGGGAATCCAAACCGACCGTAACTGCTACCCCATAAGCCTGAATGCCACTAAAATGAAGTCACCATGTTTCTATATATATGTGTGTTCTTTAAATTTAGAAAAATATATATCCATATATATATATATATATACTTTCATATATGATCACTTTATATATAGGGATGTATACAACCATATATATATACACACACACATAGTTCTAGTAATGGTCAATTGTGTAACTCAAGTGTCTATGAATTATCAAAAAAGTGTCATACAGTAGTAAGCGATGCCATACCCAAGTATCATGATCATATGGGGAATCCATTCCAAGGGAATCCATTGCTGAGTGTTTTAACGTAAGGGAATTCATTCACTAGGACTCCATGTCTGATTATCATAATCATAAGGGACGTTATGCCTAAGGAGTTCATACCTGAGTATCATATTCATTAAGGACACCATGCCTATGAATTACATACCCAATTATTATAATACAAGTGATTTGATTTCCCATTTATCATATTATATTGAATTCCATTACCAAGGTCTCCATTCTAGTGAATCATGATATAAAAATTCAATTATGTATTTTAAGGGCTATGCTAATATGCATTCCATTCCATTTAATTCAAAAATATCCTTTCTTTTCTAAATGGAATATGTTCACAATTGGTTTTATACCTTTAATTTATATATATAGGATTAAGTTTTCAAGATAGTATAATACATTTTATATTTCATTAAAATATTGTATATATTGGAGAATAATGCACTATTTAACAAGAGTCAGTTAATACATATAAACCATTTAACAATACAATTTTTCCCCATATAGTGATGGTCATAAATCAACGTAAATAACATCATGTGACCCTTCCATTCCATTCACATTTATTCATTTGTAAATTTACACATCAGCTACCTCAATCAACATAATAAATCATTTAATGAAAACCCCTAATAGGTAATTTAATTAATGATCATGGATAATACAGAACGCATGTAATAGAACTCATATTAGGAGGTGGGTTTGGTTGGGGACCTTGAAATACAACCATGAAATTTGGTTTCAGGTCAAGGATTATGATATAATCTAATTAATATAATATTTAAGAATATTCACCTAGAAATCCAATCCTATGGATCGATATAATATATTATAAAAATATATGACCCTGAGGGAAAATCTGTTTAACAACTAACTTATGTTATGGATGGTCCACTCATCCAATATCGAGCCTTGATTCAATCATGAATAAAATAATAAATAATATCAAACAAATTCCTAATATTCTACCATGATGTGATGATAAATGGATATAACATTATTTTAAATTTGAACATCTATCTTATGTCCCAATACCAATATTTTTCCAATATCATCCTACCATGTTGGATTTCAACAATTTTACATTTATAGGGAAAAATAAGGATCCATTGAATGGTTGATTGAAATTCATTATTGCATAAAAACTCAACTAGATGAAGGTGTTAATCAAAAAATCCTTTAAAATACATATAAAAATATATCAACATATGATTTATTATATAAATGGATTTCTCATATTTACCATCTATCTAATGATTATTCATAGTTCAAAAACTCAACTTCATATCTATAGCGTATTAAAAACTACTTCATAATATCGTGGTAAGACGTATAACTCTATCATATATAGAATAATTTTGAACTACATGAAACCTTATCATGTTATTAATGTATATCCTATAAATTTTATACAGTGGTAAATCTTATCGGATGGAAATTAAGGGTGATAACCTCATAAGAAAATCAAGAAAACACTCATTAAATTGTTTCTATTAAGTTATTTTGTTGATTCTGATGAAAAAATCCATTATGTGGATTTTCTATTTATATTTTTTTATGTTTAATGTTTGTAAAATACTCTTATATTCATGTCCCTCAACCATAACATGCTGAAATACTAAACAACCATATGATAAATTTATAATACCTCTCCGTATTCCATACCACCAGATAGACTCTTTCAAATATCTATACAGGTTCCTTACTTCCATGATCAATAAAATATTAATAACTATGAGATTACTCTATCAAATCATTTTTTAAATTATATTTGGGTAAAAATAATAAATTTCTTCTAAACCTTATCATTCCATTATAATTAAATGTAAACATTGAAATATTTTCCACCATCTTCTGTAGTTTGGTTAATTTTCCCATGATCTGCCTCTTTTCATAAGGGATGAGATATCACCATTTCATTCTGTATGAGCAAAAATCCTATTCCATTATATAATGAATCAATAAATATTAAAAACCCTACTCCACTACAGGGCAATGTAGGAAAGCTTATAATGATAAATCCTTTATTTAATTCCTTAAAAATTTTCACATTTATATCAAGAGGAACTTTTCTCCCATTTCTGTCATCTTTGTAAGTTGATTAAATAGTAAAGAAAAATTCTCTATAAACCTTTTATATTATCTATAAAAACCTATAAAATATCATATATATGAATCGTAGTGGTTATTTTGTCCAATATTCAACATATTTAGACTTTAATGGATCCATATATATATATTTATATATATATCCTATCTTGAGATTATATGAACAAAAAATGGTAATTCATGTACCCAAAATTCACACATGGTGAATTTTTCATATTGTTTCTACCTCCAAAGGGTCAATAGCTTAATCCTCAGGTGATTTTCATTCTCTTAAATTATCATTGAGTTGTTAAAAATATCATCTATAAAGTCTACCATAAATTAATCAATAAAATATCTGAACACTTTTTAAATTAAATCAACAAAGTTAGAGAGGGAATTATTAAGAAAAAATTTCATAATAATATATTCATATTGTCTATGACCTATACGGAATACTATCGTGGCAATATCATCTTTTTTAACTCCCAATTAATCTTATCCAAAAAAATATAAATTTTGGAAAAGTATTAAACTCAATTAATTTGGTCAAATAAGTCATGAATACATGGTAGAGGATACATGATATTAATTTTGATATTTTTCAATTTCCAATAATAAATTTTGAGTCACATCAATCCACAGTTCTTCTCAAAAAAATGATAGGTTCACCCCAAGTTTCCATACATGGGTGAATGAATCCATTATCATTATTCTAAGGGAGCGTGTTTTTTAATTCGAGGAACTCAATCAGGGACATTCTATATAGATACATTGAAATAGGTGTAGCTCCTGGGAGGAGTTATATTAGGGACTCAACCTTACGATTCAGTGGAAGACTAGGAAACTCCTTTAAAGAAATCATTAAACTCCAAAAAAATAGGAATATCATTAATTTTATGTTTCTCCCAAAATAACTGATATAAAAAAAGATTTTTTATAAGATTTAATAACCAAAAAATTGTTTTAATTTACATTAGATGATTATATTTATCATTTAACAAATAATGAATTTTCGGTTGTGTTAGAAAATAAAACATGAATTCCCATACATGGAAATTGAATTTGGATTTATCTAGTAAAATCCATTCTATGTAGAGGATAACGTATAATGTAACATGAGGGAGAAAAAAATTATAGTAAGAAAATTCCCATAAAATTCGATGATATAAGAATCATAGACTTGGGATGCAATCATATTACCATTAGGAATTTTCACTACTAATTAAAATTCAATTCAATGAGGATATTAATAAAAATTTTTACATTGGTCCATAAATTTATGAATTCATATAACTTAACTCAAATTGTGTACTTTAATATTTGATCCTAACTATTACCACATAAAAATAATCAATCTATCTTCAATATCGTATATAAATAATGTCTCCTTCCTTTAATTATTTGACACCTTATGTATAACCTAGGTCTATTACTGACTTAATATATTCAATTCCTTAATGATTATTCCAAATGATATTTTGAATTTCCAAAAAAAATCACATGGGTGTGTTAATATAGGTTTATAACAAGGTTTATTTTCCTTTTACCATGTATCAATCGATTCATGTACCAATGCACTAATTTAAGAGTTATTACCCATAAGTAGAATTGTACAAGATCCAATTCCACTTGTAAAATTCAGATAGTGATTTAATTTCATAGAAACTACTAACTATATGCTTCATCAAAATTCAATGATATTTTTCTTAAACCATGACTTATCCTTAGGGTTATCACGAATTCTTTCTCTTCCTAGTTATAATGGTTAACAAATCCTAACACTAATTCTATATATAGTGAACCACATTTTTAATATATAGATATCACATATTATCATATGAATATTTATTTTATAACCTGATGATCTATGCTAAAATCATATATGTATAATATCATTCCAAACATAGAAAGATAAAAAATAATATATTAATAAACTATTTCATACCCCTCTATTATTTCATAACTAGAAACCTTCTATGCTATATCACAGAAAATACCGTTATTTATGACATGGGGAAAAAACAGATGAAAGGGTGAGCACTAATGCTTAGTAAGGTAAAATAAGTGAGATATCAATGATAACCTAATTATAAAATGAGATTAAGGTTATGAGAAAATGATAATAACATTTGAAAACCAAACCCGAAATATCAAAGATCATATTATTTAGTAATGGGAACTTACTTGTCTATTCAAAATACATAAATCATAATGGAATAAATGAACATGAGCCCTGACATAATAACATTATAAAAGAACATATTTTATTATCACACACATAAGAACATAAAATATTATATCATGGATACCCACCAAGACATTCATAACATTTTTTTTGGGATGACTACCCATTTACAGGCACTGAGCTTGGGATAACCTGTCATGTACAATATTTTGGCCTTGGTATAACCCTTATTGTACCCTTTGAGCTCATATAACATTAGTCATTACCCAATTAATTGGAGGAATAAATATTCCCCACCTTTCACATAATTAAAACCATATATTTTTTTTCCATAATATCATAAAACCATTATAATATCATAACCAGTGGAAAAAAGTGGGGTTCCTAAGCATTTCGTTAACTCATCATATTATAACCCATGGAAAAGAAATAGGATACCTAAAAATCCTGTCAACATAAACATAAGACATCTAGATAAATAATATGGTAGGTATCATTGAATCATATTACTGTTAAATATTATATAACATCAAATTATATAATCTTAGAAGTAAAATGATATTAAAATGTCAATTAAAACATTTCTTGAGGAAAATATCATTTAAACTTTGAAAAAACATTTCTAAAATATCAAAGTTCAAAAACTATTTTAGAAAAAACCTCAATTTAAAATAACCATACAAAAGTATTATGTAATTTATAAATAATTGGGTATTCATGATGGTAGTAAACACTGACCAGGTTGTACACCTTAAAATTAATATTCCATTCACATTTTTGGTAAATATTCCAAAAGGAATTGTTCAAAAAATGACAAGAATATTTTTTAGTTCATATTTTAATAATTTTTCTTGGATTAAAATGTTTTTAAATAATATTTGGCTAAATGTAAAAAAATATTTTAAAACATTTATAGAAAACCTAGAGATGTATGAAATATGATTATTGACTAATGAAAGATATAAAGATTATTTTCCATAAAAATTTTATTTTTATCTATTGAGTAAATAAAGAGAGTAAAATGAGAAAAAAAATAATTTCCAAGAATAATTACAGGATTATAAAATACATGATTTTATTGAGAGATAGATTATAATATTTCACCAATGCAATTATATACTAAAAATTCTGTATAAATATTGAGATTGTAACATAAAAACCATTCATCTTTGGTAAATTTTGAATCATAATCCGCATGGTTGAATTAAAATTATATGGGTATTTATACCCCATAATCTTAATATATGAATAATAAAATTAGTTCATTATAAATATATACACAACATAAATGAAATAAGTGGTGAATACAAATTGTGTGCTACAGAAATAAGAGTGAAACGAAAATCCATTACCTCTTTAGGGATATTTTGTATCATAAACCACTGGAAATGATAACTTAAAATGAAAATTTATATATCGTTAAAACAAGGATAATCATGATATAAAATTTAAAATATACGTTATATAATCCACAAAATTGAAAAGCCTGTTGAATAGGACATATCTCTCTCAGAAATAATAGATATTTGAAATATCTTACATCAATTCTTGACTTTATTCATACATGTACCAATATCATGTGTAAAAAATATAGGTTTATTATGCATAAATTATTGAAATATTATCAAACATAATATTCCATATATGATTTATTTAAAACTATTTATCACATATTTATTAAAAATTATTTGTCAAAATCACTATTTTTGTTATTAACTACTTTGTTTTTCTTGTACGTTTTGGTTCAGATGATTTTTTCACTTTAATATGAAAATAGTTTCATCATTTGCAATATTTTTAACCTTATTTAAAAATGATTTTTACTTATTATATATTTATTTATAGTAATCCATTAATGATTTTTATATAATATGAAATACATCATTCATGATTACATTAGGTCATACATATTCATGAATGTAGTTTCCATTTTTTCAATGGATGAAACAAATAATTTTAAATAACATATTACCAATTTGGAAAATATTTTTTGGAATATATATAAAATAAATTTATTAAATGTATCCTTATTACCATCAGTTTTGAAATAAAATGAAAAAAATTCTCCTCCCTTTACGGTGGATGTATTTCACACATTTGCACAAATTGACAATATAATTTATAAAAAAATTTAATATAAAATGAACATTGGATATTATTATTCTAGGAGGATAAATATGTCATAAAAATTATATATAATAATTAAATTTTTCTTTACCTCCATCCATGAGTGGTGGTGATGGAAAATGAATTACATCGGATTGTGAGGTGGATTTTCATCGTACACCTGATTGCTGGTTTCATTTTAAATTTGATAGAGAAAGATATAGATGTTTTTAT
This sequence comes from Viscum album, assembly GCA_963277665.1. Classification (NCBI taxonomy): domain Eukaryota; kingdom Viridiplantae; phylum Streptophyta; class Magnoliopsida; order Santalales; family Viscaceae; genus Viscum; species Viscum album. The sequence goes on along the minus strand of OY728150.1, from coordinate 1,204,145,019 downwards.
TATGTTAACATAAAAATGTCATTATATCTAAAAAATTGATAATATTATATCATTATATATGAATACTTTTGTAAGGTGGTTGAAGAAACCTAAAAAATGAATGTTTAAGAATGATACCTCTTCTTCAGATAACCGCCTTTGGTTCCCATCCAACGAATTATTAAGAGGGTATAATAATAAAAATATGTAATGTTGAAAATGAAGAGGTGAGTAAAAAATAATCTTTTTATGAAGTGTCCAAAGAAAAATTATTTGTATGATTGAAAAGGATATGTGAGGGGGTTCCCTTTTATATGTTATGGAGTTGACACACTTGATATTTTGGAAAGAAAAAATTGTAGCCTCATTTTACTAAAAAAGAATCAAAAATAGATAATTATAAAATAATATAAGATATAATGTCAAAATATGGACATATAATATGAATTTAACATGATTTTTATTTCATTCTAATCCTTAATATTTACATTTAACCCTCGATTACACCCATTTTAACCTTAAGAGCAATAATTGATTTTTTCATATTTTAATTATTAATTATATACAAAATTAAATTATAATTTAATATAATATTAATTATTTAATATAATATTTTTCAATCCATTACACATAATTCAATTCACAAAATTGGAAGAAAATTATAAAAAACTAAACCCGTAGATACAATGAAAAAACTGTTTTCCTAGGAAAATATTTATTATGAATAAGATGTTATTATCTAAATTGATCATAAATTCTAATCCAATTACCTAAATTAGATTAATATTATATTAATATAACTAATTTTACATTTATAATAATTTCAATATATATTTGTTTCTTTTAAATTATTAAAACAAAAAGAATGATCTTAAAATTAAAAAAAATTCACTATATATCGAAAAATAAATCTTTTCAAAAAAACATATAAAAATTAAATATAAGGTAATTTTGAGATTTATATTAAAAAAATAAACTTTATTTTGTAAAAGAGATTATATAATAGTTTAAAAAAATACTTTTACTTTTTCTTTCTCAAAAATAAATAAACTATTATTTCAAAAGATTTAATTTGGAGAAATATAATGAAATTACTAAAAATTTAGTAGTTTTTATCAATGTTGTTAATTTGTTTAAAAACATCATTAATATTTTAAAAAATCTTGTTATTCCAATAAAAAATCAATTTTTATTAACTATGTTATAATGGACCTGTTTAATTAACAATATTTATAGTATATTATCATATTTTAAATGTTGGTGCTTCATGTAACTCAAGTTAGTGTGGAAATTAAAATTATTTTGAAAAAAATATTCCTTATAAACAAACGTTTTTATAGTTGTGAAGAATATAATACTTTTTACACCTGCTAGTTTTTTATAAATAGACAGAAGTTATCTACATTCTTGTAGAGAAACTAATGAATCAAAATAGAAAAATATGAATGATGAGTTGAGAAGGTCAATACTATAATTGTTGTATCAAGGAATCTTAATTAGTGATAAGTATGAACACATTAATGACCTAATCTATATCTTTATCAATATATGAAAATGGTAAAAAGTCTTTTGATCATGATTTTGATGAATATTTTTGATGTATTAACATGATGAATAATAGGGATGACGTAAAAAATGTACTAGACATAAGAGTTAGTGAAAGATCATTTAGGGGTTTTCTAGAGGACCCTTTCATGATCAATTAAAAGAAAATATAAATACACTATCAGTACATGAAAATATTTTTTTGGAGTTAGATAACACTGGAAAAGGAATGTATAATGGACTCATTAGCATAAAAATATATATTTTTTAGTGAATCCAATCATTGTATTCACCTCTGTTTTCACTTTTTAATAGATAATATACAATTATACTCCCTAGTTTATACTACTATAAATACATGTTTCAAGATATTAATCAAACACAATATGTATTAGGTATCCACATTGTGAGATAACCTTAAAAAATCTCACAAGATTTTCTATTCATGATTTTTTTGCATATAGGAAATGCTGAGATAATAAGGAATTAGAGGACTGAGACCATAATTCATACTTTTGGTTAATTAAAAGTATAAATCATAAAAATAACTATTATTGATTCACCCTCCCACTCAGTTTTATCTCCAAACACCTGGAAATATCATTTAATATATTTGAATGTATTATTATTATATATATAGTGTATATTTTTTATATTTTTAATATAATATTATATCATGTGTGATACTATTCTATAAATGTAACACAAATAATATATTTATGTAACACATATATATATTATTTGTATGAATATAAGTATTTTTATGTATATGAATGTATATAGAAGACACATATTATATTAAACCAAATACATTTAAAATTTCAGTTCATTAGGATTTCATATATTACAAATTATATATATATATATTGTTGAATGTATGTATATAATTTATATATTTCTTTTATATGAATATTTATACATTTTAGCACACCCACACACAATAACATAATATAAATAAAATTTATTTTCAATTTCATGTATCTATATTATATAATAACTCTATTTTTTTTAAAATTTGTTATTATTGTTTTTTAATTATTATATAATAATCTTACATTTTACACACATGGTTATATTAAATGGGATTGTTTAATGATATATTATGTACACAGAAACAAATATATTATTCAATGTAACAATTCAATTAAAATGAAAAATTAGCATGATTTTATATTATATAAATGGGTTAAATTTGAAGATGTGATAAAATTAAATAATATATATATTATATAAATAATTTTTTTTATTCAATTAAAAAAAGTTTTAAATATGTATAAAATAGAATGTAACTACAACTTAAATACAATGATAGGAAAACATGACAATTATCCAGGTTTCTCGAAAGCTGCCGCTAAATGAGCAATGTTTCCTAGAAAACATTGTTAATTTACAACATTTTTAAAATCGCATATAATTAGACATGGTTATTAGAATCCTATCAAAATATATATGTTTTTTATAAAATCTGTTAAAAACCATCACTAATTTAATTTTTTAGTACTCACACTCTTTCTCTTCCACAACCTGGGGACATCGGTGGATGATGATGCCCAAAGTGCATACATCATTTCACCCACAACACATGGTTTGGGGAATACCTAATATTAAAATACAACATTTTTTGGGAATAAATGGATATGTGTATTCATACAACATATTTGATATGTGATAAGGGATATTACTATTCCTATTAATACTCAGAAATATGATTCTATAGTGAATTATTATATAAGAAAACAATTAATGGATGTCTTTGAATACAATAATTGTTCAAAATCAGTTTCAATTCCATGACTAAGAACCATTTTTGGGGGATAAATATTCTAATATTTTGTATATTTTGCCAATGGGAGGCTTATGTTTTACAACCAGTATCTTTTCACTGTTGAGAGGTGGTAATGATTAGAGATATTAGAACCTAGTTTCTAACTACTAGTATATATTTTGGAGAATATGAATAAATAAAGCAATGGACTCTTGATAAGTATTTATCACTACACTTTTAGGTTTAATATTTATTTCGCATCATATTTCCTACCAAAACCTTATTTATTAATCTTTTACAAAGACAATAGTCTTTCAAAGAGATGACTCACTTCTTAGGATGTCTACATAAATTATTTTTTCTCATATGTCTTGAAGACTCAAGTGATTTTCACTATTTTAATATTTCAAATCATTAAATAAAAATTATGGATGATCAAGGAGTTCACAAATGTGTAATTATATGGTAATATCTGCCTTGGTGTCTTAATTACAATTTACATATTCATTCCATCATTTTTCCTACATATATTTCCCTATATCTATTCATTTGTGGAATATTTAATGGAATTTTATTCATTATGAATTAAATTATATTGTAGATATATTTTAATACATTCATGTGTTATATTACATTGTTGTAAATTAATTTGTTTTATGATAATTTTTTTTGATGATAGTCAGTGAGAATTTATATTTAGAGGTAATGACTCCAATTATTGTGTGAAAAAATCATCAAGGGCCAATTGCCTCTAACTTATTGGAGGTATGATTGCTGAGTTCACTAAATAGTAAAATTGGATGGATAGACCTATATCAAAGTAATAGGTTGGAGTTTATACTTAGGAACATATAAATATTGGTTGGAATAGTCTTAAATTTTTTTTAATAATGAAATATAGTTTAGGTAATTATAATAGATTACATATCATTACTTATGAGAGGATAACATATATGGTAAAAAATGATATTATTGTTGACTCATGTATAATAAATTAGGTAGAAAACCATGGTTTTAAAATAATCAAACAAGAATAATGTAGAATTGACCATGAATTACATGATTTAATGATTTATTTGATTGAAATTTTATGTACTCTACTTAATCATGATTAATAAAATATAATTAAATTTCTAAATAATATACTATATTTTCAAGATCATAATACTATAATAATGATAGTGAATTTTTTTTTCCAAATACAAGTATATTTATTAATATTTTTTCCAAACCCAAAATTTAGATAATATGACCTATGTAACCTAAAATGAAGAACAAGGTAAACCAGAATGATTGAAACTTGTCACAATACGAGTCAATGTGTCTAGAACTAAGAATCCATACTCCCTAGACATAGACTATTCATAACCTTCTTTAATAACTCACCATTAACAACAAAAATGGAACTATTAAAATTGTAAGGCACTTAAAAATGTTCATTGGGATTAATGTGGTTCCAAAAATTCTAACTCCAGGATAAATATAATACATAGTTAGATGGGAAGAAACAAAAGAATACAATCACTTGACTAATTTACATGATTTTAATGATAGTCTCACTCCTAATCATAATCGAACTATTCATTATAGTCACTCAAAATCCAAAATTAAAAAAAATAAAAATCACTATCATAACATGTATAGTTCATGTGAACCCACCGAAAAATTTAAATTCAAGATTTACAATGGATAGTTAATTCCATCAGCTTCATTATCATTAAAACGTTTCTAACAACATTATCATAATCAAGGATGACTACAATGACATATGAAATGATAATACTTAACATAAAATTTCTACAAACAATGAATGTATCTATAAATCAACCTCTCAAATCATAACATCTTGAATATTTCACTCCCAATAGTTTTTGGATCGTCCCTATTATATCTTGATATGATTACAAAAAAATAAATTCAGAATCTAAACTTTCATATTTTCAAAATTGGAATATAATGTTTTTCTCACAAGTATTATAAAATTTCAGTTTAAAAATATCCGGATACCTCACAAAAATGTCATCCATGTCATAAGTTTCCATATTTTAAAAACAAATATTTTACAATGTTATTATTTCTATAATATCACATCGACAGGTCATGAATTTCCCGTTAATGTACATCAAATATTTGAACATTCAATTATCATATATAACATCAACATTTCAATTAGATTTTAAATCTCACACAACTTCTCTAGTTCTATACATCCATATTCAAAAAATCATTCTATTAATATTGGATTATTGCTGAATATGTTTCATCAATGAGTGAAAAAAATTTCATTATTTAGTGAATTTGAATCTCTCATTCATAGAAAATTGATTTAATATCATTCATTTATATTATTTACTCTAATAGATCCATCAATTAAACTAAATCCATAACTATTATCTATAATCAAAAGTACTCATTTTCATGGTTGGAAATGTTAATATTGGTTATATCCACGATATTCATTTCATGATAGTGACTCCAAAATTAACGGCAAAGCCATTGGTTCTCTTAAATGAGTTTTAATATCTTTTAAAGATAGTATCCAAAAACTATTTTAACAGAACATCCATTTTGATACAATATTATGGAATTGGTGAAACCTTGATAAAAAACAAAAACACATAATAACCTTTCAGTGTGCGTTCCCTATATTTAATAGAATAATCGAAATAGACCAATGCCAATTATGATATCTAACCATATATAAAATATAGTGTATATTAGAAATTATATAAATAATCTATATAGGACCATTACTACAAGTGTATCCTCATCATATATTATACACTATTTATAATTATAAATTTTGAATTTTTCTTCTTGAGTAGTGTTCACAGTTTTTAATTTGATCATTTTTATTCCCTCTAACACATTCAAGATATAAATATACATATTTAGGAAAATATTATAGAAATTATATCTATTTTAATCTGTATCCCGAACTTTATCATTTTCGAACCTTAATCATTTTAAATGAATCCTTCAATAAATTATATATTAACCTTTTCCAACCATCCCATCAAAGGCAGACAAATGAGTACATTATCCACATAGGAATTTATAATGAATAAAATCCCATAATAATAATCCTCTCTATATTAATAATGTCCAATATTTAACCAGAAGAATTTTAATTCCACATTGATTTCATCAAATTTCTGATCCCACTATCATGGATCTAATTCATGAAAAACAAACTCCAATTTATCATATATACTAAACGTTCAATGCTTCTTAACACAGAACCTTCTTGTTACTAAGTTTAGATGACATACTCCAAATCTACATGAATCAAAATTATCATTCTATTTAATTTTTAATGAAATAGAATATCCCTGGAATCTATGGTGCAGAACATATAAAAATATTTACATTATATTATGAGATAAAATATCGTTTAAATCCACTTCATCCTACTATTGAAATCCCTTCACAGTAGTCCATGATTTATAAAATTTCCTACCATCTACATTAACATTAGAATCGTAAATCCATTATTTCAAAAACAGGATATATTTTTCTATTATAAACTTTTTTTATACATATATAACTTTTTTTCTCCTTGAATAAACCAAAACCATCTAGAATCAAATCAGATCTACCATGGAAGGCATTGTTTTTTACTATAAGAAACATCATTCAAAATTTTTTGACCCTTTATAAGGGTCTCCTAGTTGAATATGAGAATGTAGAATCTAATTATGACACTCATATTTACACATATGTATCACAAAAGTGCCCTTAAAAACTATAATGTTACCTTTATGTATCAAATATGAATTACATAATGCCCTTTTGTAACTCCAATGTACCATTTTGAATCCTTAAAATATAAATGTAAACCTATATATAGCACATTTTATAAGGGATATACCCATACACATCCTTTTATAAAATATGAGTACCCTTACAAAATCATAGGTCTTGTGTAGGGGTAAGAATTAAATTAGAAAATATAAATTTCTCACAGAAGAGGTTTATAAAATTTAAACAAAATAAGTTTTTAAAGATATTTAATAATATTGAATGTAATAATTATCCACCTATAATAACATATCATCCTTGAGATGTGACTATAGATTTATTTAATGAAAAAATATGTCCATGGACATCAAACATCATAACCACACTCCAAAATCTCCTCATTGATTCATCCATCCAACAATAGTTTTCATAAATATTATACAATATTTTATTAAAGAAATTTATTTATTTTTTTAATGATTCAAAAAATGAGCTATTGATAAGATGTATTTGGTTCCAAATTGGTGTCCTAATAGTCTACATAATGTGTAGGGTTGGGTGTGTAACATTTATGTTTATAAAAAAGTAACACATCATGCATGGCTCAAGAATATGGATGATTTTCTAGAAATTGTGCTATGTGACAACCCATTTGGTGATCATAAATGGTACAGAAAACTATGGTACTTGTTTCCCCTAAATTATAAAATAATGATTCTCCAACATAGGTGACACTCAAAAAAATCAGTCCCCAATAGAAAATTGAAATGGTTACATCCTATAGAATTAATATTATCACTTCCTAAATTTGAGTGGTCAATAATTGTTATCAAATCATTACCATGGGAGAAATAGCGAACTTATATATCAATGATGGGATTCAAGACCATTGTACCATCTCAGGAAAAAACACAACATGATATAGATTCGATCAATAATGGATTTGACAAACTAACTCCACCCTTAGAATCTTGAACACAGTTCCATCCTCACCACCTACAAATCCCCTCTTTCATTTCAAATGGGCTCTGATAATCATATTTTTGGATGAAGTGGTTATTATTTTTTTCACCAATTTATATCATATTCTAGTATGGTTCCTTAATGGTTTTCAACATAATCTAGTTAAAATCCATAATACAATGAAGTTTATTGTCTTTTATAGGCCTAAAATTATTATCCTTGATGATATTGAAGTATCCTTCAATTTTATGATGTTGATGAATTTTATCACTGATGGTATCACAAATCATAGATGATTTTAGGTGACATTATTTCTATCTCATGTGGTTTCCTTTTGTTTTTAAGTAATTTGAATCTTCTATCATCCTAGTCTAGGTTGGATCCACTAGATTACTCCTATATCTATTTGGTCAAGATACCCTTTCAGATTTAGAGAGGATTATTGGAAAATCATTGATGTTTAAATATTATACTCTTCAATATTCTAAACCCTATATTTTCAAAATTTCTATATAGGTTGATATTTATATAGAACAATCTCAAAGAATTTTTATTATTAATGGGTAATATTAGTTCGGTTATTATGTTTTTTATGAGGATATCACAACTTATTATTGTATTTTTGATCATCATGGTTATCTGGATTCTAACTACAGACTTCCTCATTTGTCATCTATCTTAGAGTCTCAAGTGAATTACACTGGTGATCAACATCGTAGAAGGAATTGGGATTTAGAAAAATTTGTCTAATCTAGCATTAATGTGGATTATACTAGAGTGACATCAGGTGAAATTTCAGATGATGTAGGTTTTTATAAATTAGAAAATGTTAAATATGTTTCTTTGATGGAATATAATTACGTTTAGAATTCATGATAAATTGTTGGGCATGCAATTTTCTATTACAGGTAATTGGAGTTTCTATAATTTAAGTAGTAGATATTCATTAGAGGACCATCATAACTTCAATTGGATGGTATAATTGGATTTTCCCAATGAATTGGTACCATCAAATTTTTATAAGACATTTGATACACAAGGAATTAAAAAATTATCTAAAAACGAAAAAGAATACTATTGTTGATAGTGAGGGAATCATATTTATTAAGCATAAGAAATATCGACCCAAAATGAGTTTTTATAAAACTAATAGGACATTTAATATGAGGTCATGAACCAATCAAGAATTAGTGATTTTTATCTGTAAGAAAAAATTAAATGTGATTATCATAGAGGGATTCACTAATATGGAGGCATAAAAATAAAATGATTCCACATAGGGGGCATCATGTGTAGAGTTTGGTTAAAAACATTGGTCTTGAGAGCTTCTATATCACTCCAGGAAAAAATGATGGAGGAAAGGTTGATAATTTATTCTTCTATATAGGATGAAAATTGCATAAAACAGAGTCTAGTTCTAGTGGACACTAATAAGGATATGTGTGAGTGGATAAAAAAGAAAGTATATATTTCATAAGAGGATTCAATGAAAGGATGTTAAACATGGATGAGTTCATTCAATCTTGGTACAAGATGGCATATCATTTTATAGAACATTTCAAAAATAATCCATATATGAAGATAACTGGAAATCACCGAAAATGATAGTGGTAGATTAATTATAATAATTTCAATATTTCTTTTAATGATTTAGTTATATCCTATAGTGTCTTATGTTTTCTGTTTAGAACAATTTAGGTTTCAAAAAATTTCTATAAAATTTATTTAAATATAAAATATCTAATATTAGTTAGTATTTGTTTCATATTCAAAATCACCTTCTATTATGTCTATTTCTCAATTTCAAGCCCAAATAAATATTTCCCACCTTCCTCATTCCGACAGAGTGGTGAGTGGTTATAATGTTTATAGAGATACTATATAGACCTCAAACCGAATAGTCTGGAGTTACTTCATGCATTATTAAATTGGAATAAGATACAACGAATCACTTCCTGATGGACCATATAGTTTAGTATTCTTTGTAAACTAGATAAAAACATGATTCTAACATTACATTGGAGTAGACAAATTAACTCAATTTTTTTGAGAATAATGTTATTCCATCTAGTGTAACCCTACAGATCAGTCATATTAATCTTCATGTAATCTTGGGAAGAGGAAAAACATAATGGTGATCACAAATTATATGTAAGGGTTAATTTAAAAATAAACATATATAAATAAATAACCATAATAAATATTTAATGTTAATAACTGAATACTCATTCAATTATATCAATAATATGAGAAAGAAGTGAATACAATGATAATATCAATGAAAAAAAAATTCATGGAGAATAATAAATATTCAAATTTAAATATCTGAAAACACATCCCATTTAATGAATAATATGTCTATAATAATTGGATAATTCATTATCTATATGGATAAGTAAACAACAGATAACATAAATCATTTAATAAATAAACTAATTGTAATAGGTACCTAGAGATAATTTCATAGTGAAAATATATCTATAGTAATAAAATAAAAACTAAATGAAAGTAATTCATGATTATTGGATGCCATGTTTCCTAGTTACAAGATACCTTTACCATAATGTCCTTCCAAAATATGGTTTAAGAAATATTCAGTGAAACCCCACATAACAATAGTTAGCCAACTAATTTGGGCCATGAGACTACTAATGCATTGAGGGGAGGCACATAACTGAGGCCTTCCCATGATGTACCAATTGAAATAATTCCCCATGTTTCAAATAATCGATTTAATTCATAGACAATGTGACTTAACAAATGTCTTTTTCAAAAAATAATTTGTATTTATTAATATCTCTATAGATTAAAAATGACATTCAATATAGAAAATCGTATGTATAAGTGATATAGGATTTAAGTAACAAACCAATATATGATAATTAATAATAAAATTTGGTGAAAAATTAACTTACAATGTTAACATAATTGTGAACATATTATGGGATGTAATTGAATACCAAAAATAATCGGGCGAGTGAATGTCAGTACATTCCTTATTTAAAATTCTCAAAAACCATCAACAGAAAGAATAAGGTTGGTGTCAATATAAACTATACCAATTAGAGTAAAAATAATAATTTTTCATAATTTATGAATATAAATATATAAAAATATCCATAAACTCATTATTTATGAAAATATCTGTATCATTTTGTGAAATATATTTAAAATCATTTTCAATTAAAATAGAATTTAAAAACATTTCTATAAAAATATAATCCAAAACATAAAAAGGAACCTTCAAATAAATTTTGTTCATGAATGAGGGTAATTCTATATAATTAGTTGAAGTAAAATAGAATATAATTTTTTCACTGATAATTTATTAGAAAAACAACATGTTCAGAAAATGAAAATAATATTTTTTTTCACATTTTCATTAGAATCAAGATAGTAATTATTTTAAAAATTATATATTATTAATTTAAAGAAATAGTAAAAATGGGTTATATTTCATATTATAAATCATATATATATGATTAAAAGAACTTTTTATTTTTTTTAGAAAACATTGTTTTAGAGGAAAATATATTTCTGTCTAAAGGGAGAAAGGAAGTCATATTTTAATAAAACAATTATGTACTAAATAATGGAAAAATGGTATAGTTACTTCAAAATATAAATAATAAACAGATTATAATATAATTAAATGGGTTTGTTATAAAATTTAATTAAAAATTATTTCAATTTATAGATGATAGTAAAAAATCTTGATTAGACTGAGATTTTGAAATAATATTATAAAATGATTATAAAATTGACGTGAGAATTAATCATAAATAGATTATGTCTATAAAAAATAAATACTTATAAAAAATATATAAATGAATCATAATATAATAAATAGTTATTACACACATAATATAAGCATGAAATAATAAATAATGTAGAAGTTTAACCCACTAAGGGGAAATTAAGTTAACAAATCCTGTAAACCACTTTTCGTTTTGGGTGAATGCCATTTAACCTCATGTTTTGTGGTATTAAAAATTGTTGAAAACTTAAAAAATAACCATATTTAAATTTATAATATCATATAGTATCCATTTATGACATTCCATTACCTATTCATTAATAACATTTCTATTTTTTCCAGTGTTTCAGGTGTTAATTTCTTTTTTTTTCATGTGTTGTTTTCATTTTGAAATATCTGATTGATGGAAATATTATATAGTTTTATAATATCAATAATAATAATCCTAAAACAATTGTTATAATTTTACATAAATTATATTTTAAAAAATGATCATGAATAATGGTTTTGAAAAACTGAGTACGTTATAGTCAAGGAGACAGTAGGTTGTACACACACATGAGTAATGTTTGCATTTGTCAACAATCATTATGAAAATAATGTATTTAGTACATGAGAATTATATAATTATAATGATATAAAATAACAGATTACTTACTTAAATATTTAATATATGCGGTGTGGTGAGTAAAATATTTTCACATCACTTCATGAAGACGTTGGTCCAGACGCACACGGACAACGTTATCATCTTTACATGAGTGAAATGAAAAGAATGAAAAGAATGTATATTAATTATTAATAATTATAAACATGTAATGAATATTATAATTAATTAATTTATATCAAATATATTCATGATCATTATCTTTGTCACATTCCATGGGGATCATTAGGGAATGAAGAATCACATCACTTCGTGAGGTGGAAGTCTGTCGTACACATGAGAGATGTTACCAAATATTATATTGAATGGAAGGTAAAAATATTTATATGATTTAGTGACCCTATAGGGGTATATATGTTATAAATATCAAATATATTCTTTATATGCTTTATTATAACCAACTGTGAGAGGTGGAAATGAAAAAATAAACAACATCAGTTAACGAGGTGGTGTTCTGCCACACACAAGAATGAAAATTTTATAACCCATTTTATGTAAGTGGTTACAGTTTCAGGTCAAGAACATATTTAAAAAACACCATTATATTTATGATATATATTTTTTTATATTATTTCGTTTAAAAAAAATAATGGTGGTCGATAAATATGTAAAATAAAAATGCACATTGAAGAATGTTACCTCTTATTCAGATATCCTCTTCATGTCTGCACTAAATCCATTAATGTTTCTATTTTTGCTAAAATTAAGGGTTATAAGATGTTTAGATTAAATTTTAAGTGATATTTGTGTATTCCTTGGTAAAACCAAAGTAGTGTGAATGTTTTAAGAAGATTGGAGAGTGGGTGGCCTTTTATACATGGGTGCGAGGACACACTTGTAGTTTTTGTAAGGAATTGAGTGATCCAACAATTTTCATATGTAAAATGTTTACAAAATAAACCAATATACAACCTTATTGGTTAAATTATCATAATATATTCATAAAATAGTTTTTAGGAATGCGTTTAGATCATGTTAACCATAATATTTTTAGTTTAACCCCCTGTAAATCAATTTTTTCCTTAACTATTGTAATTAATTTTTCCTTCATTTAATATTTATTTTGGTAAAAACTTAATTCAACCCAATTATGCATTCTAGTTTATTTTTATTCCAAATATTGAATCCAACTTTTAATAATCAATTAAAAAATGGTAAAATTGAATTTTGATTTAATGATATAGAGGTGATGTGAACGATTGGTTTTTATGTGTAAATTTTCAAACGTTTACAATGTTTTTGTATCTAAATTCAATATAAAACTACTTAAATTGACCTAAATTGTAATAATATATATAATTGAACTATTTAAAATTTAAAACCAATTAAAAATATAATTTATATTTATAAATTATTCATATAGAAATAATGGTTTCAGTTAAAATCCATTATTTTTAAATATTATTCATAAAATAAAAATTCTTAGAAAAATCCAAAATATCACACTAAAATTATTTTCCTATTAAAATTTATTAAATAACTTTTACTTTTTCATATAATTTCTTTTCAATGAATTGAATGTAAATATTAGATTATGTTTTCCGTGCTTCACTAAACAGTCTTTTTTGATAATACAGTATTTTCTGAAAAAAAATCGTTTTATTTAAAATAATTATAATTATTTTTGTAATCAACAGATAACCAATAAATGTGTGAAATATTATTATTTTTATAAGTTAGTTAATCATATTCATAACCTGAATTTGAATACCTAGACTATAACAATCATATTAATAAATAATCATTTTTTATTATATTATCGTTCTGTAAAAATCTATCACGTATATAACACAAGATATTGAAGAAACTCTTGTTTTCATGTAACAGAAGATAAATTTGTGTTTTATTTATTCCATGATATATAATATATTTATTTTTTTAAAAAAATTTAATTTATCATGAATTATCATTATTATATATTCTTTTAAATTCTTGGGGTTTTTTGACACACATTATTGAATATGATGTTAATGTATTAAAATTTTTAGGTGTTGAATTATCTCCACCTTAAATAAATTATATCCACACAATTTAAAATAGATGTAAATAATTAGGGGTTAAATTTGTATATACCATTGTTGAAAAACCCACATTGTAAAATATTTTATAAGATATCCCCTTAATAAGAGAGAAAAGTAATTTCAATGGTCATATGGTATAACACATATATCGGTCTTTAATTAGGAGAACAATGGTGGAATGTGATGATATAGACATGGAGTAAAATAAAAAATTTGTATAAAGTGTAATTAAGTTCATCGAAAAAAATAAATTGAATTATTAGTGGAATTTTATGTTCCTCAAAGCCATAAATCCATAATTATATAAAATACCATCGATTACATATGAATAAATTTATTATGAAAATATTTTTATTTTAAAGTCATTTTATTAATATGTTTTAATGTTTTTACTACCCAATTATATATAAGAGTATAATTACTTTTCATATTTATATTTTATAAACATAATTTCATCAATTAGGTTTTCTTCAATCAATTTATAATACATCCATTTCACCATGAAATGATTTTCAAAAAAATTAATTTGTTATTCCTAAATAACTAAAATTCACTTTTAACAAAACATAATATTAATAAAAGAGAAATGATTCATTCATATTTCTATAAATATTTCAAAAAACAAATATGGTTGTCACAAGTTATTTAATATAGTAGATTATTTTGTTATCCTAAAATTTAACACCACTTGTTCTTCATTAATATTTCTTATTTTTTAAATATTGTTAAACAAAAAATAATTGAATATCTACTAGGACATCATGTAGTGTAGTGGTAAAAACTAAACCCTTATCTTTCTTTGGTC
Organism: Viscum album; assembly: GCA_963277665.1. NCBI lineage: Eukaryota > Viridiplantae > Streptophyta > Magnoliopsida > Santalales > Viscaceae > Viscum > Viscum album. The sequence continues at coordinate 1,204,129,776 of OY728150.1, read as the reverse complement.
ATGAGTTCAATCCCCACAACATTTCCAAAAATGATGGGTTTTAGCATTAAATATAGGTTATTGTTTTTTCTAATCTATATTAATATAATTCCTACAATCATACTAAAAAAATATAATGGACATCCCCGAAAAAAACAATACTTAATTATCCTTTTTGATATGGTATTCAGTAGAGCCCATTTTTTAAAAGCCTAATAATATAATTTGACTCTTATTAAAATTTTATTAATGATAACATAAATTATAATGGTTATCATCCCATTTAAGAATATGTCTATAAAATTTAAAGTATTTATTTCCCCAATATTATTTTCAATAAATCATATATTAAAAAAAAGAGTTATATTACCATAAAATTATCCCAAAATATTCATAATCTTGTGAAATTCCAACAACATAATACCTAAAATACGTGTGTAATAATTTTAACTTATTATGAATCCTAAACTAATTAAACTATAATTTTATACATAGATATTAAGTTAATGAATAAAAAATAAATCCTAAAATTTTACAAAATAGATAGATGTTTTAGGATTAATATTAACAAAATAACATTTGTAAAATATGTAATAATTTTAATTATTGAATCACAATACATAATTTCTTTAACTATTTTTTTCAACTTATATCATCCTGTGGTCAAGAGTTTACCCTATAGAAGATGAAATTGACTAGGGTAATGACTATGTTTTACAAATTTTCTATAAATAATTATAAATTCATAATTAGGTTGGGATTTATTTCCTTCCATCAAACTATTAATTTTTCCTCGACAATTGTTTTATATGTTCCCTTATTTTCCGTAGATAAATCATTTCTCCATTCCATTGAGACGGTTTCCAAGGAATCTCTTTCCAATGTTTTTTACATGATGGAAATCAATTCCTTTTCCTTATATGGTATCTACCACTTGATATCTTAGCGAATTCCATAATTATTTTATTTTAATAGTCTAGGAGTTGGTTAATGTATATGATTCTATTAATATTTTTGGAAAATTTATTAGGCAATATAAAAATATCGTTCACTTTATTCTTCCTCGCATTCGGTTTCTCACAGTCACCATATTGTTCTTTATATTCAATTTTATCATGATATCATCGATTTCCATCCATTGAATAAAACCACAAGCATAGTGATAGAATCAATAATCAGGGTGAGAAATCATATGATTATTTATAGGATGTCAAAATCATGAAATCGTTTCTTTAGTCGAAGATAACATTGGTTTAACATATTTCATTCATAGTCATTTTAACATCCCAGGAAAATAATGAATATTGAATTTTCATATTTATTAATTTATTTCAATTAAATATTAATTTTACATATAATGGGTTTCAATTTTCGATGATGTACCCGATACGCAACAATGAGTTTTTTTGAAATCTTAGGTTACACACTAATAATATAATATTATTATTTTAGAAGGTAGTTAACGTCTAGTCATTGTATTATAAGGAATGAATAGAACTAACTAAAATATGATTATTCTTGTTTGTTAAATTATTTTACATTTATCCGATAAAAGTTAGAGGCTTAAAATATGAATTAATCCAATTTTAATCATAATTTTCTTCAAAAGGTTGATTTACCACCTTTTAATGGTGAAACCTATTTAAATCATGTTTTTGTCACATTAATATGTTATATTTGAAAAAATAAAATTATTCATTATAATTCGGACATCAAAAATTACTTTGAGTAAATTTTTTATATTTTTCTGATAAAATTCTTTTTTTAATGAATAGTTAAAAATGGTGTATTTTAATTCAAATATTATTTTTTAATCTAATTTATTTATATGGTTAGATAATCTTTCTAAATAGTTTTAAAGGTTAATTAGATTATATTTTTACCATTTAATGCAATGGTGGTCATTGGATTTAATTTCACAATGAAATTAGACATAAACAAGTGTTAATCTTTTGATAGATATTTCTTCCTAAAAAAAGGAAATTAGTTTTGACAACGGGAATTAATTTTAAATTAATTAATGCAACTTCTATTTTAGTATTTTATTTAAATAGACATCATTTTTGAATTCAGAATATCAAATATATCTTAGGCTTAATTTTTTGTATTTTTCTGAAAAACAAAATTTTTTGATTAATAGTGAAACCACTAAGTAGTAGTTAAAAAACTAAATTGTTCATTTAAATGAAATTTTACCACTTCATTAAATTTAATTTTAAAAATATGAAATACATAGTCATTATTATTAAGTAAAATGTGGTTTAATAAGTTGAAAATTATTTTTGGCGAATAGTAACATTAGACTTTTATTTACCATATTTAATGGTAAATAGGGAAGTTCATTGTAAAAAGAATATTATAATAATACAAAATCACCTTAATTGTTGTCCTAACATTATTGGATTAGTCATGCCAGACCATGTACATCCTAGGGTCGTTTTTGGGACCCCATGTAGCCACTAAAGAGTGATAATGAATATTTAGATTAATTAATTTAAAGTAAAGACAAAAATGGCACAAACAAATATATTTTTATAATGTAATTTTTACATTGGGTTATATACGATATATTATTTGCTATAAATATTCATTGTAAATCTAAAACAATTTTATACATCATGGTTGTTTTTTATAATTATGAGACATCAAAGAAATAAAATTAATTATGACAAAAAAATTATACAGTATTTACCTCATTAATAAATGATTTAAATAAATAAAATTATAAATATTAAAATGACATACAAAAAATGTACAATTCTTATTATATTATCTTATTTATACCATGAGTCTTCTTATATTATACTTAAATTAGTTTTTAATCTTTATAATCTTAAAATCATTATATAATCAAATAATAGTTTCAAACTTTCATAAAGAGGCTCTCCTCCCACTTATAAAAAGCCCTCACCTCTAACCCATTCCTCAAACTTCTCAAGCCCCTTGGCTCATCCAACCCATGAACAAATAATCTATCCCAATTCCTCTCTTTCTTCTATAAGCTTTAACTTAAGAATAAGGTACTTTAAATAGACTTTTTGGTTCAAACCAATGGGAGTTACCTGAATTAAAGGTAACATTTTCTCTTCAATTATTTTCATTTATTTTACTTCTACAACCCCCTAAAATATTTTTATTCCTTTATTTTATAACAACACCAGTATCCTCAATATACTATGTTATTTTATGAGACATATTGAAACTACACTTACACACACATCCGTCTAATGGATATAGAACGTATTGTTTCTGTGGATGTGGAACTACTCAAGAAACAATGATTGTTCAAATATCTCCAACCGCCTCTCATGGTGGCCATTATGATGGAACTATATTTATATATTATATTTATTATATTTATATTTTTTATATACTTCCGTATTTCTCATTTATATCAGACCATTATGGTTTCCATTATTGGAAAACACGATAATTTTATTTTAGAAAGTGCGGACTACCACCCCCTCAATGTGATATTACTCATTAATTCCATATGTGGGACATATAAAGGATGGAGTTAATGATATTATATATTATATTATACTGGAATTATAACTTAAGTATGTATCATTATGTTTTAATTCCATTAAAATAAGAAATATAAATTAAAGTAGTGTTCATGCGTACGTCCAGATTACCGTCTCCATGAATGGTGCATTTCATTTCTTATCTCCAAATGTTATTTACTATTATAAATACATAAATATACTGGATATATGCAATATATATGATATCTATATCATGAATAAAATTTTATAGATAATTGATATTTGACCACATGAGTAATTTGGAATTATAAGATGTTTATTTTGACTCAGGTACCAAATATGGACAAAATGATTGTTATTAACTTAAATGACCTCATAATGTTTATAACATGGTAATAAGTGTTATAAATAGAATAATAAACTTTAAAATGTTCTTAAGTAAGTAGAAATTAAAGTTTTTTTATTGTTTTTTAAGAAAAATGATCAAACAAGTCTTGTCAAACACGAGGTAAGGGGTTTCATATCAAACTTTTATATTCATGTGATTTCCATTATTCTCCACTTATTTATTGAATGTGGTGTATTGTGAACTAAAATTTGATATATATTATATTTATTATCTTTATATTAATGTTATTATATGATTTAATTGGTTTTTATTATCTTTTGTTCATATGACTCATTTGATTACAATGTGGTAAGGGGCTTTCATCTCACTTCTTATTCTCGTGTGATTCATGCTATATTGCCACTATTTCATTTTGTGTGGTGTATGTACTACCAATTATTTTATTTATTTTGTAATATACATTAATTAATGGGTAATTAAATCTTCATTTTATGATCCTTCCTTTATTTGTTTAATGTTTCATATGTTTCCAAATTGTTAAGGGAACATTTCACCCTCCTCTTTTTTAAAGACTTTTTTGTTATATATTTTAATTTAAATCTTCTAAATTTTGGATATATTATTCTATATAATTAATGATGTAATTTTTGTGTCCAAGTGATGATATACACCTTTCTCTTTCATCAATTCATTTTCGTAATTTTAATGTGATGATGTGAGGCTTTCAAATTTCCTTTAGGGAACTTCTTCACCCAATTTCAATTATTTGGGTTAAACTTCTACATCAAGATTATGTCATGCTATGGATATGTTTGAATAACCTCTGATTGTTTCACACATAACATCAAATTATTGAGCGTATTTTTATTTTTCACACATTATTATGTAATTTATTTATCCTTAATCTTGGATACAGTTTTTATAAGGGATTTCATCTCATTTTATATTCCATTGAGTATTCATTGTTTTTATGCACCAATTAACACTTATGTGGTGTATATACTATCATTTTCCATATTATATCAAGAATAAATTAATTCTAAAAATATAATAAAGTAAATATTAAATGTTATTCCTTAAGTATTCACATTCAAGTGTCTTGCCTTTTATTAAAATCTATTAAACTAAAATATAGTTTTAAATGTTTTAAAGATTTATTCTTTTAAATATTTATCATTAATGTCCATATCTTCAAAATGGTTTTAATAATTTATTTATATGGACATTAATGTTTTCGGATAATAAATTATTTATAATATTCAAACTGGAGTAGGAAAATTTGATAAAAAAAGTATCTTTATTAAATGTTTTAAATGGTTTTGAAAATAGGTTGATTATAGCATTGATTATGTCAATATCATGAAATGATAAATTGTAATAGCAATGTGGAAATACTATTTATGAAATTTTTATATTTAAAATATTTTTTGTGTTATGATTTTATAATGGTACTTGGAAATTTTACTAGCGGTTACATGATAAACCAAATGATGGGTGGTGTCGTGATAAACCTGGACGGGTGGTTACGTTAAAACCTTTAATGCATTGTGTATGAATGTTGACTGTATGGCTATTCCATTAAGTGATATGTGTGGAAGTTGAATGTATAGTTTTTCCATTTATGTATTTTTGTGTCCCAAGTTACTTTTATAAGTTATGTGTTCTTTATATGGTTATTATGGAAATCTTTTGGTTACAAAAGGTAAAGCAATGATATTTTATTCAATGAGGAGTATTTACTATATCATAACGGTAAAAAGTATTAATTATGATAAAGTATTCATAGTTTATGTTTGGTTTTAAAAAAACTAATAGTTTTTCTACTTTGTTTATCCCTTACTGATATTTTAATACTCATCCCATTTTTTTGAAATGTTATTCAAAGGACATAAATTGGAATAGGATCATGGATGGATCAAGGAAAACTGATGCTGTCTAAAACATTGAACTAGAAATGAATATTTTTTTCATGAATTTTTAATCTGTTAAAAAATAGAAACTTGGTAGATGTGTCTACATGTAATATTCATGTTGTTATGTATTTTTATGACCTAATTCTCAAAATCTCTAAACTTGAAAAGATCCTCAATGTGAATTATTAACTTAATTAACGTATGTAAAATGATTACAGAAGGGTCATTTTAGTAGGTATTATAGGTTGGTTTAGATATCTTTAGATGTTAGCATGTAATTTCAACATGAGTGACATTACCATAATGGTTAGAATATTTGAATGAGTCATAGTTATTTTAGAAGTGATAAATGGTTATTACATATTGGGGTGCAAAATGAATGGTATTAGATAACCTCTGAGTATAAATTATGTTATGGTTATTTTTGAGGAATTTGTATTTTTTTTGAAATATTATGAAATTGTATAGTTTTTTAAAATGGAAAATACTCATACCGTGTGACAACCCGTTGTGTCAGACAAAGCTGTAGGAATCAATCCCACAACCAAAGTGTGATTTGGATTTATCACCTACCATTGGACAATGTGAAGTCCCTAATTATTATGTTATTATCCATTGGAATTGGATAATATTCATTATTAATGTCATAATATTTACATGTTCCAAGGTCTATAAACATTATTTTTTGTGCATTATAAAAATTGAACTTCAATTCTCATCTTAAGTGCAATTTACGTTTAAAATGAAAATTTGGGCACAATCAATCACATATTTGTGGATAAAGTTATATTAATTTTTTGAATTTAATATTTTGGGATATCATTTATCAATTATTTTCAAATATATTATCTTTTAGGATTAATGGATGAATCCTATGATAAGATGGATATTTTTCACCATGAATGAAGAAATTTTCTGAAGAAATCATAATAGGCCTAAGGCTCATCAAACAAAATTGGGGCCCACAAACCATGACCAATGAAGCTGAAATTATTAATGAAGAAAGATAAAAATATGGGGATAATTTTATTCAATTTTGTACAGTGCTAATTCCGAATTTTCCATGTTTTTAAGGGGATCAGAAGTAGAGATTTAAATAGTGGTCCCGATATGATTGCACATAATGTCATCCCACCATTTCGATCATAACATCCAAACGGCTGCACCAAATGAAACTACATTTTTATAGAGAAAATATGATAGATCTAAGAGCATATTTATCTTCTAATACTCATCTGGATTCTGCATTATTATGTTATAAATTTACACATCAAAACGGGGGACGAATCTAGATGAAATTTATGGACAACATTGAAACGTCGAAATTCCCTTGATTTTCTCAAGCTCTTTTGACTCTCCCAATTAATTGGGATATAATTAATTATTGGGGGGTATCTATGGATCCAAATATGCCTCTATAAGGAGCTGGTGGTGGAGGGAATTATCATCTAATAATTTTATTTCAATCAATGTTTTTTTCTTTCATTTATATTATCATGCTTTCATTTTGTAATCGCATTTTCAATTTCTCCCATGTAAGTTTTTTCATTCACCTTCATTTAATTAAAAAAATATTATCATATTATTATTATTCTTTTTAGTTTATTATTTATTTTTTCCATATCATGATGATACCGTTGCTTTTGGGAGTGAGGTTATTCACATTATCTTTTATGAAACTCTTCACACAACGGTAGAGTGATTGTTATTTATCTTCTTCTTCTCCAATTATACCATCATTAGTCTACTACTGATTTCATTGATATAATAACATCAATGGATGGATAATCCTATAATGGTTTAATCCAAGTAAGTAACAAGGGAATTAATTATATGTTATTTCATAATTTAATAATTCCTAATCAATTCTATTTCAATGATTTTCTTTCAATGATTTATGTTCTCCTTTAAACTCACCAATTTAAGGATACACATCTCGAGTGAGAAAGTGATCTTCTACGTTGGAGTGATCATCAATATCATCCTCCATGTGTATAAGTGATTAGCATTAGGATAGTTAAAACTCGAAATCAGTGTGTGATTTGGGATGTTTTTATTTTGTTAAAGGAAACACTCAAACTTAAGACAGTGAAATAATATAAAACGTAATTCATCCAATTCAACCCATGACATAACCAAGATTCACCTAATCATTTTAAATTGAATTCACATCCATCTTTAATATATAAAATATTTCAACCAATTAAAACCCATGTTTTCCACATAATAACCAAATCAATATCATCAAATCACCTTCATAGAATTAATATTTCAAATGTTTCTTCTTAGGTCTCTGAGGATCGAAATCCCAAGCCGTACTATAATGACCACTTAAACCATAAAACTTGGGTAAATCTGGGTGCAGCCAAATTTCTGCGCCATTTCCAGGGACCCATGTAAGTACCTTATACACTCATATTCTTTTCTAACCCCAAATTATATATTCTTACCCTAATTTCTCTTCTCTATACCCGTTTCTATTTCTATGTGTCTAATCAATCCAAAAACAATTTTTTAATACAATCCAATTGTTAATCATACACAATACCCATTGATATACCAAAGCTATAATAAACTAGAAAATCAATATTTGGAATCACCTCACATAGGGAATTTCATTGACCCATCCGTGATCAAATAAACCACACCAGATAAGATGTACAATCAATGGGATGCTGATTATTTAAAGGATCAATTACCATACCTCTCTAGGATGATTGAAGAGATCAAACATAATGAAATTCATGATGTCCCAACAACTATCAATCCTAATCCTGACAAAATTCATTATCATTTGTGTGAAAAAATGGATAAAATGAATTCATAAGTTTCATCAGTGATATTAGAAATTCAATGTTTTGAGACTTATGAGGAACTCATTCCCACTCGTGATAACCTTTCCTCATCACAAATAGAAGAATATTTTATCCAACAAACCATGTATGAATTTAAAAAAGAACTAACCTTTGGGCATGAGATAACTGAATATGATCAAGTAAATGTCAAAGGTTATTTAAATCAAGGGGATATTAAATTTTTGTATTCACAAGGGGAAAATTTGACATCATGGATTGAGTTTCCTAAATATAACTCCATTGATAAATATTCAAAAGTACCAACAATTGAACCATTAAGAGATATCGCAAACAATGAGTCGATACCCTTTTTTCATATTTAATTGGACAATTTTTGGGATGAATCATATTTTCAAAAGGAACAACTTCTTTCAATATTTTTTGTAGAAAAAACAAAATTGGATTCAAATTTCCCTTCTTCTTTGGAAATATTCATTGAAACTGTACTCAAAATTATATTATTTCCTTCCCTACTAAACAATCCCTCCATTTAGGATAACCAAGACCATTAAATTATCATCCATTTTTTTCAATATTCTCAAAATATAGAAATGAACCTTGAAATCATAGGAAATACTCCAGATGAAACTCTATCAACCATTACCAAAATTCCTTAGACTCACAAACTCTTTGTTAAGCATGGGATTTCACATGGAAAAATTTATAAAAAATTATTAATCTAAATCTTGTTGAGGTGGATAAAAATGGGGTCTAAAAAATGTTTAAAGTTGGAATTGGATGATTTTGGGGGTTCAAGTCGAGCTAACAACGTTAAACTAAAGTGTTGCATGGGAGGCAACGCATGGTTTTCATGTTTCCAATCCTTGTGAATCATCTTAATTTTTTTAATTTTTTAATTTTTTTAATATAATAAATTACCATAGACTGTTTAACTGTTTTTATTTTTTTGAGTAAGGATGGGTATGAAAGGTGATATCCATATTCATCCGTGTCACGAGGTGTGATCTCTAAGTAATACCTTTCCCAAAAATTTGAAAAGAAGACAATATATCATCAGAATATTTTATTTTTATGTTTATTTAGGTTAAAAAAAATAAAAAATATATATATATATAACAAAAATATAAAAGGGAAAGTCTTAGGTTTTGGGGAAATCCCATCACAACTATCCAAGCCGTTGAGACTCTAACCCACGATTAATGGGAGGCTATGGCATGAAATTTTATCATAAATTACCAGGAGACTTCATTCCATGATTATAATTTTCTATTTTCTATTTTGACACATCTCCCATAACGCCTTCAATGTATTATTTAAACACTAGGGACAATGTTATTCTATGTTAGGGGGAGAATAAATAAAATATGTTTTTTTGTGAATAAGAAAATTTGTCGAATGAAAAATTACATTATCCTTGGACATGATAACACACATTGTAAACTCTAAAATTGGATATCAAATAATTTTTAATGCCTTGATTATAATTTTAATGCATGTTTAATTTCATGGTCATATTTTTTGGAAAGTGGGGTAGACCGATGTGATTTTTCAATGTTTAAATATTCATCCTATTAATCAAAATGCCACAATGCACGTATACTGTATCATGGGTTTAAATTTTAGTTCTTAGGTCCTTTTCATCATAGCATAGGGTTTGGGGTCACTTTTATTTTAATTTGAGTATCCAAAAAAAATTATAAAAAAATGTGACCACATAGAGGAATGTTTGGTCCAATGTGTGGTGTCTGACACTTGGGGATCATGAATCCATAGTTGTCTTGCCCAGAGATAGGATTTATATCTCTATTTTAGATCATGTAATTGAAAATATGTGTGGAATCTGATACTTGGGGATCATGACTCCACAGTTGTCTTGCGCAGAGTTAGTATTTTCAGATATATTGTGTTTAAAAAATAAAAAAACAAACCAAAAACAGAAAACAAAAAAATCAAAAAAATCGATATGCCTCTTATGGTTTAATGTGATTCCCACCTAGAAGATTCCATTTTCCCCTTGAACAATAAAACATGCCCCATATTTTTTGTGATGCACAACACATCATCAGGTTTAATTGTAATTGGCTGAAATGTGATGACGAATTTTAACAAAGGAATGGGCTGGGGCTTGGGATATGCTTATAGACCTAGCTTGTTATATATTATTTTTATGGGTAATTTTTTTGGTGTAAGGTATTTGGGTGAGAAATGGGTATTAACTTTTTTTTGGTAAAGGTGAATTAAAATTTCATATTTGTAATATATTTTGTTCGGGAGTAGAAAAACTAATGTTTGGGGGTCTGATTAGCCATTAGAAGTGCATAATATTCGTTATTAATGTCTTAATATTTATGTGTTCCAATTTCCATCAACATAATATTTAGATAATTATATAAATTGAACTTTATTTCTCATCTTAGGTGCAATTCATGTTTATAATGAGAATTTGGGCCCAATCAATCATCTATTTGTGGAAAACAATATATTAATTTTTTGAATTTAATATTTTTGGATATCACTGATCACATTGTTTGGAATATTTTATCTTTTAGTATTGATGGATGAATCCTAATAGAAGATGGAGATTTTTCTAGGATGAATGAAGAAATTGTTTGGAGAAAGCATAATGGGATTAAAGCCCATCAAACAAAAGTGGGGCCAACTAACATAGCCAAATGAAGCTAAAATATTTTCTGAACATAGATAAAAATATGGGGATCATTTTATTCAACTGTTGACAGATCTAATTATAAAGTTTACATGATGATAAAGGGGTATGAAGTTGAGATTTAAATGGTGGGCCCGATATGAATTCACATAAAGTTGTCCCACCATTTCAAACATAACATCCAAACGGATGCACCAAATGACTAGAAAGATATTTTGATAATTGAGGAAATATGGAAGAGAAAATAACTATTCAGATACCCCTCCTGATTCTCCCTCCTTAAGTTGTAAATTCAGACATCAATATGGGGGATGAATCTGGATGAAATTTTTGGATAGATTTGAAACATCGAAATTCTCTTGATTTTATCATGCTATTTTGAGTCTCCCAATTAAGTGGTATAGAATTTATTATATGGGGTGTATTTAAGGCTCTAAATATTCCCCATAAGTGGCTGGTGGTGGAGGTAATTATCATCTAATATTTTCATTTCAATCGATGTTTTTTTCTTTCATTTGTATTGTCATGCTTTCATTTTGTAATCACATTGTAAATATATCCCATGTACATTTTTCATTCACCGTCATTTAATTAATAAAATATTATCATCAACATTTTCATCATAATTTATTATTTATTTTTCCATATCATGATGATACTATTGCCATAGTGAATGAGGTTATTCACATTATCCTTTGTGAAAATCTTTACACAACAGTGGAGTGATTGTTATTTTTTTCTTCTTATCCAATTCTAAAATCATAAGATTAATACTCACTGTCATTGATAGAATGGAATAAATGGAGGGATAATCCTATAATGGGTTGATACAAGGGAGTATAAATGGGAATAATTGGATGTTATTTTTTTAATTTAATAATTCCTAAACTATTCTATTTAGAGATTTTCATTCAGTGATTTATGTTCTCCTTTAAACTCACCAATTTAATGATACACATCCCGAGGGATAAAATGATCCTCTACCATGGATTAATAATCAATACGATACTCCAATTGTATAGGTTATTAGCCTTAGATAGTTAAAACATGAAATCAGTGAGTGATTTTGGATGTTTTTATTTTGTTAAAGGAAACGCTCAAATTTAAGACATTGAAATATTTTAAAAAGAAATTAATTCAATTCACCACATATGATAACCAAGTATCAACTCATTATTTAAAAATAGATTCACTTACGTATTTAAAATATCAAATAATACAACTAATTATATCCCAATTTCTCCACGTAATAGCCAAATCAACATCATCAAATCACATCCATAGAATGTATGTTTCATAGGTTTCTTCTTAGTTCATTGAGGATCGACAGCTTAAGCTGTAATACAATGACCACTTACACCATAAAAACCATAAACCATGTGTAAATTTGGGCACAACCTAATTTTGGATCCGTTGCCGGGTACCCAATTAAGTACCTTCGACACTCATCTTCTTTTCTTACCCCAAATTCTTCATTCTTTCCCTAATTTCTCTTCTATATTCCCCTTTCTTTTTCTTGTGTGTCCAATAAATCTAGTAAGCAATATTCAATCAACTCCATTGTATTATATTCCACAATACCCATTGATAGACCAAGGCTATAACAACTGGAAAATCAATATTTTGAATCAACTCACATAGGTAATTTCATTGACCAAACCTTGATTGAATACTCCACACCAGAGGATACGTACAATCAATGGGGTGATGATTATTTAGAGGATCAATGTCCATACCTCTCAAGGATTATTGAAGAGATCAAACACAATGAATTTCATAATGTCTTAATATTTATCAATCCAAATCCTGAAAAAATTCATGATCATTTTGGTGAAAAAATTGTCAAAATGAATTCAAAAGTTTCATCAGTGAGATTTGAAATACAACACATTGAGACTTATGAGGAACCCATTCCCACTCAGGATTTCCTTCCCTCATCACCAATATAATAATATTTTATCCTAAAAACCATGCATGAATTTAAAAAATAACTAAACTTTGGACTTGGGATAAGTGAATAAGATCATGTAATTATAAAAGGTTATTTAAATAAGGAGGAAATTATTTTTTTTATTCACAAGGGGAAAATTTGACATCATTTATTGAGTTTCTTAAATATAACTCCATTGATCACATATTAGAAATACCAATAATTGAACCATTATGAGAGATAAAAAATAATGAGTACATACCCATTCCTGATATTCAACTGGGGAATTTTGGGGATGAGTCATAGTTTCAAAAGGAACCAATTCTTTCACAATGTTTAGTATAAGAAACAAATTTGGATTCAAATTTCCATTCTCCATTGGGAAAATTCGATCAAACTGAACTCAAAATTATAATCCATCCTTCCCTATAATATAATACCTCAATTTATGATAACCAAGACCGTTCAATTATTAACGATGTTCATCAAGAATCTCACAATGTAGGAATGAACCATTAAATATTAAGAAATACTCTAGATGATACTCAATCAACCATTATGAAAATTCCTTGGACATTCACAGTCATTGTTAACAATGGGATTCCACATGGAAAAAATTATAAATAAAATAATTAATCTAAATCATGTTGAGGTGGGTAAAAATGGTGTCCTAAAAATGTTGAATGTTAGAATCAGATAATTTTGGGGGTATAAGACGAGCTAACGACGTTAAACAAAAGTGTTGTATGGGAATAAATCCATGGTTTCCATGTTTCTATTCATTGTTAATCATCTTTATTTTTCTTATTTTTTAATTTTTCATATAATAAATTACCATAGACTGTTGAACTTTTCTTATTTTATGAGTAAGGATGTCTATGAAAGGGGAGAATTATATTCATCCATGTCACATGGTGAGATATTTGAGTAATACCTTATACAGAAATTTAAAAAGAAGACAATGTATCGTCATTTTATTTTATTATTATGTTTAATGAAGGATAAAAAAATAATATATATATATATATATATATATATATAAATTAAAATGCAAAGTCGTCGGTCATGCGGAAAATCCCATCACAACCATCCAAGCCGCAGAGACTCGAACCTAGGATTGAAGGGACACTGTGACTTGCACTTTCATCATCAAGCAGCAGTTGACTTCATTCAATGATTATAATTTTCTAATTTCTATTTGAACACCTCTCTCTTACCACCTTCTATATTTTCTTTAATCACTAAGGACAATGTTATTATATGTTGGGGGAGAATAAATGAAAAATGTTTTTTTTTGTGAATAAGAACATGTGTGGAAAGAAATATTCCATTAAACATAGACATAGTACACACATTGTAAACTCTGAAATAGGATATAAAATATATTTTAATGCCTGTATTCTAATTTTAATGCATGTTTAATTTCATGAGTAATTTTTTTGGAAATTGAAGTTGTCTAATGTGATTTTTCAATGTTTACATTTTCATCCTCTTAATAAAAATGACATAATGCATGTCTACTGAATCTTGGTTGTAAATTGGTGTTCTTGGGTCCCTTTCATCATAGCATAGTGTTTGGGGACACTTTTAGTTTTATATGAGTATCCAAAAAAACATAAAAAAAATTATAACAATATAGTTAAATGTTTTTTCCAAATTTTTGGCATCCGACATTTCGGGATCGTGAATCTATAGTTTTCTTGCCCAGAGTTTTTCTTTATATCTCTATTGTAGATCACTTAAATGACAATATGTGTGGTGTTCGACACTTTTGGATCGTGACTCCATATTTTTCCTTCCCATAGTTATTATTTTTATATCTATTGTGGTTAAATGATAACAAGAATAACAAAAAAAAACATGGATACTCATCTTAAGGTTTAATGTGATGCCCACCTAGAGCATCCATTTTTTCCCTTGAAAAATAAAATGGGCCCCATGTCTTTTGTGGCGCACAACACATCATCATACTTAATTGTAACTGGATGAAATGTGACGATGAATTTATACAAAGGAATGTGCTTGTGCTTGGCATATGCTTTTAGGACTATCTTGTTTTAAATTAATTTGATGGGTTTCATAATTTTTTTGGTATGATGTCTTTGGGTGAGCAATGTGTATTAAAATTGTTTTGGAGAATAGAATTTTATTTTCATATTTGTAATATATTTTGATCGGGACTAGAAAAACTCAAGCATTGGGGTGTGATTAGCTAATAGAAGTGGGTAATAGTCACTATTAATATCTTAATATTTATATCTTATAATGTCCATAAGCATAATTTTGAGTGCATTATAGAAATTGAAATTCATTTCTCATCTTAAGTGAAATTCATGTTTAAAATTCCAATTTAGGCCAAATAAATCATATATTTGTGTAGAATGTTATATTAATTTTGTTGAATTTAATATTTTGGGATATAATTGATCAATTTTTTTGGAATATTTTATCTTTTAGTATTGATGGATTAATCCCATGAGAAGATAGAGATTTGGCAGCATGAATGATGAAATTTTCTGGAGAAAGCGTAATGGGCCTAATGCCCATCAATGAAAAGTGGGACCCACAAACCCAGCCCAATTAAGTTCACATTTTTACTAAAGAAATATAAAAATATGGGGATCATTTTATTCAACTGTGGATGGATCTAATTCTGATGTTTCCATAATTATAAAGGGATTTTAAGTTGAGATTTAAATTGTGGGGCCAATATGAATGCACATAATGTTTTCCCACAATTAAGATAATAACATCTAAATGGCTACACCAAATGAGTAGAAATATCTATAGAGAATATAAGATAGCTGGATGAGAACGTTTTTCATCTATGAATCCTATGGATTCTTCCTCCTTAACTTATATATTTACACATTCATACTGGGGAAGAATCTCGATGAAATTTATGGACAACATTGAAAAGTTAAAATTCTCTTGATTTTCTCACACTCTTTTGACTCTCCTAATTAATGGGGATAGAATTTATTGTTGGGGGTGAATCTAAGGCTCCAAATATGCATATATAAGAATCTGGTGGTAGAGGGAATTTTCATCTAATATTTTCCTTTAAATCAATGCTTGTTTCTTTCATTTGTATTATCTTTCCATAATTTTGTAATCGCATTGTCAATTTATCCCATGTATGTTTTTTGTTAACCTTCATTTAATTAATAAAATATTATCATCATATTCTTCATCTTAATTTCATACTTATTTTTCTATATCAATATGATACCATTGCTTTAGTGAGTGAGGTTATTCACATTATCATTTATGAAACTCTTCACACAACGGTGGAGTGATTGTTATTTTTTTCTTCTTCTCTAATTCTACCATCATAAGTCTACTTCCCACATTAATTGATATAATAGCATCAATGGAGGCATAATTATATAATGGGTTGATCCAAGGGAGTTTAAATGGGATGAATTTGATATTATTTATTAATTTAATAACTCCTAATCAATTCTATTTTTGATATTTTCTTTCAATGATTTACGTTCTCCTTTAAACTCGCCAATTTAAGGATACACATCCCGAGTGCTAAAACGATTCTCTATATTGGAGTGCTAATCAATATGATCCTCCAAGTGTCTAAGTGATTATACATAAGATAGATATAACTTCAAATCAGTGAGTGATTTGGGATATTTTAGTATTTTGTTAAAGGAAATGCTTAAACCTAAGACATTGAAATAATTTAAGATGAAAATCATTTAAATCACCCCATGTGATAACCAAGGATCAACTAATGATTTTAAATTAAATTCAGTTACATCTTTAAAATATCAAATAAACCAACCAATTCAATCCTAGGTTGGGTCCTTAATATCCAAATCAACATCATCAAATCACCTTTATAGAATTTTTGTCTCAAAGGTTTCTTTTTAGGTCGCTGAGGATCGACAACCGAAGTCATACTATAATGACCGCTTACACCATACAACATGGGTAAACATAGGCGCAAACAGTATGGATAATTATGTATAGTAAAATTATTTTATGGATCGAGAATAATTTGACCATATATTTTATCAAATGGATATCTTTTTTATAGGATGTTGATTTTGTGATAAAAGTGAAAAAAGTTATTTTGGAAGATGATCTCTCTTCTAGGAACAATATATGCTTAAGGAAAATGGAATACCTTGGGATTTAATTTGTGGAGTGATGGTTGAAATTTTATTTTTTAAGGATACATTCTTTTATTATGGACATATGTTGATTTTGGTTATTTATGGAAATCATTAACCTATCATAGAGAATATTTGATTAGGTTAATTACACTTCAGTATAAGACATTAATATTAGATGATGATTTTGGAGATAAATGTTAGGCTTTACTATGGAATACTATATGATTTAAATTAATCTATGTTTTGGTATTAAATTTTATTTTTGATTATTTTAATAAATTTTAAGGACAATTGTATATTTAATGGTCATTATTGAACTTTGGGTACTTTTGTTGGATTTTGGAGATTAAGAGTTGTATTTCTTTTTATAAAGGAGTACCATTTTAGAGATTATCTAATCACGTATTAACCAATTATAGTTTTGTTTAATATATAATGATTGGAGAAATATATGGTTCGTATTATTTGGATCATGTTATTCTCTAGAACTTGATTTTTGATCTTTTGATGTGTCGAAGTCAACTTGAATACTCATCATTTTGATAAAAGAAGAGTTCGTGGTTGAAATTTATTAAAGGATTAAAGTCTACATGAAAAGTAATTATGTGTCCTTATGTTCTTATTTTGGATCATAAAAAAAATTCCTTAACATAATAAAAAAGAACATAAAACAAAAACTTTTTCCATTTACTTTTCCTATTGGTAAAACCAATGACTGTTTAACCCATCACAAATTAGAGGTTTATTGTTGTTAAAAATATCTTAATCATGTTTTCTATCACCCTACATCAGAACATGACACATATTTTTTCTACCATATCTATGTTTTCAGGGAATCCTAGTATGGGTTATCTCGGGTGACCTTTGTACATAACTTTCTTTCTTTCAATGGGACAGTTTTATTAACCCTTTATCCGATGTGGGACTTTCAATTACGTTTCCATGACCAATTTTAAAATTGTGAGGACATAATTATCAAAAAAGGGAAAGGATGTAACATCCCAAGAAAATAAATAATTTTATATTTTCAAATTTGTTAATGTTTTTGAATTAAATATTAAGTTAAATTAAAATGGGTTGCTATGTTCTATGATTTACCTAATACGCAACAACAAGTTTCTTTGAAATATTATGTTGCAAACTAACAATATATTATTAGTATTTTAAATGGTAGTTAATGCCTAGATGTTGTATTGACAGAAGTGAATATATATAACTATAATATGATTATTAATGTTTGTTAAATGTTTTTACATTTATCCAATAAATTTTAGAGGCTTAAAATGTGAATGAATCTAATTTTAAGCATAAGTTACTTTAAATGGTTGATTAACCAACTTTTAATAGTGAAACCTATTTATATCATGTTTTACTAACTATTATATGATCTATTTGACAAAATAAAATTCTTATCTAGATTATGGAAAACAAAATTTACTTTGTGCAATTTTTTAGTATTTTCAGATAAAATTCATTTTTTAATAAAAAGTGAAAAATACTGTATTTTCATTCAAATATACATTTCAATCTCATTTATTTATATGTTTATATTGTCTTTTTAATTGTTTTTAATGTTTAATTAGGATATATTTTTATCATTTAAGCCAATTATGTTCATTTGAATTTATATCCCTTTGAAATTTGACAGAAACAAGTTTCAATCTTTTGATAGATATTATTTCTTAAAAACAAGATATTTGTTTTAACAATAGGAATTAATATTAATTTCATTAATGAAACTTATTTGTTTGGAATTTTTTAAAATAGTCATCATTTCTGAATTTGGAATATCAAATATATCTTTGGGAGAATTTTTGGTATATTTCTGAAATCATCAAATTTTGATGAATAGTGAAACCACTATGTAGTAGTTAAAAAACTGGCTTTTTTATTTAATTGAAATTTCACTACTGATGTGAATTAAATTTCTAAAATATGACATAAATGGTTATTATTAGTAATTAAATTTTGGTTTAATAAGATGAAAATAATTTTGGTTGAATAGTAATAGTTGAATTTTATTTACCGCTGTTAAAGGTAAATTGGGTAATTCAAGGTAAAAATATGATTATAATAATAAAAAATTACCTTACCACTTGACATTACATTATTGGATGAGTAATTTCTGACCATGGTAATCCTTGGGTCGATTTTGGGACCCCATGGATCCACTTTGGAGTACTAATGACACTTTAGATTAATTAATTTAAAGTAAAGACAAAAATAAAAAAACAAATATCTTTTAGTAAGGTAATTTTTACATAGAGTAATATAAATTATATTTTATATTTTAAATATTAATTTTAAGACTAAATAGATTTAATACATCATGGTATATTTTTATAAATTTTATACATCAAATAAATAAAATTAATTATGACACAAAAATGATGCAGTATTATCTAATTAATAAATTATTTATATAAATAAGATTATAAATATTAAAATAACATCCAGAACCTATCCAATTCTTATTTGATGATTTTATTTATACCATGGGATATCATATAATCTAATTTAATAATTTTTTAACCTTTTGAAACCGATAATCATTATATAATAAAATAATAGTTTCACACTTTCCTAAAGAGCCCCTCCTACACCTTATAAAAAGTTGTAACCTATAACCCATTATTCACACTTCTCAATAACCTTGAATCATACAAAACCGGACTAAATATGCTACCAAGATCCCTATATTTCTCCTAGAATCCTTAACTTAGACATAAGGCACTTCAAGAAGTCCTTTTGTTTTGAACCAAAGGGAGTTACCCGAATTAATGGTAACAACTTCTCTTAAATTCTTTTCATTTATTTTACTTCTACAACCCCCTATAATCTTTTTATTATATTATTTTATAACAAAAAAATCATACTCAATATAATATGTTGTTTTTATGATTAGTATTATAACATAAATTATACACACCTCTATCTAATGGCTAAATAACATATGGTTTCTTTAGACAACGAATTGCTGCCCCCCGAAATGATGATTGTTCAAATATCTACAAATGCCTCTCATGATTGAAATTATGATGGAAATATATTTATATATGATTTATAGAGAAAATATTTTCAATTAATTTATATTGAATATCATTGTTTTAAACCCACAAAATTGTTCTTCTAAGATGAATTGTTTCATTTTTATGATAATGGTGTTATTTTGAGCTGAATTGAAAAAATTGGCCATTTTGGATTTTTTTTAACAGTTTTAAATTATTTCGGTAGATTGGACATAACATTATCTACACTGCTCCAAATTTCAAAATTCTTTCTTTTTCAGATTCTCCACATCCAGGGCTTCATTTAATATATTTGGACCAAAATCTGAATCGGCCATATGGAAGCTCAAAAGAAGATCACAAGTTGGCTCAAGAAAACTGTTTTCAGTTCTGCCTAGCTTTGATGTGGGATCCATAACTCAACAACTGTGGGCCCAAAGCTTATGAAATTCGGTGGGTGGACGCGCAAGGAGTTTTGGATCATCTTTAATGAAGGAAGCACCGAGGGAATTGGCCGTTTATGGGGTCATTAACTCACCCTAATCCGGAGGAGTTCGTTTTGGAGAGTCTGACTGGACAGAATAAATTCTCATAGTAAAACGGCCATAACTCTCGGAATACATGTCCAATTCCGCTGAAATTTTTAGAGGACACGGCCAAGGGAATTATGAACAACATTCATGAAGGGCGCAACGCGTGAAGATGTCATTTAATGGGGCTACAACGCGTCGACATTCGGGGGAAGAATTATGGCTATAAAAGGAGGAGAGCTCCACCCTCTCAAAGCATCCATTCTCCATTCCATTCCTTCTGGGACACCAAGAAGGAGAACTTTTCAGCTTTCTCTTTTATTTATTTTCTTTTTCATTGTTTTGTAATGCCTTCTCCTTCCCCATTCAACTCGATTACCCTTACCATGGTGGGGTAAACTTTTGGAGTGATTGGGGAAGGGTTGGTTTTCTACATTGTAATGCTTGAGTTCTTGAACGCAATTGAATAAATTTCTTTCTTCTTCAAAGTTGTTTTCAAATTCTTATAGCGGATTTTATAATCAAGTGCGATCGTTCTTGAATATTAATTCCGTTATTTATTTTTTCCTTGGTAAAATAATCAATATCTCCCTCCACTAATTTCTGGTTTATATACGATGGAATAAACTAGGAATTAGTGGTGAAGTACTCGACGATCGTCAGTACGTGTAAAAGGTGTAGTGAATGTTCTTGATTGTTTGGGATAAACAAAACCCGATCGGGAATTTCCCATTTCAATTAAGGATATTCAATACAACTATTTTACACATGGAAGGAGAGTTGACCAAACCGAGATCTTGGTAAGGTTTTCTCTCACAATAACAATTTCACCAAGGAAGTGAGAGGAAACGATTGTGGAAACTCACTTTAATCAACTAAGAAGAAGAGGTTTGAATTAAATTGAACAAGGATAGCATTATAATTAGGAAACCGACCCCGACCTAATCACCCTTTTTAATTTCATAGTTTTTCAATCATTTTAATTTCAAATTTCCTTTCACAACATTTTTACCCCCATTTTAAAGTGACAAACCATTTTGTGTGCACTCCTCTTCGGGAGACATCCTAGGTCAACCACGTTACTACATTTTAACTTAGGAAATAATTGTTTTGCCACGCCCTACGACAGGCGTGCGTCAAACTTGGCGCCGTTGCCGGGGAGGTAGTGCCACAAACTAATTGTTAATATTTGACTTTTTCAATTAAAAAAAAATCTTTTACCATGTTGTTTTCAAATGATTATTTTTTTAATTCATGGAATAATTACCCACCAGTGCGAGAACCAATTATTGTATCACCTTGGTCTATAGAGTATAAAGTTTCTTTCTTGGCTAGACAAATTCGAGGAGCTCGAATCAAAATCATCATAGAGGAAGAATTCAAGGATCTCATTGAAAACCTTAAAGAGAACCTCGAATACCCAGTGTTGGAGGGTTTGGCAAGAGAATTAATTGAACTTCAGGAGTATTTTCCAGATTTTTATCCCGAAATGATCAATGTGCAACACCAAGAAGAAGAAGAGCACAAGGATATTGAATCCCAATTTGAAAGAATTAGTCAAAAAGTTCAAAACCTAGAGACCTCAATACAGTGGATAGTGGAACAAGTACATGCATCCCAGGATCCACAACTGGAGCCAGAACAAGAACCAGAACCAGAAACAGAACAATTGATGGAAGAATTATCCTCACAAATCCTTCAAGTTGAAGAACCCATGGAGGCCTTGATGATATTAAAAGAATATCCATTGAGCCCATCTCAATCAATGTTGGATAAGATTGACGAAGAAGATTTAGCAATTGAAATACATATGGGAGATCAAAACGATCTGGATAACTTCTGGAATGAGTGCGAGGAACTTCTTGAGCCAACTATTCCTCATAATGTAGATGATTCAGCAACATTGAAGGAAGAAACCAACCAATCAGTGGAATTTGAAGAGAAGATAGAGGAGTCTGACTACCTACCTCTATCTACGGAAATTCAACTTCAAGAGCCACCTCCCATTGAAGAACCAATTGAAGCCAAACAAGATCAGGGAGATAATCTTTTCATAAACTCATTATCTTTTGATTTTGTTGAAACTAAATTGAGTATAACCTCCCCTTGTTTTAATTTTTCAGATTCATCCAACACTTGTATTTCCTTGGAGGGAGAATATGCATTTGAAGAGAAACATATAGAGCTCCCCAAACCTGTTGAACATTTAATGGAGGGAGCACAAGAGAAGATCAAAGTGGATTTTTTGGTGGAAAATGAGACACAAGATACTTACTTTGAAAGGGAAGAATTTGATATTGATTCTTCATGCTTTCATTTTTTTCAAATAGAATTAAACTCTGACATTCCCTTTGATTTTTCCCCAGATGTATCATACCTTCATCAACCACTAGAGATTAAAGATGATGTTGTTCATGCGGAACCCAAGAAGGAGGAGGCTCTGTACTTCATCCTACCTCCACCATGCACGGTGTACCACATTGAGAAGGGGGTGGATCTGGTGTACTCTATCTATGGAGTCCTCCTCAATAAGAACAATGAAATGAAAGCTGGGAAGAGCCACATGTGGTGGTTCAAATCAAAGAAACCTCATCCACCATCAGATTGGGGATAATCAATTACAACTGCCACTCTGGAGGCAGTCAAAACCCAGGGCCCACTTGGGGGATTAAACCAAGTTTTATCCTTCTATTCTCATCCTATTTCTATTTTTATTTCTTTCAATAAATATTTTATGTTTTCTTTTGTTCTTTTATTTGTAGGTTTTCAGAGTGCAACACTTGGAAGCTTAACTCAATGTTGCACTACGAATAAATCAGGTTGTACCTCTCTTTCACACTTTCTTGATGTTGTGATTAATTTTAAAATTGGCTTACATGTTAAATCCACTTGAATGCATCGAGGACACTGCATCATTTAAGTGTGGGGGGGGAACCTTTGTAGTATAGGATTTTTATTTGATGTTTGTTTTCAAAAATAAAAATGTTTGTTTTCAAAAATAAAAAATAAATTAAAAAAAAATGTGCGTTTTCAAATTTTTGTGTGTTTATTTTTTTGTGTTTATGAAATTTTTGAGCTGAAATGATTATAAATACCATTTTTGAAACCCATGTCAATGATTGAACCAATCTATTTCATGAAACTAATCTTAAATGAATGCTGAAATAACTTTGTTTCAAGTTCAAATATTTTGTAAATTCATGAAAAGTACACTGATTTTTGAAACCCATGCCATATTTCACTGTCTATATCATTGAAATAACTTTCCTGTGAGGCTTATGAACCATTTTTGTCATATTCTTTTCATTCACCTCATTTCTTGAGAGAACCAGACCATGCTTGCTTTAACCAGAATTTGATTTATTCCTTTCAAAACTTGAGGGTTGGGGTACGTGTGTTTTAAATGATTGAGGCATTTATTTTGTTTAAAGCCCCCTTTTCAAAATAATCCTTTTTCATTATGGCCCACCTTTACATTTATCCTTCATTGTAGCCCCTAGTATCCATGAATTGCCTGTTAGGTTAGCCACATTACAAGCCAATTTTCCCTATCATACCTGCTCTTGAAGTAAAATTGCATGATCTTGTTGAACTTAAGTGTGGGGGAAGATGTCTTGTGATGTACTACCTCATTTGGTTATACTTTGGGTGGAAAATAAATTGTGAAAGAGAAGCTGTGCCTTTCTGGAGCTTCCAATGTAAAAAGAGAAGCTGTGCCTTTTCTGGAGCTTCCAATGTAAAAAGAGAAGCTGTGCCTTTCTGGAGCTTCCAATGTAAAAAGAAAGCTGTGCCTATCTGGAGCTTTAAAAAAAATCATGTTTGAAAAGATTGAAATGTTTGCTGCTGAGCTGATTGAATGATGATGGAGCCTATTTTCAACAAAGGGGAAGTGAAGGAGACCATATTTGAGTAAAAACTAGAATCTTGCAATTTTGCTTCAGTAAGAGCCAAGCCTTCCTTTTTCGGCCTCAGAACTTTTAACATCTAAATCCTACCAACCGGAAGCCACAGAACAACCCTGAAAAGTCCTCATGAGAAACACAAGTTCTTGACTCGCATCGGGTGGAGAATTAGGAATTTATCAAACCTATGGTGACTCTTGTGTGAGTTTGGATGAGAAAAACCTTGTTCAGCCTTTACATTTGTGAGATGAGAGAAAATTCATGTGAGGTAGGTGTTTTGTGTGCATGGGATAATAAATGAAGTGGAAATATATTAAAATATATAATGGAGAACTTGAAATAACAGTTTTTGATGAGGCATGATATCTTTTTGTTTCTTGAAATTGATTGATCTCATTGATATGTGTTTTGATTTTGATTTGATTTGATTTTTACTTGTCCAGGAGTCCAAGTGCTAAGTGTGGGGGAATTGATAGAGAAAATATTTTCAATTAATTTATATTGAATATCATTGTTTTAAACCCACAAAATTGTTCTTCTAAGATGAATTGTTTCATTTTTATGATAATGGTGTTATTTTGAGCTGAATTGTAAAAATTGGCCATTTTGGATTTTTTTAACAGTTTTAAATTATTTCGGTATATTGGCCATAACATTATCTACACTGATCCAAATTGCAAAATTCTTTCTTTTTCATATTCTCCACATCCAGGGCTTCATTTAATATATTTGGACCAAAATCTGAATCGGCCATATGGAAGCTCAAAAGAATCTCACAAGTTGGCTCAAGAAAACTGTTTTCAGTTCTGCCTAGCTTTGATGTGGGATCCATAACTCAACAACTGTGGGCCCAAAGATTATGAAATTCGGTGGGTGGACGCGCAAGGAGTTTTGGATCATCTTTAATGAAGGAAGCACCGAGGGAATTGGCCGTTTATGGGGTAATTAACTCACCCTAATCCGGAGGAGTTCGTTTTGGAGAGTCTGACTGGACAGAATAAATTCTCATAGTAAAACGGCCATAACTCTCGGAATACATGTCCAAATCCGCTGAAATATTTAGTGGACACGGCCAAGGGAATTATGAACAACATTCATGAAGGGCGCAACGCGTGAAGATGTCATTTAATGGGGATACAACGCGTCGACATTCGGGGGAAGAATTCTGGCTATAAAAGGAGGAGAGCTCCACCCTCTCAAAGCATCCATTCTCCATTCCATTCCTTCTGGGACACCAAGAAGGAGAACTTTTCAGCTTTCTCTTTTATTTATTTTCTTTTTCATTGTTTTGTAATGCCTTCTCCTTCCCCATTCAACTCGATTACCCTTACCATGGTGGGGTAAACTTTTGGAGTGATTGGGGAAGGGTTGGTTTTCTACATTGTAATGCTTGAGTTCTTGAACGCAATTGAATAAATTTCTTTCTTCTTCAAAGTTGTTTTCAAATTCTTATAGCGGATTTTATAATCAAGTGCGATCGTTCTTGAATATTAATTCCGTTATTTATTTTTGCCTTGGTAAAATAATCAATATCTCCCTCCACTAATTTCTGGTTTATATACGATGGAATAAACTAGGAATTAGTGGTGAAGTACTCGACGATCGTCAGTACGTGTAAAAGGTGTAGTGAATGTTCTTGATTGTTTGGGATAAACAAAACCCGATCGGGAATTGCCCATTTCAATTAAGGATATTCAATACAACTATTTTACACATGGAAGGAGAGTTGACCAAACCGAGATCTTGGTAAGGTTTTCTCTCACAATAACAATTTCACCAAGGAAGTGAGAGGAAACGATTGTGGAAACTCACTTTAATCAACTAAGAAGAAGAGTTTTGAATTAAATTGAACAAGGATAGCATTATAATTAGGAAACCGACCCCGACCTAATCACCCTTTTTAATTTCATAGTTTTTCAATCATTTGAATTTCAAATTTCCTTTCACAACATTTTTACCCCCATTTTAAAGTGACAAACCATTTTGTGTGCACTCCTCTTCGGGAGACATCCTAGGTCAACCACGTTACTACATTTTAACTTAGGAAATAATTGTTTTGCCACGCCCTACGACAGGCGTGCGTCAATGATATATATTATATTTCTATTATTTCTATTCTATTTTATTTTCCATTTATTGCATAACATTATGGATTCCTTTATGGGTAAACGTGATAATTTATTTTGAGGATGTCAGGACTACCGCCCCTCAAAGTAACATGACTCATTAATGCCATGTGTGGGAAGTATAAATGATATATTTAATGATATTATATTTCATATTATAATGGAAATATAACAAGCCTTTGTATCATTCTGTTTTAATTCCATTAAAATAAGAAATAGAAATGAAAGTAGCATTCATTCATACGTACAACTTACCGTCTCCATGAACGGTGCATTTCATTTATTATATTCAAATGTTATGTGCTATTATTAATACATAAATTTAATGGATATATATTATATATCTGATATAAAAATAATGAATATAATTTTTTAAATAACAGTTATTTTTCAATATGAACAATTTATAATTATAGGAAGTTTATTTTGCTCTCATGTACTAAATATCGACAAAACGATAGTTATTAACACAAATGATTGCACAATGTTTATAACATGGTAATAAATTATATTAAAAGAATAATAAACCTGAAAAGGGTTCTTAAAAAATTAGAAATTAATTTTTTTAAGTATTCATGAAGAACAAGGAACAATCATGTCACGTCGGACACGAGGTAAGGGGTTTCTTATCTCACTTTTAATTCCACGAGATTTCCATTATTCACCACTTATTTATTGAATGTGGTTTTTTTGTACTTTAATTTGATATATATTATCATTATTCTATTTGTATTCATGGTATCCATTTATTAAATTTGTTTTTATTATATTTTGTTCATACGACTTGTTTGATTACAATGTGGTATGGGGTTTTCATCTCACTTCTTATTCCAGTGAGATTTGTGCAATATTACAACTATTTCGTTTTGTGTGGTGTATGTACTGCCCATGATTGTATTAATTTTTTATTATATATTAATTTATGGGTAACTAAATCTACATTTTTTATCCTTCTTTCATATGGTGAATGTTTCATGAGTTACAAAATTGTTCAGGGAACCTTTGACCCTTCTCTTTTTTAAAGACTTCTTTTTGTTATATCATAATTTATATATTTTAATGTTGGGATATGTTCTTATATATCCTTAATGTCATATATTTTATGTCCAAGTGATGAGATATTCTTTTCTATCTCATCAATTCATTTTCTTTATTTTAATGTGATGCCATTAGGCTGTCATATATCTATAGGGGTACGTCTTCAACCAATTTCAATTCTTTGTGTTAAACATATACTTCTTGATTAGGTTGTGCTATAATTTTATATTAATAATCTCTGATTTGTTCACACTTAATATCAACTTATTGGGTGTATTTGTATTTGTCACACATTATTATGTAATTTATTTATCCTTAATATAAATATACAATTTTTATAAGGGATTTCATCTCAATTTACATTCCATTGATTCGCCATTGTTGTAATGCTCCAATTCACTCTTATGTGGTGTTTATACATTCCATTGGAATGTTATATCATGAATCCATTTATTCTCATGATATTATAATGTTCTGATCAAATTTTATTCATCAATTATTTGTATTCAAGTGTGTCTCATTTTGTTAAAAATATTTAACAAAAATATTGTTTTAATTGTTTCAATGATTTATTATTCTAAATATTTCTCAATAATATCCATGATTTAAAAATAGTTTTTTGGATATTTTTATATTTCCATTAATGTTTTCAGATGAAAATTTATTCAAAAGCTTTAATTTGGTATTGGACACTTTGATTCAAAAATTTCTTTATAAAATTTTTTAAATGGTATTCAGAATGGTTTGATTAACCATTGATTATGTGAATATCTTGAAATGGTATATTGTAATTGTAATTTGAAAATGTTATTAGTGAAATGTTTATATTAACGATATTTTATGTGCTATTATTTTATAATGTACTTGAATGTTTGATGAGTGGTTACGTGATAAACCAAATGATGGGCGGTGGCATGATAAACCAGGACGGGTGGTTACATTATAACCTCCTATGAATTTGGTTTGAAAGTCTGTCATATTGCTATTCCATTTTTTGATATGTGTGAAAGTCAACCGCGTGGTTATTACATTTAAGTATGTTTATGTCCGATGTTACCATTATATGTTATGTGTTCTTTATATGGGTTTTATGGTAATATTTTGGATACAAAACGGTATGAAAATATCTTTTATTCAGTGAGGAGTATTTACTACTTCATAATGGTGAAAAGTATTACGTATGATGAAGTATTCATGGTTTACTTGTTGTTTTAGAAAAACTAACTATTTTCCTTCTATGTGTTTCCCTTTCTGAGCATTTTATGCTCATCCAAAGTTTTTTAAATGTTTTTCACAGGACATAAAGTTGAATAGGGTCAATGATGGGATCATGGAAAAGTCATGTTTTCTAAAATATGGAACTAGACACAATTCCTTTTTTTCCTAAATTGTTATTTTGTGAAAAAAATGAAAATTGTATAGATGTGTCTACATGTAATATACAAGTTGTTATGTTTTTTATGACATAATTCTCTAAATTTCTATACCTGAAAAAATCCTCAATGAGAATTATTAACTCAATTCATGAATATGACATGTTTAACAATGAGTCCATAGAATCATCATATATATAATTCTATTTTGATTGTTTGTTATGAATGTATTAATTATCCTAATCATATCTCTCAGGATTGTCAAACAATTTGAGTTGTAAGGACTTCTTCATGAAACAGGTGATCATATGGTCATGAAAAATGTTCCCTTTTCATAGTTACTTTCTCTTGATAATTTTTTTAGATATAAGTCCACTTTTGAATCCAGATAAGGATGTATTTTTCGAAATACCTTTATAATGACTTCATTACCAAAATAGTATAATGTTATTCATTACATATCCTATAATTATATAATTTTGTTATGTTACCTAATTTTTATTTTCATAATTCTAGATCCTAAGGATTCAAATAAACCTCCTATGATACCAACTATAGAGAACTTGACCCAATAGCATAGATCTAGTACCAACATGGATAAATTTTCATAAGATCCTTGGATTCAAATACTTAAAGAACAATGATTTTAATAGTGTAGGTAGACTAGATTCATACAAGAGTCTCTCATTACATTGGAATAAAAAAATTACAAAATAGTGCTTTTTAAAGGATAAAATTTATAAATATAGTGCATCCTTTCATATCAGTCAATGTAAACAAAATGGAATACTATTGAATGTAAATAAAAAAGGTGGTTTAATATCACTGTATATGGAGCGTCAAAATGAAACCCAAGACCTACAGGATGTGGTGTTATCTTTAGAGATCACAAAGGCAATGTCCTTGGGTGTTTTTCTAGTATGTGTGCTATATCCTCTACCTCGGAAGTTGAAATACATAGATTTATTCTCACCGATAACTTTTCTCACCTCAAATGTATGAATAAATCTCATCTTGAAAGTGACTATACTACAATGGTGCAAGCAATTCGAAATTGCGTGATACATATTTCTGGAATGGTCACTACGAGATGGATGGACTATCTCACATACCTCTTAAGTTAAAAATTCATCGTAAATAAAGTCTTCTATGAAGTTAATATGGTGGAAAACAATATTACTAATAAAGGGATAAATATAGAGCTTACATGGTTTGACAGTATTAATCCTGATTTTATCCCCCTTCTAGAGGATGTTTTTAATAAAACCCTTATTTTAGACTTTTGTATCTTTTATTTGTTCAATAATAATAAATCATCTTGGTCATTTGGCCCTGATACCTCCAAAAAATTATAAAATAAAGGGTGATCACAAATTCCATCTAAGCCTCAAGTATAGGGTAATCATTCATGAATAAATAAGTATTATAAATATAGAAATTTAATAACTAATCACACATTCCATATAATCAGTAATATAAGAAAGAAGTTAATCTATCCATAATAACAAAGGGAAATTATCATGGATAATAATATATATATAATAGAAAATAACTTAAAACATATCACATTTAATCAATTACATGATTATAAATATTTTATAAGGTATAATAAATATGGGAAGAAAATTAACTCAAAACAACCCATGTAATCAGTAGAATATTAATGAAATGTTTTAAATGATAACTTCCTATTAAAATATCTCTTATATAGTATTAACTGAATACTAAATTAAGGTAATGCTTCATTGTTGGATGATATGTTTCCCTGGTACATGATAACTTTACAGTCAATACCATTAAGAATATTGTTTAAAACATACTTGGGGAAAAACCATTTAACTAAGGCTATGTAACTATTTAATTCTATGAGACTATTGACAATTAATGGGAATATATATTATAGGACTCCATTAATGTCATAAGTATCTAAATAGTTACATTTTTATTTAATAATTGATTTAATTAACAAATAAGATTCCATAACAAATAACCTTATGAAGTGAAGAATATATATTTATCATTATTTACATAGATAATCCAATGAAAATCAATATAGAAATACTTATATTGAAATTATTTATTATTTGAGAAATAAAACAATTGATGGAAAATAATATAGATATTTATAGGAAATTAAATTTCCAATAATCATAGGAAAGTGAACATTTAAAGGGAATTTTTTGAAAAAAAAAATGAATTGAGGAAGTGAATGACAATAATTTCAATAGTAATCGAATCATAAACCATCTAGATGAAGATTATAGATGTTTCCAATATAAAATATACCAATTTTAGTAATAATAAATGGGTATTCTCATTGATTTATATAAATACTATAAAAATATTATTAAAAAAATCTTGGGAAAATATCATTTTCATATTTTTTTTAGAAATCATTTTCATCGAAAATATAATTTTAAAACATTATATTTAAAAATATCCTTGTATTATTACAATGTATGATTAAAATTTAGGATGATCAAGATTGTTGGTATTACCATGCATTCAATCAATGTAAAAATAAAATCTATTTTTTCACTACGAAATGGTTAAGAAATTTCCTTATTTAGAAAATAAGAAGATGATTACTTTCACATTTTCTATAAAATCCAAATCAAAATTGTTTTGGAAAAACAATATTACTCTAAAAATATTTTTCAGTGATTCGAAAGGGTGATGATAGTTTCTATAAAACCTTTTTAACAATTTTAATAATTATTTTGAAAAAAAATTCAAAAATAGTGTTCGGGAAGAAAACATATTTTCAGCCAAAGAGAGAACTAAAATTGTATTTTCTTGAAGCCATGTAATCAAAAACATTAATTACTAAAGAGTTGAAATATAGTAATATTTCATGAAAATATCAATAATAATCATAGGATAATAAACATTAATGGGTTTATTTGGAAATGGTTATGTAATTTCCTTTAATTGATATATAAGAACAAACAATCTAAATTAGAATGAGGTAGTGGAATAGACCACTAAAATGATCATATCATTGATGTGATAATTAATCAAATAATTGAAGTGTGTCCAATATAAATCCTTATAAAAAATATGAAATACAAAAGAATATTATAAAAAACATTACACACATAATCTTATAATTAGATAAGAAACAGTGTAGAAGGATTACCCAATGAGTAGAGGTTGTGTTAATTAATCTTTTTTACTCGCAAATAGAAATCCATTAAATTCATGTATTCTTATTTTAAAAAAAATATTAACTTAAACGAGAACCATATCAATCTTTATAAGGTTATATATAATAATTTTATTATATCTCATTACATATTTATTAACAAATATTCAATATTTTCATTTTTAGGTGTTATTTGTCTTATTTTATCCCACATTTTTTATCATGAAATATCTAGTTCATGCACATATAATATAGTTAAATAAATAAATATTAATAATAAATAAAATATTATCATATTTTTATAATAATTTTACTTTTAAAACCAATCCTGTATGGTTTTTATGAAAAATGAATTAGGTTATGATTCTAGAGATGGTAAGTGGTACGTACACATGAGTAATGGTTCCATTTTCACTGATCATTATGGAAATGAGGTAACCAATATAATAAATTTTCATAATGATATTTATTTAATATATACAATATTATAAACATATATATGTTATCCATATGGTGTGGTGATGGAATGAGATTCATATTTCTTTGTGTTGGAGGTATTCCACACATAGAAGAATGATGATCTCAACATTACAATAAGATAAGGAAGAAAACAAAATATTATATATAATATAAATATAGTGATATATATTTAACTAATATCATATTTATTTATTTTATTTAACATATAATCCTTAAAATTAGATTTTCCCCTTTTATATGAAACATTAGTTGATGATGAATTAAATCTCTTCATGAGGCGGTAGTCTGAAGTACATACAAGCGACATTATATTATCTTCAATTGAATGAAATATATAAATATATTTATGATAAAAGGACTGCATAGGTATAAATATTTTCTTAAAATAATAAATATCTCTAATGTACATCATCATACTGAAGATTAAAAATTGGAAATAGAAAAATGAATGACATCGGTTTGAAAGGAGGTATCTCATCATGCAAACGAATGATGATTTTTTGAAACATTTAATGGAATTAGAGATAGTTTAATGTCATGAAAATGTTACTAAAACATCTCATTATATAAAATATATTTGTTTTAATATTATTATTTTTAATGAAAATTTTAGGTGGTGGATAAGGAAAATAAAATAAATTCGCTCAATGAAAAACATTATATCTTCGACAGGGATCATCATTGTGTTTTTTCTAAAGCCATAATATGATGGATTTTTTCCAAAAATAAATATTTTTTATTATATAAGATATTTAATGAGTTTATTTGTTTATGGATATGTTAAACCATGTAGGTGTGATAATGTGAATTGGAGGGGTGAGGTGGTGTATTTTTATAACTAGGGGAGATGAAACATACAATATTTTCAAAAGTAATGGAGTCCTCCAATGCTTTCATATATCATAAGGGTGAAAAAATTACCCTTATTTATACTTATATGGGTGAATGTATAAATATTACCATAAATTAGTTTTATATATGTGGTTAGTTCATTTTAAACCTTACCTATTTAGTTAACGCTCCCCCCAATATAATTCAATCCTTACCCTAAACTTGCTAATTAATATTTACTACATTAACTAAAATTTTTGGTAAAAAAGTAATTTTACCAAAAAATAATCTATAATTTATTTTACATCCAATTATTTAACCCATTTTTAAAAATTCACTTCATATAAGTGGAAAAAATTAATAGAAAATTAACTCACAGACATGACCTAAAAGCCAGTATTTAAACTGAAAATGTTTTAATGTTTTCAAGGTTTTTATATGAAAATATTACATAAATATAATTCAAACAACCTAAAATAAACTAATATAAGTATAGATGATCAATTTTTACTTTAATACAATTTTAATAAATAATTTATCATTATACAAAATTTATTAAAAAATGCAGTTTCTAATCATAATCAATCAATTCTCACTATACATCAAAAATAAACAGTCCTAGAAAAATCCATTAAATTAACCCATAGATAAATTTTGAATTTTATTTCAAAAATAAATTTTATTCTTTAATATAAAATTTTATAAAAGATTCAAATATAATTTTAAATCATGTATTCCATGTTTGAATAAACTATATTTTTGGAAATTATAGTTTTTCTTAGAAAATTTCTCATTATTTAAATGATTTATATTAATATTTAAAATAAATAGATAAAAAATATGTGTTTGTAAAAAATATTTTTTCATAATCAAGTTAATAATATTCATAACCATAATTCCAATAACGATGAGATAACATTCATATTACATAATATTATTAATCTCATGTTATTATTTGGTAAAAATATTCCTTATGTATAACTCAAGATATTAAAGAAAATTGTGGTTTAGTGTAACGAAAGGTAAACTCATTATTTTGGTCATTGAAATATATATCCAATATATATATTTTTTTAAATAGTGAATGTATCCCAATGTATTGTGATGTTATATTACTTTATATAGTTGGTGTTGTGTGATATAAATGATATACAATACGGTGTTTATATTTAAAAATTTTAGGGGTGTTATAGATCCGCATAAAAATCTATCCATATAGAAACAATAAAATTATTACTGTAGGTCAGAGTGGGCACTCAAGATGGGGGGGGGGTTAATTGAGTTCTTGTTACAATTTCTGTTAAAAAAAATTATATTCAAAATCCTGAAATTAAATAATAATTAAACTGCCGTGAATTTATAATGATTGTATGTTTTAAATTATTTTCTCAAGAGATTGATTATTTCATAGTTAACTTGATTTGAGTATTGATTAACTTTTGAAACTAACTAACTGGATAACAAAAGTTATAAAAACCTTTTATTTTATCTAACAGTGTTACTTTAAAATAGATTTATATTTCAATTTACATAGCATTGGAATATTTAATATTGTTTAAAACAAAATAAAAAAGAACAATAAATTTAACCAAGAGGTTCAGTCTCATGCTGAGACTTAGTCCTGTCAAATAGTTTATATAAACTTCGATCTACACCCTGTATCAAGGTAAACAACTGTACATAGACTGTTCAGGTACTAATACCTCTACAAAAGTTCTTCATGGGATAAAAAACAATAGCGCACAGGATATCCAAGTCAGAGTTGACCTCTTTCACGGTCCATAGTGGGAATCTAGAGAGTTTGGGAAAGATTAAATGAGGATTTATGAATTCTCCATTTTAGAAGAGAAGATAGTGTGTGTCTAAAAATACAGAGCATACACACTGCTCAAAATGTAAATATATGAAATTCAATATATCTATGTACAAATAGAAGAGTTTAGAATGCTCTATGTGTTTTGAGTGAAGCTCTGGACTTCTTTGATTGATACAGATGCAGCTTTGAGTCCTTCTCTGATTTTGTCAAGAAAAATAGTGTCTCATTTTTGTATTTGACATCTAGGTCTTGGTTGATCAGTCTGATCATCTTGAGTGCAAGTTAGCTCGTTGAAGATCTTTTGACTTTGAATGTTTAGGTTGTAAGGATTTTGTATGAATTATTCCTTTTTCTTCAATGCATGTGAGTCATTGTGTATATCCAAAAGCTTGTCTCACATGTGCATGAAAAGACTGACTGATTATTGTATTGTTTATATATATATATATCTTGATTCTTTTGAGGTTCTTCATTATATTCCTTCATCTCTGACACTGGGAATGATTAACTTTTTACAGGTACGAGGTATGGTTCCTAAAATTCCTACCATAATCATTAATTAATACCAAGTGAATTAAAAAAATCAAATATGACCGTTAATAAATAAACAAATAGAAAAATATTTTAGAGAAACAGTGATTGGTTTCCATAAGTAACTGTTACTCCTTGTAAAAATATCTTACTTAAATCGGTCGCTCCTTATATCAGTAGCTCCTCTTATCGGTTTCTCCTTCTGCCAGTTTCTCCTCTTACAAGTATCTCCTTCTATCGGTAGCTCCTTCTTTTGTAACGCTAGCCTTCTATCTATGTCAAAGACTTGTATCAGTAGACTTTGTCTTTTTTTATTGGTGGACTTCATATCGGTATCTATCTATCTGTCTGTTTGTATGAGTAACTATGTACATACTTTTGGGCGGAGAAAGAAAGGAATGATGGCAAGAGGGGGGTGAATTGCCTTTTAAAAATTAATTAACAATTTAAAAACAAAGTAAAAGTGCAGCGGAATTAAATGAGGAAAAACACACAACTTGATAACGGAGTTCGGCTTAAACCCAAGCCTACGTCTCCGCTCCCAACTCAACCATTGAGAGATTTACTACCGCTTTCTTTTTAATGGTTTTAGCAAGAAACCCACTAGACTTTAAGGTTAGTTTAGAACCTATTACAGCTTGCTTTTAATGGTTATGCAAGAACCCACTTGCTTTCAATGGTTGAGCAAGAACCCACTAGCCTTCTTACAGGTGAAGGCTAGCTCACCTTTGTCTCAAGCCTTTTAAAGGAAAGGCTTGACCAACCTTTTCACACCTTGAAGGTGATGTGAAAACCCAAATGAATGGATGAGAGAAAGAGATTGGGTTTGTAGGCACAAACCCAAAATGATGCTCAAAATAAATAAAACAATAAAACCCGTAATGAGGAAGTCTTGGGCGCCAATGGATTGATGGAGCTGATGAAGGGCGCTCCCAAGTTTCTTTGGTGGTGCTCCTTGGATGTGGAAGTGTGTTGGAGCAAGTGGGGTTCCCTTGGAGGAATCCGCCGGAGGTTCGCCAAATGATCAAAAATGTGTTCGTTGGATTAACAATAGTTTCGACTATGTTCCTTAGGCTTCCGAGGGTTCCTAGTCCTTTATTTATAGAGGGGGAACCCTCAAATGGCCTTAGGGAGTCTTCGGAGCCGTTGGAGAGGTCTTCGGAGCCGTTGGGAGGCAAGTGGACCAGCCTGGTCGAAGCCCAACGACTAGTTTGACTGGCTCCACTGGCTGACCGGTGCTAGGCCACCGGTTGGCCGGTGCTTTGAAAATGGAAGAGGGCTCGGGCTCAGGCACCTCCGGCTGGCCGGTGAGGAGGCCACCGGTTGGCCGGTGCTGAGGCAGT
Organism: Viscum album; assembly: GCA_963277665.1. Classification (NCBI taxonomy): domain Eukaryota; kingdom Viridiplantae; phylum Streptophyta; class Magnoliopsida; order Santalales; family Viscaceae; genus Viscum; species Viscum album. The sequence goes on along the minus strand of OY728150.1, from coordinate 1,204,092,380 downwards.
AGCAAAAACTATTTGGTCTGGGTGCCACCGGCTGGCCGCTAGTGAGGCACCGGTTGGCCGGTGGTCTGGACAGAAAGATGCCTTCTGTCCAGGCCTCCAGCGGCTGGCCGGTGGTCTTCCACCGGTTGGCCGGTGGACTGAATTTCAGTCCATTTTTGGCTTTTTTCCTTCTTGGCCTTCTTGGCCCAATTCCTTGGCAACCTGAAATTATGCATGTCATCCAAAAACACTTAAAACAAGATTAGATAAATAAGAGGGTGATTGTGATCATGAAAATTAAACCATGAGGGGTATGAGAGTTACAACAATCTCCCCCTATTTTGATGATCACAATCACCAAAACAAACAATGTAGAAAATGAAATGAAAAGAATGCTTTAAAGAATTTTTCCCCCAATCAACCAAGAATTTCTCCCCCTTTGTGATTATCAAAATAGCACGGGGCATAAAACTTGATTGAGGGAGAGAGTTTGAAAAACAAGATAGAGATTTTAAATCAATTGAAATTTTTGAAATTTTAATTGAATGTTTTGAATCAAGAATTTTGAAATGAAAATTTTGAAATTGAAAGTTTGAAATGAAAAATGAATAACAGTTTGAATTGAAAGTTTGAAAAAAAAAACTTAAACAAACTTAACTCCCCCTAAATAAAAACAACAAATCACCGGGGAGAGGTTTTTGAAACCGAGACAAATTTTGGTCCGGTAAGACTCGCTAAAAGGGATTTTTCAATCCATACTTGTCTAGTGCCGAGTCTTCTACTATAAAATTCATCATTAAAGAAAATGGTTTTGGGCCTACCGTACCGGGCATTTTTGCAATCGCACTCATAAATTAAGTGCCCGGGTTTTTTACAATAATTGCAGAATTTAAATTGGGAGCTCCCCCTTACAAAAATAGTAGGTGCATGTGAAGAGGAAGCTTTCTTGTAATAGCCAAGCCCTTCGGTGGTTCTAGATATGCGTTGGGAACCTAGGAGTTTGGTCAAATTTTGTTCACCTTGGGTGAACATATCAAGAGATTCCATTAAATCCATGATTGTTGATTCCATGGATTCAACATCAGGAAGATTTTGGACTTTGAGGGAAAACTCCTCCTTTTCTTTGAGAAGAAGTTCCTTTTCGAAAGAATGTTTTTTGAAATTCTTTTTTAAAGAAACAAATTTGGAAGAATGTTCAAGAAAACCTTCCACCAATTGATCTCTAGCATGTTGGAGATCCTCGTAAGACAAATTATTGAAAGAATTTGAAGAACTAGAGGAAGAGGAGTCGGAAGATGTTACCTCATGTAATGCCATTAGGCATTTGTTACCGTTGTCACTTGAGGAGGATGTGGAGGAGGATGTGGAGCTATCACTCCATGTGGCTTTGAATTCCTTCTTCTTTTCCTTTTGCTTGGCCTTTTTCTTGTGGGATGGGCAATCGGGCTTGTCATCGCCTTTAGTACCTTCATGGGTTACTTCTAAATGATTCCAAATTTCATAAGAAGATGAGCAAGTAGAAATATGATTAAATTCATTATGGTCTAACCCACAATGAAGAGCATTCATGGATTTTCCATCAAGCTCGAAATTTGCAATGTATTCGGGGGTCCATTTGGACTCATCCTTGTTTGATAAAGTAAAGCCTTGCGTAACAATTCTATATATAGGATAGCCAATACTTTTAAGAAAAGTAGACATGCGGGTTTTCCAAAAATTATAGTCGGTTCCATCAAAAAATGGAGCACGACCCAAAGAATAGCCTTCGGGGGCGAAAGAATTTGAAGCCATCAAAAAGGATCTTGAATTTGAAACCGGTTAGGGTATTACTCAAATTTCCCTCTGATACCAACTGTTGGGCGGAGAAAAAAAGGAATGATGGCAAGAGGGTGGGTGAATTGCCTTTTAAAAATTAATTAACAATTTAAAAACAAAGTAAAAGTGCAGCGGAATTAAATGAGGCAAAACACACAACTTGATAACGGAGTTTGGCTTAAACCCAAGCCTACGTCTCCGCTCCCAACTCAACCATTGAGATATTTACTATCGCTTTCTTTTTAATGGTTTTAGCAAGAAACCCACAAGACTTTAAGGTTAGTCTAGAACCTATTAAAGCATGCTTTTAATGGTTATGCAAGAACCCACTTTCTTTCAATGGTTGAGCAAGAACCCACTAGCCTTCTTACAGGTGAAGGCTAGCTCACCTTTGTCTCAAGCCTTTTAAAGGAAAGGCTTGACCAACCTCTTCACACCTTGAAGGTGATGTGAAAACCCAAATGAAAGGATGAGAGAAAGAGATGTGGTTTGTAGGCACAAACCCAAAATGATGCTCAAAATAAATAAAACAATAAAACCCGTAATGAGGAAGTCTTGGGCGCCAATGGATTGATGGAGCTGATGAAGGGCACTCCCAATCTTATTTTGTGGTGCTCCTTGGATGTGGAAGTGTGTTGGAGCAAGTGGGGTTCCCTTGAAGGAATCCGCCGGAGGTTCGCCAAATGATCAAAAATGTGTTCGTTGGCTCCACAATAGTTCTGACTATGTTCCTTAGGCTTCCGGGGGTTCCCAGTCCTTTATTTATAGAGGGGGAACCCTCAAATGGCCTTAGGGAGTCTTCGGAGCCGTTGGAGAGGTCTTCGGAGCCGTTGGGAGGCAAGTGGACCAGCCTAGTCAAAGCCCAACGGCTAGTTTGACTGGCTCCACCGGATGACCGGTGCTAGGCCACCGGTTGGCCGGTGCTTTGAAAATGGAAGAGGGCTCGGGCTCTGGCACCACTGGCTGGCCGGTGAGGAGGCCACCGGTTGGCCGGTGCTGAGGCAGTAGCAAACACTATTTGGTCTGGGTGCCACCAGCTGGCCGCTGGTGAGGCACCGGTTGGCCGGTGGTCTGGACAGAAAGATGCCTTCTGTCCAGGCCTCCATCGGCTGGCCGGTGGTCTTCCACTGGTTGGCCGGTGGACTAAATTTCAGTCCATTTTTGGCTTTTTTCCTTCTTGGCCTTCTTGGCCCAATTCATTGGCAACCTGAAATTATGCATATCATCCAAAAACACTTAAAACAAGATTAGATAAATAAGTGGGTGATTGTGATCATGAAAATTAAACCACGAGGGGTACGAGAGGTACAACACATACCACCAGACTTACTCTATCGGTAGGTCTATTTCAGTCAACTTGTGCATATCGGTAGACTTATTCTATCGGTAGCTATAGTTTAACGGTGACTATATTCATACTAGTGACCTTATCCTTATCTGTATACTTTTATACTGGTGTACATAGCCTTATTGGTAGCTGTTGTGAATATCGATGGACTTTGCCTATCGGTGGGCTATATACTGGTAGGTCTGTATCAGTGACTCAACACTTAATACTTATCTATTCTATACAATTCACATTCAGATTGAGTTAGTAACATTTCTAAACAAGTATAAGCATAGATAACCATTGATGAAAAAATTACAATGATCATTTTGATATTTTATCAACATAATAGTATGACTTCATAGATTGAAAGACTAATTATTATAATGATAAACATTATTTGGGATTATCAGTGAATTAAAAATGTAATGTGATTATCAAAACATATTAAAGAATAATTGGTATTATCAAAATAGGTGAGGTCAATAATTACTATAAAAAACTCTAATTTGGATGTATTCTCATCCATACATACACCAATATCTATAAAAAATCTCACAGAATATCCTTCTTTTATATAAATAATCCACTAGGAATGTCTATTAGTCAGGGGATGGTACATGAGTCCCTAATTACTTTTGTAATCCTAACCAATAATGTGACAAGAAACATGGGTCTTTGTTGATATTATTCTAAAGGTAAATCCACTTAAGGGTTATACATTAAGAATATAAATATTTCACATCTCTTCTACTGGGTGAGTCCCTTAGTTTTGTAATAATGAATAACCTTCCCAAATGGATCAAAAATCACCCATAAAGCATTACGACTCCTCCATATCATCATGGTGTATTCAAATATTGAAATGAGAACAAATACTGGATAGATCAAACTACCCAAATGATGATGATCAAACACTATCCTATGGAATATATGGAATTATGAAACAAACCATGTATTTTCTACCCATGTAGAGTTATTTAATTCCCATTTCAGATCATATCAAATGGATTCATGGACTATTAATCTATCATGCATGTAGATCCCATAATCATTTCCCAAATATGCATCAATAGAAAGTAACATACTGTATTACTATACTAGTACATCATGTATAGGGAAAACATTTCCAGATATAATGGAATGGGAAACCCATATATCAATTAAGGTTGTATTTTATGTAGAACATGTCAAGACTATAACATTTACAGTAGATGATCCATTATCAATAACAGTTGGTGTCTGGTGCATTGTATAAACATGGAATGTGTCATCTATATGGCCTAGTATATGAATCTCATTTTCATCTTTATCTTATAATACTAATAAGGCCCCTCAATAGATTCATGATTCAATTTTCGTGTCTGTCCTTCACCAATATGGAACCTAAACATCAATGCTATAGAGAAAAACTTTTACAAATTTCAAATCTCCCCACATTTCCTACTCAAGCTCTAGGGTACTATGTAGAACCTAATACAGTGTCTATAAATTCTATAGTTTAATAAATGTGGATTGCCTCATGATGGTGATAAATAATTTAGACATTTCATTAACTAAATAATGTTATTCTACTACACATCTTTAGTCTTACTCTTTCTATCACTAAAAAAGGTACTCATGGAAGCATTGTGATCCACCAAACTGATAATTGAAATGCATAATATGACCATCCTCTTGAACCTCCTCAATGTTATTCATGATAAACATAGACTTATAAGGAACCTTGGGGTTTGATGATAGATTTATTCTTCTGAAAAAAAATTAATGTCTTTAATAAGTATAATCACTTTCTTCCTAGACATGCAGACATCATTACTGTCCAGAAGATAAGTAATGTGAATACTCATATTAAACTGAGTAGAGAATGTAGAATTTATCATGGAAACATATTGTATATACACAAAATCATTCATCCTATAAACATCACTGTATTAGGAATGAACTTCCCAAAAGAGTAGATCCTTGAAATCCACCCAAGTGACACCCTCAAATTACCCAAACTGTCTATGACTCCCACTAACCCCTAGTGGGTTCCATCAAGATAAATTATTATTATATTTACCTAAAGTTAAATCAGAGTCTCAACGATGTCAAAGATACCAATTATTATTTCATCCAAATATTAGTTATCTTGTGGTCTACTCGTACCCTTAAAGGATGGAGGATACTATAAATGAAAATCCCTAGTGTAAACATCCTTTGATATCTATGTAATAACACCTTATTGTAGTGAAACTACTAACCACACCATTGTAGCAGGTGTGAAAACGTGATCTATATACCCCTAGTGAAAATAAGTTATAGGAACACAGGCTTCATGAGAACCTTGTCCCATGTCAACCGGTAGTCCCATTAGACTTATTTATGGTGACATATAAAGTAAAATAAAGTGAAATATTTACAAAAACCATATTCATTAGGATAATACTAATCGGTATATAAGAACACACAAAAGATATCCTAAATTATACCGACAAGCCAAGGTATTTCACTCTTACAACTAATCATGGTCTATACCCATGCACATTAGTCATAGTCGTATATATAAAAACAAAACAACATGATCATGTTCTGCTTATGAGTTCTCGAATATATACATAATGAGATCATTGAAAAAAAAATTAAAAAAAATATATAATATATTCCTATCTAGAACAACAAACTTTATTTTTGGAATTTAATTAATGAAGTAACATTCAAGTTAATGAAAGGTATAAATTTGGTATATTATCTTCTGTTTATAATCATGATTTGTGAACATATCAAAAATAACATAAAAACATTATCAGTAATCTTTTTCATGGTAACATAGATGGTCAATACATATATTATAGTCAGGAACATGGAAACTCCCTTAACCAATAACACCCCACAATTCCATTTCTACAATGTCCAGGGGTTTAAAAAAATAAATGATTAAATATTCATAAGATACAAATGTGTTATGTTCCTTTTTAAACATTTGTATCACTTAGTTACCTATACACTACTACAAAGCAACCCTTAGGTAGGAAATATGAATTTAATATTAAACATACACAATTCCTAGGTACCCTTATTAATTCATTTAAATTAATGGACTAAGCTTACACAATCACTAGAAAAAGTGTTCTACCCTTACATAGTCTTTATAAAACATATGGTACCCTTACATAAATCATAGATCATGCGTTAGGGTAAAAAATGAATTTATTTTTTCTCATTTATCACAAAATTGTATTATAAAATTATATGTTAGTGTTTAAATAACATTAAAATTTTGAAAATCTTAGAGAATATGGTTTTTTCGTGACTACATAAGAGTAATTTTAATTTCATAATGGATGTGTAAGGGTAAACATGAGCTACCTATAGTTAGTTCCAATTACTTATAATGGAAACAAAAAATTCATATGTTTTTTGTAATGAGAAACAAAAGATTATATATGGTTGATGGGGGTAAATATTTACCTTCAAATAACATATTTGATATGTGTATTGGTAAATCCATTTTACCCTTTTAAAGCAGCCATTATGTGAAAAAAATATTTTTTAAATACTCCCTCTCCCTCTTTATCATCACAGTTCGACCCCATAATACATTTTTGAGATTGTTGAGGAAAAAAATGTGGAAATAAAATATACCAATTTTAATATCATGAATTATATTATAAAATAATTTAAACACACTAAAACTATGAAATGAATAATGGAAAAATTATACCATCAATTTAATTAGATGGGTTTAATGCTATGAATATGTGTACAGGTTAATTTCTTAAAAAAATTTAAACTATGAAAAACCATTTAATTATATAATAAATCATTTTTATATTTATTGAATTCATTAATTACATAGACTGAGAAATTATAAAAAATGTTGTAAAATTATAAAATAAAAAATTATATTATTTTAAAAAACTCATTTCCTACATGTTTTTATTTAAAAGTTTATATGTCAAATTATTGAATATCAATTTGATAAAATGAAATAATTTTTTTAAATAAGAATCTAAGAATATCATAAAATTAATTTTTTATAAATTTTGTAAAATATTTACTTCTTTGTGAATAGTGAAAATACAGATTTTGTTATTAAAAATTTACTTTATTTTTATGTATTCTCCATGATATTTTTTTTATTATTTATATTTATTTAATTATATTTTGTTTAAAATAATCATAATATGGTTTTTGAAAAGAATTTTATATTATATTTTACTATGAGTGCATATTTATATTAAAAGATAATTTTTCTCAAAATCAATTTTAAATAACTTTTATACATTTTTAATTTAAATTAAATTAATCAAAATACGTGTATTGAATCTTGAAAATTAGATTCCATATTCTGAGTAAGGGTTTCCAAATTTATTAAATAGTTCCAATTTTTTTATTAAATAATTAATTGTATCCCTAGAAAACATTGTTACCACAAAAAGGGTAAATCATGTAACTAAGGGTAGAAATTAATATGATAAGTACTATAAAATGAAAATAGAACATACATAAATTTTATTATTTAAAATTGTCACATCCATAATCATCTAATAATCAATTTTATGATTTTTTTTCATTTTGGTGTGATTTTTACATTTATATTATTTTACGTAATGCAAAATCAAAAATGTTACACACTTTTCTTTTAATAAATAGACCATTTTGCACATGGGATACATATAAGATACATTCAGTGCTAAATATTAATTTAAAATAGAATTTATTAACATTCATCATTTTTTCATAGTGAAAAAAATTACAATATATTGGAACAGAAATTGGCGTAGTAATTATTCCATTAATGGAAAAATAATATAAATTATAATAAAAATAGTAAAAGTTTTATGATAACATTTTTTAATAGGAATAATTAATTCCACATATTAATAAAATTGGTCATGGATATAATAAAATATTTGGTACAACTTTCATTTATTTTATTTCTGTTATTAATGTCAATTTAATGAATATTTATAAAAATTGACCTTAATGATAATTTTTAATAAATAATATTTTATTAAATGATATTAAATTTTTAAATATATTATTTTATAAAACAGATTATTATATGATTTATGAGAACAAACATGGCTTATTTATGTTTCATTTATCTATTAAAAGTAACAATATTGACCATGAAATAGTAAATATCCTTATTTCCACAATAAGTGTGATATTTTTTAATAAAGGTATAAAACCAAAAGATAAGGGTAACAATGTCAAAATGTGTATAATTATTATAATATGAGATTATCTAGACCCAACATCATCATATATTTTATGTAAATCTATCTGGAGAAAATTTTAACAGAAAATTAATTTATATTAAAAATCCTTAGTGTCATGAGAAGTGTGAAAGGGGTTAATGAGGGATTAAATCCATTATATAAGTGTAAAAAATAGTAAACCAATTTATATTTGTAAGTTTTTGATATTATTTTAATGAATGAACTTCTAATATTTTCAATATTTTGGTTTGGATCTATTAATAATTTCATATTAAATTATATTTATTTTATATTGTGAGAACTTCAATGACAGCACCTCCCATCTATTATAAATGAAAACCACTTCATCTAATTTCACCACACATTATAAAAATTATTTTTTCAAAAGATATCTAAAAAATAAAAACCATAAATCCTTTCTCACATCATATAGGTTTTTTTAATAAAAATGCTAGCAGAGAAAAGGTTTAGTGTAAACCATATAAGATTTCCCGAAGAAGAGGCGTCGTTCTAAAAGAGTGTTTGTTTATTTCATTTCCCACACCCTTAAAATATTATTTAAAAATTATTAAATAATAAAAATATTATCTTAACTATACCAAGGTATAATTATGTTATTGGAAAAAACCTATATCCATCTCTACCTTAATAAAATGGAAAATAAAACCAGCATTCATTTGTAAGAAAAACTATAACCTTGTGAACTGATATAATTCCTTTTCCATCACATTATTTGTTATATATTTATAATTATGACATTATTTTATATATATAATATTGATGACATATTTATCACTATGAGAATGAAATATATCATTTAATTTCATACATTTATGTTTAATGAAAATTGATTATGTTATTCATGCGTAAGTGGGGCCTACCACCTCCCTAAATTGTGTGATTTTATTAATAGCCACATTAGATTTATGATATATATGTTTATTTAATGAATATAAATGTTATATATTTTATTATTATAATTTTTCAGATAAAAAAATACTTGACTAATTTATATAGCAATCTTCCAAAAATTAAAAAATTACTCATGTATATGTATGACCTAACATCTCCATGATTGTAATGTATTTAATTTTTAACTGAATTATTTTCTTATTAGATTAAAAAGTAATTGTAATATCTAAAAATTAGAATTATTTAATTATTTTTCTCTGTATATGGCAGGATAATTGTATTTTTACCATAACAATTCAACAAATCCAATTTTGGATATATTATCTGAATATCCCCAGAATGTATAATGTTATCTTAAGTGATTTAGTAATTATATTATGACATAGTAATAAATGAAATAAAAGAGATTAATAAAGTAGAAAAAGATTCTCATGAATGTAAAGAATTAATGCGTGCTTATTATTCTGGATGATAGAGAATATAGGTGACGATTCATACTCAAGGTAATAGAACTTTAACATTAAGGAAGTTACATGGATGTGTCACAAACATGAACTCTTGATTGATGTGGAAATTTCCCAAGAGTAAATTGATGAATCTTTGAAGCATGATGATTCTAAGGAACATGACATAGTGGACTACTACCTTATATCCTTTATGCGGAAGGGAAAGAACAAAATCATGGATTTTGAAGGCTTTATTTTGAATAATAGGAGGGCATGTAGAAGGAATGATTACTCCAACCTACAAATCCCTCCTATTGAAATTTCTTATTGTAAGGGAATGATGTCCCCGAAGGCCTCTACAATGTTTGGAAGCTCATCCCTAAACAGGTCAAAAGACCCTGGTCAATAAGAGGAGGCCACCATCTCCAAGGACCTTGTTATGGCAGTATGTGAGGATGCTCCTCCAACTTATCTTGTAGGTGGTGTGGAGTTTATTTGTCAGGGGAAGAAGCACGAAGAATGTTTTAAAGTTGATTCCCAATGGATGATGGCCTTAGTGCTGGAACATATGGATCTAATCATGCATTTGGATGAATAAATATTGAAGATTTTTTTGGATATTAAGGCATTGGATAATATGAGAATGATTCAGGTGGCCACTACAAATAAGAAAGTCGAGTGGGCAGATAAGCAGGGTTGCATTCTACATAGAGGCTACAACATGGGTAAGATTAACATGGATGAATAAAATAAATCATGGGACTCCATGGAGCTTTTATACAAGTGCATCTTGATGGAATTCCAAGAAACTTAGGTAAATCTTATTTCCATGGGATTGATTAGGGAAAATGATTCTAACCAAATCAATCTTTTCATTAACATAATTATTATATCCTTTGGTAATAAAAGTATTTAGATTTTAGTGTTACTACTTTCCCATTAAGAGTTCTTGTTTAATAAAAAATTAATGTTGTATGGATTAAAAACATGTTTTAAATGTTATAATGATTTATTTTAAAAATCGTTATCTTCCATGTACCTATTTTAAAAATTAAATTATGAATTAATTTATATGGAAAATAATGAACTGTAAAGTGAATTTAAGGATGCTTTCATTTAATGGTTTTCAAAATTTAATATTTTTAAGGAATGTTTGACATTATTTAGAAAAGTAAAAATTTAATGTTTTATTTTAAAATATATTACATCAATGTCTTTTCCCACCACCATAACTTTTTTTTATTTTTTGATTTATTTACATGTTTTCATGTTTTCTTCATTCATTTTCCCTATTTCATTGTTTATGTTTAAAACTAGGTTTTTCAAGGGAACGATGTATAAATATACTAATGTGTTTTTTCATATGAGTTTAAAAGATTTTTTAGGGGTCATATTCTAGATATTGTCCTTGGAAATATCTATGTGGGATTGGGGCCCATTTTGTCTCATGAGTTAGATAGATACACCATATATGATAGGTGTTACCAGATTGCATTGGGAGAACTAGTAATATATTATATGATGGGTGTTCCTAGATAGCTCTATAATGAATTGGGTAATGATTATAATATCTAGAGAATTATACTGGATTTAATTAATATAGTTATTCCAATCATATGTTTTTAAGTTTCCTATGATAATGATGTACCATGGATCCAACATGACATTTATATTTTTATTAATGATTTTTCAGGGAAACAGTTTTATTTCAAATGTTATGATAGTGAACATTTTAATGTTATTTTTTTAATAAAATGGTATATTCTAATAAAATGTATTTTCATGTGTTCTCAAAATTATTGCTGGACTAATGGATTGTTTTCTTTCAAATCCCATTCTAATATTTGTTTTCTCATCCACTATTTTAAAATGTTTTTTCATAGGGATTTTGAGGATTTTTAGAGACAAGGATGAGGTAATGATAAAATATATAAAGATATGTCATGAGAGAAAATCATGTTTCAATTTTAATGTTTTCTTGTGGAAAAAAATGAATACTATATAGATGTTTCCATGTTATGATATAAGGGATTTTTATATAACACTTATGACATAAATATCTAAAAATATAATCCAAAAACATATCATGAAATGAATTTAGGTTAATTTAACATTATATTTAATAGAATATGTAATGTTCAAAGAGGGGTCCTTACACACGCATTATTTTCCTTCAATTGAAGTGTATTATTCTGATTATGAGTGAATCAATAATTTCCTTGGTCATGTTTTGTGAAAACATTTATGAATAATAACAGTTAGGTATCACATTTCTAGGCGTGGAAGAATCTCACCCATTATCCTCTACATTTGAGTGGTATATTTTAAAAAGATAAAACTTATGCACGATTTCTATATAATAACTTCATAGTGAGTGTTTTAAATTAACTATAAAAATATTTTTGAAAATTGATAAATATTTCAAAAAATGTTAATATTATAGATTTATGGAATAACATAAAAAGTATTTTTCTTCTATATCACATATTATTATGATGAAAATAAATTACTATCAAATGTAGAATTATAATTTTTTAAAATTAAGAAATGTTTTCTAGAATGATACTGAAAAAATTTTAATTTTAGAAAGTACTAAGCAGTGAGAATCTTTTGTTTTATTTGGTATTTTATTTATTTTTATAATAATGTAATATAATCATTTATAAGAATCCATAGACAATGTTTTGAGATGAAAAACATGTGGACATGGATCAGGATAAGATTACTTTATAAACCATGATGTTCATAATCAATAACAATAATGAAGGACATTTATTTTTATTTAGGCTCACATATACCCATTTATTTCATTGTATGATTATTGTGTTGGAATACCTTAATGATGGGGTTGGATTTTTATCACATGTCTGTATGAGTAGATAGTGAGACTCTTTTATGATGATTAATTCACTGATTATTATTGTATCTTATTTTTAAGCCTTGATGATGATCACATCTATATGTGTTACATATACCCATGATGATTTTATATCATAGTAAACTCTACCAAAATTTTTATGTTACCTTATATTTAGAAGTATTATTGTTGGTGATCAGAATATGAAGAGTGGTATAACATGATTTTTCCTTGGTGGTAGAGTGTGCATGAATTACCACAATGGTGATGATAGTCTTAGGAAAATATTATATATTAGATGATACCATGGAAAGCCATATTAAGGATGTGTTCGATTCCCAAAATCCAAGTACTAGGTTTCTAAATGCATAGTGATTTTTTTGTAGTACACTCAATTCATAATGATTTATGAGGGGTGTAATCCACGCCTCATTATTTTTAAATCACATACGTCATTATTAATGATCGGTGAGAAACATGTGGTAACTATGTCCCATTGAATGAAATGTTTCGGGTACACAAATTTCGATAATCGTTCCAATAGATAGACTCAATATAATCATGGATAGTTTTGTTTATTTCTTACATCTTCTAGTTATCATTTTGTCATTGTTCCAAATAAGGTATAATTAGGAGTTTGTGGTGGATATTTTTTGGTAATGACAACTCATTATGTGATTATATGTTGGATTTTCAGGTTTACACAGTTTTCATTTTCATTTAATAAACATTTATGCATGTGAACCTTTTAATGAATCGTTTGTGGGTTCTAACTAGGTTTCACTACGTACATCCCACACATGCATCTCGATGCACTTTCAAAAATTATGAATACATACTCTATAGGAATCCAGAGTTGAATTTATTATTTATATGGCCAAATTTTGATTAGGTTTGTCTTGGTGCATTGGGGGGTTGTATACCTCTTGGGTGACTGGTATGACATATAGATATTTTTCATAGGTTTACTATAATTTTTGTATATATTATTTATCTTTTTATATTAATATTTATAAAAAGATTGATATTGGGTGTATAATCTCCACACTAATGGTCATGGACTATTTTTACTACTGCACAGTCCCTTTAATATAACAAGGTTCACATTAGGTCATGTGAAACCATGCTTCAGACAAATGATTTGGAATGAAGTGCCACACTAATAACCATTAATTGTTTATTATCGCATATCTTCAATCAAGAGTCTTCATCAATCTATCAAATAAAGATACTATTATGGGATATATATATATATAAACTAATATCTATCTATGTAAATAACACAATAATATGTGATACCTATAAAAAAATTCATTGAGACAAATCAATAGACATTACAATCTAAATTTTCAATAGAGTTTTTACACCATTATTTCAAAATGACATCAACTAAAAAGACATTCACAGATTTAACTACTTCTACAAAAATATATTTTAGGATTTTAGAACCCAAAATTAGTCTCTATACTAATTAAATATTAAATGAATTTTTTTATTCTGATTACTATTTAGTTAAAGTATTTCTGTAAAAGACTTCTCAATCAAAATTAAATTCATCAAATAGAATATATAAAATCTTTTTTAATATACACCAAATATTTATCATGTCAATTTAATTTAATTTATAAATCAATATTTGATTAAAATATCGAACTGTATCAAAAAATGTATTGAAATAATTATACTTTTGTTTGATTAAAAACACCCACATCCGATATGTGTAAATATATATAACGATATCATAGTACAATTCACCCTCATGAGATCAAATAGGTGTTCATATCCATATATAGGTATTAACCAACTCGGAAATTAGTTTTTTTGTTACATGTCAAAATATGATATGGAAAAATTAAAATACATATTATGAATTATTCTTATTTATATAATATAATATTTGTGATTAATTTGTAGAAATATTTTTTTAATACTTTTAAATGTGTCCTACCATTGTATTGAAGGTAGACATGCTATAAAATTTCTACTACAGAGGTTGTTTCTCAAGAAATAAATATAAAATTTAAATACATTTTTATGTGTAATGTTATATCCATAAAATAATAGGAAACCACAATAGAACATCATGTGATTTTTCACAAACCATTTGAAAATATATTACATGTCTCTATTCATCAATATGGAAAATAAAAATTAATTTCATCTATAAACATGGGAAGTGAATTGATACAAGAAAATAAAAAAAATCCACAGTAAATTTAATTTTTATTTATGATGTAATAACCCATAAAATTTCATTTAAAATAATAATAATCTTGATATATTTAATTATATAAAGCTTTTAGGTCTAGCAAATTTAGATTTATTATAAATAATTTATTATTGAAATTTAGAATTTATAATATATACATTGAAGTAAAGGGTATATATAGAAAATAACAAATAATAAAATATATTTAGAGTATTCTTAGAAAAAAATATAATATTTAATATTTGGGAAATGATCCCTCGATATTTATGAATAAATTTGAGGATTCAAAAAATCATTCTCTTCATAAATAATTTTCAATGTATTTTTCTCGGAAAATTATAATTAATTTCATCCACTTTTGTAAATTTTATTTTACAAATTTTGTTTTTGTAATTATCATTTCAAAATATTCATAGAGTAAAATTTTTACAATTCAATGAAAATATAGAGTTTTTTGATGAATAGTGAAAAGTAATAATATTAATTAAAAACTATATTTTCATTCAATGATTTTAAAATTTTAAATTATGTTTTAAAATAATTTTAAAGCTAAATTTGGTTCATTAATATTATTTATAATAATTATAATTCCTTTAGAATTTAATTTATATTTTATTTTCCTTTTAAAAATTTATACATTAGAAAACATTCTCTTATGAAATTCATTTTGTCACATATTGTAGTTTTATAATTAAATGAACATCTTCCACTTATGTGAATTAAATATTATAAATTTTATTACTTATTTTGATTTCGGAGTTTTAAATATTGTAAATTTTCACCTTTTTATTCATTATGAATAATAACCTTGGAAAATATTATCCACCATGGTAAGGGTAATAATGGGAAAACATGATTAAATTGTTGGGATATGTCTTTATAATTTATCTAGTACATTCTATTAAATTATTATATGGGTAGGATTAAAATATTTGTATCCTAGTACTGAATATATAGAATCTATTTTTGTAAAATCCTGATATTTTTATTTAATATATTTTTAAATAATTTGATTTCTTTGGTTGCTTCTGTTGTACGCAACATGTGCAGGCATACCGTGAAAAATTATTAGAGCATTGTTTTACAATTATTAAATCAGCATTAAATAATTGTGAATGATTAGGAATAAATAATTTATTAAATAAATATAATGTTACCAAAAAAAATTATTTTATTAGAATGTTCATATAAAATGAGCACACAAATTTTTACTAAAGTCATTTTATTGTTTAAAAAAATACATTTTATTTAAAAACATGTTTTAATTACATTTATGAAATAAGAATAATTTATATAAGTTGATTAAAATTTATTAGAACAAATAAAATAAATTTTTTAATATATAATTTGAATATTATTTTAAATATTTGAGAATGTTTTGGAAAACATTAATTTTTCAAGGAATATTTAAAGTTAATATTTTTTATTCAAATAAGTATTTTTTTTTAAAATTACTTCGAAAAATTATATTTTTCAATTGTTTTATATTTTAGTAATTTTTTATATTTTAAATAATAAAATTATGTTTTAAGTGGTTTTTATACTTGTATTTAGTATAAAATCATATTATTTTTAAAAATGTTAATTTTCCAAAAAAACGAGTTTTCATTGCATTTTTATGGTTTTATTTTAATTAAAAATATGAAACTTATGTTTTTTGAAATTTTAAGAATGGATTTCATTTTTAGAATCATTAGTTTTAAATATAGTAAATATGCCCTTTTATTTTTAGTTAATATGAATATTTAATTTGATAAAAATTATTACCTCGATTAATGGTAAAACGAATTAATATTGAATAAAAATAAGTGGTAAGGACCAAATTTTAATCATATTTATTATTTTATGAATTTAATTTGACCCTCAACACATATATTTCTAAAGTGGGTTGTTTAATGGACACTTTTCCATGAAAATGACTTATATATTATTTAAATAATAGAAAGTCACAGAATTTTACTTTTTTGACATAAATATATGTTATTCGTGCACATGAGAAATAAGAATATTATGTGTTAATATTATTGTTAATATTTAACATTACAATCCTATATTAGTTATATGAATCTATTTATTTATTTTTTGGCCATTTTTATGAGATTATGACCTTTATGATATTTTATTTATAGAGAAGTCAAAGATTCCACATTCATGTTTTTAATAACAATAACATTTTTAATATGGAAATATCCATAGGATATGATCATCTATAAAAAATCATCTAAAATATAATATATTTATACACATCTTGGTAATTTATTATTAATTTTTTATGATTAAAAATTTACATTAAATAATTACACAATAAATATGTTTTAATTATTCAATTAACAAAAAACATATATATGACATTATTAATTTTAATAGAAAAATCAATTGAATTAATTAATGTGATTAAATAATTTTTTATAATGTGATGATAAATATTTTTGGCGTATTAACTCATTTCGTATGAATTTATCTTTTTTTTGTAATGATTTTCTTACAATCAAATTATGAATAGTGTCAAAATTGAGGGGTAATTATGTTTTATGAAAATAATTATTTATTAAATTATTTAAAAACAAATAAATTAAAAAATATGATTAAATTGGAATGGAATGTTATAAAATAACATAAATATTTCATTTTTAGTTTAATTTAAACTTTATATGTAAAAAAATATTACCTTTTAAATTGATTTTTACCATTTTTAAAATTAAAATAGGTTGACTAATGGATAATCAAAATGATAATGTTCAAAATTGCACAAAAATTTGTAAAAAATATTTTTCATGATTGGATTAAAATTTTATCCAACATTTCCATATAATAACATACCGTTTTTTTATTTTTGGATTATGATTTAATTTATTATAAATTTTTATTTTTAGAAATTCAAAAAGATTCTCTCACCTCTATTATAAAAGGAACCATCTTCCATCACTTCATTAAACCACATAGATTTATCTTTCTTGATATAACTTTGAAACATTATCTTATAAACATCCCTATACACATTCTAGATGTTTTGGTATTCTTAAAATATCATCCCTATATATTTTTAGAAAAGATCTAAGCCAGCCATTTCGAAGAAGATGTAATCACCCTAACTGATCACATTATTTTTCTACTCTTCCATAAAACTAATAAATCCTTGATATATGACATAAAATAATATATTAAGGAAACTAAATATTATATAATATTATTATGACTATAAAAACACCATTATACAGTTTCTTTCACATCAAACAAGAATTGATATTATCGGTCGTGCGTATGTAAAAATTACCCTATCCAAATAGGAATACAATTCTGTTATAATAAACATATTTCATTAATAGTTGTAATTATTGTATTAATAATTCAATATTTTATTTATAATTTAATTATAAATTTTAATGATAATATCTTACCTAATTTCATATCATTTAATCTTTTTGGAAATGAATCCATCACTCATGATTACGTAAGGACTTCCACCTCCATGATGCAATGTGGTTTATGTTATATTTTCCATGGTTAGTAATAAGGATTTATTTTATGAATAGCCCTGATAAATATAAATCAATATAGTGTCCTTGTAAATATTTATTATTAGTTGACTTTCTTTCATTTCATCAACTAAAAAATGGAAACAAGGTTCATGTGTACGTTTTCCCTACCGTCTCCATGAATGGTGTAATTCATTATTTAATCTCTACTTTTTTAAAAATTATTATATATATGTATATAATAATAAAATACTATTTTTATACCATAATTAACTATATTTGAATTAATGGAGAATGATCAATGTATAAGAAATGGTATGAAAAAACAAATCATACTTGGAAACAGAGGTAGTTATCTCCAAGAACATTAAATTTAACAACAAATTATTAATAAACGGCATGATAAAATGTTATACGTAAATCATAAATGGTATTATATAAATATATAGATTTAATATATGTATAATATTTCCATAATTATTATATAGGAGGTTTGAATATGAATATGGAAATGAGATAGTATAGGTAATCGATGTTTGTCTCACTTTTTCTGTGGGAAACACACCTTATACTTTCCATTTTTATTTTGAGTGGTGTATTTACTAAACATGAATGAATTTTAAATTATATATTATGAATTTTATAAGGATTTAAAAATTGATATATTTTTTTCCTTAATATATTAATGATTAAAAATTACCAAAGCGGTAAGGGATTTTTTTTAATTCATTTTAATTTCATTGCGTTGAAGGAAATATTTGATGATTATGTCTTGGTAATATTATCTATGAAATTGTTTTTTATCATGTTATATAGTGTTACCAATTTGCTTTATGAATTAACAATAGAAAAAATTAATATATTCAGTTGATTAATTCTCCCTTCAATGATATTTTAACTTCATGACCCATATGCCACAAGTGTTGGTGCCATGAGCTTGGAGACCACATGACCTCTAGAGAGCCTCCACATATGCCAGAGCCATATAACTATGAATAGGGTTCTAAACACAAAGTTTAGGAGATTATACCCACTTATCAAACATAATATATAACATAACAAACACCAATATGTATAATAACCAATAATAACAATTAATGGACAACATATGTCAAGTACCCTCTATAAACAATGCGGAACATGATAAAATTATTATATGTCTACTCTACATGCCTAAAATTCATAAAGGATTTTTTTAAAAAAAATCTAGTAAAATAACATGAAGATAAACTTGCGTCTGAAATCTGCCCGGACATCCCATAGTCCAACCAAGCACCACATCCCTGAACCATCCACCCAATACTAATCCTAGTATTGTACCTAAAATCATGTATTATCTACCCAGTTCCCCAAGGACCATGGTGGCCTGATCAGGATATGAGTACTAGTTAGTAGGCCACCACCAATGATTTCTAATGAAACAACCAGTCAATACAACATTATATGAGAATAAATCAAGTGGAACAAATTAATGAGACAATAAATAAATTTAGCTCATATTTAAAAAATTGTTGATAAAACATCTTATCCTTTATGTTATCATGTGTCAACCAAAAAAATGAACAAACTCTGGCCACATTAGGTGCCTAATCCATAGAAAAATTGGGACATATACTTTTTATCAAAATAGGGTATTTACTAAACAAAAATTTATCAACCTTCCTCACATCCTATCTCTATTAATGAAGCCATGTCTATAAGTTTGAGAGTATAGTGCCTTAGTACAACATACAAAACCATAGAAACCATAAGTGAAATGATCTTGAGTCCTACATCCAAATCATGGAAACAATTGGTGGTCCTAGGGAATCCATGTAGGAAACCTAGAAGTGAGGACCTCAATCCCTATGATAAGATCATAGAGCATCTATCTTATATCCTTACTCATGAAATACATCGGTGGGACCTAGATCATCGGTCTTGACTAAAATGATGAAGTAGAGACTTAATCCAATAAACCACTCATACAACATACCACTAATTCATGTTCACATGCTTCTCTTACCATATTACACATTTACCATTTACATTTATTATCCTAGTTGGCACATTTAAATCATACCAAACACTACTTTATTTCATTTTAATGAGTAGACCATAATTAAAATCAATTTCTTTTCACAAACTATGACAACACACAAACCAAATTTTTTATTTGAGCTAATAATGAATCCACCATTTAAATCATTGTTCTTCCATTAGAAACTAAAACATTCTCTATGGTATACATTTGCATTTCCAACCATTTTTAATCAATTGTTTAGAGTTATCACAACAATGGTACAATAACCCCATTTCCAAAAATCAATTTAAATATCATAATAGAGCCCATTTTTAAACCATATTTAAGTAAACACTACTATTTAAATTGTAACCCACTTTCAATAATCATTTCCCATAATTTATTATCATAAAAGGATAAAAATCCAACACACGTTATTTAAACCCTTTTCGAATCCACCTCGGTAATTGGAGACAAAATCATATGAACATTTCAATCATGCCATTATCTATTCCCAATATCTAAATACCATATACAACCCATTCATTACCATAATGTACCTAAATAAATATTTACCTTGTCATTTTACCATTCTCAAAGGTTTGGAATTCCCCATGGGTAGCCCTAGGATTGGTCTCACATCATTGTTGAACTTAAAGAGTTTGTGAATGGTCTCAAACCTCAATATATGGTCCAAATTTAATTCCTTAGAACAAGTCAATAAAATAATCTATGGTAAAAAATTATCAAAACTAAAAAAACATATAATACATAAAGGCTATGTGAAAATTCTTTAACTCCACCAACCCAATTTTCATATAGAACCAATAGTCAAACTGAAACCTGTGAATCATAAACAAAAAACCCTTAACACCAAAACCTTGAATCTTCTTGTAAAGTAGTTTTTTAGGGATCCACAGTGATAGAAAACTATCTAAGAGGAATCTTTTATAAATGGATGAAAACAAAGTCATATACTAACCTGGAGATTCTCTTCGCACCCAACACCCCCCCTAAACACCTAAGAAATGAAGGAGAAACACCAAGATAAGTCGGATGAGTTCATGGTTTGTCACATTAAATATATAGGGTTGAATGGGAGGAATCATTGTGGATGAAACATTTAACACATAT
The DNA here is from genome assembly GCA_963277665.1 of Viscum album. Classification (NCBI taxonomy): domain Eukaryota; kingdom Viridiplantae; phylum Streptophyta; class Magnoliopsida; order Santalales; family Viscaceae; genus Viscum; species Viscum album. The sequence continues at coordinate 1,204,071,013 of OY728150.1, read as the reverse complement.
ATGTAAATTTAAGAAATTATCATTTTTTTAAGTGGTGCATGGTTTTAATGCATAGTTGTCCAAATAGTGCAGCTACTATTCATCTCCCTCTATTAAAGAGGGAACCATGTCACATGGTATAGATGACCATCCACACGGTTTGAAGAACCCTATTATGGAAATTCCATTGACATATCACAAGGGGTACTAGGCCACATGGTCTCCAAGAAGAGTCTTTTGTGGTTTCTTTGACATTCATCCCCTTCTATAGGTCACTTGGTTATGGTTCAAATTTACAAATAATCATGATCCAACAATGTTTCTTAGGAAGTATTGGTCTCTCTTAATCCTTTATTATGCCCCAAACCCCCGGTACACCTCCAAAACGTCCAATACCCATTGGATCTATTTTATTGAGAAAAAAAGAGTGTAACCAAAATTTAATAAAGGATTCACATTCATGAAAGGATGAGATCTTACATCCTCCCCACCTAATAATATCTCATCCCCAATCCACTCATTATATGAATCACTATTCCTATATGAAAAATGGTCTGCCCATAAGGCCCACCTATGAACACCATTTCCCTACTTTATCCTTAATAGTTTCATAGTATAACTATACTCAGAACTAAGAAATACTCAAACTCAAAAAAAAATTCCCACCATGATCCAAAATCATGAATCTAACTATCCTTAAAGGGTGAATCAATATGAATCCCAACATCATCCATTATATTCTTATAGGGTGGCCGTGGAATCACTACCAAAGTCAAATTGCAATAAAATAAAATAAAAATCTTATATTCATGGAATAGACAAGGAATGATACATTCTCCACATCTCATGTTCTAAATCACTAGCCACCATCTAAACCACTTTTTTCAATGTTATAATGGCGACCCGTGCTCGGTGTCACTAGAAGGAACACACAATTTTCCAAGAATATTCCCTTTTCCTACCTCAGTTCATAACTCGAGGCCCATAGCCACGTTCAACATATGGACATCAAATGAACCAATCAAGAACAACCTTCATAGAAAGGTACTCTACCTATCATGTACCGATCCATCACCCATCACCAAAACTAAAATCCCAAGATGTCTCTTGTTCGATTCCATCCATCCTGTAGCACTTAATATTTCATCAACCAACCAATTATCAGTTATGGTTATCCCTACCATACACTTAACCTCTCAATAACCATCCTTAATTATTGGGAACCCATACCATTGAATAATATAACAAGAACCTCAAAAAAACATATAAATCATAACCGACATGTTTCTCAACTCACTACAACAAATCCAGGACAAGAACATCATCCAATATTATTAACCAGTCTTTTAATTGAACCAAATATATTGAAATAACATCCACTATACATACTAAAATTGGACAACAATATTCTTCCACAAAACCATTTCGTTTACAAAAATTCACTTATCCTTCCAAATATTAAACAAAGTTGGACTATAGCCCATCATATTCCATCCACTTTACCATGATATGTTGAGCTATCCCTGACCTACTCACTCTTTTGACACCTCACCTTTACTGTTGTAACATCACCACATTACCTGGCTATAACACCATCTCACTTAGGGCATACTAAGGTCATCCAACATAGCCAACATATGCATTCCCAAACATATGGTAGAACTCCTTGGTCATAACATCTGATATAACACCATATATTTTATTTCTATTCAACACCCATAGACACACATTCGATGACACCCATCAGTTTTCTCTTGGAACCAACCTGAACCCTGGTACAACACTCAACATGACCGATCTCTACATCATAGTCAAACATATACTTCCTAAGGAATTCAAACATGTTCCTTGTATGATACACATTAAAATCTAAATGCTAGAACATCTATTCTATGGTTTGTTCCACACCTGATGACTTAGGTATTGTTTCCCAACATAGGATTCTCTTTGTGATTACATTCAACAAAAAACCCCAAAAATCATAGTTCACACTCCAATCACATGCCAAACTCTCAAAACATGGATGTAACCAACTATATTTTATCTAAACAACAAAACAAAAATCAGCCGCTACCCATTTCCTTCTTATGAGAATATCACCCATGGAATTATTCGACATCTAGTCCATCCCTACGACCAATCCCCTCATCAGTCAATGTTTTACTCCCCATCATAAAACTCCATATATTCATTTCAAAGAGTGAATCCTCCATGAGGACCTGAATGAATCCATAGAACATTTAGGTATATAGGCGTAATACCAAATATCTCTTAGCAAACATAGGATGATGTGAATAAATTGGGAATGATCATCACTAGCTATAAGTATGCTAAGAATTCATTGATTAAATCCACCAAAACCACAATTCACTGATGTCCTCTACCACCACTGGGACACCATATCCTACCAAAAGTCACAAGATCCCTACCTAGAAATGTCTCATCATCAATCAATTAGAAACACTTGAATTTTATTTACAACCAAAATTTACCTACACTTCATGACCCTATGATATGTATTCATGACCCAAACTTCCATTTAGAACCATTAACGTCAAACAAATTGAGTTCTTTTATAAGAAAATTAATGATATATAGTGGAAAACAATCACCAACCACACCAATCAACAACCCAAATATAATGCACATAAAGTACACCTATGAATACGATCACCAAAAAGGATGATTGGAATTTATCTCAAGCCACCTGTTCACCCATCCCAAATCCCATCATTCCTTTCTAGCATGAACCTATATCTTCACCTCATAAGATCTTTCATGGTCTCACACATTTATATGAACACACACAAAAACTTAATATAGATCACATGTTCCGTAGATCACCTGAGGGGGGAATAAATTATTTCTTACATATCTAACCATGCCTCAATGTCCTTCAGTCTCATCAGACTAGAGGATATTCTTATATTCCCTTCCAATTACCCAAACATTTGAAAAATAACCCAAAAAGGATACCACCCCTCTCCCCATATTCCATTATAATAAAAAACATACATCCCTTGTTTGGTCTCCATTTTCCATTCTTTCCAAAATTAAAATTATTTCCTACATCAAACACCATTAAAGTTACATGACTAAATTTTCGAATGATAATCTTCTACAAAACTACCCTTAAAACTAACCATAAGAATTCAAGTGATACACTTTGATTGAAATCAAGGCATGATCATTATTAATTTTTTAAAAAACGTGATAGAACCAAATCTGCATTAATCTCACCTCTAGGGCACCCACCCATGCATCACATTCTGAGGTACACGCAATATTCAACCAACTATACTCGCAGTTACCCTCAAGTTCCAAAAAAAGCAAGCGCATAACAATAAATCCAGATGAAACTACAAAACCATTGAATTTTACACCTATGCCTCTAGGAAAAACCCACACTAGGAATCGTTGTTGGTTCCCCTCTTCCAATGAATAAAAAGACTTACATATTCCATATGCACCCCAAAACAGAAGAAAACCAGCTAACCCATCTCATGGGTAATCCAGAAGGTCAAACGACACCAACTCACTAAATTAGTTTCATTTAAAAAAATTCCATTTGATCTTATTCTATTTTATTCACATCAAAACTCAAATATGTCACTATTAATGAATGCTGATTCTACACCCATTCCAAACACATAGTGTCTGATTCACCATTAAAAAATTAACACTCAGTCCCATATAATAAGTATGGACCAGCAACACCAAGACATAAAACAAAACACCCTCTAAAGGGTCCAAAGAAAACGTGAAAGGACACATCCCCCAAAGTCACTACACCCATAGTAACACAAACACCATTACTAAAACCATAACTATGTCCTTCATTCTTGAGGTCCAATTAAAACTAATAGGATAACAAACTATAAGGGATTCCATATACATTTTAATGAATTACCTTTTTAATAACATGAAGTTCAAAACATACCTGTTGGTACAACAAGAAACATATACTTATGAACACATTAAAACCCCACATAGACTCTTTACCCATAACCAAGGTCTCAAACTAGGGAACTCTAACTTCCCTAACCACCCTTATATAGGGTCAGATCTAATCATTAGGGATACCGAAACCAACATCACTAATGTATCTAGAATTTCCCATTTACCTTCCTAAATAAAAATTTCCATATAAAACCTATGGTTTGATATTTTAAAATTTATCATTATCAATACCCATTAATTTAAATATTCAAGTGAAATTTATTAATTATACATTAAAAAAATACAAGCATTATTCGAATTTATATTTCTCAATGAATTTCATTAATAAAAATTTAATGTAATGACCAATGAGAATAATCCATTTGCAGAAATGTAAACTACCATCATAATAATTCTATGGAACTAGTAGTCACAATAATCCTATAGATGACCTATCAATCCTTTGTGATTAATATGATGCATGAACTCACACACCCTCTCTTACCACACCATTCCAAAAGATAAAACATCATAAATCAATAGAATCACATCCATGTGTACCACTTAACATGGATGTATAAACTAACATTTAAATAACCAAACAAAACAACAATTCCAATCCCCAGAAACTTCATTCCCCCTTGAAAGGGGATGCAGGCAGACAAACACAAAATAATTACTAAGCCGTGAAAATATACTTGCATAATTTCTACCATGACCATATTTAAAGAAAAAAACAACAACATTGATTCCAATTTTTAACATCCTAAACAAGATTCCATTGGAAAAAATTCCCTGAGCTTGGTCACTACATTACCATGGGCATGCCTCACTATATGCCAAATGCATCTGTGTAGAAGCACATGTCTAAAAATACATTGGGATACTATATACACTCATTAGTTTAAAGACCCCATAGAAATAGTGCCAATAAGTTAAAAAACAACTTTAATAATAAATGTATTATATAATATAATATCCAATAATAACCAAAGGAAATCATTATACAACGATGCTATGTATACTATACAAATGGGAAATTAATAAAAGATAATGTCTAAAACCAAAACCGTAAAAGATCCCAAACATGGAATTGAGTCCCAAAATAATCCTGAAATATCATGCATCTGCCTAACGAACCATGCATGAAAAAAACACTAGGTCTGTGTCTTGAACATGTACCCAAAAACAAGTAACATCTACTTGGTTCCCAAGTTCCATGATGGACCATGTAGGGTGTGAGTAAAATTTATTAGTCCAACACCAATAGGGTATAATGAAATAACCAGAATATAAAGAAATATGTTTAGAGAAATCAAGTGAAATAAATAATCGTGGAATAAAAGAAAAGTATATCAAATTTTGGAAATTATCAAATAATTATCCACTATGATATAAAGGCTTAACCAATTAACTGAACTAATGTTGATCACTCCAGGTTCCTAATCTATAACACAAGTTGTTAGAAAACATTATTCACAAGTGGTAATTAATTAAGAAACAATTTAACATACTAATTCGGATCCTCTACCCAATAATAAAACAATGTCAATATGTTTAGGATCATAAAGTCTAAGATTGACATTCATGCCAATGCCAAAATTATGAGCAAAGATCCTTAGTATGACATCCGAAACCATTCCAACATTAGAATAATAGAATCATAATTAAAAATCTTATCCAAGGAAAAAAGGGATTTCCTAAATAATATTTCTAGCTGACATGAAACTACATATCCTGAATCCCTATGTTAGTATCATAGAGCCTTGGTCAGACATCTTAACTCGAGTAATGTGTCAGAGGTGGAAAGAGAATCAGTCTACCTCGAACCTTGGGAGTAGAGCCTTAATCCAATACCCCACTTATAAATCCTACCACTATCCACTTTCAAATTCTTCATTAACCATATTATACATTTATAACAAACATATCTTAATTCATCTAACTCAATCACATCCTTCAAAATGCCCCTTATACCATATTAATGAAAAATACAATTGAAATAAAATTTATTCACAATGCAGGATAAAAAAATAAATTTACTGATTCATGATAATATTGAATCTATACAATAAAAAACATTTATTACTCTTTAATAACAAATTAAAACATTCGGCAAGGTTTTATTTCCATTTCAATCCATTTTCAAACAATTATTAAGAATTTACAAAAAGAGAGAGACAACACCCCCATTTCAAAAAATCAATTGAAATATTATAAGAAAACCAATTTTTAATTCTCATTGAGGAAAAAACCTCCTTTTAGAACATTACTGAATTTTAAGCATCATCTTTTTTATTTAAAACTGTAATCGGATCAAAATATAACACACATTCATTAAATGATTTTGAAATGTCACCAACGTATTTCACAACCCAACAATATTATAATTTTAGCCATCCCCTAAACCATTATTATTAGATAAATGAAAAAACATACATATTCATTACCATAATTTCCCTATCTCAAAATGTTCCAATTAAAGTCACCTTTCTTGAAGGTTTGGAGTATTCCATTAGTAGCCTTATGTTTGGTCTGATGTTGTTGATGGACCAAAAGGGGTCTGTGAAATGCCTCAAACATCAATCTAAGGCCCAAATTATACACCTTATCAATATAAATAAAAAAACACAATGCGAGAAAATTAAAAAAACTACACACACGTATAACACATCAATACTTTGGTAAAATTCTTTAAGTCCACCTAACTCTTGTTCATAAACAACCACTCATCCAATAAAAAAACCATGATTCCATTCCAAAAAGACTTTAATATATAATACTAGAATTAAATTTAAATATAGGGTTTTTTGATTTATAATGATATAAAGCATTCCACCAAGTCTCTCCAAAATAATTAAGGAAAAGAGTCATATACTTACAAAGATATTCGAATCACACCCAAAAGAACTCAAAACTATTAAGATTTGAAGAAAAAAGCTTATATATACTAGATGAGCTCATGGTTCATCATCTTAGATATGTAGGTTCAAATGGGATGGAAAATTTGAGAATAAACATTTAATATTGGGGGGTGGAATGGGAATTTATAACATTTTATAATGTGCATGGTTTTGCTACACAGTTGGCCAAACCGTGTGCAAACAGTATGTATCCCTATATTCAAGAGGGAACATAGTCACATAGTCTTAATGGCTATATTCACAGTAAAAAAATTGTGCTCTATCCATTCACATGCCAATATTCATGGGGGATTGGGGTGCATAACTACGTTGTCATATCCCAGATAGTATCATTTCACATTAACTAGCTTTGGTGGGCTGCATGGTTATGGTGAATAGTTACTACTAATTCTGTGCTAACCATGCTCTAATCACATATTGGCATCTTTTACTCCAATAACACTCCCCAAACCCCCATGAATACCTTGAATATTATTTTACACCCATGAACCATTCATTAATCATATCAAATAGAGTTTAATAAAAATTTAATCATTAATTCACCATTATGAAGGGTTGGGATCTTAAAGATTTGATCTTTATAGGGGAATTTATTAAAAAAAAATTATTTTAATAAAGATAAAAAAAATTACAACTTATATGGAATGAGAATATATTCCCAATATCATGAAGAAATATTTTTTTGAGGAATGTTTTTCATGTTTACGATCCATTCTCAGACAGTTTGGTTTTTTTAAATTGTATGGTTTTTGTAAAAAAAGATTTCAAAATAGAAAGGATATTTTTCAAAAAAAATTATTTCAAGTGATATATCAAAATAATATTTCATCTATGATAAAATTATTTGAAGTTACTTATTCTTTACTAGAGATATGATCCAATGATACCAACCTTTTTCTTTTTATGGATAGTTTTTGTTTATGGTGACAACATGTTGATGAAACCTATTTCCTTTTTCAATTGGTTATATATTTAAAAAATTTGTTTCTTTTAATGAATTTTAATATGAATAATGTTTTATGATCTTCTAGAATATATATGTATAACTAAATTTACATGAATGGTGGGACTTATATCTCCCTCCAATGATTTGGTTAAATTTGGATAACTGATGAGTAAAAATTTTATTATAGAACCTGATTACATGTTCAAAAATGTTTCGACTGTACTTGATTACATGATCCAAAATTTAATGAGTAAACCTGATTACATGTTCACAATGTTATGTATGAACTATATTACATGTTCGTAGTGTTATTCATGGACCTGAAATTATGGTCCATAATATTATTCACAGACCTGTTTCATGTCTATATGTTTATGTGAGGGCCTATTTTCGAGTCCTCAAATTAATAAGTGAACCTATTTTTATTTATATATTTTCACAATATTAAAATTATATTTTTAGGAAAAAAAATCACGATTCATGTAAATGTTATGTTGTAATCGATTATGTTATGTGATTCTATTATGATTCAGGTCTTATGAACTACCATATTTATGCAATGACTCAATATTATTAATTTTTGACATAAATGGTATGGATTTTAAAATGTAAAGTTCATGTCCTCGTGATATTATTCTCATATTATTCTTTTTTAATTCCAGATATCTCTCTTACTTACCCTTATCAATAATTTCAACTCAGCCTCTCTTATGTACATTTTTCTCATATTATTAATAAATATTTTAAAAATGTTCTATCATAGAATGGTGATTGTTATAAATAGATTAGTGGGAGATGACACAGATCATTTTTAACCATTTTTTTGTGTGCCCGTATTTTCAAAGGCACTAGAACTATACATTAATGTAGTGGATAGTATTATTATATAATTAATATTCTTAAAATTTTATTAATTACAATATATTAAAATCATGGTTTGATATAGTTTGTATAAGAGCAAATTATTTTGTTAAAATTTGGAAATAGGATAAATTAACATTGCGATAACCCTAGAGATATTTATAATTATATTTATCGGGATGACTCTAAGAATAACTCTAAGGATTGGTTAACATATAATACAATATCATGGAATTTTTTGTAATGGATAAATAATGTGGTTTCTAAAAAATTACATCCCTTTTTGAATGTTATAAGTTTATTTACCTATATAATAGAGGTACCTAGGGTTAATATTACAAAAAATGGAACATTGAGATCAAATATACCATCACCTGATTCAAGATACTATCCCTTTATACACACTTGGTTTTTCACTCCAATGAGATTTTTCTTGAAAATTCAATAATGCATTATAAACCATTTTTTAGGAATTAAAAATATTATGACTATGAGTGAACTAGTATAAAACTATGTCATCAAAGATTGCAGAAAAGGATTCATGGATTTTAACCCCAATATGTTATTTTGATTATCCATATTTCCATTAAGATTAGTGATTCTAACGTAATTATTTATATTTTAGTTGATGGATATAACTAGAAGGAATCTTGTTATTATTAATTTTGATGTAAAATTTATTGTCTATGAGAAACAAAATTTGAATATTAATGGGGAGAAAGTTATTGTGATTATTCCAAATTAGCTATCGTGATATATGATCAATAGTGAAAACATTAGTGATATTCCTAACACATCAAATAAATAGAATACAGAATTTTATGAATGTTCATGTGATCATAAAAAAATTAGATTTGGCTTCTAACATGTTCTGATGGTTGGAGATGAACCTATGGGAATATCTCAAATATAGGGTGAAATTTTATCTATGTGTAAAATAAGGTCAGATAGTGAACAATTTTTAATGAGTTTAATGTCTTAACTATGGGGAACATTGAAATTATCCAACATAATACCCTAAGCCAAAAATTGACATCTATAAAAAGTAAGATCCTAATCCCGGACAATATTAGATCTAGAAGTATTAATGTATTTATGTATTTTGATTAATGAATTATATTGTTCATGTATTTTAACAATGATATATTTTAGAATATATATATCCATGTATTTTGAAAAATTTAAGGATTTTAAAGAATATATGTCTCCAAGTATGATTAACATAAGAGTTATGAATACCATCACAGATATTTGACTTTAGGGTTGACTATAATTTCAAATTCTTTCAAAACATGTTTTTGGTTTTTATGGTATTTTATCAATATTAAAGATGTTTTGGAAGATATTTATGGAAATTAAGCCCTTGGATTTTGTATATATTGAAATATTTTTTTCAAAAGGTGTACATTTAAACATTGTGTAAATGTTATTAATGTGTTTTGGTAACCGTTATGGTTTATCTTACCTTTTATATTGAGAAACTTATGAGCTATAGTCGATCAATTTACAATGTGATTACATTTCATTTCATTATGGTGACACTTTTCATTGTAGACTCTTTCTGAAATATAAATTAATGAGGTTGTAAGGTTTTATAAAATACGACATTGAATTATATTTTATTGGAATTAATTGTATACCTAGATGTTTTGGAAATGTCATCAAGAAGCTATTGAAATGGAAATTATTTTCATCACAACATATTATCCTTAAATAGATAGTTATATTGAGAGAATAATTAAAACCCTAGAAGATATTTTAAGATCTTATTTTATGTATTTTAAAGGTGTTTGGGATCAACAACTACATCAAGTTGATTTTATTTGAAAATTTGCCTTCAATTGAGCATCCAGATGTATTATTATAAAACCCTTTATTGATGGAAGTGTAGTTCTATGATGCACTGGAATGATGTGGTATAAAGACGGTTATTGGTACCTGAGAATGTTGATGAGATATTAGAGAATGTTAAATCTATTCAAAAACATTTAGGCACTGTATAATGTGTAAAAATGTTATTCATATAATCATCAACCTGATATAGAATTTTTAGTTAGAGAGAAGTCCCTTATAATAATTTATCCATGAATAAAAGAAATAAAAACTATGGCTGATGAATATGTTTACCATTGAAATTATTGATCTTATTAGAGTGGTTTCCTATCAATTGGAACTTCCACCGAACCTCTCTTTTGTTCACGATGGGTTCCATGTATATCTTATGAGGAAGTTCATACCTGATCCATAACATGTATTGAACTCATATATCGTACTAATGGGGACTAATATTCTTCATGTGGAACAAACGGTACATTTTTTATCAAATACAGATGGTTCTTTGATATAGTACCACTCATATGGTCAATGTCTTTTGGTGAAACCACCCATTCATGTAAGCGATGTAAAAAACTAAGGATATAAAGAGGTTGAAATATCCTCAGTAATTGATACCAATGTAATTAATTTCAATCTAGGAATAAATTTTAACGGGGGTATAATGTAACAACATTTGTTTTGTAGGAAATATATTTTTCATTAATTTTATTTCTTTAATTGCTACTGTTGCACACAACATCATTTTTAGAAAGACATGAAGTATTATTAAAAAACTATATTTTTATTATAAAATCCTAATTAAATAAGAATAAATGAATGTTAATAAAAATTTATTAAAAAAATAATATTTCAACTAAATATAAATTTGTTGGAAGATTCACAGAATGTGATGACATAGATTTTTAGTAAAGTCATATTTTGTTCAAAAAATAAAATTTCTTAAAAAATTATTATAATTTATTTTTAAGGGTGAATATAAATTTTTAGATGTAATAGAAAATTTATTGTAAAAAATTAATCTAATTTTTGGATTAATAAGATCCAAATTAACTTTAAAATATTTTTTATGAATTTTTCCAAAATATTAACTTTTCAAGGAATAGTGAAAAATAAAGATTATTATTGAAACAAATATTTTATTTTAATTTTATTTAATGGTAAAATATTTATTTTTGTTAGTTTTAAATTATAATTAATTAATTTTTATTTAAAATAAGAACATTTTAGTTTTTAATTTATTTTTATAATTCAATTTAGTATAATAAAATTTTTTATTTTAAAATGTAATCATTTTAGAAGAAACTACATTTGATTGAAATTTTTAGACATAAATTTAAATTAAACTCTAAATCATATATGATTCAAAATTTGAAAAATCGATTCCGTATTTTAAATCATTAAATTCAAATTTAATAAATATGTTCCTTGTATTTTTAGTTAGTTTGTATAATAATTTTGGTAAAAATTATTACATTGCTAAAGGTTAAAACATGTCAATATGGATTAAAAATACGTGATAAGGTACTAAGTTTTAAACATATATCATATTGGATGAATTTTATTCTAGCCTTACAACCTATGGTTCTGAATAGATTTTTAATGAATGATTTTCCATGAAAATGGATTATATATTATTTCAATTAAATAAATTCAAAAAATGTCACCTTAATTGTCTTAAACATCTCTTATATTTCCAAATGCATAAAAATTTGGTTATGAGTCAATATAAGTGTCCATTATTAACTTAATAAACTTATTTTTATGAAAAAAATGTATTTATTACTTTTTGGGACATTTGGATTTGAATATAAAGATTATAATATTTTATTTACAGAAAAATAAAAGTTCTCACATTCATCTTTTTAATAAATAATATATTCTTAATATGGGGATTCAAGACAATATGTTTAACTATAAATATTATTATGAAATAAAAAAATATTTTTATGGAATATTTTTAATTTTTTATGAAATAATTACCTTAAATAATTACACAATGATGACACTGTAATTATTCATTTAATTAAATATTCAAATAAATTTTATTAAAACTATTTATGGAAATATAATTTGAATTATTTAAGGTACATTGTTAAATTTTTTTTCATATAAGATAAATTAGGGGTGTATTAAATTATTTTTTTCAATGTTATCATGTTGTCTTATTTTTAAGAATGTCAAAGTAAGGAATAGGGTTGGAATTTACACTACTGATATGGTATGAAAATAATTTTTTATTAAATTATTTAAAAAAATAGATATAATTAATTTTATTAAACATGATACATTATCCATCTCTATTTCAATCTACACTTTATAAGTAAAACTTATAACCTTTTAATATCAGGAAATCATTGACTGTTGTTAAAACTAAAATACATTAACTATGGGTTAATCAAAATGATAAGGTTTAAAAATACACCATAAGACATCAAAAATCTACTATTTTAGTGGATTATAAACCTATCCAACAATATATTCAAATTCATTCCATTTTTTAGTATTTGGATGGATATTAAAATTGTAATAAAATTGAATTATGAGAAATTCCAAAAGTTCCCCTCACCTCCTTTATAAAAGGGCACATACTCCCTCCCTTAATTTGAACATAATGTCTCTTATATCACGAAAAAATATATAAAATTATATTATCAACCAATATAGAAACATTATTAAAAAAATTTATTCACAAAATACTAACCCTAGATCAAATTAGAGAAGATCTAATAGAATAGTTTTGAGAAGATGTAATCACTCTACCTATCACATTATTTGTATAGTCATATATACCTCCTAAAAATCAGTTTTATATATCATTAAATATTAAATATATCATAATAAATATTCTGAAATGTTATTATTATTATGAACACACCATTATATACCCCAATTTCTATAAAAAGTAAAATTATCACTCATCCGTACGTATGGATTATCATATATATGTGGAGATTAAATTCATTTTTTTATCACTATATTTCAGGGATGGTTATTATCATTTTATTAATTTTCAAAAAATATATTTATAATATAATCACACTTTTTTAATGATAACATTATTTTTACCTTCTTATTGTCAAATCTTTTTGAAAATTATAATGTCACTCGTACGTACATATGCACTACCATCTCCATGATGCGATGTGATTAATTTCATATTTCATAGGAATGATAATAAAGAAATATTTTACCAATAATATATATATATATATAGTACATAATAATACTTTTTTAAATGTGTATTATTATTTAACTTTCATTAATTCAATCATTCATAAAATGGATACAAAATTTATGTGTACATAAGACCAACCGTCTCTATGAATGGTGTAATTCATTTCTTATATATCTAATTTTTATGATTGATTGTAAATATTTTTTTAAATATAAATAATATCCATACCATTATTAAGATTATTGAAAATATTGTACCATGATATATGCAAAAGGACCCTGATAAGTAAACCAAAACATGATTGGAAATGAATAGTAATCACCTCTAAGAGTGATTTTAATAAAATATTATTAATATATGGGTGATAAGTTGATATAAATATATAATACATGTTATAAATGATGTTTGTATATGAATAAGGAAAATCGATACTTGTGGTAATATATGTTTAAATCACATTTATTTTAATTGGACACATGCCACATACACTACTTCTTTCTTTTGAGTGGTTTATATACTAAACCTGAATGAGTTTTATGATAAATACAATGGATTTTATGAGTATTGACATATTAATTTATTTTTATTTCATTAATATATTTATTATTCGAAATTTAATAAACAAATAAGTGATTTCTTAACTCAATATCCATTCATTGGGTCAGAAATCAAATTAAATGACTTATTCCTTTCAATATATACTGTTGAAATGAAATGTGATTATATGTTATTTTATATCAAAATATTTTCTATTGACTTATATAAAATATAAATAATTAAGTCATTTTATTAATGCTCACTTGAATGATGTGGTCTTCACAAGGCATTATATTTTAAATGCCATAAATAATGTTATTTTTACAAAATTCAAAAGAAATTTGTTATTAACTTACACAAAATGGGAGGAGTTTCTTGATTTCATGAATACATAATGTTTTGAAGAATAATTTACATATTTAGATGGTTATATTCAAACAATGTTTTTTCCTTTGTAATTTTATCACCATTTAAAAAATGTTATTTCATAATAGATAGGATGCTTTTTCATGATTTATTTTAAGTGATCATTCAAAATAATTTTCCATATAAGATAACCCTATATGATGTTATTATCCTTTAATTGTGATATTATCCAAGGACACCATACTTATTCTCTTTATGGATGGTTTATGTTTATTAGTATAATTTTTGGATGAATCATGCTGCCTTTTTTCAAGGGTTATACTTTTAAGAAATATATTTCCTTTCAAAAGTTCTATGTTTATAACTCTTTTATGATCTTGTAAAATTATATTTATAATTTTATTATTTTTATGGGTGGTTCCTATACCCCCCTCCAATGCATTGGGTATATATGATAGATTACGCGTAAAAATGTTATGTGTGAACCTATTACATGTTCACATCTGTTATGGGTGAACCTGATTACATGCTCTACTTTTTTTGCATGAACCTGATTACATGTTCACAATTTTTGTCATGAACCAGATTACATGTTCATAGTTTTGTGAATGTATATAACCTTTATGTCCATAATATTATGTGTCAGCCCAATTTCATGTCTATGTTTTTATGTGAGGGCCAGTTTTCTTGTCCTTAATATAATAAGTGGACCCATTTCTATTTAGATATGTTCACAATGTTATAAGTTTATTCTCATTCTAAAATTTCATGTTTCATGATAATGATAGACTATTATGTCATGTGTTGTTTGATTCTTTTATGATTCATTTCCTTGGAACTATGAATGTTTATTCCATTAATTAGGATTATGAACCATTTATTTGTATGGTAAAGATTTTCAAAAGATAATTTCATATTCTCCAAAAAAATTCCTCATTTTTATTTTTTTTATTTTTAATATATCTCTTGTTTACCCTTAATGAGAATTTTATATCACCATTTCTTAAGTTTCTTTTCACCTAGTTAAGATAAAATATTTTTGAAATTATGTGTCTTAGAGGGGTGCTAGTAATTAAGAACTTAATGGGACATGATATAGAACATCAATGAAACTATATTTTGTGTGTCCAAGTTTTGAATAGAACACGACCTATTAGTTTCTTGAATGTATATTATTTTTATGTATTTAGGCCTCATTTAATTAGATTTAACAACTATGATTGAAATTTATAGTTCATTATATAGTCCCAATTTTATTATTTTTACCATTAAATTATTTCAAGAAAGGAATTAATTAAAAATTTCATTCTTTTAACTTTAATATCTCTAAATTGTTTGTATAAGTATAAAAATAATATACATTTGATACCAAATGATGATTTGAAATGTTATTTATTTTTTTTCACAAAAATTTAATATTTACAATTAGTGATTTAACAATTATAATAAATGAATATATAATGTTGAAATTTCATTTATTTATTTCATTGAAATATTAAATCATTAAAAATAAAAGGGTTAATAGTAATAAAATTTGGGTGAATTATTTTCATCTAACTGTATCGTACAAAAATTTAACAAATTAGTGATATGGGAAATTTTTTGATTCGAATTACATTTATTTCATGATTTTTCCAAATTCAATTTATGTGAATAGATAATAAAATAAAACTAATATTATTTTATATTAAATATTAGTTTTCATGTTTTTTGAAATCCTTAATGTTATTCAAAAGGACAATTGAAATTATAACTCTAAAAAGTCCATCCATTGACTATTTTGAGAAAATTACAACATTATAAGTAAAATTATGACCCGCTAATTTTGAAAAATTCATCACCATTGTTAAGAATAAAATTTTTTGATCCAGAAGTTAAAATAAATGGGAAGATATTAAATTATATCAGAATATATAACAAATTTATTTCATGATTATATTACCACAATATATTCCTTAAAATATTATATTTTTAAAAAAAAATTACATTAATGTAATTTTATAAAAACAGATTTATTATTTTGAATTAAAAAATCATAAAACTTTTATCTTCATTAAAGTGAATATAATATTGTTAAAAATTCCAACCATGATCTATTTATGGATCACTTTACAAATTATGGAAACATTCTTGATCCCTAAAGTGTAAACAACATTAATATCATGGTGATCGTCAAAAGGGTTTATGAATGTTTAAACCTGATAGATAAGATAGAAAACATAGTCAAAACGTGTCCATATTATATTTTATATGAAAATTTAGAATCATAATCATATCATCTGATAGTTATTTTAAATTTAGATAAATTTTTATAACAAAATTTATTTATAATAATTTAATAAATTAAGTAATCCTAAGAGTTCCCCTCCCATCATTTATAAAGGGTGCCTCTTTTTCAATATCTCTCACACATATTGAGACCTATTGATCATCCAAAAACTATAATAATACCCTAATATATTCCTAAACCACATCTTGAGCTTCTATTTTTTTTAAAATACTATTCTTTCAAATTATTAAATTGTAATCCAATGAATGTTTCTTAACAAATTAGTATAACTATAAACCAATGATTTTCATTTTATTTCTTCTTATACTTACCCCAAATAATTTGTAACCACTATAAATTAATTTATTATGTGTATGAAATATACATAATTTTTATTATGATGATATAACAACAACTATTCACCTTTTCCAATACAATATAAAAATATAACATTGCTCATTCGTGCCTTTAGACTACCACCTCCATGAAGTGATGTGATTAGTTTTACATTTCCTCTTTACAAGGATATTGATAAAGAGTGATTATAAAAATATATATGATATATATATAATTATTATTTTATGGTTAATGTTGGAATAATTATGTTTTAATCATTTTTTAATGATCACAAATCCTGTAAATAATATAAATCATGTTAATCTAATTTAACAATTCTCAAATAAGGTATAAAGATGGTTAGTTTCTTTATAATTTCAATAAACATCCACTAAATCATGTTAATCCTAAATCCAATTTGAATATTGTAAATTATATTTATTTTGTTCCATCATGATTTCTTCTATGAATGCTTATGTCTAATTTATTCTTTGAATATTACTACTTATGCATGTATCAAGATATTTGGCTATGTTTGAAAAACCGTGACTCTACCACTATTTCTGTTTTCTGGAAAAGGACCCAAACACCGTAACCCAGACATTATGACTCAGACACCATAACCAAGACACCATATCCCAAACACTATGACCCAAACACCATGACCTAGACACAATGACCCAAATACTGTAACCCAGACACCATGACCCAGAAACCGTAACCCAAACACCGTGACCAGTTTCAGTTCTCATGATGTTTGTGACACTAGTTCCATGCTACCATCACCAATACACCATTTTAAGTTTGTAAAAGGACCAAAAAATGTGATCATAACATTACATCTGTGATACCAGTTTCTGATCTCAATACAACTATTCCATCATGACTATCTCGCTGCTCAATGGACAAGAAGAAGCCATTGCCTTATGGTGAAACTATTTTCAAATGATAACATTTCTGGACAGACTGAGACACTATTCATTAATCTATTTTGTCATTTTCAATTTAATTTATAATGATCATATTCTAGTCATTTAAATGCACTAACAGAGTTAATATTTCTTTATATGCATGTCACCTCATAGTATGTTGTATGAGGATCATAATACATGCATCATGTTAGATACCACACACGTACTCCAACAATAAAAAGTAAATCATGGCACTGGAACAATAGACAAAAATTATTGCCGCAAGCGTGCAAGCATTTTTGAAAAGAGAACTGATGCATGCAACAAGAAACAACTAAAGAGCATATGAATCAATTTTGATCCAAAGGCTGGACTACTGTACATTAGAGAAAAAAACATAATTGTAGTACAACCTTCAGAAAGACATGTTCTAGACAACTTACACCTTTGAACCTAAAAACTTGTTATACTCTTTTTTTACTAGAGGAATTGATACTTGCATCTGATCCTTCCTACAAGTCCATATCTCCAAAGAATAACACTCATAACACTTCTCACATTTTCTCACATTCTATTCTATATTGGCTATTGTTTTCATATTTCAAGTAGTGTGTGTCTGTTTGTATTAATATACACACTATCTTCTGTACTAAACTGAAGGACACAAGATATCCTTCCTCACATATCCTTGTAAATATTTTTACTCACATAGATAAGTGTAGAAGAGTTCATTGTGTGACCTAGTAGTATTACCCCCGAAGTACAGTGGATCAGGTCATGTGACATGGAAATTCCGGTGCACTATTTTTTACCCAAGTCTTTGGTGTGGATAGGGTTTATTAATACGAACATCATGGTGGCAGGTGATCGCCAAGTGGAGTGGATTATGTCTCACCTTGAGACTGAACCACTTTTTTATTAGTTGTGTCTTTTAGTTTAGTTTTTCTACTCTTTAGTTTATATTTCAGAAGACAATAGATTTTAATTTGATAGTTTGTCTTTGATAGATGATATAATTATTTTGGCTTATTATAATAGCTTCAAAAGTAGTACCAACAACTCATGTTGATCCCAATTAAAATTTATCAATCTTAAAAGAGGTTATTTTAATAGTCAATCCATTATAACTATATTACCTTGATTAACTCGCCCATATTTATTTTTATTCAGGAACCTTTCTAAGAAAAAGTTATAATAGAAATTTTTAATAGATACTCAATTCATGCCCCTCTTGAGTACTCTACTCTGACCAACATTTGGTATCAAAGATGTTTATTTCTATTAAGACTCTGTTTTTAAAATCTATTCAATTGTTATTTTATTTTTACTTTATAGATTAGAAAATTTCTATTAATTCTAAAAATCTATTTCATTAAAAGTATTTCTTTATTACGGATAATTGACTGGATGGTGATGTGACAAAAATACCACCAAAATTTATTGGAACTAATTATGCTCAACGGAAAATTAAAGTCAAAATTCTTTAAAAAGGTATGGGCTTTGAAATTTGGTCTTCAATTATATATGAATATAAAATTCCTTCTAGAGATAGAATTACAAGGGATGAACAAACCGAGACTGATTAAAATTAAAAATGCAAATCCATCATTGCTTTATAATTATATTTAGGTGTTAATGAATTTAATCGATTATCTTCATGTAAAATAGTCCATGAAATTTTGGAGACCATGCCTATTTAACATAAATGAACATATAGTGTGAATGAAATGAGAATAAATACATATACTATTAAATATGATAATTTTAAAATTAATCTTGATGATCCTATTTAGGACATGTCTCTTAGGTTCATCGAAATTGTCAACAAAATTATTTCTCTTAGAAGAGAAGTTACTACCAAAGAACAAATCATGAGAATTTCTATATTCCTACCGGATAGATGGAGAGGGATAACTTCCTATTTTAGAGAGTCTTGTAACATCATCAAATTACTTGTAAAACAACTAATTGGTAAACTAATGATGTATTAAAAGGATCGGAAAGTCAACAAGGATGTAGAGGATGAACCCAAAACAAAAATCTATGTCATTCAAGACCACCATCTCTAAACACAATAAATAAGAGAAACAACAACTCTCTATAGAATGTTCTTGTAGTGAATAATCATCACCTAATAATGATAATGAGATGAGTCAATTATCTAGAATGTTTATGAAATTCTAAAAAATGAAATAATTTACAGAAATCCTAACTTAAAAGGAAAATCTAACAAAGGGATGCTCAAAGAATGGTTGGAAAATAATTGATAAGTCTGATGAAATTGTATGTAATTAATGAAAGAGAAAGGTACATGAAAAAGCTGACTATCCAAATTTAATATATAAAAACAAATACGAGGAACAAGATATAAATTTTAAAATGTAAATGAATGAAACATGAAGTGCTTTTGAGGAATGTTCAGGTGACTCAGAATCTTTACATGATGAACATGATAACAGAGCGTAAATGTGTTTTAGGACAAACACATCTGAGGAAACCCTGATATATCATGTACAAAATTCCAATTATTCTATAAATGAACATGGATCTGAATATATTTCTAATGAAGGGATGTTTGAGTATTTAAATATTATTGGAGAAACATTTAATGAACTAATATATAGATACAATTCTTTAAAGAAACAATATTCTATTACATAAATAGTTAAATCTGAAATTACTGTAGAAAAATTGAAAAATGATAAATTCCTCAAATAAAATAATGAATCACATCTATTTAATGAGAAACTAAAAAAGTACATTGAAAAGATTATTAATGGTTATGATAACTTGGTACAAATTCTAGGTAAACAGATTTCCCATAAATAAACTACTGGTATTAGCTATCGATATTGTAAAAGAAATTTTTGAAAAACAAATTTTTTTTAATCAATCTAGAACATACTGCTTTACTTTTAGTTTAGGAAAACATTTTAATAGTTCAATTGATGATATACTCTCTATTTTCTCATGATTTTCTTGGACAAATAGAGTTTATTTTTCATTTACTATAGATAAGGATTATAGGATACCTAAGAGGCAGATGTAGGTTTCTAAAGAACTAGATTATAATATCACTGGACCAAAAAAATATGGGTACCAATGTTTGTTTTTATATGACTATTAATTTGAAAATTGTTTAAAGAGATCCTATGAAAGCTTATGGTACATGGACAGTGGGTGTTCAAGACACATGATAGAAGTCTATTCATGCTTCAAGAACGAAATAAAAATTACTGATGGAAATGTCACTTTTGTTGACCATTCCAAAAGATAAAATAATTGGCCTTAAACAAATCATTAACTCTAACTCAGTTTTAATTACCAAAGAAATTTTTATGGACTGAAATATACTTAGCTTTGTATTTTACAACTTTGAGATGATGGATTTAATATTAAATATGTAAATGATTGTTGATATTTTTTAAATTCTAAAAATGAAATAGTATTTTCTGTATTGAGGAATAAAAATGTATACTCTATTAACATAAATTCATTATTTTCACAAAATGATTAATGGTAACGTTTATTTCAAAAAGAATCTTTTATGTTTTTATTGAAGACCATGAAACTGCAATATTCACTACCTTAGAAACCTAAATAGAAATCATTTACTCAAATACCTACCCAAACTTGTGTTTTTAAATGATAATGTGTGTAGATCTTGTCAAAAGGGAAAGAAACACAAATTTCCTTCAAACAAAAGAAATAATTGTCAACTTCTCACCCTCTCAAGTTTGTTCACATGGATTTGTTTGGAACATCTACAGATTCTATTTTAAATAGAAAAAACTGTGTTTATGTTCTTATAGATGACTTTTCTATATATACATGGACATTATTTTTGGCTCACAAAAGTTAATTCTGCTATCATTTTACCAAATATTATAAAACAATAGAAAATATTAGTGTACTTAGAATTAAATCCTTAAGAAGTGTTCTTGTCCTATAGTTTGAAAATATTGAGTTTGAATCGTTTTTCTCAAAAAATATCTATAATCATAATTTATATTCCCCTAGAACACCTCTACAAAATGGAGTTTTAGAAAGATGAAATAGGACCTCGAAAGAGATTTCTCGAAGAATTATTAGTGAATATTAATTACCTATTTAATTTTTGGCTGAAGATGTAAATACAACATGCTAATTAATTAGTATAGTGTTTATCAGTCCCATTCTTAAAATAACTCAAAATGAGTTATTGTACAATAGAAAACCCAAAGTAAGCTACATCAATGTTTTTAATTTCAAAGTCCATATCCTTAATAATAATGAAAATCTTGACATGTTTGCATCCAAGATTGTTGATGGAATGCTTCTAGGATATTCAATCACCACTAAATCATATAGATTGTTTAAAAAATACCTAAATGAATGGAAGAATATGTATATGACATGTTTTATGAGACAAATATATATTAACTAAAGTCATTTCAAGAGAATCATGTGGATGATATTTTAAATTTGGACATCAATACAAATTCCTCTAACCATTATATAAAGGAATCCTTGAAATCTACCAGTTCTGGAAATTTTCCAGATTCAATTCATAATGAACCTAAACCTATTTAAGAACCTCAAATCACTAGCCCCTCTTTTTTTGGAGCATTAGAAACTTTAATAACCATCCTTTAGATGATATTGTTGGATATTTAGTTATATGAACTCAAACTGGAGATTCTCTTAAAAATTAGGTTGAACATCATGTTTTCTTGCCACAACATGAACCTAAAAAATATCACGATGCTATCAATGATACATTTTTCTGTGATGGATTTGAATGAAGAACATAATATGTTTGAATGAATCATAGTTTGGTAACTTTTTCACATACCTGAAGACATATTTACCATAGGTACTAAATGGGTGCTTATAAATAAGGTATATCAATATAGTATTATAGTTAGAAATAAGGCTATATTGGTTTCATATGGTTGTAACCAAAAGAAGGGAATTCACTTTAAGGAGACATTTTCAACAGTGGATAGACAAGAAGCCATCAGAATCCTACATTCCTATGCGGCACATCGTAATTGTTTGCAATATAAAATTGATTTCAAGAGTGAATTCATAAATAGGTATATAGCTGAGGATGTATTTTTTTTAACAACCCCATGTTTTCTGAAATCCTCACATTCCAAATCATGTTTCAAATTATCAAAACCTTCTTATGGTTTAAAAAAATATAAAAGATCTGGGTAAGACAGATTATGTACTTTTCATATTTTCAAAAGTTTTACCAAATGTATAGATGACCGTACCCTTTTTATAAAAATAATTTCCCATGATGTTTTAGTAGATTAAATTTATGTATATGATATTATTTTGGGGTCTTCAAAAAATTCATTATGTATTTATTTTTCTAAGATAATGCAAATCAAATTTGAAATGAGTGTAAAGGGTGAACTAAAATACTTTCATGGATTTCATATCTTTCAAAATAATGATATAATTATTATAAATCAATGAAAATAATCTAATAAATTTTTAAAATGTTTTTTATTGTACAGAACTAAATGTATTGATACTATAATTAGTTCTACTTTTTAGTTATATCTTGGTGAAGATGGAAAATCAGTTGACAAAACCACATACAAAGAAATGATTGCAAGCTTACTCTACTTAACTGCTAGCCGACCTGCCATTATGTTTAGTGTATGTATGTGTTCTCATTTTCAAGAAAACCCTAAGTAATGTCATTTAAATGTTGTTAAAAGGATTTTCAAATACCTGAAATATATTCCCAATCTTTGAAATTCCTATCCCATAGGAAAATAATTTGATTTTGTTAGTTATTTTGATTCTCATTTCTGTGGTTGTATGTTTCATACAAAAAAGCACCTTTGGAAAATGTTAATTTTTGGAATGTCTCTAGTATCATGGTGTAGTAAGAAACAAAACCTCGTTTCATTATATACTTCTAGAGCTGCCAACGAGCTTGTACCCAAGTGGTACAAACTCAGTATTGGCATCCAAAAAGACCTGGGATCAAATCCGAGCAGGGATGAAATTCAGGGTACTGTAGCAGTAATGTATTAGGGCTCTATAGAAATTATGTAGCAGTAGTGGTACTGTAATAGTCTGAGTACTAGAGTAGTACTATTTACAGAGGGGACCTTTGGGCCAAAAATTGGGATTTTGAGCCTTGTTTTCAGGCCACTTGGCCTTGGGCTTTCAGGCTATGCAACATGCCTACCTCTAACAAGACAAAAAAGAGGTATTTTATTAAATAATAAATCGAGGCTTGGATCCCAACCTTTAAAAAAATATACTTCTAAAGCAAAATACATAGCTGGTGGTAGTTATTCAGCACAAATGTTTTGGATGAAACACATATTACTAGTTTATGGTTATCAATTATGGCATATACCCATAAATTGAGAAAATAAAAGTGCTATTAACAGTACAAAATATATGGTTTCATACTCTAGGAAAAACATATTGACGTAAGGTATTACTTTTTTAGAGACCATTACAAAAAAAGTGATATCACATTAGAATTAATTGGTACTAATTATCATCTTACTGATATTTTTACTGAAGCATTAAATTCAAAAAGGATAGATTACATCATAAAAGAATTAATAATGATAATTCTTAAATAGAAAGTATACTGTTTCACAACATAATATTTCACAACATACTGTTTCAAAACATATTATTTCACATTTTACTATTTCACAAGTCTCTGTCTTGATGTTGTTGTTTCATATTTACTGTATCAATGTTACTATTTCTCTATTATTATATTAGACATATTGTGGAAAATAATACTATCTCACCTTGTAGAGACACACTGTAAAGGTCTCACCGTGACAACTTGTTCTGGACTAACCGTGAAAATCTGTTCCAGTCTCACTATAATAAAAAATTTCAATTTAATTTTTATTTTATTACCCATATTGCAGTGTTCAATATTTTTCTATATTCACCCCATGATATTGAATTTACAATGCTTGATATCCATGAATGATAAAAAATATATATGTTTCACTCTTTTTTTATCTCAAGCTCTCTTTTCTCAAAACTCAATCCCTTCTCTCGAAAGTTGTAAGAACTTCTTCATATCTCAATCACTCTAAAACCCCTCATTTAATTCCTAGGATGAAGCCCTCGTCTTCATCAACATCTGAGAAGAGGAGTTCTAAAAAATAGAGAATAACACTAAAGGATGCGCCCGACGGACCATTGAACTTGAATCATACTGATAGAATTACATTACCAGAAAAAGAAATATTCCCTTAGTGTTTTCTATCAAATAAAACATTATTTCGTGAAATTAATGAAAGAAAAGGGATCACTGGATTGGTTCACAAAAGGTAAAATGTTGATTTACTAAATGCTTATGGCTCAATTCTATCAGTTTTTTCAGTTTTCTATCAATGCTGAAGTTGGTTTTTGTTGTGAGGAGATGGATCAATGGCCAAATATGTAATTTTTCCTCGGGGATCAGGATGATTTCAAAGGGATAACCAATGAAGAAATTTTTTAGGACTACTAGAGATGTCCTCCTCCTCCTTGTGATATTTTTGTTTTAGAAGAGGCCCTGTGAAGCTATAATGACAATAAAAATAAAAGAAGAGATATTGCTACTGAATTGGATGGTGAAACCAGATTTTAATTTATGTTCATCCAGAATCAAATTAGTCCAAGAAAAATATATTTTTCTATACTCAAATATCAGGATTTATTTTTGATACATCATATGAATAATAGACACAAGATTATCCTGTGCAAGTATGTTATACTTCATATGAGTGAGTTGATTAAGACAATCTCAAATTCTACCTTCTTGTTCTTCTCAAGGTTAATCCCTGCTATGTTGTATTATATAAGATTGGTTGGACCGAATGAAGAAGTCATCAAAGACTTCAAATTTCATATCTTAATGTTCACAATTCAAAGAATTAATTTTTTTTGTAATCTATAGAAAAAGGATTGGTTGGAGGATAATTAATGTTTATATGAAAAGTTTAATTCAATTGATCATCCTTTATAACCTAAGAAAATATATTTTCTTGGTTTTGAACCATATGAAATTGATAACAATCCTATTAAAGAGGAATTAGAGTCATTTGTTGCATATCTAGAAGAAACTAGATTGGATAAGGAAAACATTGGACCTGTCTCACAATCTAGTGTAGATAAGGAAGCACCTGTTAATGAAAGAAGTATAGATTCGATTGATGGACCTGCTTTTGGAAGAGAATATGTTGTTAATTGTAACAGCCCAAGATTTTATAAAAAATATTCTTTTTAATTTTATTAATGTATTGTGTTGTACGCTACACCAAAAGGAGCTTGCATAACACGCATCCTTGACTTGCCTTGCATTACACGCAATCGCGACCTTCCTCGATAGCGTGTGTAATACGCAATACCGAGTTTCACTAAACAACGATATGCTATTAAAATATTATTAAAACTAGCCGTTATGAATAGTAATAACCACTTTTTAAAATTCTGTAAATCTTATATTTCAAAATGAACTTCATTTTTGGATTCGGAGTATCGAATTTAGCCTAAGGTTAAAATTTTGGTACTTTTCGGATAACTTTCATATTCTGATGAATAGTGAAAATTACTAAATTATAATTAAAAACAACTTTTTTAATCGAAATAATTAATAGTGATAAATCATTAATTTGAGTGGTTTTAAAGTATATTT
Source organism: Viscum album (assembly GCA_963277665.1). Lineage (NCBI taxonomy): Eukaryota > Viridiplantae > Streptophyta > Magnoliopsida > Santalales > Viscaceae > Viscum > Viscum album. Next base: position 1,204,044,266 of record OY728150.1, on the reverse strand, counting down.
AGAATATATTTTTACAATTTAATACAATTTTGGACATTGGATGTAATTTCACATTTAAACCAGTTATAAACAAGTGTCAATCCTTTGATAGTTATTATCTCTTAAAAACACGCTATTTGTTGTGACAGCGGAAATTAATTATAAAATTAATTAATGCAACTTATATGTTGGGAATTTTGTAAAATAGAAATCATTTTTTAATTCGGAATATCAATTATAGCCTAGGGTGAAATTTTGGTACTTTTCTGAAAACTTTCAATTTTTGATGAATAGTGAAACCACTAAGTGGTAGGTTAAAAACTGAATTTTGCATAAAACTTAATTTTACCGCTTCTGTGAATGGAATTTCGAAAATCCGACAGACATGGTTAATATCAAGGACTAAAATGTGGTTCAATGAGATGAAAATAATTTTTTGGTGAATAGTAACTTTTTACTTTTTTTACCACGGTTAATAGTAAATACGGTAACTAAGGGTAAATATGATATTACTATTACCCTAACACATGTCCTAATCCTATTGGACAAGTGTATTTCGACCAAAAACAAACTTAGGAATAAAATATGACCATTTAGGCCCACTTGGATTAGATTAGGACATTTATTATTAATTTATTTAAAGAAGGGTTAAAATAGTTAAAATCAATGTTTAATAAGTAAATCATTTTTAATATGGGTTTATACATAAGCTAAATTCGACTATAAATATTCATTAGAAAGCTAAAAAAATTTCCTACATAATTATATTTTATTTATTATTTTTAGACTTTAAATAAATTAATTTATTTATGACACAACGATGATGCAGTAATTACCCTTTTAAGGAAATATTAACATAATTGATGTTATAAATGCTCAAATGAATGTAATTTGAGACTTTTTATGAATTCCACTAATTTTCTAGGTTACTATGATATATTAAGGATGATTTAATCAACTTGGTTCGAACATATAATTCTGTTATGACTTTCACAAAAATCATATATCAAATAGTGTCAAAATTGACACAAAATAGTTTTTAAATCAAATATTATATTATTAATTGTTATTTTATTCCTAAAAATCTAAGGTTCGGCCAAATGACTTAGATAAAGATATATATATTAATAATAAACAATTTGGGGTTCGTTTGGCATGTTATAGTAAGTGTATTAACCATATAGTGAAAGAAAACAAAAAGACACGGTAAAAGTTAAATTAATTAACTTAGAGTTAAATCTAATTGATAAGGTTAAAATAATACCCTAAACTTGTCTAAGTCCTATTGGTTGATAGTATTTCGACCCTTCCCCACTTTAGCTTCGAAATAAGACCCTTTGGAACCATTATAACCCGATTTTGACTTTAATATAAAATAATATTTTGAGATATTCCTAAGGTGCCCCTCTCCTCCCTTATAAAAGGGCACCTCCTCCCCCTCCTCCTCACACCAATTTGAGCACTCAATCTCGGCCAACCCCTGCCATTTTCTCCTCTCCACTTCCCTAGAATAATCCTAGAGGTCCTGGTCTTCTCCAAAGACCAATCTTAATTCCTTAAGTGGGGGATTCAAAGAGGCGTTCCAAAGAAGAGGTAATATCCATTACCGATCTTTTCAATTTCTTTCTTCTTCAACTTCTTATTCTTTAGTTGTTTCATGATAAAGTAATAACATCAGTATTACTTACATACTGATATGTTATTATAAATATGAAACAACCCTAATTCACCTTCTATCCATCCTACGGAAAAATGAAATCACCGCGCGTGCGTACGTACGGAATACCGTCTCCACGCCGTGGTGTAATCTATTTTCCACCATCACCTTACAAGGATGGGTATAATGGTGTAATGAGTAACTATATATGATTATTATGATGTAATATTGATACTGAAATAATATATATATACTCCAATACCATTCCACGATCATAGGAACGATATCATCACTCGTGCGTACGTACGGAATACCGTCTCCACGATGTGATGCGACTCGTTCTACATGATCTTCATTTCATAATGATTATATAAATGAATTGAATGAATGAATATGGTATATACTACACTAATACCATTCTGTAAATGAATTACCTATAACCTAAAGATAAGAATAAGAATTTATTCGACAAAACAAGCATAAGAACAAAAAGTTATAAAGACCCGAGTAACAAGTAACAATGAAATATTACTAACAAGAAGCTAATAATATGACCATATATGATATCATATCAGTATGTATGATTCTGGAATAAGTCAATAACATTATTTAAACCATTATACAGGAGCTTCGGACACGAACAAAGCAAATCGGACCTAAGGTAAGGGAAATATCACAATCTCATTTTTATCCGAAATTGTTTATTCGTAAGTATTTACTGGGGTGTATTTTATCATCCACATCCATGTTTCATCAATATGTAATATTATTTCCATCCACCTACAATTGTTTAAATCCATTTTTACCCTTCGGTGAGTTTTTAGTAAAAGAAATGAAAGGAATCTTTTGATGTTTTTCGTACGAGGTACTTTTTGACTTTTCCGACAAAAGTACGAAGAATGTTTTTTTTAACTTATAAGGCACGAACGGATTTCTACTGTTTTATAAAGCCTTATTTTAATGAAGCTTCCTCTAAAAGATTTCATGACTATTTTCAATAAAATCTCTTTCTTTTAAAATTGCATGATGTTTTGTGAAAAGAAATTGATTTTGAAGAAGAAAGGATATTTTCCTCAAGAATTCAATTCAAGTGTTTTATCAAAATTATTTTCCATCTAAGATAATAAAGGGTTCTGTTTCTATCCATATTTTTACATTGATTTGACTATGTTGTGATGGAATTATGTTTATGAATTCCTTTATCTTATATGAATTGATTTATGATGTCATGATGTTTCAAGAATCCCATTTTTGTTACATGTGTTATGCGATGATGTATGTTTTATGATTATGTGGCACACATAAGAAAGGATTCATTATAAGATGGGTGGGACCTATATCTACCTCCAATGCATTGGGTAAAGATTTTATATCTCATGAGATAGACAGGGCTAGAACGGTAGGTTATACCGGTTCAGTGAAACATGACTGAAACGAGGGTTACTCGATTCAGAAAGGGACTTTGTCCACTAAGATAGTCTTGGCAATTAGTCTTGACTAACAAGAAATGATTCTCTATTATTATGTGTGTATGCCACAAAGTTTCATGTTTTAAGTTATGATTATTGGGATTACTTTTTCACTGCCATGATTTATCCCATGATTATGAAATTATGCTCTCTTTTGCAGGTTATGATTTCCAAAATGCTATGTTCTTATGAATATGATGTGATTGATATTTATTTTGTTTACCCTTACTGAGCATTTTAGCTCACCCTTTTATGTTTTCTTTTCCCCAGGATATAAATAAAGGTTTTAGGTAAAAAAAGGAGGAAGATGTTTATGGGATATTTTGAAGATCATTCACCACGATTAGAAGATTATAGTCCAAGTTTCCAAAGACACTAAACTATTACGATCCTTGTGTGTGTGTTTTTGTTATGTACTAAGTATTCCGCAAAAGTAATGTAATGTCAATGTACGTCAGGTTTCGGGTCTCTACAGTTGGTATCAGAGGAAATGTTTAGTCAACCTTTGGAAACTAGGATGCGAGAACTTTAGTGAGATCCCTAGAGATATTTCTAAGGTATGTCTAGGGATGTCCCTAAGGATAAGTATACGTATAGGATATAGTCCTAGAACTATGGTAACGATCTTAGAATTTAACATAAGATGTTAGATATTAAGGGTAATCCCCCTTTACTATGTTGTTTTCCCTAGAATTATTTTTGCCTCTCAAACTATTCTTTTTGGGTTTTAGACGATGGCTGGAACCCGAAGGAACCGTGTTGATCAATGCAATGGACAATGCAATGATTTCCCTCCTGAACAAACAAATGTTATGGGAGATGGAGTGAAAAATCTTTTTGCTATACTAACACAAGCTATGAATCATTCTGGACTTCCAAATGAGCAGAGAAGGGAACAATATTCTATTGAGTCCTTCATGAGGCAACGTCCAACTTCTTTCAGTGGGTCTTCTGATCCACTTGTGGCTGAACAATGGATCAGTACTACTGAAAAGATATTTTCAGTTCTTCAATGTTCTGAACATGATAAAGTCATCTTAGCAGTATATCGTTTGGAAGGTGAAGCTGATCAATGGTGGAATCTTATCAAGAATACAAGGCCAAGAGATGAAATTGAGTCCATGGAATGGGACGAGTTCAAGAACTTGTTTTTCAGTAAGTACTTCCCTCGTATTCTTCGAACAAAGATGGAGAAAGAGTTTCTTGAACTGAAGCAAAGGGACGATGAATCTGTTGGTACCTATGAAGCAAATTTTACAAGACTTGCAAGGTATGCTTCTAGAATTATCATCCAACCTGAAAGTAAAGTTGATCGATTTTTCAGTGGCTTAAAACCAAGTCTTCGAAGGGAATTAGCTATAAGAGACTTCAGTAGCTATGAAGAAATTGTGCGTTGTGCTATCAAGGTAGAAATGGAAGTTGGTGTTACATATCCATCTCATGGTTTTGACAAGAAACGAAAGATGGAGTTCAAGGAGAAATCTCAGAATAATGGTGAAAAGAAGATGAATGTTTCCTTATGCACAAAGTGTGGAAAGAAGCATGGTGGAGATTGTCTTAAAGGGACAAGAAAATGTTTTAAGTGTGGAAATGAAGGTCATCGAGCAGCTGAGTGTCGAAGTAATGCAAAAAGGGTTTCTAATGATGTGAATAAAGCAAACACTGCAGAAAACGCACCGCCAACACTTCAATGCTTCAAGTGCAAGGAAATGGGGAATTATGCTAATAATTGCCCTAATCCAAGGGTTAGTGATGATCGACATGAGCAACCGCTTAAGGAAAAGGACAAAGGGAAGTCACATGGGATCACTATTGGCAATGTTGAATATGACAACGATGTGGTGGAATGATTAAGTTTTTATGTAATGGGATTCCAAAATAATGTTGTATCATGGAATATTGGAATATTTATGTATTGGTCTAATGTGGTATTCAAAGTGATTGAGATATTATGCGCATAATGAAGGGAAAACGAGAAAATGAAATGTTTAACAGTATTTTGAGGATTTTGGTAACTTTTAACTGCACTCATGTTTTCACTAAGGTATTCAAGAGAATACACGATTAAGGACTTTGAATGTTTGGAATGTGACCAACAAGACGTATCTTATGATATGTGGGGATCAACGACAGTATTAAATCTCTGGTAATCGTTGTCACTATATTATGAGAGTGGACTACAGTATTATGTATAAGACTAAAGATTAGACTGGATTATGTTGGACATAAGTTGGTATTGTTTAAGGATAGAAGATTTTCGATATTATTGATGGGATGTTATAGTAACGTAGTTTTAGAAAAAGGGACAACCTGCAGGACGGGCGACAACCCATCGCTTCGGACAAGGCAGTAGGAATCGAACCCACAACCGAAGTGCGACTGGCCTTTATCGCCTACCACTGACCTACAGGAAGTCCCTGATTAGTAGAAGCTAGTTTTATTATATTAAGCAGTATGATATATAAAGTATAAGTCCATTTTAGTAACTATATATGATTAATCTAACTATAGAATGACTTATGTATATTTAATAACTTTTTCTTACCTTTTGTTTGAGACAGATGGAATGACCCGTCATTCTATCACATGATCTGCTAACACTTCACGAATAACAAATTCAACTTCATTTATTTAAGAGATGAAGTGGAAATTGTTCAAGGCACGAACAACAGTGATATTGTATCAAAATAAAGTATGTATTTATTCTAATTCAAATTTTCAACTTTAGGGAAATGATCTTGAAAACCAAAAATGTTGTCCTAGTGATCTTATACCTGATGAATCAGATGGTACCTTAGATCGACACAAATTTATGGATTTGTGATTACTGGCTTTTCCATAGCCATGTTCTCTACCACTCCCCATCAGAACATGATGGTTAGATTTCTCTTCCATATCCATATTTTCACTTATGTTGAAACCCAGTGATTAGTTTATTTGGGTAATCGTTACATTTCATACTTTAGTTTTTAAATCCAAGTTTTGGTATTCCCTTTTACGATGTGGGTTTCTATTAAAGAAACTTTCAAATAGTAAACCATTTATAACCCCGACGAATTTCGAGGGCGAAATTCATTTTAAGGGGGGTAGAATGTAACAGCCCAAGATTTTATAAAAAATATTCTTTTTAATTTTATTAATATCTTGTGTTGTACGCTACACCAAAAGGAGCTTGCACAACACGCATCCTTGACTTGCCTTGCATTACACGCAATCGCGACCTTTCTCGATAGCGTGTGTAATACGCAATACCGAGTTTCACTAAACAACAATATGCTATTAAAATATTATTAAAACTAGCCGTTATGAATAGTAATAACCACTTTTTAAAATTCTGTAAATCTTATATTTCAAAATGAACTTCATTTTTGGATTCGGAGTATCGAATTTAGCCTAAGGTTAATATTTTGGTACTTTTCGGATAACTTTCATATTCTGATGAATAGTGAAAATTACTAAATTATAATTAAAAACAACTTTTTTAATCGAAATAATTAATAGTGATAAATCATTAATTTGAGTGGTTTTAAAGTATATTTAGAATATATTTTTACAATTTAATACAATGTTGGACATTGGATGTAATTTCACATTTAAACCAGTTATAAACAAGTGTCAATCTTTTGATAGTTATTATCTCTTAAAAACACGCTATTTGTTGTGACAGCGGAAATTAATTATAAAATTAATTAATGCAACTTATATGTTGGGAATTTTTTAAAATAGAAATCATTTTTGAATTCGGAATATCAATTATAGCCTAGGGTGAAATTTTGGTACTTTTCTGAAAACTTTCAATTTTTGATGAATAGTGAAACCACTAAGTGGTAGGTTAAAAACTGAATTTTGCATAAAACTTAATTTTACCGCTTCTGTGAATGGAATTTCGAAAATCCGACAGACACGGTTAATAACAAGGACTAAAATGTGGTTCAATGAGATGAAAATAATTTTTTGGTGAATAGTAACTTTTTACTTTTTTTACCACGGTTAATAGTAAATAGGGTAACTAAGGGTAAATATGATATTACTATTACCCTAACACATGTCCTAATCCTATTGGACAAGTGTATTTCGACCAAAAACAAACTTAGGAATAAAATATGACCATTTAGGCCCACTTGGATTAGATTAGGACATTTATTATTAATTTATTTAAAGAAGGGTTAAAATAGTTAAAATCAAAGTTTAATAAGTAAATCATTTTTAATATGGGTTTATACATAAGATAAATTCGACTATAAATATTCATTAGAAAGCTAAAAAGATTTACTACATAAATATATTTTATTTATAATTTTTAGACTTTAAATAAATTAATTTATTTATGACACAACGATGATGCAGTAATTACCCTTTTAAGGAAATATTAACATAATTGATGTTATAAATGCTCAAATGAATGTAATTTGAGACTTTTTATTAATTCCACTAATTTTCTAGGTTACTATGATATATGAATGTTGATTTAATCAACTTGGTTCGAACATATAATTCTGTTATGACTTTCACAAAAATCATATATCAAATAGTGTCAAAATTGACACAAAATAGTTTTTAAATAAAATATTATATTATTAATTGTTATTTTATTCCTAAAAATCTAAGGTTCGGCCAAATGACTTAGCTAAAGATATATATATTAATAATAAACAATTTGGGGTTCGTCTGGCATGTTATAGTAAGTGTATTAACCATATAGTGAAAGAAAACAAAAAGACACGGTAAAAGTTAAATTAATTAACTTAGAGTTAAATCTAATTGATAAGGTTAAAATAATACCCTAAACTTTTCTAAGTCCTATTGGTTGATAGGATTTCTACCCTTCCCCACTTTAGCTTCGAAATAAGACCCTTTGGAACCATTATAAACCGATTTTGACTTTAATATAAAATAATATTTTGAGATATTCCTAAGGTGCCCCTCTCCTCCCTTATAAAAGGGAACCTCCTCCCCCTCCTCCTCACACCAATTTGAGCACTCAAGCTCGGCCAAACCCTGCCATTTTCTCCTCTCCACTTCCCTAGAATAATCCTAGAGGTCCTGGTCTTCTCCAAAGACCAATCTTAGTTCCATAAGTGGGGGATTCAAAGAGGCGTTCCAAAGAAGAGGTAATATCCATTACCGATCTTTTCAATTTCTTTCTTCTTCAACTTCTTATTCTTTAGTTGTTTCATGATAAAGTAATAACATCAGTATTACTTACATACTGATATTTTATTATAAATATGAAACAACCCTAATTCACCTTCTATCCATCCTACATAAAAATGAAATCACCGCGCGTGCGTACGTACGGAATACCGTCTCCACGCCGTGGTGTAATCTATTTTCCACTATCACCTTACAAGGATGGGTATAATGGTGTAATGAGTAACTATATATGATTATTATGAAGTAATATTGATACTGAAATAATATATATATACTCGAATACAATTCCACGATCATAGGAACGATATCATCACTCGTGCGTACGTACGGAATACCGTCTCCACGATGTGATGCGACTCGTTCTACATGATCTTCATTTCATAATGATTATATAAATGAATTGAATGAATGAATATGGTATATACTACACTAATAACATTCTGTAAATGAATTACCTATAACCTAAAGATAAGAATAAGAATTTATTCGACAAAACAAGCATAAGAACAAAAAGTTATAAAGACCCGAGTAACAAGTAACAATGAAATATTACTAACAAGAAGCTAATAATATGACCATATATGATATCATATCAGTATGTATGATTCTGGAATAAGTCAATAACATTATTAAAACCATTATACAGTAGCTTTGGACATGAACAAAGCAAATCGGACCTAAGGTAAGGAAAATATCACAATCTCATTTTTATCCGAGATTGTTTATTCGTAAGTATTTACTGGGGTGTATTTTATCATCCACATCCATGTTTCATCAATATGTAATATTATTTCCATCCACATACAATTTTTTAAATCCATTTTTACCCTTCGGTGAGTTTTTAGTAAAAGAAATGAAAGGATTCTTTTGATGTTTTTCGTACGAGGTACTTTTTGACTTTTCCGACAAAAGTACAAAGAATGTTTTTTTAACTTATACAGCACGAACGGATTTCTACTGTTTTATAAAGCCTTATTTTAATGAAGCTTCCTCTAAAAGATTTCATGACTATTTTCAATAAAATCTCTTTCTTTTAAAATTGCATGATGTTTTGTGAAAAGAAATTGATTTTGAAGAAGAAAGGATATTTTCCTCAAGAATTCAATTCAAGTGTTTTATCAAAATTATTTTCCATCTAAGATAATAAAGGGTTCTGTTTCTATCCATATTTTTACATTGATTTGACTATGTTGTGATGGAATTATGTTTATGAATTCCTTTATCTTATATGAATTGATTTATGATGTCATGATGTTTCAAGAATCCCATTTTTGTTACATGTGTTATGCGATGATGTATGTTTTATGATTATGTGGCACACATAAGAAAGGATTCATTATAAGATGGGTGGGACCTATATCTCCCTCCAATGCATTGGGTAATGATTTTATATCTCATGAGATAGACAGGGCTGGAATGGTAGGTTATACCGGTTCAGTGAAACAGGACTGAAACGAGGGTTACTCGATTCAGAAAGGAACTTTGTCCACTAAGATAGTCTTGGCAATTAGTCTTGACTAACAAGAAATGATTCTCTATGATTATGTGTGTATGCCACAAAGTTTCATGTTTTATGTTATGATTATTGGGATTACTTTTTCACTGCCATGATTTATCCCATGATTATGAAATTATGCTCTCTTTTGCAGGTTGTGATTTCCAAAATGCTATGTTCTTATGAATATGATGTGATTGATATTTATTTTGTTTACCCTTACTGAGAATTTGAGCTCACCCTTTTATGTTTTCTTTTCCCCAGGATATAAAGAAAGGTTTTAGGTAAAAAAAAGGAGGAAGATCTTTATGGGAGATTTTGAAGATCTTTCACCACGATTAGAAGATTATAGTCCAAGTTTCCAAAGACACTAAACTATTACGATTCTTGTGTGTGTGTTTTTGTTATGTACTAAGTATTCCGCAAAAGTAATGTAATGTCAATGTACGTCAGGTTTCGGGTCTCTACATTAATGATAGGGAAAAAGTTGTTCTAGAAGACCACAAAGAAGAATAACTCTCTCTAGAGAATTAAAATATGGTTGAAGAACATAGAGAGGAACATTATAATCTTGATTTTATCCTTTTTGATAAGGAAATAATGTAATGATGTTTCTAGTTGGCTATAAAAGAAATGGGTGAGAGTATTAGAGGTGATCTTTTAAAACAAATTCAAGTAAATGACTCTATCAGTCTTGTGAGAGATGCACTTATTGAGGGGGAGAAACACCCTAGTACAAAAGTGTTGAATTTTCTAATCCTATTGGTCAAATAAATGTGGGTACTTGGAATAATTTCCCAAGAAACATTGATGTGGATGATACCCAGGAATCCTTGTTTAATGGCATAGACCTATAAAATGTTTTTCATTTGAAACTGGTCTCAACTCTATAGGTAATCTCAGCCAAGGAACATTAGCATGTCTCATCTCCTATTCCAGATCCTTTACAAGAACGTCCTTCTTTAATGATTTAGAGTGATTTGAAATCCTTTAGAGAGACTTTATTGGCTGGAGTTGAAAATATAATGAACACCCAACCTGCTCCTATAAATAATCTATGTGAAAGGGATGATTCATTTCTATTAGAGAGGAACATATTTTAGATTCATCCAAAAAATGCTTTGTGAAATACAAGAGGTGAGAAATGAGAACAAACAATTATGTGAGGAAGTGAATTCTCTCATAGCTATAGTTGAAGACATGTAAAAAAGTGTTGAAATCAGGACAAGCTCCTATTTATCATCTTGATTAGGATGTTAGTGGTCAGATTCCACAAGAATTTTTATTTATGATTCAATATAAATTTAATTCATTAGCTAATAAAGTGGCTATGATAAATCAGCCGACAGTATAAGAAATGCATGAACTAGTTATTGGCCTAAAAAACTGAATAATGAGTACCAGGTATGTCTACAAAATGTTCTGAATCAAATCATGTCCTTAACATCATCTTTTATAGCCTAAAGCTCCTTTAGATAGTCATCTCAACACTTTGACAGTGATATGCTCAGAACTATTTTTTGGGAGGAACATCAATCAGTTCTAAGTTTCTATGACAAGGAAAGTATATCTATAATTATAAGAAATAATGACAGGGTGCTTGATTTAGTGAGGATTCATTAAAGTATTTCAAATCATTCTTAGGAAGAAATTACAATGAATGTGGACTTCTACATTAATAGGATTTTCTCTAAGCATGGTATGACCAATTAATTGATGTATCTTGTGTAGAATTTGAAAATATCTCCTGTCACTCAAGCATTCAAGACTCAAGTACAAAAGCTGAAATATTTCACCCTTATATTGGATGAATTAATAGAGACCAAATAAGATTTTGAGAAAGCAATGTAGTATGGTGGTGAGATTATTACTGAACTCAATCATTTTTTGAAGCCTTAGCTTCATGTAAAGTGCACTGCAATTGTTGATTCTACAGCTACACCTTTGTGGTTTGGTATACCTCCTTCCCCATCCACCGCCTTTGCCTCTCCCTCAATGTTTGTATCTCAGGCTCTAAGTCTATTCAGATCTTTTGTCCTTGACTAAAACATGTCTCAGTCATCCACCAAACTGACTATAACACCTTATATATTTGAAGGATTCCATATTCTTTCTCTGACAGTTGGCTCACCCTCTTCTACAACTTCATCTTCTGCTCTTATGTATACTTTTGATTTTGCTACCAAGGAAAAAGAGAAGACTGGTGTTGATGAAAAGTGAAAACTATATTTTGATACAGATGTTTTGTATTGCCTACTATTATTAATGACAAATATTTTTCCTTATAATACCATTTGTACTATTTTTATCTATTATATTATTTCTTTTTTGATAATACCAAATTGGGGTGAACAGAACAATCATGAAATAGGAAACACATTAAGAATAGATATCTAATTTATATTATTTTTGATCATAAAAAAGGGAGATATATTTGGACTCCTCATGTTTTAATCATGTTTTAATGACTATAAATATTTTTAATCCTATAAATCATTATAATCTAGTTTAAACAATATCAAATAATATGTAGATATGGTTGATATCATTATGATTTAAATAAACTTTAACTAAATCATGATAATCCAAAAATAAGGTTGATTATTGTAAACTAAATTTAATTTTTTCTATAATGATTTATTTTATTGATGATTATTTCTAATTCATTTTGTGAATATTACTACCTAAATCTATATAAAAATATTTGGATTTGTCTGACAAACATTGAGTCTGGCACTGGTTCTAGTTTCCTGGAAAAGGACTGAGACACCGTAACCCAGACACCGTGACCCAGACACCATATCTTAGACCCCATGACTCAGACACCGTGACCTAGACATCGTGACCCAGACACCATCACCCAGACACCGTGACCCAGACACCATCATCCAGTGTAATGCCTCAACCCCAGAATCCCAGAGACGGTGCATTACTTTAATACATTAGCATGATTACAAGGAATCATGTCCTAAAAGTATGATCAATTTAGCAATCTCGAAGAGTATATTACATACATGAATGTTAGAATGGAAATTAGAAAATAAAACACAACATAAACGATCCTTAGAGAACTCCATTAATCCCCTAGCTTAACCCTTATTATCAATCATAATACACTTATTAGAGTATTGGGAAAATAATACATAATAAATATGAGAGCTCAGATTCATAGTAAGGATAACAATATAGTGGAAACATTCATAAATAAGAAAATACATTTAAGGAAATGTATAAGACTAAAATAAAATCATTCTAAACATAAACTTCAGCATAATTTGGAAATGATAAACAAAATAATTCCATTTAATTAATCACATGGATATTCTACTAGTCTAATAATCACATGTAATATCAATATCCAATTTTATAATAATAGAATGCAAAATTCCAGAATACATAACCTCTTAGTCAAGGCCTCATGAAAAGAATACAAATATTATTTTTTTAAAGACTTCTTCCACGACACTAGTGTTTCACGTGATACCTACTGGTGCATTGATGAGCTATAGCGGGCTCCACCCATCACTTAATATGTCTAATGTATTCCTCATATGAAATTTTTTGAGAAATAACAGAATCAATCTTATTACAACTATCATATTAAATGTCAATACTTTATCCATAAACCTTGAATAGTATAAAAATAGCACATTCAAAGTCAATAATACCATAACTCATTCAATAAAATATTTAAGATTGTATTTATAATATATAAACCATAATAAATAATAATATCCAAAATGATGTTGACATATTTGGAAATGATTTGTAAAACTCTTTGAAAGAAATATCCTTTTTTCATGAAAACATTTAAAAGTCATAAAATTTAGAATGAAATACATTTAATGAATTTTTTTAATAAAATTTTCCCATACCACATTGAAAATATTAAAAGTAATTAAAATATTAAAAACATTCATGTCCATATAAATATATCCATAAAAACCATTTTTCAAAACATGGACATTAATGAGAATGATTTAGAAGAATAAATATTTAAACCATTTAAACTGAAGATCTAGTTAAAAATTCACCTCTATAAAACGTTAAAATATTCTTTTGGAAAATATTTTTATGAAACACAGATGTGGATGATAAAGAGGTCCTAGTAGATACTCATCTAAAAACAACCTTAGATAATGAAGAGATTGTAGAATTAACCTTTACCTTGAACATTTATTTGGACGAGGGTACGTTAACCTATTGTATAATAGTTAAATAATTGAATGTAAATTATACAATAATGATATACATATATATGATTTCATTTACGATATTCCAATATTGCTTTGTTAATAATATTTTAGTAGTATCATCATTTCAGTTGTAAACTGATCTATTATATTTTATATGCTTGTTTACGTAAGACATGTTTGTTATGGATAGGATGAATTTAATTCATATCCATTATGATATTAAGTTATTAAAAATTATTTTTATTCTTAAAATCAAAATTATTGTTGAATGATTATGATGGGAAACGAATCTCATCACGTTCATGGAGATAGTAATATGAACGTACGCACAAGTGAAACTATCATTATATGGATGGTGAAACAGTATGTAATTGGATGTTATATCATATATAAAGAATCATTAAACTTTTATAATTATTATTTACATCATTTATACTCATTATTATACACATCCAAAAAATATAGTGTTTGAATAACAAACTACATCATGACATTGACACGGTAAGCCGTACGTACGCACGTGTGGTGACTTTTTCATTTATAGGGTGGATAGAATAACGAATATGGTTTACAATATTTATAACAACATAATATTATGTATGAGGTACTATATTTATTATTATGGTAAGGAAAAACAAAGAAAGTGAATTGAAAGAAGAAAGGAATTTTAAAGAGGGTGGTGAAATTATTACCTCTTCTTCGGGTGTTTCCATTTAAGTTGTCCAAAAGGGCTACATTGAATGGCTTTTTGATCAAAGTAACGACTCTAGGATTATTTGAGGGAAGATAGAAGGATATTTGGGCAGGGTTTGGCCAAGAAAAATGGCTTTGGATATGTGATTTGGAGAAAAGGAAAAGTTCCCTTTTATAAGAGGGGTGAGAATCACTTTAGAAAAATAATAAAATATTAATTTTTTATACAATAATATTCAGTTTATAATGGATCCAAAGGAATTTATTTATATTATTAGTTGATTATGGGTCTAAATAATCTCATCCAATAGGTTTTAGAGAAGTTTAGGTTACCATTATACCTTATCATTAAGATTTAACTCTTAGTTTTATAGTTTATCTTTTACCGTTCCTTCTTGTATTCATAACCTATATTGTTAATGAACATACTCAAAACATTCATGATAACTTAAAGTAGTTCATTAATGACATATATAATATTATATATTCTATTTGAAAAATCCTTATATTTTTAAGAATGTATATTAACCAATAATATATTATTTGTTTTTAAAATTAATTTATGCCAATTTTGATAATATTTGGTATTTTTTATTTTTGAAATTCATAACTTCATTCTCACTTAGAAAAAAAATTATCTATTCAATCCTAACATGTCATATTAATATATAGAATTAGTTTAATTTTTTAGAATTATCAATTTAAATTTATTTGGATATTTATAATATCAATTATTTTAATATTTCCTTAATAAAGTAATTAGTGCATTATCAATGTGTCATAAATTAATTAATTATTTAAGGTCTAAAAATAATAAATAAAGTACGATTATATAGGAAATCTTTTTATATTTTGAATGAATATTTATTTTCTAATTTATATTGTGTGTATCCTTATATTAAATTTTTTTAGTTATTAAACTATGAATTTAACACTTTCAACTATTGTTAGAATGAAATAATAATTACTGTCCTAATCTTATTCAAGTGGACCAAAGATGATAATATTTTATTCCTAAAGTTGTTTTTGGTTTAATTTCACATATACAATAGAATTAAGATATTACTTATAGTAATTATAAAATCATTTTAACCCTTAATTACCCAATTTACTTTTCACTGTGGTAAATAAAAGTCAAATGATACTATTAACCAAAAATTATTTTCCTCATTTTGAACAAAAAATTAATTAATAACATCAAACGTGTCTCTCAGATTTTAAAAATGGAACTCGCATAAGTGGTAAAATTATATTTTATGCCAATTTGCAAATGATCCTAGAAGGTGGGTAAAAAATGGTAAAAAGATCAATAAAATTGTATACATCTAATTTTAATATAATATGACTCTAATGAATTAAATTAAACTTATATAAGTATTATATATCTATTTTTACATAATATAATGGTAAATAAAATAAGTAATTACTTAAATAAAAAGTTGGTTTTAAATAATAACATAGTGTTTTTCACTATTCATCAAAAATTGAATGTTTTTTGAAAAATACCAAAAATCCACCGAAGATAATTTTGATGTTATGAATTAAGAAATTAAGTCTATTTTACCAAATTCAAAACAAAAAACTTTAATTTATCAATTTAAAATTAATTCTCATTTTCAAAAACAAAAAACGATTTTTAAAAAGTGAAAACTATCAAAAGATTGACATGGGTTTTTGTCAAATTTAAATTTGAAAATACTTATATTGACATTAATTGTATTAAATGATTAATTTATATTCTAATTATACTTCTAAAATATTCAAATGTATATATTAATAATATAAATTATTTGGATTAAAAAATTTGTTTTCAAAAAACAATTAATAGTTTTCACTATTCACCCAAATATGATGGTTATGTGAAAAACACCAAAAATTTATCAAAACTAATTTTTATGTCTCAATTCTAAAGTAGAAGTTTCTGTTGTCAAATTGAATATATAAAAGAGTCAAATACTAGATTTAAAATGGTTTATTTATTAAAAGGTGGTAAAATTGCATTTTCTGGAAAATACATCCTTTATCTGAAAAAATGAATTTGTTCTTATATTATGTCTAAGAAACACATAATATGGATGTTAAAATTTATATGGAATATATAAAATTCAAAATTTAGATAACAGTATTCAAAGAAACTTTTTAACTTCTTGCTTGGTAAGTCATGGTGCGCTTGAACTCGGTGTTGCATGTAGTGAAAGTTATTGAATTTCATTGAAGAAATAACTTACAATGAAATCATGGAGTGTTAAATTCTACTCTCCTTAAATAAATTGCATCCACTCAATTTTGAAATTGTTTTTATAATATAAAAGGTTTAAAATATAAAAATACCATTGTGGGAAACCCAAATCGAAAATTGGGTTAATAAAATTTAGTCTTAATATGAGGGAAAGGGAAATGAAAAAGTCACCACCAAATTATGATCTCGATTAAGAGAACATTTGCAGAAATTAGAGACACATAATTGGAGGGAAAAAAATATTTATAGGTAGTTATTGAGATCATCAATCACAAAGAAGTATAAAATTGAGGGCCTCAAAGCCATCAATCTATGATGATTTAAAATATCGTTTATTAGAAACACATAAGGTATTAAGATTACACATTTTTTATTTTAAGACCCATTCAATAATGTTTATGAATTAATCTATTCATAGAATAAGAGGAAATATATATGTATATATACATGACATGTAGTGTTTCATCTTTCAACTAATTCCGAACACAAACTCATCATTCACTCAAAAAGATAATAGAATTCAAAAATATTATATTGATCCTTATAATATAGGTTTCCAAAAATAATTAATTTTTAATTCATTTTATTGAATATTAAAAAAACTACATTATATAAACCCAGACATCACATATTCCAATAGTAGGTGATCCACCTTTTTCACCGATTGGTTGCAAGTTCAAGTCTTGTGACCTTACCGAACACGACCGTTTGTTGCCCGGCCTCTGGTTTGTCCTTTTCATGACAATCCAAAAATAATATCAAGAAATGATTTAACCATAACCATAGTATCCAATGTACAACTTAATCAATTAAATCCTTTATATATATCCAAAATACTTTTGTCTAAACTCACAGTCCAAAAATTTATAAAGGTAAACACAATGAAGATCATTTTTTCCACGTAATAACATGTAAATACCTTCATCATGTATTCTTTTAAAACATTGTAATAACTTTAATTACCATGAAACCTTATTGATTTCATTCATTCTCCCTTATTACTTATAGAATACTAGATATGCACCTTCCATCAAAAAATGTTGTAAACTCCCCAATGATGGAATATACAAATCATTTATCAGTTTCAAGGTAGTCAAGAATTTACAATAAAATTTATCCAAATCAATAATATATTATTCCAAAATCACTACATCAGTATCAGAACCATATTAGATTTTATCTATATCTCCACCATATATTTTCAAAACATTTAACCTCCTATTGAGTCACTTTTCTTGGTTCTATACAATCTCAAGTCCTTAATGAAATAGTAATGCAGTACAATATTTATATACTTTATAATTATTATAACTCGTATATCAATAATACAATACTAAAATGACACAACGAATTAATAAAAACATAAGAACACTAATAATTCCTCTCCATATTCGGTATTATCATAACTCGATTATTATCCAATAGCAGTATTTTGGGTGTACTTTGATGACTTAGACAATGATTGGTGTAGTATGTCAACTCCATGCCGATGAAGAATTATATATTTGAAACCTTTTTCTTACCTTTGAAATCACGTACTTGGGGTCTTTTTTCTCCACACTTATAACAAAATACCATACCCTTCAAACATTTACTAAGGTGATTCTTTCCATAGTTATGACGTATGAGAAAATCCTTCTTTCCCCTCTTCCCTTTATTCATCTTTCTCTCTTCAATCCTTTTCTTATCTTTCTTCCCTTCAAAGCCATATGAGTCTGAGTATTATTTTCTTATCTTATTAACACATGATACTATTTCTTCATATGAGGAGAATATGTGGGAGACTATTTCCCTTTTAAATTTTGGCTTAATACCATGAAAGATATGATCCTTCTAAATATTTCGATCATGATTATTGTTGGAATTCTCATTCCTTATACTAGGAGCCATTTCTATACAACGGCATAAACTAAGTTAGTTTATGAATCAAAATGAATAATTACAAACATGTAAAATACCTAATATAATTTGAAATGATTATGCATATAATTAATAATCATAAAAAACTTTCTTTGAGGAAGTATTTACTCCTATATCCTTTATAATGGCTTGTTTTGAAAATTTGAATTATTTTAACCATATCACCTGGGAGTGTCATAACCAAGAGTTACACAAGGCCCATTGTGATGTACTAGGATAACCTAGATCAATCCCAAAACTCTTTTTCAGAGTTCTCAATCATAGGTACATATGTTCCAGAGCTGCCTCTACCTGAACGTATCCAAAAAGGGATTTATTTATTGGAAAATACACAAAATATCTACATTACCAAAATTCTAAGAATTTCTTATATAATAATCCAAAATTTCGATGATAGGATAATTTTCTCTAATAAAAGTTTATATAAATCTATTTTCAAGGTTCTTGTTAAACATCATCTGATAAAAATTGTAACACCCCAACCTCAATAGCCCAGAGTCAGTGCATATTTCAATACATTGGCATGATTACAAGGAATCAAGTCCTGAAGGAACTATCAATTTATCAATCTTAGAGAATAGATTACATACATGAATGTTACATTACATATTAGAAAATAAAACAAAACATAAATGATTTTTTGATAATGCCATTAATTCCTTATCTTAACACATCATATTAATCATAATACACTTCTTGGAGTCCTGGGAAAATAAAACATAAGAAAGGGGTAAGCTCAGATGCTCAGTAAGGATAACAACATTGTAGGAACATTCATAAATAAGCATAAACATTTATGGAAATGTATAATACTAAATCAAAAGCATTTGTAAAAAAAACATCAGCATAATATGGTATATATATATATCAAATAATTGCATTTATGAATTCACATTGATATCCTACTAGTCGAATAATAACATGTAATATCAATATCCAATTTCATAATGATGGAATGCATAATTCAAAACTTCATAACCTCATTGTAAAAGAATCATACTAAGAATAAAAATAATATTTTGTCAAGGCCTGATTCCAAGACACTATTTTTTCTTATGAGACCAACTGATTCATTGAGGAACTATATCGGGATCCACCTGCCACTGACTAAGTCCAATGCATTACTCATATGAAAATGTTGAATCATAGAAAAACATTCATATTAAAACTAGTATATAGAATTTAAATACTCTATCCATATGTAATGAATGTTATAGAAATATAACATTCACAGTAAATCAAATCAAAACTCATTCAATACAATATTGAAGATTTTATTTACAAAAAAATCAACCACAATCAATAATAATATCCAAAATGATGTTGACATAGTGAAAATGATTTGTAAAACTAATTGAGGGAAATATCCCATTTTCATGAAGAAATTTAAAAGTCACATAATTTAGAATAGAAGATATTGAAAGAAAATTTTCAATCAAACTATCTCATACCAATTTGAAAATTTTAAAAGGAATTAACATTTAAAAAAAATTATGTCCATATAAATAAATCATAAAAAACCATTTTTGAAGACAAGGACATTAATGAGAATGATTGTGATGAATCAATATTTGAAATATTTAAAATTATGATCTAGTTAAATAGTCCCTTCCATAAAACCATAAAGTATTTCTATTGAAAATATTTTTATGAAACATGGATGTGGATGATAAAGAGGTCCCAGTAGATACTGATGTAAAAACATCTTCGGATAATGAAGAGACTGTAGAATTAACCCTTAATTTGTACTTTTCATTGGATGTGGGTACATTAACCTCCTGTATAATCGTTAAATCATTGTTATTAACTTATAATATAATCATATACATAAATATGATATCATATATGATCATCCAATATTACTTTGTTAATAACATTTTAACTGTACCATCGTTTCAGGTGTTAACTAATCCGTTTTCCTTTATATGCTTGGTTACATACGACATGATTGTTCTAGATAGGATGAATTTGATTCATATAAATAATTATATTAAGTTATTTAACATTATTATTAATCATAAAATGAAAATTATTCTTGAATTACTATGATGGGAAATGAATCTCATCGTGTTCGTGGAGGTGATAATCTCTAGGTACGCATGAGTGACATTATCATTATATTGATAATTAAATTGTATTTATTCGGATTTATATCATATATATAGAATCATTAACATGTTATACATATAATTTACATAAGTTTTAGACATTATTATACCCGTCGAAAAAATAGAGTGTTTGAATAACAAATTACACCACGATATGAAGAAGGTAAGCCGTACGTACGCACCTATGGTGACTCTATCATTTATAGGATGGATAGAATAAAAAATATGATTTTACCATATTTATAATAACATCAAAGTATATAGTATGTACTATAGTTATTATGTTGTTAGGGAAACAACAAATAAAGAGGATGTTGAAGCAGAAAGGATCTTAAAAGAGGGTGGTTAAATTATTAACTCTTCTCTGGGTGTTACCGTTTAATTTGATCTAAAAAGATCCATAGGTTGGTTTTATGATGAAAGTAATGACTATAGGTTGATGTTAGGGAATTTAGGAGGATATTTGTGTAGGGATTGGTCGAGACAAATGGATATGGGGGTGTGATTTTGAGATAAAGTGATGTCCCCTTTTATAAGAGAGGCGAAGGTCACTTTAGGAAAAGGTTAAAATAATAATTTATTATATAATGATATTCATTTAATAATGGTTACGAATGAATTTATATAAAGAAATTGGTAGTTATTGGTATAAAGCCTTTCAATAAATATATTTTAGACAGGTTTAGGAATCAATTTTAACCTTAAAGTTTAGATTTAACTCATAGTTTAATAATTTATCGTTTACCACATCTTCTTGTATTCTTACACTATATGGTTAATAAACATACTATAGACTTCTTAAAGACCATAAAGTGGTTCAGTAATGACATATATAATATTATTTATTCCCTTTTGAAGAACATTATATTTTTATGAATATTATATGAACCAATAATATAGTATTTGTTTTAAAAATTATTTTATGTCAATTTTCACACTATTTGGTATTTTGTTTTTGTGAAAGTCATAAAAACCTTATAACTTAGAAACAAATTTAACTAATCTTCCCTAACATGTAATATTAACCTATAAAATTATTGTAACTCATCAGAAGTATCAATTTTCATTTATTTGGTAATTTTTAATATCAATTATTTTAATATTTCATTAATAAGGTTATTCCTGCATCATCATTATGTCATAAATGAATTAAATTATTTATTGTCTAAAATTTATAAATAAAATACCATTATGTAGGAAATATTTTTATATTTCTAATTAATATTTATAGTCTAATTTATATTATGTGCAACAATATATTAAAAAAAATTTAGTTATTAAACGTTGAATTTAACATTTTTAACTATTCTCTAAATAAAACAATAATAAATGTCCTAATCTAATTCATTTTGATCAAAGAGGATAATATTTTATTCCTATTGTTTTTTTGGTCGAACTACACTTATCAAATAGAATTAAGAATGTGTTAGGGTAATTTTAATATCATTTTCCCCGTAATTACCATATTTACTTTTAACTGTGGTAAATAAAAGTCAAACGGTACTATTCACCAAAAATTATTTTCATATTATTGAACCAAATTTTACATACTAATGTAAACCACGTTTCTTTGATTTTTTAAATTCAACTCACAGTGGCGGTAAAATTATGTTTAATGCAAATTTTCAAATGCTCCTTGATGGTGGGTAAAAACGTTAAAAAGTTCAATAAAATTTTATACATTGAATTTTATTATAAAATGACTCTAACGAATTACATTGAAATAATAAAGGTATTTTATATCTATTTAGACTTAAAATAAATCTCAATAAAATAAATAATTATTTAAATAAAAAGTCGATTTTAAATAATAATGGAATGTCATTCAGTATTCATCAAAAATTGAATGTTTATAAAAAATACCAAAAATTCACCGTATGATAATTTTGATATTATGAATACAAAAATGAAGTCTATTTTACCAAATTAAAAACATCGAAGTTTCATTTATTAATTTAAAATTAATTTTTGTTGTCAAAAAGAAAAAATAGGTTTTTAAAAAGTAAAAACTATCAAAAAATAAACAAGTGGTTATGTCTAATTTAAAAGTGAAATTACTTATAATGACCTACAATGTATTAAATAATAAAAATATAATCTAATTTTACTTCCAACACATTTAAATTTATAATTGAACAATATTAATTATTTTTATTAAAAAAGTTGTTTTCAATTAAAATTTAGTATTTTTCACAATTCATCCAAATATGTAAGTTATCAGAAAAACACCAAAAATTTATTGAAACAAAAATTTTATCTCCTAATTATAAATAATATGTTTATTTAGTCAAACTTAATATATAAAAGTTTCAAATATTGGATTTAAAAAGATTTATCCATTAAAAGGTGATAAAATTCCATTTTTTGAAAAATACTTCCTTTATCTAAAAAAATGAATTTCTTATTATATTATGTCTAAGAAAAAAATAACATAGATGTTAAAATTTATATGGAATATATAAAATTCAAAATGCAGATAATACAATTCATAACCTCTTTTGAACATCTAGTTTGGTAAGTCGTGGTGTGCTCGAACATGGTGTTGCATGTAGCGGATGTTATTGAATTACTTTGAAGAAATAACATACTATGAAATCTTGGGGTGTTACACCCAGACACCATGACTCAGACACTATAACCCAAACACCAACATGAGATTCAGATCTCATGATGTTTGTGACACTGGTTCAATGCTACTATCACCAAGACACCGTTCGATGTTTGGAAAAGGACCAGACATCATGATCCAAACATCGCATATGTGATACCAGTTTCTAATATCAATAAAACTATGCCATCATGAATTTACCACCACTCAAAGGAAACAAATAAAACATCATTACATGGTGACACCAGTTCCAAGTGATACCACTTCTAGATAGACAATGACACCATTCATTAACTTGTTTTTTCATTTTCAATTTAATTTCTAATGGTCCTATTTGATTCATTTAAATGCACTAACAGAATTAATATTTCATTGTAGATTTGTCACCTAACAGTACAAGGTATGAGGTAAAAAATACATGCATCCTATTGAATACTGAACATGCACTCCAAAAATAAAAAGGAAAGCATGGCACTGGAATAATAGATAGAATGTATTGTAGCAAACATGCGAGAATTTTTGTGAAGAGAACCGACACATGCAAAAAGAAACAACTAACGAACATTCGAATAACTCTCGATCTAGAGGTTAGATGACCATAGATCAGATCCAAAAATAACGTTGCAGTACCCCCTTCAAGAAGAACACGATCCAGGCAACTTACACCTTTGAACCTACAAACATGCAACACTGTCTTTTTTATAATATGACTTGATACTTTCATCGGCTTCATCCATCTTGTCCAAAACAGCATAGAATAACACTTAGAGATCTTATAACCTTTTCTCATCATCTTGTCTCAATTGTGTATTACTTTTATCATTATATAAGTGTGTGTATCTCTGTATTAGAACACAAATTGCCTATTACACTAAACTAATGGTTATAAGATATCCATCCTCTCATATCTTTTAACATCTGTTTACTCCCATGGATAAGTGTGGAAGTGGTCCTTGTGTAACCTAGTAGTTTTACCCACAAAGAACAATAGAATATCCTGTGTGACAGAGAAAGTTCTGTGCACTGTCATTTAACCCAATCCATGGTGTTGATCATGTTTATTAATATAGAATACATTGTGGAAGGTGATCACCAAGTGGAGTGGATTTGGTCTTAGCTTGAGACTGAACCAACTGTTTTATCAACTATGTCTTTTAATTCAGTTTTTATCTACATTACTGTATATTTCATAAAACACTAATTTTTTCTTTTATAGATAGTATTGTATTGAAGTTATAATTGTTTTGGATTATTAGAAAAAATTCCCAAGTAGTACCATTAATTCATATTGATATTACTGATAATAAGTCAATCTTTGAAGAGGTTATTTGAAAATTTGGAATTGTATAACCATTTTACCCTGATTAGTTGAGCTATATTCAATTTTACTGGGGAACCTCTTTAAGAAAACATTCAATCAATTTTTTTTTAAAACATACTCAATTCACCCCACCCCCCACTTGAGTACTCCACTCTAACAAATAGTTTATTATTATTTACTATTCCTTCATTCCATTATTTGAAAAGTGAAAATAGAATTCTTGCATACGTATGACCTTTCATATCCATGATTGATAAAATTAATTTTATTTCAATTCATTTTATAGATGAAATAAATATAAAAATGATTAATATATATGATATTTATATCAAAATTTTTTTATTTAAACATTGTCAATTTTTAAAGACCAGTACTATCAAACTAAATCATATTTGAGAAATGAAGCATTTTCCAAGTAGAAGAGTAATTTTAATAAACTAATATTAACATATAGGTGATAAAATGTTATTAATAAATAATATATAGACTTACTTATATAATTATTATTCAATAAAATATTTATAAAAAATAAATAAAAAATTTATATGAGTTTTAAATTCAAACGAACAAAGATGATATGTGAGGTAATATATTTACATCTCACTATTATTTTTTTGAGAAACATGTACCATTCACCACATGTTTCCTTTATATGGTGTATATACTCACCATGAATTTATTTTATGATTATTCCCTATTAAATTATGTGTATATTAAAATATATAAAATTTTCTATCTTTCACGAAGTTTTAATTCAAATGTTAATAAATTGGTAAGTGATTTACATCTCAACAACATTTTATTCAGGATTGTTTTTTATTGAATTACGATGGTGGAAATTATATGGCCCATTTATGATAAATCAATTTATTATTTCTACCTGTATATTTTTTCCATGATAATGAATTGTTTCCTTTAATTTTTCTCACATTACATAACCAATATAAAGAATGAATGTTGTTTAGGAAAATAAATATGTTTTAATATCAGGTCGTGAATCATTTTCTTACATCTCTATGATTCTTTTAATTATTTTAAACAATTTCTCAACATTATAATATGAATGTATAATTTTATTTTAAACCATAATATATTTTTATAAATTTTTTCTAAATTAATATTCTTATCAATTTTCAAATGAGTAAATTTTTTCATTTTACAAAAAAAGTGAAATGTTTTTTTGACCTAATCATCTTGAAGAAAATATTACTCTATCATTTCCATTCATGAATTTTATTTTCATTAAATGTATCTATGGTTATTTTTGAATAAATTGTTCTACATAATATTTTCGATATTTTTAGATTTAAATAAAAAACTAGAAAATGAATTGAGTATTTTCCTCATGAAATATTCCAGGGATATCTTAAAAGAAATTCCATCTGTGATAAAATCTAGGATGATAATTATAATTTTCTAGGTATTTTATCCAATGATATTATCCATATGTTTTCTCTATATGGTTTATATTTATAATTATGAGATGTTTTAAAATCAAGATTATTTTCCAAGTGTTATGCTTTGATAAATTTATTTTATTTTTTTCTAACCCAATTTGATTTTACATGTTACGAAAAGATTATTTGATAATGTTTAATGATCTTCTAGGAAACATATATATGAATTATTATTATGTAATGGGTTGGTTAAGATTTATATAGAGTAAAAATTTCGAAGGGAAAGGTATTATATATTACTATATATATACGATGAATAAGTTTTTGTTCTTGATAAACTATAGGAAACAAATTGATGTTCTTGATCCATAATAAGAAAAAAGTTGATGTACTTGATCCACTATGGGAAATATATGGCGTTTACTGATCCTCTATAGGAATTATGTGGTTATTAAAAATACATTATGATATTGGAAACATGTGTAGATTAATTAGACACTATAATTATATAGTGTCAGTTTTGTACCATGACATATAAAATTGTTTTTATACCGACAACGGTGACCCAGTTTTTAAGAGCTTATGATTTATGATGTATTTTTTAGGATATATCACTCTTATGATTCGGATATTTTAAAATAATTATGTTTTTACATGATTTTTATTTATGGTCAGTGATAGATTGCGTATGAACAATGTACATTATAGTTATGATATCATACACTCATGGTTGACTATTTCTTTTATATAATCATTAATTGATATCTCCAATGGAAATAATTTCTAAGAATATAAGACCAGTCATTCATATGTTTCATTTTACCATTATATGAATAAGTTTTTTTGTAGGTATATTCAATAATAGTTAAAAATTATAATTTCATTATTAGAATTGCTTAATAATTAGATAAATAATATGTTCGTGTAGCTATTATCTAATGTAACTAAAAAATTATAATTGTGGAATGGATCATAGTGTCATATATTTAATATTCATCCAAAAAGATGGAATACATAATTATGAAATGTTGGGGAAATGATTGTTGGTCTTAAATAATGGTTTAGTTATTATATTGAGATAGTAATTAAAGATATTTAGTGAAACCCATATGGAGAAGTCGATGTATAGGATAAAATCCAAAAATTGTTATTAATACCCATTGATATCATAGGTTAAAGCTACAGGTCTATATATTTATAAAAAGGTTTCAAGATTTAGACATTCCATGAATGAATTTTCATGATTTGTCAGAATATATATATATATATTAATTATCCAGATTAGTTCTATTTTTATTTGATGGATGGAGGAAAGAAGATTTGTGTTAAATCCGAATAAGAGGGACATTGTAATGATTGTACCCATAAGAAGACAACTAAAATGAGAGTGGGAAGGAAAAAACTTTTTATTATGCCTAATGCAATGTCTTTTTATATTATTAACAATCTAAATATAAGGGAGATTCCAAAAATAACTAATAAGAGGAAAATGGAGTTCCATAAAGACCATTAAGGGAAGAAGATTCTATTTCCTACATTTTATGTATGTGGGATAAATAACTCAGGAAAATTTAACATATGAAAGTGGATATATTTTAATTTTAGAGAATAATGACTTAAAGAATGTATATTTTTTAAAAAAATAGTGAGTTTTATGGAGGGATATAATGTTCATCATAAGGTTCCATTTATATTTCATTATATTAGGTTTTGGGAACTTGAAAACTTTTGAGTGAATTCCCTAATCCAAGGGTTTACTCTTATAACAAGGGAGTATATATGTTATATTGAATCCTTGATGTGGAATGAATGAAATTTTTAGTTATTGAAATTCAGGAATTATGATATTATGGTTATAAGTCTCTGGAAACATAAAATTATTTCCTTTAATATATTATATTTAAAATTTTAATTCCTTTATTAAAGGGAACAAATTACATTGAAATTTGATTTTGTGGTAATGTGATATTTTAAAAGAAACCAATATAAAGATAACTGTTAATATATTTCTAATTTTGTTATAATAATATCTAATTGGTATAAAGATATTATTGATATTAATCATGTTAATAGGATGATATTAGTGACCTAGAAATTGGTTTCTAATTTAATGAAAAAGTTATTTATAACATATTTGATAAGGTTTAAAGAATTATGATATTAATGGAATATATTTAATATAGTTAGTTTTTAGATATATTTTTTCCATGTGGTTTAATGGTAATTCATGTTATTATAATTCATTAAGAGAATATATGATTAAGGTATGTACATATTTTTATGAGAAATTATGAGACAAATTATGCTTAATGGGGATAAATGATTAATCAAACATTTCATATTTTTGGATTTTCAATTTGGTCAAACCTATTTTGGTGTATTATTATGGTTAAAAATATGTGGAATAGATAATGTTTATCTTGGGGGGTTATTATTGAGAATTTAGTTATTAATTTATTGTATTTATCCATATTGGTTAACTTTTACTAACCATTTTGGTTTTTATAATTAGATATAGAAATAAGGAATTAATTCTCGTTATTTTTATGGATTTATTAATTCATTAACTTATTGAGTTAGTTCTATATTCATGAAAAAATCATCTGGGATATTCAATTACTGGAATATGAGATGATGTGTAAATTAATTAAAGCACAAAATGATTAAAATATACTAGTTAAATAGAAATAAATCTTGTAAATAAATTTTTTCATGTTCTATACATTGATAGTAAATGAACTTATCAATTTTATTAAAAGAATCATGAAATGAAAATGTTATCCTTTTTTCATCTTTTTTAATGAATTAACAGTACATTCACCCCTCAAATATTTATTTTGTTATGATCCTTAACTCTATATTTACCATGTTCATTTGAAATATTTTTCACATTTATGTCAATATTTTAAAATCCTAATAGTGTTATCCATATATGAGAAATTTTTTATGTGTTATTTCTTTAACCATTATATTTCCCACTTCCCCTTTTGAATATGTGATTCATTGTCCCTCTATACATTTGGGTTCTCAATAAAGATATTTTCAAATATTGAATCTTTGATGACTAAGATAAAAATACGAGGGATTATTTCATTAAAGGGTGGACATTGTAACTCCAAAAAAAATTAGTCCAAAAGAATAATAATGCCAATATATTTCTTAACCCCCAACACTGATCATCCAGTCGATTCCGATGAATTATGAAAATATTATTATATATATTTGACAATTATAACCTTTATATTCAATTAGAATGTATGAATATGAGTAAATAAATTATGAAATATATTTTTATTAGTTATAATAAATACGAATGTAATGAATAATTATTATAAAAAATGCACTCAAAATTCTGTCAAGTAGTTTTATCATTAAAAAATTCATTTTCATCAAAAATATTTTTTATTTTATTTTGTGTGTGGAAATATATATTGTTTTTTCATAATTATTAAAAACTTTATTTAAAAATAAAAATTAATTTTTTAATTTATAATATTAATTTTTTTTCCCTTGAATTTGTAATAATGTTTGAAAGTGTTTTATTTTTCAATGAAAGGTGAAAAGTTGTTTTCTATTGAAAACTATATTTTAATTTAATGATCCTATGAATATTTTTTTAAAATGGTTTTAAAATTAAAATTATATTGTTATTTTTATGATTGGAACTAATCAAATTGGACTTAACTTTAAATTTAATTTTGTTATAAATTTTTTTTTCTACTTTCGAAAAAATTTATCTAAATAATTGATTTTAATCATATTTTAATCTACAAAAGAATAATTAAATTATTAAAATTTTGATAATTTAATATAGGAAATTATATTTTATATTTATAATAAGGATGGGGTAATTTTATAAATTTCCCCATTTTTGGTTGTTATAAATAGTATCCATAAGAAATATTGGTGACCATGGTAAGGTTAAAATGAGTAAAATAATATTACATCTTTGGGATGTGGCTTTAGAATTACACTAAGAAGTGTATATATCATATTTTGTGGGTGGATTATAAAACTTTACATCCATTTCTTGAATATATGTCTACTTAGTGTAATTTTTATCTTATTATGACCTTCATATTAGTTGAAGAAATGATCAAGTAGAAAATTTCATGCTCCTGACATTAATATCTATTTTTTAAATTATAATAAAAAGTGGATAATTTTGGTTTTAAATGTCTATTTTAAGCATTAATTATTACTGGAATCATAGTAATTTATTTTTAATTTTTAATTATTTAATTATTACCTTAAATTCATATGAAATGTTGACCTGATATTTGTTCAATAAATCAAAAAATAAAATAAATTATACTAAAAAAATTAAAAATTAATATAATTTGGCTGAATAATTGGGCTAAAAAATCATACATAAACATAACATAATATATATGTTTGGATCATTTATATTCTAATTCAATATTACTCATGATGTTTTCAATGACATATTTTTTTAATTCTTTTTAAAATGACATTAATATAATTTAATGTTAAATAAAGTTTATCGAATTATTTAAAAATCATAAAATTCTTAAAAAATAGTACTAAAATGATAACTACCCTTCAATTTCATCCTTATTAAATTTATGAATCAATCATCAAATTATACGTAAAATTATAATCTTTTAATATTGAAAATTTTATTAACATATTTAATATTAAAAAAATTTCGTCAAGGGTTTAAATAAAAATATATGGTATATAATATAATTTAAATGAATAAAATTGTGTTTAGTTAATTATATTAAGTCTGTATATTCACTATATTATAATAATTACATTTTGAAATCCTTTTCCATGATTTATACGCATATTATATTAAAAATATTTAAAAAATTAAATGAAATTAATGATATTTTAGAATAAAAAATATTTTATTAAATGATTTAAAATTCATTAAACTATGATATTAAAACATGTGAATGTTATATGAATTAATTTTTTAACAATTGTTTATCTCTGTATCACTTTTTTAATTATAACTTTCTTGACCCCTAAACTGTAAAAAGAATTATTAACACATTGAATGATTATATGAATCCTTAATCTCCATACAGAAGCTTATGCTACTCCTAGGGTTTCTTAATCTCCAATAAATTGATGATACATTGGTTTCACCAATGGGGACCTTTGGATGGTTTTTATTCAAATATCCTTGTTGTTATTTTAGGGGTTGTTGTTTCATTAAAACTTAATAAAATTTCATGTCCTCTTCTATCTCCATGGTGATTGTGATAATATTGTAGGGTACTTATTCATACACGCACCCATTAACTACCCTTATTTATGACCTTTTACATATATTGGTTCCCTCAGTGTGGTCTTACTTTCATGTGGTGTTCTATGGAATTTTGAAATTGGGATGTTTGAAATTTGATTGATGGTCACTCTGGAATGTTTGATCTCTTCGTTGTAGATGATTTTCAGAATCTATATGGAATATTTATCCCCATGGGTGGTTAAATTTAGTTTTCAATATGGGTGTCTTGGTATTGTATTTCTAGATTGGGGTCGTGCGGGGTAGGCTTGTGTTTTTTACGATGATCTGTTGTAGCTAGTGTCACGACCCGTCCTCAGGACCCATGCCGTGACTATCCCATGCCCACCTCCGATAGGCCAGGGGCTGGCGACTAGCACCAATGGCGTAAATCCCAATAACTGGGAAGACATTGCCTTTAAGAAACGTAACCACACACAAAACAAGAGAACAAGAGGAAGCAAAAACTAAGTAAAGCAATATAACAAGAGTACTGAAAGTACAAAGGGGGCCGAAAATACAAGCCCAGTAGTAAAGTACAAGAAAAAGGCAAAACAACGGGAAGGTGTCAAGCATCTCATGGATCGTCCTCCGGAGTCCCTACCTGAAGGGTATGTACATATGGCCACCTCAGCTCTCTACGTTCATCTGTCAGCTCCCGGAACCATCTCGTCATGGAGTCCACCTCCGGGTACCCTCTCGTCATCACGCCCACCTTCAGGTACCGTCTCTCTTTACAAGCATCAACCACGATCAGTGATGTCCGTCGTCTGCATCCAACACAACGAAGTGCGGGTATAGCCCAATCAAAGGAGAGTATACACTACTTAGTAGGGACCCCGAGACCCCCGAAGGTCTCCCAGAATCCAAAAAGGATAATATACGAAGTAAATATACAATCATGATGTAACAACTAACACTACTTAGGTATATGCTCATACATATACCTAAGTCACCAATTCCAGTTCAGCTCCAACATTCGATCCCAAGTTCGATCACGTCCACATAGGATATTACAACATAATCCACATAGGATAAAAAAACACAATCCACATAGGAAAGCAAGTCAATCATATCGAAGATAATGATTAAAAGTCAAGACTCAGCTCACATAGGTATACTTCTTCGTAAGGTGATAGAGATGATCAGATATAGCCACTGATTCAACTAAGCTAGGACCCATGTAGGATACTAGAATAGTAGTCATTGTCGTCGAACCCACAGAGGATTTCAGTACGATCTTCATCGCTACCGAACCCACATAGGATTTCAGTACGGTCTTCATCGCTTCCGAACCCACATAGGATTTCAGTGCAATCTTCATCATTGTCGAACCCATGGAGGATTTCAGTGTAGTCTTCATCGCTGCCAAACCCTCATAGGATTTCAGTGCAGTCTTCATCGCTGCTGAACACACGGAGGATTTTAGTGTAGTCTTCATCGTTGCTGAACCCACATATGATTTTAGTGCAGTCTTTTTCGCTACCGAACCCACAGATGATTTCAGTGCAGTCTTCATTACTGTCGAACCCACATATGATTTTTGAGCAGTCTTCATTGATGTCGAACCCATGATGGATTTCAATGTAGTCTTCATCGCTGCTGAACCCAGGGAGGATTTCAGTGCGGTCGTCATCGTCAAACCCATGGACGATTTGAGTACGAAGGTCTTCTGCATCGAACCCACATTGGATTCTAGTACGAAAGTCTCCATCGTCGAACCTACAGAGGATTCTCGTAAGAAATTCTTCATCGTCGTCGCAACCAGCTCTAGGATTCCCACACACATCATGCTTGTTTTTGGGAGGGTCTACTCCCCGAGCCAAGGGGAGTCGATATGTCAACTGTCACATAGTCCGGAGTTGATGTATCCAAAAGTTCCATCTTGATAAAAGGAACCCAACGTGAAAGACGACGCGTCAATCAGATGCCCGGTCTGAGAGTTATTGGCCTTTTCATTCCAAGGGACTGGTTGGTTTTTAAGTCAAAACCAACCCTACCATACT
Source organism: Viscum album (assembly GCA_963277665.1). Classification (NCBI taxonomy): domain Eukaryota; kingdom Viridiplantae; phylum Streptophyta; class Magnoliopsida; order Santalales; family Viscaceae; genus Viscum; species Viscum album. The sequence goes on along the minus strand of OY728150.1, from coordinate 1,204,010,767 downwards.
CCAACTGCATCCAAACCTCGAGCGGAGTAAGCCAAAAGGTCCGTCTCACTAAGAGGATTCCAACAAAGTCAACGGCACGTCAATCGGGCATCTGGAGCTCAAGTTATAAGTGTTTCCGCTCTGTGGGCCTAGCTAGTTTCGTGTTTGAACCATCTTGGCCATACCCAAAGTTCCACTAAACATCAAGTGTAATATACCAAAATGACCGACTCGATCCAAGGATCTCCACACAACTAACAGTGTGTCGATCGGATGTCTGTAGCCCATTTATGGACAATAGACCGAAAGTGCTCCGAAAGTGGGGGGGTCTGGGCCCAGCCCAACCCACCGGGTCGGCCCGAACCATGTCGACACGCCCCGGGTCCAGGTCCGGCCAATTAGGGCATGACTCGGACCGGTGGGCGCGACCCGATCCCATCTGCACAACTCGGCCCGTCCCGGCCGGGTGGCTCACTCGCTCAGCCAGCGGTCGAGCATGGGGGGATGCGCCCCCCCCCCCCCCCCTTCCTTAGACAATGATGCGGTGCTGGTCGCTGTGTCTCCCCCGGGTCCCACGCGGCCGCGAGACCGATCGTCTGCCGCCGCAGCTTCAGTCGTGGCGGTCGCTCCTAGCGGCGTGTCGGGACGACGCCACCTCCGGGCAGCTAGTCGGTGTGGGCCACAGCCTTCGCCCGCCGGCACGCCGACAGGGTCTTCTGTGGACCGTCAGATGTGCTCTGGTGGTCCTTTTTGCTTTCCGTCTTTTCCAGTGGACCTCCCATGACACACTTTTCACTACGAAGTCTTCATAATGCCTTTGCAGCCCATTCCGTCATCGCCCATCGATCCACACGTCAAATAATCAAACTGCGGATTCATCGATTCGACGTTGCATCCCCGACTCCGAAGACAGTTTCGTTTGGCCTCAACGGTGTGGCGCGATGGTGCCACTCTTCTTCGCCACATTCTTCTTGTTTCTGCACAGTGTCGTTTCACTACGCGCCCTTGTTAATGTCGCGACAAACACAACATCGAAGGGGGAGGAGATTCGGCCGTGTTCGTGCGGTCCGACCTCCTCCCGTTAGAATGATAACAGGCGGTGCAAGAATAAAGCAGTGAATGACAAGGAAAATATTCACAAACAAGAAATTAACCCCTACGTCAAGGTGTTTTTGAACGAATGTTTGTCGCTGGAAAAGAACGTCACGGAAGAAGGTGTTGTAGAAGGAGGCTCCGTAAGCGTCGCTGGCATCGTGGAGAAAAGAATCGTCAGCATCGCGGTACACGGTGTCATGTTTTTGATATCCGAGGATCTAGCGTTCTTTGTTGTCTTTCGTCGGAGGCCGGCATTCTCCTTCGTTCTTCATGTTCTTCAACGAGGAAGAATGTTCTTAAAGACTTGAGTTTTTCTCCCAAAAACATCCCGCACAACAAACAACCAATATAAAATAAGATTTCCATTATTTTATTCCTCATGTCAACTCTTTCAAAATTAAAAAAAAAAACCACAAATTCATTAATGTGTGTTGATCAATTAATGAGGCGTTTAAAAATCCAATTAAATTCGAGAGTTGACTTGGAATTTAAGAGGGGGTGCTGGTGAGTTACCAAATTAATTTAATGTGGGAGGTAAAAGGAAATAAAGGGGGTAGGGCTCATGTGGGACCCACCCCACTAATATCCTGCCTAGGGAGTTAGGATATTAGTGGGTCCCACTCCAACCACCAAGCATAGGTTTAAACTACCTTAAATAAAAATAAAATTGGTTGCACAAATTTTATTTTATTCATTACTTAACAAACTATTTTAATAACCACACCCGAGCAAACACAACTATGGAATAGGTGTTCCTAAGAAATTACCGATGTTGTGGTTTCATCGGTGCCCTCAGATTTCGATTCTGAGCACCGGTTCAAAATATAGGAAATACCACTTGTTCGTTCACTGAACGTACTTGAGCTAAACTATAGAAATTGATTCCAGGCACACCGGGCCTCAGAATTAGGTGCCGTCAAGAACTGTGTTCTTGTAAAATCCCAAAGAAATTAAGAAAATAATTTCCCTGAAATTCCTAGGTATCTAAATTACTCCCACCTCAAGGATTTACTTCCCCTTAAATCTTTAACACAAACTAGAGTTATAAAAGTTGTACTTAGCACGCATCTGAGCCTTCCGCTTCTATGTGCTCACATGGAGATTCCCGGGCTGCCAACAAAAGTGCACAAGAGGAATTGACCGTCCTTATAGGACCTGCTCCTATCGATCCTCAACCTCTACTAGATCCCCACAAAATCCACCCCATTACCATTTTCTAGCTCCCCATGGTCGATGATATGCGTCGGGTCATGCACGTATCTCCTCAGCTGAGATACGTGAAAGTAGTCATGCACCTGGTGCAACTGAGGTGGTAGAGCCAGGAGGTAATCTACCTCACCTACCCTACTAAGGACATGGAATAGTCCGATGAATCATAGAGATAACTTGCCACCATAGCCAAATCTATGTAATCTACATCGAGGAATGACCCGCAAGAAAACATGGTCAGCATCCTCGAACTCTAGTGGCCTCCACCTCCTATCAGCATAAGACTACCGCCGACTCTAAGCTGTCCTCATCTGCTCCTGGATGACCTGGACCTTCTCTGGTCCTACAAGAGATGGTAAGATTTATTCTTTTCTGATAAGTGAAATCCAGTCTTATCCCCTGGATGAACCGCGTTCATTTCCTAATACATTCATACCTGACATGGATAATACTTATCCATACCAAGGATGACGTCGTAAGGCCTCGACGTTAGAACCAAGAGATCCAACCGTTACTCTCGCCTCCAAGGGTTGAGTCACACTGTGGGCATCAATGTGTGGTCATTGGGTCTCCTCCAGCAGGAATCTCAAAAGTGATGGTCAAGTGAATAGTTTAAACCGGAACCTCTTAGTAAAAACACAAAAAGAGGGCAAGAAAGTAAATGCCACAAAGAACGACATCTTTTATTACTGCAGCTCAAATTAAAAAGACACAAATCATCCACAAACAAACATCAACAAAGCTAGAAGCAACATGAACTAAATCTTCCAGGTCTGGAGCTAGTCCTGCTCCTGTCCATCTGCTCCTAAAGCTCCATGATCATAGGCCTTAGCTGCCTGAAGCTGAGCTCTCCCATTTCCACTCATTCCCTGTGGTCAGGGTGGTCTCCCTGGTTGTGGTGGTGGTAGGGCCTCATAGAGTCTCCCACCACCCACTGCTCGGCCAGCCCCTCTGCCTAGCCCGCCTGCTCCCTGTGGACCTCCATGTTCGAACCTCTTCCTGGGAGGTCCCTCTACCACATGCTGCTCATCAGCAGGATGAGTCGGGCAGTCTCGAGCCATGTGACCCTGCCCGCCGCATGCATAGCATTGCCTGCTCCTAGTGTAGCTGGCTCTCCTTCGTGTGCCGCACACAACCAAATCTACATCCTGAGATTTTCCATCTGATGGTATGGCCCTCTTGAAAGTAGGTGTCACTTTTCTACTACCAACTACAGAAGACTCCACTACGGGTCTCCCTACAGAGGGTCCCGCCGCTGGTGAATGCTCGGCGAGAAAAAATTCCACTAGAAGGGATCTATTCTACACCCCTTCCGGTGTCGGAATGTTGAGGGAGATAATTGAAGCCCTGATCTCATGCCTCAGTCCCTACTCGAAGGTCCGGGCCCGAACGAATGGGTTCTGTACCATGTCTGTGGAGTAGCGTGAGAGATCAGTAAACCTCGCCGAGTAATGGGCCACAGTCATGCTGCCCTATTGTAGCTGTGGTAACTTCTGAATGCGCACTGCACAGAGGGTGGTCGGGAGGATCTCCAAGCGGAAGAGGCTCTCAATGTACATCCAAAGGAGTGATTCCTCGTCGTGCACCTGGAGCATCAAGCTCCACCATCTGCCTATTTCCGCATGGAGGAGGCTCGCTGAAAGGATCACCATGAGGTAAGCTAGTTTCCCCACTAACCTGAAAACTTGAACCATAGCCTCCAGCCAATCCTCAGCTACCTGAGGGTCCATCTCCCCATGAGAAAATGGGCAGTATCTGATGCTGAAACTTGAGCAGTGAACTAAGGTGACATGCACTCTCAGCAGCTGGGGCTGTTAACATAGGTGGCTCATCGGGTAGAGGTATCATCGGTGCCTCCGCCGAAAAAGGGGTCGGCAATGAGGCCTCATCGCTCGGTGGGCTGTCGTCTCACACAAAGCTCAAAGCCCTAGCTGGCTGCCATCGTGGGGCCATCATGAAAAGAAATAGGTTCACCATGGTCAAAATAGTATACATCGTGTGCTGAAACAAATAATCACAAGGAAAACTTTTGAAACACACATGCAATCAATATTTTTGTTCATTGAGTTGGAAATCAGAAGTTAGGGTCCTGGTGTACGGATACGTCGGCCACCACACCAACACTAGACTCCCTGGACTGATAAACACACTCAATACCCTTAACACTATTTCTTTACATACAAGAAAGGTGAGAGTCCTGAGTTCTCTGGTAGAACCGAACTCCTCTAATACCAATTTATCACGACTCATCTTCAGGACCAGTACCGTGACTACCCCAAGCCCGCCTCCCATAGGCCAAGGGCTGGCGACTAGCACCAAAGGCGTAAATCCCTATAAATGGGAAGGTATTGCCTTTAACAAACATAACCACAGACACAACAAGAGAACAAGCGGAAGTAAACAATAAGTAATGAAATATAACAAGAGTGCTGAAAGTACAAAGGGGGACAAAAATAGAAGCCCAACAGTAAAGTATAAGAAAAAGACAAAACAACAGGAAGGTGTCAAGCAACTCCTGAATCATCCTCCGGAGTCTCTACCTAAAGGGTAGGTACAGATGGCCACCTCAGCTCTCTACGTTCATCTGTCAGCTCCAGGTACCGTCTCTTCGTGGATTCCTCCTCCGGGTACCCTCTAGTTGTCATGTCCACCTCCGGGTACCGTCTCACTCTACAAGCCTCAACCTCGATCAGTGATGTCCATCATCTGCATCCAAAACAATGAAGTGTGGGCATAGACCGTGCAGGGGTAAGTATATGCTACTCAGTAGGGACCTCGAGCCCCCTGAAGGTCTCCCAGAATCCAAAAAAGATAATCCACAAAGGAAAGATACAATCACGAAGTAAAAACTAAAAATACATATATATATTCTCATACATATACCTAAGTCACCAATTCCAATTCGGCTCCAACATCCGAGACCATGTTCGATCATGTCAACATAGGATAGTACAATCCAATCCAAACAGGATAACACAACCCAATCCATATAGGAAAGCAAGTCAATCATATTGAAGATAATGATTGAAAGTCATGAATCAGATCACATGGGTATACTTTTTCGTAAGGTGAATGAGATGATCAGATATAGCAACTGATTCATCTATGATAGGACCCATGTAGGGTACTAGAATAGTAGTTATTGTCGTCGAACCCACGGAGGATTTCTGTACGGTCTTCATCGTTGCCAAACCCACATAAGATTTCAGTACGGTCTTCATCTATAAAGAACCCACATAGATTTCAGTGCTGTCTTCATCGTTGTCAAACCCACAGAGGATTTCAGTGTAGTCTTCATCGCTACCGAACCCACATAGGATTTCAGTACAATCTTCATTGCTGCCGAACCCAATGAGGATTTCATTGCAGTCTTCATCGATGCCGAACCCACATTGGATTTCAGTGTATTCTTCATCGCTGTCGATCCCACGGAGGATTTCAGTGCAATATTCATAGCTGCCGAACCCACATAGGATTTTAGTGCAGTCTTCATCGCGGCCGAACCCACGGTAGATTTCAGGGCAGTCTTCATCGCTGCTGAACCCACATAGGATTTCAGTGCAGTCTTCATCGCTGCTGAACCGACGGAGGATTTAAGTGTAGTCTTCTCGCTACCGAACCCATGGAGTATTCCAGTGTAGTCATCATCGTCAAACCCACTGAGGATTTCATAATTAAGGTCTTCATCGTCAAACCCATGGAGGATTCCAGTACGAAAGTCTTCATCGTCGAACCTATGGAGGATTCCAGTACAAAAGTATTCAACGTCGTCGCAGCCAGCTCTAGGGTTCCCACACGCAGCATGCTCATTTCTGAGAGAGTCCACTCCACGATCCAAGGGGGGTTGATACTTCAACTGACACATAGTCCGTAGTTGATGTATCCCAAAATTCATCTTGACAAGAGGAACCCAACATGATAGACGACGTGTCAATCGGACGCCCAGTCTGAGAGTTATTGGCTTTTTCGTTCCAGGGTCCCAGTTGTTTTTTAAGTAAAAAACAACCCGATCGTACTCCAACTGCATCCAAACCTCGATTATAGTAAGCCAAAAGGTCTGTATCACTAAGATGAATCCAACAAAGTCGACAGTACATCAATCGGGCGTCCGGAGCTCAAGTTATAAGTGTTTCCGCTCTGTGGCCCTGGTTATTTTTGTGTTCGAACCAACCCGGCCGTACCCAAAGTTCCCAGAAACCATGAGTGTAATATAACAAAACGACCGGCTCGATATGAGGATCACCACGCAACTGATGGTGCATCTATTGAAGGTCTGTAGCCCATGTTATGGACAAAATATTGAAACTGGTCTGAAAATGGGCGGTCTGGGCCCGGTCCGACCCGACCCCCCCCCCCCCCTGCCGGGTCAGCCCGAACTAGGTGACCCTCCCCGGGTCTGGGTCCAGCCCATTAGGGCGCGACTCGGCCCGGACGGGTGCGGCCCGGTCCGATCCGCGCAACCCCGCCCGGCTTGGCCGAGTGGCTCACTGGCTCAGCCAGAGGCCGAGCATGGGGGGTCGCGGTCCCCCCCCCCCCCTTCCATTGCCAGCGACGTGGCACTGGTCACCGCTTCTCCCCCGGGTCCCACGTGGCGGCAGGACCAGTCACCTACCACCGTGACTTCAGCCGCAGTGGTCAATCCTGGCGGCGCCCCGAGACACCACAGCCTCCGGGCAGCCGGTCGGAGCCAGCTGCCGCCTCCGGTCACCGGTGGGGCGCACCAGCAGGGTCTTCCGCGGACCGCCGAACGCGCTTCGGTGGTCCATTTTTCCTGCCATCTTCTCCAGTGGTCCTCCCGGGACCCGATCTTCGCTGTAAAGTATTCAAAACACCTCTTCAGCCTTTTCCGTCTTCTCCTGTCGATCCGCACGTCAAATAATCAAACTGCGGATTCTTCGATTCTCCTTTGCGGCCCCGACTCCGACAACAGTTTCGTTCGGCCTCAACGGCGCGGCCTGATGGCGCTACGCTTCTTCGCCGCATTATTCTTGTTTCCGCACGGTGCCATTGCACCGTGTTCCATTTTTCATGTTGTGACAAGAACAACATCGAAGGGGGAGGAGATTCGGCCATGTTCGTGCGGTATTACCTCCTCCCTTTATAATGATAACAGGTGGCGGAAGAATAAAACAGTGAATGGAAAGGAAAATATTCACGAACAATAAATTAACCACTACATCAAGGGGTTGTTGAACGAAGGATCGTCGCAGGAAAAGAACGTCACAGAAGAAGGCGTCACGGAAGGAGTCTCCGTACGGTTCGCCAACATCACGGAGAAGAGAATCATCAGCGTAGCAGTACACGTCATCGCATCGTCGATCTCTGAGGATCTAGTGTTCTTCGTCGTCTTTCGTCAGAGGCCAGTGTTCTTCATCGTTCTTTCCATTCTTCAATGAGGAATAACTTTCTTAAAGACAAGAGTATTTCTCCCCAAATCATGACGCACAACAAAAAACCAAAATAAAATAAGGTTTCCCTTATTTTATTCCTCATGTAAAATCTTTCAAAATTCAAAAAGAATCCACGAATTAATTAACGTGTGATCACCAATTAATGAGGCGTTTAATAATCCAATTAAATTCAAGAGTTGACTTGGCATTTAAGAGGGGGTGTAGGTGAGTTACCAAAATAATTGCACGTGGGAGGTAAAAGTAAATAAAGGGAGTGGGGATCGTGTGGGCCCCACCTCACTAATATCCTGCATATGGAGTTAGGATTTTAGTGGGTCCCACTCCAACCACCAAATATAGGTTTAAACTACCTTAAATAAAAATAAAATTGCATGCACAAATTTTATTTTCTTCATTACTTAACCCACTATTTTAATAACCACACCCAAGAAAACGCAACTCCAGAATAGGTGTTCCTAAGAAATTATCGGCGCTGCGGTTTCATTGGTGCCCTCATATTTTGATTCCGAGCACCGGTTCAGAAGTTACGAAATCCCGCTCATTCGTTCACTGAACGTACCCGAGTTAAACTTCTGAAATTGATTCCGGGCACACCGGGCCTCAGAATCAGGTTCCGTCAGAATGTGTGTTCTTGTAAAATCTCAAAGAAATTAAGAAAAAAATTCCTTCAAATTTACGGGTCTTTACAGCTAGTGTGGTTGATGGTTATGGGTATTTTTGCTTTTGGTCCTTCGTCAGTGGTAGCCAGTTCTTCTACAACCGTTTAGGTTTCCTTTGTCTGGTTTTTTTATATTTTTTATTAGGTTATATAATTCTTTGTGTACATTGATTTTATCCTTATCACATTTGGATGGATGTGTAGTAATGTATATACTTTTGGGTAAACGACTTCAAAAAAGTGACGGGTGTGATGGCCCCAATCATTCGAACAACTATAGTCTATTTTAAGGGTCATATGGGAACCATTACATTAACATATTCACAATGTTTTAAATAAGATTTTATTCACATTTGTTAATCATTTCTGGGAGTTTCACATGAGCTATATTGGGTGTGTGTCCTATAAGAGATAAGTGTTTGTTGAAACTCTTCATCCGGGTCTCCTACATATTCTTGTGTTGGTTTTGAGATGCTGTGACATGTTATATTGATTTGAATATAGGAACTTATTAGACATGGGGGGTGATTCATTATTCTAACTGAGCTCATTATTTCACTCTCTGGTAAGGGGGTGATGAGGAATGTTCTTGTACTTTCATCCATGTTAGATTCACTTCAAACTTGCATAACCATTATGATTGGGGTCTCTCGTTCATAAGTAATTTTTTCATTTCCTATAATGTTTTACCTCTTTTCTCGGTATGGAAAGTGGTGTTATTTTTTATTCTCAATAAATTGGGATTTTCCCTTAACCTTACCAAATAAAATAATGATAACATGGTGATTTCCAAATGTGTTAATAGAGGGTTATTACTAAGAGAGAACGGAGAAAAAAAATAAAATCATGTAAACATTTTGATTCATCGGTTCATTTAATGTCATACTCTATTTATATTCTAATTATACCAATTTTGATAAATTTAACATGATAATTAATTTATTTAATTTAATACATTATTTAATTCCAAGATTTTCCCTCCTCTCACATACAAGGGGATCCTATTCACTTCTAATCTACAAACATTTTATGCATTATAGATCAGAAAATAAAAATCATAATAAACTCCAATATTTTTTCAACAAACTATATAGCTTATGGTATTTCTACATGAACATATTTTGAAGGCATAAGCTTAATCTATGTATGTTTTCCAATGATGAGATATAAATCTAAACTAATATTTTTAAGTTTATTTATTCATAAGAATATAATTTATATATTTTTTCAATTATAATTTTTTTGGTATTTTATACATACAAAATTTTTAATATGATGATGTTAAAATAATTACACACTTTCTTATAAATGGATATAAAATGATAACATTTATCTTTCTCTTGTGTGGGTACCACCTCTATAGAGAGATGTGATTTGTTTTTCATTTATTTTTACTTGTATAATATTAATGATATTTTTAGTGAATATATATGATACAATAAAAATTATATAATATTTAATTATTATTTAACTCTCATTTATTCAATCCACCAAAAAGTGAAACAATGTTCATCTGAATGTACTAACAATAATCCCTAAGGATGATGTAATTAATTTTTTTTACAAATATATTGTGTGCATATAAATATTTATATATATATGTTTTTAATATATATTATATTTATATCATTATTAAATTATTAATATTATAGAACCACGATCAATGTATAAGGAGAAAGACTATAGAACCAAAAAATGTATGAAAAATAATGTGGTGGTACCCTAGAACAATGATTTATTAATGAGGTGTTAATATATGGGTGATAAAATATTAGAAGTATATAATATATTATAGGATATATATAATTATGTTTTCTAATATATTTATAATAAAAATATTCTTATTATATAAGAGGTTTCAATTTGTACAATGCAATTTGTGACATTGGGTATGCAGTTTTCTTCTCACTTATATTTTAGTGAGACATATTCCATATTCACCACATGTGTTTTTGTGTGATTTATATGAAATTAAATAATATATGTTCGAGTTATTCTCATTTATATTATGTGGATATAAATATCCATATGTGATTCTCTGTATCATTAATTTTTATTCAAATGTTACAAATGTTTTAAGGGCTTAATATCCTAATCCTATTTAATATAGGATTATTTATGATTGAATTTCAATTTAAGAAATTATATGAAACATATATGATAAATAATATTTAATTTTATTTTCTTATGGTTATACATTTAGAATAATTTTCTAATCATTTTTATCAATTAAATTTCTCAAGTGTCCAAACAAAATTTATTTAATGAAAACCAAAATTTTATTTCTATTTGTTCGGGAATATTTTTCTTCCTTGTAGATGTTTTATAAAAATGTTTTAAATAATTGTTCAATATTCTCATATGAATTTTTATATTAATTTTTACCCATGTTTGAATTCTTATAAAAATATTTGAGTGGGATCTTCTTGTTGTTTTTCTCATGAGTAACTCATGCATTTTTACCAAAAAATTGTGAAAGTTGTATTTGTTTTAAAATATAAGGATTAAATTGAATTTTCCCCATCCTTACCAACCAATAAATTGATTATACCTTTACATGTATCCATGGTTACATTTAAATAAAAAAAATTTATGATATTATTAAAATTTTAAATTTTATTTGAGTGATTTAAAAATTAAATTTGTAAATTACTTAAAAATACTGCATTGGCCATTTAAAATAATTTTCAACTATGATATCCTACTTGATTTTAATTTTGGATTACATGGGATATGATCATGTAATTCCTTATATATTATTTATCGATATGGGTAATCATTATGGTGATGGTTTTTTTGTCAAACCTATTTATTTTTCAGGTTTTAGGCTATGATAAATATATTAAATGTTCATATAGCCTGTATTCTTTTTATAGGTTATGATATGATGATTTGATAATTTTTAATATATTTTGGAAAAAATATGTATGTATTATGATTATATGAATGGTGTGAGAAGAAATATATATCCCTCTAATGCAATGGGTATTGTTTCTTATCTTGTGATATAAAAATGGTAAACAAGTACATGAGCTTGATCCAATATGGGAAACGAGCTTGTGTTATTGATCTATAATAAGAAACAGGTTAATGTTATTGATCTCCCATGGGTAAATGGTGGTGATTAATGATCCAATAAGATAATAATGTGGTTATTAATGAGTAATCATGTTATGAGAAATTGGTTTTTATGCTTGATACACCATGATTTGATGGTATCATTAGTCAACATTAACATATGAAATGGTATTTATACTTATTGTCATGCCATATATTTTCTGAATTGTTCTAATGATTATGATACTTACTTAAAGTTAATGATATATTTATCATGATTCCTTAAACTACCGATTCATTTATTCAGAAATGTTATTATTATTTTTTCATGGGATCTTATTTATGATCTATGATATATTGGGTTTGAATATTATAGGTCATGTCCATGATATCATACAATTATTATTATCTTGTGATTTATTATAATCATTAGTTTATATCCCACTTTGTTACATATACTGAGGATATGACCTCCCCATGCTTATGTTTCCATTTCCCTATATTAGATTAATGGTTGTATGTTTTTTATGTTAAGAAGGGTAAAATTTGAGTGATAAATCATTATAAATGAAGAATAACATATATAAACCAGATTTTCATGTATCTAGTGGTCAAGGAAACAAATCCATTTATCTTTTTTAGAATGGATCATAATGTGATATATTAAATATTTATCCAATAATATGTAATAATTATGTAATAAATGTCTTGGTCACTCTAATGACTATATATTTTGTCACTAGGAGTTTCAAAATAGATTAGTGATTTTTTTGTAAAAGAATCGAGGTAAAAACCCAATATATAAACAAAATGATCTTGAAATGGTTTGGTAATAGTTAATGAAAATTAGAAACCATTTTAAATATAAATAAATAATAATATAATGGAAAATATTGAGAATATGAAAATAAAAAATCAAATTTAGAATCCTTATATGTATTTATTTTGGAAATAATAATTGAGAATAAATAAAAAAATAAGTGAATAATTATTTGTGGTGATGTTGTGTTTTTGGAAAAGTGTTTTTGGTGGAATTTTTTTAAATAATTTTCTATGAAATAATTGGGCCTATAATAACACTTATAATTAGACTGATCAAGTATTAAGGGACTCCATTCCTAAACAAGAAAGGCATGATGTATTTAGTGAGATCTAATGTCAGAATAGAGTTTATATGGAAAAAGATAATGGGATAGCATACTAGAGATTATGTGATGAATATAATCTCATATGTGGGATAGAAAATCTAGATATATGAATGAATTGGTACCCGAAAGACATAATTGGGAGTTATATATTACAATTAGATTTATTAAGAACAGGTAGTACATGAGAATGTTTGATGCATGAATAAAATTAAAAACTAGGGTACTAATACTCAACATGAAGTTAGAGAAATATGTAATTATATTGTTTTAAAATATATCCAACTAATTTTTAGTGTATATTTGTAACTCTTAATGCGTTTTGGTTTGGTATGGTCATGATTTATATTTTACAAAAAATTTGAAACACCCCTAAAACATCAAATGATCTTAAAAAAATGAAAATAATATAATGAAAAATGATGAAGTCACGATGTACATACTGAGTATGTGAGTGAGTATTCGATTCAATTTTTTTGTCTATATATATATAGGGACGATCAATTAATATCATTAAAATTATTAAATAACATTCTTGAGTGTGGATTCTTAGAAGATCATGATCAATTTATTTTGGTGTGATTGATGAGGGTGGATAATGTTATCACATGATCATATATGAATTCTTCTAGTTGAACAAGTCTTCATTTGGTCAATGAGTATTTAATATAGTCAATCATTTTCTCATCAGGTAGGATTCATAAAGTAGTATGGTTGTAGTATATTACATGTAGTTGTTTTCAAGCATGTAGTTTCTTGAGGTCTATATATAAGTATCTCTATATAGGGGTAAGAGATATACTATAAATTAATAGTGGTATTTAATGTAATTAATTATCAAAGAAATGGTGATATATATTTTATAAGGATTCATAAAAGTGAAAAATGGACTATTGTAAAATTTTATGGGAGTTTCCTATTGCTATATATGTTCCTATTAACTCCACATAATGACAAGACCATATTTCTACTACCTATGTAAGGGAATGAGGACCCTATATAATAGTAATTCAATGTGACATGGTGCTATATATAGGTCATTTCTGACCCACGTAATGGTTACTAGATCTCACATAATGATAAATGGGAGTCTCCAAAGCATATATAAGGGTATATGAGAACCTGCTTAAATGATATATTGATGAATCTAGAGCAATATATAGGAATTGTTATTTGAAAATTATCATATATATTGATTTATTATAAAAATAAAAAATAAAAAATATATATGATTCAAGGTATAATATTCAAAAATTTAAATAAATTTTATGATACTAATCTTGATAAAAGAAGGTTATTAAAGAAGCGAAGAAGCCAAGATCACCGGTAAATTTTAATGGAGTTATACATGATTAAGTGCAGGTTATTGTCATGGATAGAGAAAAGAATATTGTGAAATGATTATATAAGATGATTTGAAGAGATTATAATTAGTAATTATTATGTCCAAATAGAAGAATCTAAAAAGTCTATAAATATTATTTTTTTGAGAGAACAATGAGAATGAAAAATAATTAAAGAGTTATGTGAACACAAGGTTTTTCTATAGAGATGGAATTATAGGTAAAAGGAATATGAGAATCGTGGGGGATCCTTATATAAAAATATTTGGAAAGTAATTTTGATATCATGGGTGTGGAATTATTTAGGAATATTTAATATTTCAAAATATCTATTCATATTTCCATGGGACCTATATATATATACAAAAATATTTTGGGAGAGTAAATGATTGAACTAGAGAATTGAGAGCTATGGGGTTGTGTTGTGGTATATGATGAACATATATTAATGACGAATAAAACTAATAAGGGTACAAGCCTATTATAAAGGGTTAGATAATAAGTGTTTCAAATGATAAGTAAGAAAAACAAATTCCTATGAAATCTATTATTAAAGAAGTTTGAGAAGATGAAAAATAGAGTAAGGATGACTTTGTTTGCAAGGGTTCGTATATTATTGTTATAGAAATTGAAGATGTGGGGAGATTCTATGTTGAAAGATCACAATAGTTCAATAACATAGTGTGTTATCTAGATGAGTATATTTATTAAATGTTTTTATGATGAAATTGTAGAAATAACTAAGGTGAAAAGAATACATGATGTCCAAGAGGCATTCGAAGAACTCGGAATTGAAAAAAACAAGGTATATATTATTAATGATGATGAAACCTATGTATATCTAATTATTAATTTCCAAGAAAAACATAAATGGAACATTTGAATAGACACACACACACACACATTGATATATAGACCAATATATACTGATATTCCATAAAACCTATGTGATTTAAGGTACAGAAGGAGATCACAGTGTCCTTATATGAATAAAATAAGATGTTGTTGAAAAATTTATATGTCAAATAGAAATATGAATGTATTCATGAGAATTTATAAGTGTAGTTATTGTAATAATCAAACCCATTATATTCACAAAGATTAATATGGATAATCCTATTCTCGAGTGAATAATCAATCAAGGAATAGAGGAAGTTGCAGAATTGATCTTTATCCAATTTATATGTTCCATTTTTTTTCATTATATTCAATAAATGTAGTTAATTATTACTATATTTTACAAATAAATAAATCTATTTTTACTAATTCGATACATTATTTACATTTTATGGGGGTTTTATGATGTTTTGGAATCACTAGTGAAAAATAAGGTTTTCCATGTATGTTTTTTTGATATTTTTACATCAAATAATTAGTAACATTATTTAAATAGATGTTGTAAAAATTTTGGTGACATTTTTTTATCATTAAATAACATGGAGAAATTTATTTCAAATCTTTTTTCAAAAGATCATAGTTGAAATATATGAAAAAATATAGAATGGAATTATATTTCACATTATTTTTTTATAAAAACCAATATTGTCTATTATATCTCATATTGTTTATAAATTAACCGACATGAAAACCCCAATTTTCTAATCAAACTAATTTCAATTATGAATATTAAATGAAATGAAAATACTAGATACATAATGTAGAAAATTTCAAAACCCAAATGAAATCATGTTTCAACTTCACACCCCTACTCATTAAACTTTCATTATATTCAATATTATTTTGGAAAATGTTCTTTTTATAGATTCACATTTGAAATGAGTCACCATTGAAAAGAGGCACCATTGAAATAAGTCACCATTTAAACGATTCACTATCGAAACCAGTCACCATTAGAACGATACACCATTGAATGAGACACCTTTGGATTATTTACCATTTCAAACCACAATTGGCTTCATACAATGGAAGTTCAATATGTCACCCAATGATAGGTCAGTAAGTCCCTGTTGGAAATCAAATGATGATTAAATTTTTTATTATTTAAGTTGCTTATTTTTTATTCATAGATAACCATGAAATAAGTAGTTTTTTGAAACATGATTTATATTTTTTAAAATTTAAAATGATATGTCAAATAAGTTACTTATGGTTTCATGAAATGGTATGTTATTTTAGTCACTATTGCCTTCATGAAATGGTATGTCAAAATAGTCACCATTGGTCGTCCACCGGTAGATAAATTTACTTAGTTAAATTTTGTTTTTAAAAAAAAATTCAACAGATTTATTGTTTGGATTTTAGAATAATACTTTTATTATTTCAGAATTTAAATAATAATTATAATATATATAAAAAATTATAAGACTTTATACAGAATGATTAATATTTCATACGGTGCTCTGTTTCAATGCATTTTTGCAGGATATTTGAAATACATATTTCAATTAAATAATTCAATTTTTTTTTCAAATATAAATTAATTTAAAGTGAGTTACTAGTTAATTTAATTGTTTTCATTATTACATATATTCCTTTACTAGGCCGATTTTTTAATTTCTCCATGATTTTAAATACTCTTGTTAGTAGAATAATTATTTCTATTATTATTTAACAATAGTCATGTAGTGTGTGAATGTTCATACACACATTTTGGAATAAATATTTATGTTTCCAATGAATGGATTAAAATAACTACTATAAAATGGTATTTGCATATTATTCATGAAACACACATAAAGAAATCCATACAACAAGAACAATGTGAAACATTTAAAATTCATGTTGTTCTGAAAATTATTTTTTGATCATATGTGACATACACATTATTTCATGATAATAAAAATTAATAAATATTCCACAAAAAATCCTTCAAGTGACCCATAATCTTGAGAAATATTCACTAACAACTAGAATATCCTTTTCTTCTTGTCATTGTTTTTTCTTAATTCATGTAATTCTATAATATACTATTTGTGACTATTCTGTGTCTGGTTTGTGATTTTTACCATCCAAATAATGCTTTCTAATTTTATGGTTATTCTACCACGCAAAATAAAATATTGGGTTGTGATTGATGAAAAGAATTTAGGAAAAAGACAATGGTTGTCTCTTGTAGTAAATATAGGGTTGTGCCTTCTAGTATTGTAAATGGAAAGGTCTGTAATAGGTAATCACACCTTTAAATGATAGGGTTAGTGTGTTCTTTTTTCCTTGAGGAGTATAGGTTATTGATGACTGTAAAATGATCTTTAGATATTAAAAACTTTAAAAATTCTCTGTGTTCTTTATTTTTTCACTACATCCATTAATTTATAAGAATGCTTCACCTAAAACATTTGATTTTATAAATTATAAAAATATTGGATAACTATGATTGAAATTTTAATATGACTATTCACCGCTCTATTTTTTTTATATACTTATAACTTTCCCAAAATACTGTGATCATTCTCGTAACATAAAATTATTCTTAACATTTTTTCCACATTGATCATTAAAAAATATAAATTTTGACCATGCATACATACGACATATCATCACCATGATTATAACATAATTAAATTTTTTAAACCATATTTAATTCATATTTTTAAAATAATAAATTATATATAAAAATTATAATTACATAATAAATATTATTATAAGGATGATGAAATAATAACACTTTTAATCATAGTTGACCTACCAATGGAGTTGTGGACTTATTAGCTAAATATCATCAAAACATATGATGTGAAAATAAATTATTATGTAATTATATATTTCATGATAATAGGTGATATAAAAGGAATAATAACCATGAAAAATATTATTCTAAATTTAAAAATTAAACTAATTTTATTTCTTAGGAAGATAGATAACGTATGTCATGAGTCAAATTCAATGTAAGAGACTCTCTTTTTAAAAATCCATTTTTTTTCAAATTTTTTTCATCAAATCCAAAAAATTAATATATATATTTTTAAAATATACATAATTATAATTTTTTATTATATTCATGAATAATATTTAATATAATTCTTTCTGAACTTTTTAAATTTTTTATTTTCAAATGAATTTTTTCCTTTGTATGTTTGAATTTTTTCTTAAAATTATTGATTTCAAAATGAAAATCTTATTTTTATTAATAATATTTTTTGATGTAATATTTTATGATTAATTTTTATTATATGGATATTAGGAATTCTTTTGATGATGGTTGGTTATGTTATGAACTAATGATGGGTGGTTCTGGGATGAAACATGAATGAGTGGGTACATTACAACCTCTATTGCATTGGGTATGGATATCGACTATATCATTATTCTACATATGAAATAGAGATACAAAATTATGTTTCACCAAAGTGATAATGGTAATATACTACTATGTTTATTTAAATATTAACTAAAATGTATAATCCATGGGTAGCTGTGATAGTTACTATAATATAATGTTCAGAAGTTAATCATGAAGGCCTTCCATAGATTTTTCGAATGAAAGGTAATATTGATCTTTTTTATCTAATCCATATTTCTTGATGCTTATTCTACAATTATACTATATTTATAATATTCCATTATATATAGTTCACCTGACTTACTAATTTCCCAAAACTCCTTTACATGCAATTTTTCAATTTATCCATGAATTATTTGAGTGATTGTAACCCCATAATTACATACCAAAATGTGTTTCTGTAGAAAATTAGAAATCCTTATTATATATGTCTTCATTAATAATTAGATCCAATATCTCTTCAAAAAGGAATTCGTCCTTACCACTGGAGGTAATCATAATAGTTAACATCACATTTTATTATTCCTAAAATAGATGAAAAAATTATGAATTCCGAAACACCTCTCATGAACATCACCCCAATGGACTATAGCTAACTATATAATATATAAAAATCATTTACATGATTATCCTTTAAACATCCTTCCGATGCATTCATTCCAAGAACTCAGCACATCAAAAATACCTCGTTCATTAAAGATTTATTTTCTCAGAAATTCATATTCATAGACATAAATTCAATCATTTTATTGAACATAAAAATTTTCATGATATTTATTTCAGAAAACATAATATGTCTACACCTAGTGTCTCACTGTTGATCTTTTCCCATTAATCCATTTTTATTTCTTACATCATTAGACTTTACCATATAATCTCTAATTCTATATGGAATAATTAATCCATATCTTATATCCTCTAGAATAAGAAATCTTTTTTATTAAAATGTTCACTATGGACCATTACCTTTTACAACATAGTCCATTTGAAACCAAAAACTCCCACTATAATTAAAAGTGAAAAGGATTTGAATATTATGTTATCTAGAAGTATATATTTGAATTTACCCAAAAAAATTAAGAGGAAATTTAATAACACTTCCTATATTAGAAATATTTATTCCAACCCAAGAGACATAAAACAATAAATAATTTAATATTAAATATATAAAACAGAAAATTTTATAAATGAACGTATCTAAAACTTATAATATTTGGACCCTATCTATAAATTTTTATAAACCAATTTTATAATATTAACTTAAAAAAAGAAGACCAAACCACAAAAATTCATGTGAAGAACTCAACAAAGAGAACAAAGATTAATGTAATTTAGATTATATTATACTCTATAGAAAATGGATAAGTTCTATAAATAACAAAAAATAAAACAATATAATCACACGATTGAGTTTCTAATGAAAAAACACATGTGAAATGTTTAAGATAATCAATGATAACCACAATTTTCACTTTAGAGTAAAAATATAATAGAATCTTAATCATGAAAAATAAATTAATAGTTAATGTGATGCCACCAAACTATTTATAATCATGATCTATAATAGATAAATCATTTTTTTCTATCACCCTGAAAACATGTTGGATGATATTTTATTTATCGCGGACTACTATAAATTCTAGATGAATTATAATATTAATATAAACATTCAATAAAAAAAGCATGCATCAATAAATCAAACTAAAATATTTGAACTCATAAATATAGATAATTTTATTGGTCTCAAACTATTGTTATGTTATTACTCATCGAATTTAAAAACCATTAATTCAAACTCCATCATTTTGAATTTTTATTCTAGAAATAGAAACTCATTTTATCAATCCTAACACTTAGTATATTAGTGGATGTGATTGAAATAAGAGAAATAGAAAATAAAATATTTGTTACGGTGTATCTATAGATAAAGAATTTGAAAATATATAAGTAGACTCAAATAATATAATTTCTATGGGTTGATATTGATTTCATGTTGAATTATTGAGTAATTTATTCATATCATCATAATTAATATATTCTTGTTATATTATTTTACTAGAATTTTGGACCCATTATTTTGTAATATTTTAGAATCTATGTACTTATACTTCAATTATATATTTATACCATTGATTTATCATATATTAGTTTCACTTTGGGTTTAGTTTAAAAAAAATTCTTTATGATGATTGTAGTTTTCAGAAGGAATTGATCAACATTATATTATATAATATAATAGTTTTGGTTAAAACTAGGTAGATTATTTTCAGGTAATTTAATTATATGTGAAAAAATGTGACATTTTATAATAATGAAAATAATCTAGAACATTTATTATCTATTTCAAAATTGTTGGACACCACAATACATATTATTTAATGATATTCAGTAGGGATAAATATATCTTTTAATTTGGTATTATGTATTAATAATTAATAGAAAGTTAATATTAGTGAAATGATTGATCAAAGATAAATTTTAAATATTTTAACAATATTTTTAATATTCCTATTATCTTTTGAAGTGTTATTTTGGTTACTAGAGAAGAATGAATGTGGTTATCAATATGTGGATGGGATGATCTAATAGGGATTTGGTGATATGTATTATGATAAAATAATATAAATTTTATTAAAAAATGGATTCAAGTTATGGATATGTAACATCCTTGAAATTATGTTCCTTATAAGAACAATGATGAAAGAATAAAATATTTGCCTCATTATCAATGGATTATTTATATATCATTCTCAGTGGTATTTTATTTTCATAGAGAGTTAGAATATATGAAATTATGGGGAATCCTTTTTTATTGACTATTGTTATACTGATTAGAGTAGGAAGAGAGGATGATTTAAAATTTATTTAGGGTAATATTAAACATATTTTTACTATTATGTTGAAAATGAATGAATTTATATAAAAATATACAAGGACGAGTTTCATAGACCATGAAATATAATGGTGTTAATGTCCTATAGTCATTATAATTAGATGGTAGTGATTTTAGAGTGATGAAAATCATTGTTTTATAATATTTTCCAATGTATATTCGTAATGATTCATAAATATTTCCCAAATTTGGGTAAATATTATCATCATATTTCGTTATAATTTATTCAATAAGGAATTATTTGTTTTGATTAAAGATCCTGTAATGAAATAGTCAAAGTATCCATGTGCGAATTCATTGATAATTATCATCATCAAGAATTAAATTTCCATTAAACTATATATTATTTAATTTTCATAAACTTTAGTGGTTTATAAATAGATAATTTAATTTCTATTTTTTATTCCACTATAATGGCATAAAAATATCATTTTTTCCATCATGGAATTGACCTTTGAGGTGTGATTTATCTAAGATTATGAGAGTTTTATATGATTCTTGGATGGTTAATAGTTCAAATATTAACATATTATTGTTTTTTTAAAATTTTGATTAGTTTTTAGATTAATAAAATGAAAGGTTATAATACCATGATTTTTTTTTATAAAATAATGTTTTTATTTTATCATTGATATCTAATGTGTCATGCACTAACATGTTTTGATTAACCGCAAAATATTATTAAAATATTATATATTCAATAAAACCTAGACATTGAAATTTTGGAAATGAATATGAATAAATCATTTATAATATGAATATTCACCACAATATGAATGTATTTCCTAGTTCTCAGAAAACTATAATAGAGTTTTTTTTGTATTGTCATTTTATTCTTCAAAAATACATTTTCTTCATAAACGAGATTTTAATTACTTCATAAAGAAATATAGATTTTTATATGTTATATAAATTTTTTTTACAAAAATATTTCATTTTTTATTTCATAGTTTTAATATTATATTAAATTTTTTTTTTCATAATTTTCGTAAAAAATATTTTTTAAGGAATAATGAAAAACATAGTTTTTATTTAAAAATATACATACATCTAAAATGTTTACAAGGTCATTTTTTGGATTTTTTTAATTACAGTTATTAAATTTTGATAGAAAATAATTCAATTAGTTTTTCTGAATTCGATTTTATAAATTAATTTAATATAAAAACAATTTATGTTTTAAATGATAATTCATTCAAAAAAAATTTTTACTCTACATTTTGCAGGTATTATTTTAAATTCAATTCAAAAACCTAGTTTTCTGAATTTTAGAAAATTTATTCCATATTTAGAATAATTTTGGTATAAATTTAGTAAATATTTAACTTTTATTTATATTCAATATGAAAAGTACCTATGGTAAAATATAATACCATGTTAAAGGGTAAAATGTGTTAATCTGGACTAAAAATAATTTTTAAGGGAAAAATTTATGATCATATTTCTCATAGGATAAATTTAACTCTACCATTAACACATATGGTTTGAAATTGTGTTATTTAATGGACACTGGTACCTGAAAATTACTTTGGTATTGTTAAAATAATAAAAGTGAAAAAATTTCACAATTGTATTAAAATTTTAATATTTGGTTAACCATAAGATATGATAAACTATAAGTATTCTTTATAATTATAATACATTCTTCTTTTTCAGGGTTATTCTGTTATAGTTTTTATAAATTTAATAATTACCCTAAATATTTACACAACGTTGATGCAATAATTATTAAATAAAAAGAAAAATCAAATGAATGATAATAAAAAATAGTAAATGTAAAATATCTCCTGATATTTTATGTGATCCACAAATATTAAATATTCACTTTACATGTTGGGGTTATAATAAATAAAATTATACTTTTGAAAGTTTTTTTAATGTTTTTAAAATTCAAATTTTTGAATAGTATCGAAATTGAAAATAATGATATTTTTTTATTAAATTATATTAAATTATTTTATAAATCATAATAAAGTTTAAAAATACAAATTGAATAATATATTTTATAAAATGTCATAAATAAGACATTAATTGACCAATGTATGCCATATATGTAAAAATTATAACCTTTTAATATTTAAAATGTTATTGCCATTGATAAAAGTAAAATTTTTTATCTAAGGGTTAATCAAAATTATAATGTTTAAAATAATTGCAAAACATGTATAAAATTTATCCATTGTTGATATTTCAAAAAATATATTATATTATCTTTGAAAAAATTATGCTGGTATTTGGATAGAAGATGAATTTTATTTGATTATTAATTTTTAGAAATTCCAAAAGTGCCCCTCACCTCAATTAGAAAATGGATCCTCCTCCCTCACTAAATTACTCAACAATGACCTTTACTACTGGACCATTATCTTCCAATATATCTTAACCATTTATCTAGATAAAATCAATAGTTACATTTTTTTAATACCAACTCTTGGGAAATTTATCGGATATCCAAAGGGGATGTTCCAAAGAAAAGGTAATCACTCTGAATGATCAAATAAATTTTATACTCTTATATACGTCATATAAATATATGATGTTTATCATAAAATAATATCTGATGTATTAAAAATATGATGTAATGATATTATTAATAAGAAAACATCATTATAGACCCTCTTTCCTACTAAAAAGGAATCGATCATGCGTATGTGTGGCTTACTATCTCCACGTAGAGATACAATTCATTTTTCATCACAAAATTTTATTGATGGCTATTATTATGTATTTAATGAATCTATATGATATATATGACATAAATATTATTTTTTAAATATTAAATATTATTTAAATTTTTTTCATTTCACAAATCGGAAAATGGAAACAATGTTGATGTGTATGTATGACATACTTTCTCCATGAATTGTCAAATTCAATTTTCTATTCATATTTTTTATGAATGATTGTAAATAAGTATATAAATATGTATATAATATTTTTATAACATGATAAAACAATCTATAAATTATTATACCATGACAAATTTTTAAGAACAAAATGTGTCCAAATTAAACTTGCTTGGAGAAATGAGCAGTTATAATCGAGAAAAGAGATTCTAATAAATAAATACTAATAAAAGGGTAATAATATGTTATAAATAAATAATAAATGGTAGAATATAATTAATTTAGTTAAATATATTTATATTAATTCCATATTCAATATACACAATTTTTGAACATAAACAATGAATGTCAAGAACTGAGGTAACAGTTAATATCAAAATCTCTATAATTTTTTATATTTATTATATTTAAAAATAAAATCGGAGAATATTTATCATGAATATCCATGTTATTTAAAAAAATTCATAATGTTTTTTTTAATATTCTACCATTAATATATAATACCATTCTTTCCATGTATTTTTACAAAACAATTTGAATGTAATATTTTATCATTTTCCAAATAAGATACTTTGTTACTATTCCGAAAATGATACATAAATAAGGTATTTTTAATTATAAAGAATTTTCAATTTTTTTATACTATCAGGATTCCTTATTGTTTTGATCCCTCATATAAAATTTACAAGGTTCTTTTCGAATAAAATGTTTTCCTTTGTAATTTCAGGACTTTTCAAAAAAAATCAAAATGGAAAGGATATTTTCCCCATGTATTATTTGATGTAGGCATTCAAAATAATATTCCATCAATAAAAAAAATTATTTATGTTATTTATTATTTACTTAGATATTATCTTTTTATACAGTCATTATTCTTTTCTATATGGTCTATGTTTATGATTAAACGATTTTGATAAAAGAATTCCCATTTTTAAGGGTAATAGTTTGAAAACATTTGTTTCTTCTCATGAGAGATGATATAAAGAATGATTAACAATATACAAAAACGTATATGTATTTCTCTAATTATATTATATATGAAACCAATATAGCCCTATAATGTTTTTCCAAAAATTGGATAACTCATGAGGTAAATATGTTATGCATGAACCAAATTTCAGGTTCACATTTTTTTGGGTGGACATGGTTTTCATTTGAATATATTTATGTGTAGACTTTCCATTCATGTCCAAAAGGTTATCTGTGTACATGGTTTCACTTCCATAAGTTTATCTTAGAGACTTATTTCATGTCCATATATTAATGAGTGAACCAATTAATACATGTTGACAACTATATATGTTTATGTGAATTACACAATTTCATATCTTTTGTAAATGTTATGCCCTTGTGGGTTATGTTTATTGATTATTTTTTGATTCATGATCTATGAACATCAAATATTTATTCTATGACTCAATACTATAAATATAAGATATATGTCAATATATCTCAACTGTTATGTTCATGTTATTAAACTATTATGCTCTATTTATGCTTATAATATTATGAATATCTATCTTGTTTACCATTAATGAGAATCTGAGATCACCATTTATTCTGACAACTTTCCCATGTTTATTAATATAGTTCTAATAAATATTATTTCTATGAAGGGAGATATATAGGATTAATTATAGGGAGATAATATAGATCATTCATGAACCAGTTATTTATGTGTCAATGTTTCTAAAGGCATTATACCATTACAATATCAAACCATGTGTTTGCATAATGAAAAGAATATTAATATAAAAGGATTAATATTTATTTATGATATGTCTTCATCATTATTATGGATTCAATGTTATGTGAAATTTTTTGGGCTTTATTGGATTGTTTTTTTTGTGGAAGAATAAATGAGACAAAGTCATGTTTTTATTTTTTGTATTAGTAATAATTGAGATATATTGTAATGTTTTTGGATATGTTAACCAAAGAAATTTATCATGATTATGTGTAATTGGTTGGATACCATTTTCCTATCAATAATGTTGGTGGTCTTGAGGATTTTCCCATAGATGAATTTTGAACTATAATGTGTTGTGATCGAAGTATTGTAAATGTATTACACTTTTGGATAATGAGATCTTGGTGTAGTGATTATGGATTTATTAGATTTACATGATAAAAATTTATGGATGTATGTTATTATTTTTGTTTTTTGTATTAGAGTACCAATATATAAAAGTCATGTGATAGAAATATTATCTATTTCATGTTGGGATGATCAATGTATAATGATTGTATTAAGTTCTTTTCAAACAATTGAATTTATTTTAGTGGGATATTTATGATTAATTATTGAATTCTAGAAACATTTTTTAATATTTTTTCTTGATAATATGTAATCTTCTCCAAAATATTTCCATTATCTTAATGGATTCATATTTTTTTATTATATGGTTTCATATGTATGAATGTACATCTTCTTGAAAAATAATATTTTTTCATGAATGGATCTATTGATATTCGTAACTATGATTCTTATTGTTTTTTATACTGATGTTTTTGAAGGTGGGGAGAATGTAGTAATTAAATTGTTTTCCCAAATAATTATATTTCATAACTAATTATGTTTACACATATTTTAGTTTTATTGAATATATTCACACTCATTTTAATCATAAACGGTTTTATTATTTTTTAGTTTAATACCAATATATTTTTTCAGCATATTTTGTTTTAAAAATTGATTTTATAATTACTTCCTAAAAGTAAAATCTATATTGAGAATTGAAGTTTGTAGTGGATTAAAGAATAGGGTTTCAATTATAATCTAAATTATAGAGATAATCATACACTATTTAAATGTTTACATTCCATGATATACTGTTAAAAAATTAATAGTTAATTTAGAAATACATGATAACCAATATTCTCTCTACAAATACACTATTACATATATTTTATTGGAGTAGTAGAATCCATATCCTTTCAAGTTTCTTCCATTTTCCATGTAGGATTTTTATATGAGGTTTTTGTAATAAAAAGATACACAAGAGCAGGTGAATTGTATCTTTTCGATAATATTTAATGATTCTTATATTTAAAACTCTTTTTCATTTGAGAATATTAGAAAAGTATTATTTCGTAATAATTATAAGTATAGAATAAATAGTTAATATGAATAAAAAAATTATATTGGTTCAGGTAACATTGATCCCCTAATCCCATACAACAACGCTCTCTCGACGTACATGGTGATTTTCACTAGAAAAGGTCCTCCTATCAAAATACCATCAAATCCAAAAATGAGTGAAGGAAGTTGAAACCATTAAATCAAAGTAAAAGTGATAGTTATGGTTCTTTTACATGGAAATATTAATCTATAGCTTATTCAAAGTTAGTGACACTTTACCACAACTGAGTAAGAGTAGTTTAAAATGAAATAAATCAAAACTTACTGATTTGTTGATTTGTATAGGTTTAAATTCACAGTTTCAATAGAAAGTGACAAAATATGGGTATTATTCATTATAGAAAAATATTCCTGAAATAATATATCTACAAATATATCTATTGAAAATCATCATTAATAATATCAGCAATAAGTAAATAGAAACATGTACAATAGAAAGAGATTGAAATATATGACTTTTTCATGCATCCACTTTAGAAGGAAACATATTCATTCATACATTGAACCGATTTTATATTAAAAAATATATTAAAAAATATGATGTCTTGAATCATATATTGAAATGTTTTCCTGATATAATATATAGAACAAATAGTTTTCTATAGTTTTTTTATATCCAATATTGTCACATGACTTATCAATGATATTAAAAATAAATTTATTCAATGGACTCCTAACTTCCCTAAGAGATATGAATGATTTATTACATTGAATATAATTATGTTTATAGATCATAATGATCCTCTGAATCGGTTGGGAAATAGATTTTATAAGATATTTACTTCTTTCAAGAACATTGTAGAAATCATGGATAAAACCATGGATCTAAATCTCCATCATTTAATAGTCAAACATATGGTTTTTCTATGTAACAACAGAATACAAAATTCATGGTTGAAAAAAAAATTAGGGTTAGTCAACCATAAATTAGTTTCATCAAACTTAGGGTTCCTTATTTATGTAAGTTTGATGTACCATACATTCTATTTTTAAAAACATAAGGTTCCTTATTAACATAGGGTTTTATAACCATACTTTTCTAACAATATAGTGATGATGATCCATACATACTCATTGGAATATAGGGTTCATTCTGTGTGCATCATGTATCCACATAGGGTATGGATGGTCTTTTGAGAATACATTAAAACAAGTCCCCAATTATTCATTCAATATTCCTCAAAAATTAATTTCATAAATATAATTAAAGAATTAATATTGTGATGAATATTATTTTTCTAAAATTCACTTAAAGTAATATCAGTAGTAAAACAATCAAGGGTATTTATGATCATCAAAATCAATAATATTTATAGATTATTGTTGAGAAAACACATGTCTAACAATATCTACCTTTTTATGATCATAAAACCCATGGAATAATTTATAGAAAATATATAGTGTTATAAACACTAATGAAATAAAATTTAAAGAATACAATTATTTTCTTTAAAAAATTTGGTTTTGCAATATTATTTAAATTTTGTAGTATTATTTTGATCGAATAAAAATATATACTCTTAAATTTTTATTGTTTTTGATTAACAAATTTTCTCCCCCTTTTGTGAAATAAAAAATAATGCATACGAAAATGGATAAAAATACATTCAATGTAGCACATAAATATTAGTGAATGTTATAGTTAACATGAATGAGAAATAAAAAATGTGTTCTGGAATTAGACCAGAGAAAAAAATAAAACAACCAAATTATATAGAGAATATAAAAAGTAAATCGAATTTTAATTGTAACAATTATATAAATACAACAGCAAGTTTGGTTTTAATAGAAATGTTTAACCGAGAGGGTTGGTATAAGTTTAAGGGTTTTGATTAGGATATGATTTCGGTTCTAGTTAAATATTAGTGGTCTGAAAAACTAATTTCAACTATAAAAACTATCAATTTAAGGTTTCTATAATATTGTTATAAATCTACCAAAAACATTCCTGATTATTGTCCTACTTTCAAACAATCTATCAGATTGACCATTTTAAATTCATTTACATTTTCCTCTATTTGATGAAATAGGGTAACATTTTCTATTAATCAATTCAGAACAAGTTTCATGCATGATACACATGAAGTAAAATTCTTGATAAAATTATTTTTATCATCCAATAACACATGTAGATATGCACTCTTACATTGAATAGATTGCATCCTTTCCTTCATATCAGTCATTACTGATGTGATTACTTGTAATTTTCTATCAGGTCTGGTTATGGTAGTGGTGGAGTTGTAAAATCTCTTGGATGAATAAAATTTATATTAATTAATTCAAAATGAATTTTAAAATAAAATTCAAAATCATAATGTTATGTTTTTTAAATATAGTATGATTTTATTTTCCCAAACTGATCTAGAATTTCTCTCTGAAATGCATCAAAATCTACTTTTGAAATAGATATTCCTCTGAATTCATAAAGATTAATCTAAACAGACTCTAATACCACCACAATAATTTATTAATTTCACATATCACTAATATATTTATTGGAAGATTCCAGTTATCATAGAAGACTATAATTATCCACCAATACCTTATTCAATTTGATAATAATGACTTCTATCTAATTTGATAGAGAATCAAATGATCCTTCATCAGTGTTTCTGGATTGAGGATATTCTTCCATTATAGCTAAATACATAACCTATTTATTTTTACTGGAAAAGGAAATTCCATAAATGACTACATTCCTTTATCATGATAAAGAAGCTATTCCTTTCATAGATTTTTTTATAGTAGGTAAATCACGAATCTCAACAATTATAGTAGATTTAGTTACTGATTTTCATACACTATCATCTTCTTCAGTTGTTACATTCTACTGATCTATTTGGGAGGAAACTTATTTCTATTGATCTAGAATTCCATCTTATTGTTCCTCAATTTGAAATGTTACCTCCATATGAAATGATGGAGACACATCTCCTGGCCGAAGTGTTTCTACCTTTGGATCCTCATGTTGGGGATCATAATTGACCCTTGTCCTGGTGACAAGTTCTTGATGGTATTCTTGTTTGGAATCTTTCTTATCTTGTTTTATTTAATAATAATGTAGTTTTATTTTTTTTTATTTTGAGAAAAACCATCTATATGGGATTCTCTAACTTCAATATTTTGGAAATGTACTATTCATATAGAATTGTGATTTTCTTTATCCCCATGAGTAAAAGAACATCATTCTTTGTGATCATTTTCACTCATTAGAAATAGTTTTTTCTTCCACTAATATTTAAAAGAATTAAAGTTTACATATATTACTAGAAAACATAACATTTATGGGGTGACATATAGTATGATTATCCAATTTTAGGATTTTGTTATCTTTATACAGATGTACAGACACAATCCATCTATAGTGATAAATTGATATTTTTTCTTCTTAATGTTTTCAATGATTCATATATTTCAATATATATCAGGTTAAATTCAACTTAATATAACTTATAAATAAAAAATGATATACATATCCATATAAAAAATCTTTTCTAACCCTACATTACATGGAGTTATGGTTTTCTATATCTATTTGGCGAGTACCTTATAGTCAACAACAAGATCCATTAAAAATGTTTTCTAGAATTTGGTTGAACCAAAAAGGAAATACATGACATCTTCAAATTTGTGAACCTGATTCCAATTAATCAAAATCAAAATGGAATATTCCTTTATAATGGTATTGTTAAGTCTTTTCAATATCTACAGAGAATATAAAGAACTCTTTATCATCTTCCGGGGAAGATATTATTTCCTATTTTTACCCAAAGAAAAATATAACATTATTATCAAACTACTTTAGTTCTATCTCAAAAATAAATTCTTTAGTTTCTTCCTTAAAAAAATTAAATACCCTACAACATGAGATAATTTCTTGACTAGAATATTCATTTGAGTTATTCATTCAAATTCAATGACCCTTCGTTAAATAATCTTCTAGAAAGGGACAAAATGATGCATGAGATCACTTGGTTCACCTTATTTTGTTCTCTTTGTCTTCATAATTTCTGAGAATCTGAATGATGAAGGTCTTAATATTCTTGGGTTTTGATAGGTGATGGATGTTGTGGTAGAATAAATGGGTAGAAATAGAATGTTATGGAACGAGGAAGAATTTTTCTGATGGTTGTTATGAGGAGGTTCTGTCACTCATTTCTATTATGTTGTTTAATATTTAAATTTTAATTTTTGAAATTACTAGTTTTTTTTAAAATTCAATGAAAATCTACTACAAATTGAAATTAAATGAATAACATTTGAATATACCTATAACAAAATGATTTACTAAGAAATTTAAAACATAAATTAATACACATTTTATTTGATATTAATTATTCATGACATACTTATACAAAATCAAAACATGTAGTGTGATGTAGATTACTAAAAATATCAACTAGTTGATATTCAGTATTTAAACCTTCAATATATATATATCCTTTTTTGGAATATGATCTCTTAGAAAGTGATAGTGTATATAAATATTCTTAGACCTTGAATAATTTATAATTTTTTTTGGAAATATTAATTGCACTAGTGTTATCACATAAAATAGGTATATTATCAAAATTATGTTTGAAGCCCACTAAGTTGTGTTTCATTAACAATACTTGTGCACCGAAACCGCCAGTAGATATTTAATTTTCCTTGGATGTTGATAGAGAAATTAATATTTTGTTCAGACTCAAATATGGCAATAAAATTTTCCCTAAAAAGTGACTGCTTCTAGATGTTATTTTTCATTCTAATAAATATCCTCAAAATCCATAATCTATATATGGAATTAAATTAAAATCATAGAATTTTGGGTAAATTATATAATAAAAATATTCCCCTAGAAGATATAAAAATTATTTTAACAATATTGTTATGGGATTATTTTGGGTTAGAATGAAATATAGAACATAAACAAACAAAAAACATTATATACAGTCCACTATCTATAATATATAATAAAACACTAATTATACCTCTATATAAATTGTTGTCTGGTATTCCATCTTAATTGAAATAATTCTTTATATTGGTACAAATGAGGGTTTTATAAGTCTTATAATTATTGAATGAAAACTTCATTAATAAATTAAAAATATATTTACATTGATTTAAATATTACCAATCATGTAATTGATAAATTTGGAATCCTAGAATGAAATTTAATTCTCCCATCATGCCCATTTCAAAATATTTTTGTATATTACATGAAAAATCATTGCAAAGCCTTATATTTTATGATACAAAAATAGCATCATCAACATAAATTTTTACTAATAATATATTTGAGAAAATAGTTTTCTTAAAAATATTAGTTCATAGTCCCATAATAAATCCATTTTTTACGGAAAAAAGAACATAATCTCTAATACAAATATCTAGGTGTTTTTTTATATTGACAAAGTTCTTCGGTATGTTGAAAAATAGAATTTTTTACGGTTTTTGGAACCTAGTGGTTGTTCAATATAAACATCCTCCATTAGATGTCCATTTAAAAATATAGATTTTACATCCATATATTATAATATAAAACTCATATGAGATAAATAAAATATAATTATACTATTTTATTATAATATATAAATAGGTGTAATGGTTTCAGGATAATCTATTTCATTTTCCTAATTATATGGTTTTGATACTAATTATTCATTGTTTCTTGCAATGATTACTTTATTGTTCTATTTATTCTTAAAGACCCACTTGGTTCTTATCACTGTATAATTGGATGATCTTTATACTACTTCCCAAACATTACTTCTACCGAATTTGTTTAGTTCTTATTACATGTCCAATAACAAAATCTCACCATCTAACGAATCTTCAAATGTCATAGGATATAATTAATATAGAAAGTTCCATAATACAAATATGTTTCCAATAATTCTTTGATTTATAACTCATGCAATCATATTTCATATAACTATTTCCCGCGGTTGATAATTTGATATTCTATTCCATCTAGTTAAAAAACATTAAGGTTCTTTTATTTTATTTTCTTATGAATTAGAATGAATTTTATTAATATTATTTTCCACACTATAATTAGGGAAATAAAGTCTCATGTAATTAAAAAGAATATTTTATCATTATTGTACCTTTATCTTTAATTATAGGATCAAGTTCATCAAAATTGAAATGAAAAAAATTCTTCAACAAATCCTTTAATTTTATTGAAAATGCTATAAGCATAAGAAGTAGCAGAATATCCTAGAAAGATCCCTTCCTTAGCTTTTGGATTTAATTTACATTTTTATGGTTTTGAATTTATGATATACAACTTTCACACATATACTATATAGTATATTATAATATATATAGTGTTATTCGAATGTTAATAATGTGTATTTTTAATAATTAGTCTAATTAAAACCCTATTAATGATAGAGAAATATATTCTTACAACTACTTTCTAAAAATTTGAGATTAGGCCATATTTATTTAGCTTAGTCTTAGAAATTTCTTGAATCTTTCTATTTATTCTTTCATCAATTCAATTTTTGTGAGGTGTTCTTGTTATAGAGAAGGTGTGTTTAATAACAATATATTATCAAAAAGAAAAAAATTATATATTCTCAAATTTTACACTATGATCATTTCTTGATGAAATATTTTTAATGTATATTTCAATTTTTAAAAATATAGAAAAATAGTTATAATTGTGTATTCTTAAATTTTGAATTTTAAAAAATAATCCCAAGTAAATATTGAAAAAACATCAACTGAAACATAAATAGATAATTTTTTATCCAGTATTTTTAGCCTTGATGGTCCAAAAAATCTATTTGGACAAGTTCAAATGTTTTATATGTATAAATTCTATTAGTGTTTTGGAAATAGATTTATGTTGCTTTCCGATTTAATATGCATAATACAATCTATAATTGTAAAATATAAGACTAGGTTATTCAAAATTTAATTGTTTCATAGATAATTTATATAAATAAAAAATAATGAAATGCACAAGTCTCATATGAAAAATACAAAATCCAATTTTTTTATTATTTAAATAATTTAAATTCTAGTTAAATTAGAAATTGAGATCCAATGTATAAGAATTTTCAATTCTCATAGCTCTAAATTTAAGCACTTTAACGTAACAAACTGAGGAGGAGTTTTTTTGAAAAATCAATATAAAATCTATCATCTTAAATTTTTGAAATAATCGTTAGGGTGTGGTTCATCCCTTGTATATTCAATAATTTTTTTATTAAAATTGTCTTTGGATCTCAAACAGTTCCAACTCAAATAATAATTCATTTCACATTGTCTCTTAATGTTAGTGAACCTCTGTTCATTTGATTTAGTGTATTGAAATTAGTAGAGTATCCACTCATGTGTTTGGAAAATCCATTAATTATATACCATATATTATTTTTTCCCTTGTGGTCCTCTATCTTCAAAATAATGTAAACATTTTTTTCTTATAGTACCAATATTTTCTAGGGCCTAGAAATGTCAGTAAGAAATGATCTGGAATTCCAGATATGTCTTATTTTTTAATATTTATATTTAATTATTTTGTATTTTTAGAAATTAATGACTTTATAATACCACATAATTGATGATTTCATAAATAATATTTTTTATCACAAGATCTTTCATTAAAAAAGTAAATGATCTATTATTTTTAGAACTAGGAACAGAGTAGTTTTATATAATTTTTTTCTCCCCCGTGATTATTATTATTTGTTTTAAATTTTGGTAACCTTCTTCCAAATAATATAATTTAGAGTTTTTTATTCTTTAGTTAAAATACTAGAATCTCAAATAAAAGATTCTACTTTATCCTGTAATTATTTAATATTTTTTTCATGATTTATAATATATGATGTAGATGAATAGAATCCTTTAACTATATCTTGATGTTGTATTAGAATTGTGTCCCTTTCACCTAAAATATAATTTTTCATATTTTTTAGTGATTTAGGGTTCATTATTTATGAATCATATTTCCCATATATAATTGAACATTAAGAAATAAATTTACTATTTAAGAAGCTATAATATTTCAAGTAAAAGTGTAATAATATTGCACTTTTGATTCTTCCTTATCCATAAATGCAATGTTGGATGTGATATTTTGTGGCTTTTATTATGAATCAGATTTGGAGGTACTAATACAGTCTTCAAACATGAATCATGAATAATTAATAGTTCTTTTTCTCTCTTCCCATATTCAAATTTCCTTTGATATTTATTTTCTTCTCTTCGTCTCTCATCTTTTAACTAGGGGAAATCGGGTATTATGTAACCAATATTTTTTCATTTATAACATCATAATTCTCTTGGTTGTTTTCATCCTTCATAATGGATTTAATGAATACTATTTTATTATTGTATAATTTAATAAACGTTTTTTCTAGCTAAGGCATGTCCATTTTATAGTCTGAGGAATATGAATTTTTTTCTTTTTGGTTGTCTTTTTTTGATTATATTTCATGATTATATGATGTAACCTTAAGTGATGTGTTACCCATTTTTAAAATCCTATTATATTCTGCATCACCTTTTATTTCTTCTTCAAACAACACCAATGTTCAAATTAATTAATTCATTATCAATTTCATAATAGGTTATGATTTTTGAGTACCAATAGATAATCCATTCTAATTATAGGGAATTACTCTAATACCTTTTCCACTTGATTTAATTGTGGAATTTGAAATCACAAGGAATTAAATTTTTTAAAAATTTCTATGAATCACCAGTTAAATTGTGTGATTCTATCACCATTGAACATTTTAAAGGGGTCAATCCTTAGTTTTATTATATCATACCTCATTTGTATGATATTATCAGTTCATTCAAATGAAACTATAATTGTTTAACAAATTTTGTAGGAAGTAGGAAATTGTGGTACTCGAATGAACTCATCAGGTCAAATTCAACTAATTTTGACATTAATATCTTTTCAGTTCATATCATATTCATCTTCTATTGTGGCATATCAAGTTTATTGTTTCCTAGGAATCACATAAAGAGTGATGATAATTGAATAAACATTTAATCCAATATTACATAGATATATGATCACTCATTATTAACAGCTCGAATCATAAACATGCATAATTTCAGATCTTGAATTATTATATAGTTTATATAGACCTTATTATGTCAATATTTCTAAATCATTATCTATTTTTTATTGAGATTGGATTTTATAAAAATAATTTGTTCTAAATTATACAATGATACAGAAGAGGGGGTGGGGGTGAATTGTGACTTTTCAAAAATCATGATACATTATAGCATTTAACCCTCTTTGTGATTAAAGCTGAAGTGAAGTGTTCTATTCTTTAAGAAATATAAACAATAAATAAATTGAAAATATAAAAATAAATTATAGTGGTTGAGGTCACAAATATCCTCTAGTCCACTCCACTAATGCCCTCTCTACGAGCTTTGTGATTTTCACTAGAAAAGGTCCTCTTGTCGCAACATCCTGAAATAAAAAATGGAGTTCACCCAATTGTAACATGTAAAAAATGTTAAAGATATCCTTCTAGTTATTTTATAGGGAATAAATTATCCACATATTTTTGTGATATGGTGACACTTAACCACAACTATATATGAGTGGTTCAGAGTCTAGCAATTAAAAAGAGTTTCGTTTGTTGATTGGTAATGTTGAACATCATTGTTGAAGTAGATACTAATAGAATATGGATTTTCTTCTTCAAAGATTTAAGTTATAAAAAAATAATAACTATAAATATATCTTGGGGAAATATTATTGTTAATAAAAGTATAAATAGATAAAAATAAGAAGATACATAATAAAGAGACTGAAATATATAACTTTTGGATAGATCCTCTGTAAAATCCAATAGAGTTTTTAATTCATTGAAGAAGATATATATTAAAAAACTATTCACAAATATACATATGTGTATCATATATTTAAAGGATATCCTGATAGAATATATGAAACCAAAATCTGCTATAGTTTTTCATATCTAAAAATGTCATTGACAAATCATAGATATTCAAATTTAAATTACATAGGAGAGTCGTAACTTCCCTATGAAATATGAATGATTTCTTCCATTGAATATGAGTCATTTAATCAATAAAAAATATCCTTTTAATCCACCATAAAATATTATTCATCATATATTTACATCCATCATGATCATTTCAAAAATATCAGATAAAATCACAGATTTAAATCTTTATTGTTGAATAGTCAAACATAGGGTTCCCCCATGTAACATCAGAAAACCAAACATAGTGTTTATCACAAAATTAGGTTTTATTTAATATAGTTAAGTTTATTCAAATGAATGGATCATTACCTTGGTAGGGATAATGTACCATTATTTTCTTTTTTAAAAAATTTATCTTTCTATACTAATGTAGTGTTCTTTATCCATACTTTCTCAACATCATAGGGTTGATGATCCATACATGTTGTTATAAATCTAGGGTCCATTCTATTGGCTTCAATTACCAATTTAGGGAATGAAAAATGTTTCTATAATACATTAAAATACATTTCCAATGATTTATTAAATATTTATCACAAATTAATACCATGATTATAATTCCATAAGAAATATTGTAATGATTATGACTTTCTTGAAATTCACATAAAGTAATATCATTATAAAAAAATAATGGTCATTTGTGTGAATAAAAATAAATATTATTTATTGAGATTTTTATACAATTAATAATCATCAATTTCTACTAGTGGTGGTTATTAAGACTGCAAAATATGATCAAACTTGATTCAAAAATAATTAAGAAAGATATAAACATGTACTGTATGGTGAACCTTCTTTATCATGGTTCTCGGGCCATATTCACTATATATGATCTTGAATCGATCCAATTCATCAATTATTAAAATACATTATGAAACATATATCATAATTAGTGATCCAAGAAGATGAAAAAAATAATAAAAATTAATTTATAATTTTTGAAATTATTTTAAATTATATGGAGAGATATTTTTCCATAACTCAAAATTTTATTGATAATTTCACTAAATAAAATAGAAAATTATATGAAATGTTTTATATATAAATATTTCTTGTGATTTTTTACAAATATTTTTCATGAAAATATAGACATGTGGAGATTGATTTTTCATCCCCAAAAAAATTCTCATTAATATTTATTCTCAATTTAAGAATGATTTACCTATAACATTTTCATCTTGAAATGACTATAATGATCATAAAAATAATATAAAACACTTTTTATGTCAATTGGACCAAAAATTCATCATATATTTTTATTTAATGGTTATGAACAAATTTTATAGATATAAAATTATTTTGTAAAATATTGAGATGTAAGATTCCCCCTTAGGAAGGAGAGATAAAGATCAGGATAAACATTTTCTGCACTCAATTTTTTGTCATCTATTTTTGTACATTATATATTTATTTTTATAAATATATTTTGTATTTTAAATTTTTATTGGAATCCTTGAAAACGTAGGGGTAATGGGAGAAATAAATAAATTTAGACCTTGATTTGATTTCAATTAATAATGAGTGGCATCATTTAGATTGAACATAGTTTCCTATTGTAATGAGAATAAAATGAGAATTTAAAAATTGTTTTAATAAAAAATCTAAAGATTTTAGAAACATGTGGAAATATTTTTTATAATCTTACATAGATTTCAAAGGCATTGACATAAAAAAATATTTTAATAAAATACTATTTTTAGTTAGCTTATTCTTTCCTATTATAGTTCAAAATTGATATAAATTTTCTAAAAGGATGTAATGACCACATTATTTGTTGTAATTATCATATAAGATTTATAAAATGAATATTCTAGTTGAGATATTATAGATTAATATTATAATATTTTCAATTAAATAACATATAATGTTGTAAAACATTATCAGATCATGATTTATTACCACGATTTGATGCAATTTTAAACATTCTATAGTTTAATAAGACACATGTATTTACTAATTATTTTGTAAAAACAATTAGTAAAAATATATCCTCATAATAAATTTGGATGATATTATATTTATTGGTAACTAAAATTAAACAGTTTAATATTTTTTTAGATCTCATGTAAACATAATTATAGATTAATATTATTAGGGAAATAAATTTATTTACTTATATTGAAATTGAATAAATATAGTAAAAATATTATTATCTCAATAATTAGGTATAATAATGAATTAAAAAAAATTATCTAGGAAAGATAATAAGAATGTTAAAAAACCAAAATTATTGGTACAAAATATTAAAGTTGTGAGGCAAAAAATAATGTGTAGTCAACAATTTGTATATGAATGATTATTCTTTCAGTGGATTTAAATACATCTAAACCAAATGTGTGTATGACCTTTTTTTTATTTAATTACCTTAGTGTAATACTAGAGAATAAAATCTCATCAATTTGAAGATGATCATGATTCATGTAAATTGATCAAAATGTTACTTTTAATTGAAATCAATATGTAACAAACATGATTTAATAACATAAATGTATGATAATTGAGAAGGAAATCATTTTTGATGTAAAATTTATATGTGTATGATTTTTATATTGT
The DNA here is from genome assembly GCA_963277665.1 of Viscum album. Taxonomy (NCBI): domain Eukaryota; kingdom Viridiplantae; phylum Streptophyta; class Magnoliopsida; order Santalales; family Viscaceae; genus Viscum; species Viscum album. The sequence continues at coordinate 1,203,971,210 of OY728150.1, read as the reverse complement.
AAAAATGGTAATATCATATTAATAAATTAGTATGAATGTACATATCCAATATTTAATAAGTCTAACTATATTTATTTTACCAACTCTTTTACTATGTTTATTTAGATGAAACACAAAAATTGATATTTTAGTGAACATGTGGAGATGTTTATGGTAATTTTATGTGATGGAATGAGTTATATTGACATTATCAAGAATATGTTTTTAAAATAAGGTATAAAATATCTTAAAATATGGTTAGATTACAAATAATTTAATGGTTTAATATGGAGATTACATTTTTGAGAATATTATAATAAGTGATTATATGGATGATATTTTTAAAAATTCATTGGAAAAAAAATTAATTGAGAATTAAAAGATAAACATTGGGGTAGAACAATATCCCTCCACATGAGGAGTTTAGTAAGATTATCCTATCCATAACTATCCTTTATTTATCTCACATTTATCTATGTTCAGTAACATATTTATGTTGTAATACAATCAATGGGGGTTATAAAAAAATGAATATTTTGTATAATTTGACAAATATTGTATGACAGTAGTGGAGGATATTATTTTATGAGATAAAAAAATGAATATATATGTGTTTAAAAAAAATTATTTTTGTTTATTCTCATTTATATGTTCAAATAATAGGGTCTTAAAGATAAATCCCATGATAAATGGTCAGTTGATGATAAAATCATAATATGAAAAATAATATTACCATTCAAATTTGTGAGTTAATGGGTGGAAATTGTTCAGATGGATACTATAGTTTTTATGTAAATATTTTTTAATAATTTACATGGGAATATTTTTCATGTTTTTAAAGATAAAATTATAAAGGAATGTGGGATTGATCATCTCAAAGGAAGAGACATTTTAAGATAAAAGAGCATAAAATCCATAAATTTCATAGGATAAAAAAACTTTTTAATAATTTTCTAGAGAAGATGTTGATGAAAATATATTTAAATTGAAGGTATTTAGTTGAAAGTATTTAGAAATTAATGTTTAAAAAAAGATTGGGAGATTTGTGGAAGTAGTGAAATAATTATTAATCCATGTTTTTTATGTTTTTTAAATATTTAATTGTTAATATAAAAACAATATTTCAATTGATTAACATTTTTATGAAATTCAGAATTGTTTTAAGATATTTTAATAATTAATGTATGGTAAAAATAAACAATAAATGATATAATTGAATGTTCAACTGTAAATATAATAAAAAATGGTAATTTTTACTAGATATGATTTCTGTTATTTTTAAATATATGTGTCGCATGAAAAGTAATTTTCCACTTATATGTGAATTATAGTTTCAACTTCATGTACATGATTGGGTTGAAGGTTTAATATGATATGAGTGAGTCATCTAATTTTTTTTAATTCGCGCATATGTGATATCTATTTCTCTTTATGTTGGAATTTTTTATTCAAATAAATAATGAAGTGAAAATTGGGTGATGCATATGTTAAATTTATAGTTTCATACCAATTAAAGTAAGATCCATAGTTGTTTAGATTCATAATTGACGACTTACTTAAATTAATGGGAATCATTTTTAATGGTCTATTATGAATTTTAAAAGAGTTTTAAATAAAGGATATCGACAAAATATACTAATTTTCAAAAAAAAAATTATTGTTATATAATATAATAAGTTATGTTTTCATATTTAGGGTTTTACTATGTGATATTTTAAATAAAAAAATAGGTAATTTGAGTCCATTCTATTGATTTGTTTTACTTACAGAATAATTGATGTAATATATTTTTAAATTTTGGTAAGTAAAATGGAGGGTCTTTTAAACATATTCAATACAAATGTTACATCTTGAACCCTCATGGGCACCTTTATTGGGTTTTTTATTTTTATTGATATTGAGAGGGTGTTTAGAGTTGTTTTTGGGGACTAGAGATGAGTATTCTCCATTCTTCGGTAAACCAAACCATAGTGGTAGGTGTGGGTGTGATCATTTTATATTTTAGTATAAGTGTCCTTTACATTTTGGGAATATTTTTTCCCGAAGGGCCCAAGGATCCCATAATTAATGTTGTTTTCTTGGAGCATTTTCCTATGGGAAATGTTTGATATCTCCATGACATGTTAAAGGGTCTTATGTCGCTAGATTATGTGGGTGTTTTGTATATGAAATTGGAAGGTCTAAATATCCTATATTGGAGGGTGTGATACTCAATGACTCCACCTATGAATAACTGAAACTGTAAAACTCCGAGAAAAGTACTTATGGTGACATATAATCAAGGGGAGTGTGAGACACATGAGAATGATAGAAAAAATGGATCTAGAGATATCAACATTTAATTCCTTTGAATAATTGGTGAAATGTATTTAGAATTTATCTCTATGGGGTGGTGAGGTTTCAAAATAACCTATAGGGAATCCATATAAGTATTCCCTACAATATAAGTTAAGTTGATCTAGAGCTCAAAATGGTTCAATGTGATTTCAATGGCATGTGATATTTTGAGATACAAGACAAAAAAAATATAAATTAATATATCTTTGTTTACCATAGATTCCACCAGACTTTTTCATGCCTATACATCATGGTAGAGGTTATATGAACATACTCTATAAATTGGGGATCAAATATCCCTTTCCTCTATTTTGATTATTTATTTAGTAACCATAGTTGTACCCAATACCTGAAACCATCCTCCCATAATTAAGTTGGAGAGTCTAAAATCCTTAAATCATTAGAACCTAACCCAATTGATTTATTGTATTCCTTTTTCCAATAATACTATCCCTTCTTATACTATTTTCCTCTAGAGGGTTATTGTGTTTTGGATCCCCTATATTAAGGGTGTGTTTTGAGAAGATATTGTTAATGAATTATAATTTTCAGGATTCAAAAAATATTACATAAAATTTATTGGTGTTTCATTCATGTGTGATTCTCTATTAGGTCGTTTTTATATAAATATTAACACCCTAGTAGAGGACTCAAAGATCAATCTATTGTTTTGGAAAATCATGATATTATATTCCTTTTCTGTATTTAGGAAATTATAATTAAATAATCTAAATATGGTAACTAACATTAGAGATACAAAAATGGTTTGGGAAGTCATATATATATATATATATATATATATATATTATTCTTATTTTCTATGATATTTTATGATTACAAATATCTTAATTATTAAATAATTGAGTACATGAATAACTAAGGAATACTATGTGAAATATTTTTGGGGAATCCAATAGAAATTTTTATACCGAGAACACAAATATTCTCATGAAAATAGAATCACCCCTTAATTGAATAGTTGTGTCATGTTATCCTATTATCATGAACCTCTATATTTCCATGTATTGGGTTCAACCAAAATACATGATTATTTTTAAAAATACTATAATCACATCACATATATAAAAGATACTTGTTGTAATAAAAAGGGTTGGTTGATTATTCATGAAGGAATGTGATGTATGAACATACTAGTATATAATAAATAACTAAAAAGTAATATTATGAATTTTTTAGTAATGTGTGGTTGAGATATAATTTTTGTGTGTAGTGGGAGGTATTTATTCGATGAGATGATTTCATGGTTCATGATTAATGGTTGGGAATGTTGTGGAATTGGTGATGTGGATGGTTGGGAATAAACAGAGGATGTTTTTGGTGCTCGGTTGTCATAGAATTCATTATGTTAGTTGTTCTATTTGAGGCATTTATTAGTAAATCATGTTGATATGGGTTGGAAAGTAGAAATAGTGAATAAGAAATGGGATTATTAGGTTAGGATAGATGATATGATAATTCTTTATGAATATAACTATAATATATAAAAATATAGAACATGAATAGAGGGCTGTTGGATTTTGATTGGATTATTATTTAATATAGTTAATAAATAAAATAAATGATGTGGAAAGATAATGTAAAATATATAATTTTTTGAGTAATATGTTAAATAAAAACTATTTACTATTATATTGCTTATTTGTTTCATGTGTTTCATATATGTTCATGTTTTTGACTCATTAATGTATGTTTACAGGAAGTGGTGTTGTGCTGGTGAATTTTATGGGTGTTCATCAGGATTTTTGTGTGAACCCCATTTATTTCGATTTATTTTATCAATATTTCCTTCAATTTTGTTGATAATTCTATACACACCCCACTTGATTCAGGAATACTTAGAAATTCCTAATTTGTTTTGGTTTCTGGTGTTCTCCATAACATCCTAGTTTGTAAGGGAAGCTGATAGGATGATCACTCTTCCATGACTCCCATCAGGAATCATACATGATAACATTGGTATATGGTTGTGATAATTAATATAATGAAGCAAGAATTATATTTATTACAATAATTTTCAAGATATTGAACAATGATGGATACAGATGTGATGAATTTGTGAGGAGTTGTTCGGATGGTTGACATTGTTTGTTCAGTAAACATTCTAGTAAAGAAGAAACAGTGATAGAAAATGTTTGAGATTTTGGTTTTCCTATTATGAGGAGGATTACAATATGGATGATATGGAATTACATGAAATTAGTAGTTGGGTATTAGGGAGATAATTCATTTGGGAAGTGGTTTTGGTGAACATATTATTATATTCTAATTATATTACATTAATACATTGGATAAAAAATCAAGGTGTGATAGATTATGGTTAATTGACTTTATTGATTCTTATTTTATTTTTTCCTATCTAATAAATCATTAGTATACCCTTCATACATTATAATGAGAGTTATTCAAGAGGATCTTACTAAGTATACTTATTATAATCACCTATCTATATATAAAAATTGTTTTCATGTTATTAGGATGGATTATGCTAATGATCTAGACTGTACTAGAATTGAGTTGAGATTTTATATTAAAATTTCAACCTAATTGACTTTTAGAACTTTATTATGGAGTCATATATGTATTTCATATTTATTACTGTGGGATTATATTTTTATAGATCCTTTTTTTATTATATATGATTCGGTTTTGATGATTTTTTGATCTCTTATATAATATGCTTAAATAAATATATTGAGGGTATTTCATAAAGCTATGTGTTTTATACCCCCATTGATAGTTTCCATCAATTAACCTATTGGTGACATGAATAGGTGGTCAATCTGTCTCTTAATTTTAAGCCATTTAATGGACTGGTGTAGGGGTTGATTAAGACTGAGTGCTATCATAGATGATGATGGTGGGAATGTACGGATCATGAGGTTTAGGAACTGGTGGGGATTAATAGGATTATTAAGAATACAATATCAATTGAACCTATAACATTTTGTAAAAAATGGAGATAGAAAAAGATATTGAATTTTAGATACCCTTTTAATTCAGCATGAGGAAATTACACTGACTAAAAAAAGTGGTGTGATACATATTTTGGGTTAGAGACCATGTATATGTATATAAATAATACTTATATGTGGTTGTGTTTGAACTAGGGTGATTTTGGGAAGAAATAAATGTAATAAAAAGAAATTAACAGGATTAAGAAAAATCATTATGACCAATCATAGGAGTATCCCCTTAATTATAGATATATCTGATGGTTGTTTGCCTAACATAGTGTAGGATTGATTAGTTCGATGGGATGATATTGTTAACAATTAGAGGTTCCACCCATGTTAGTGGGAATAGTTATGGAAAGATACATTATATGCATCATCGAATCAATGTTTAGAAATGTATGAGGGGAGAGGCGCCAATATAGAGAACAAATATTAGTATGGGAATTGAGTATTCAATTTTTATTAATCTATTCCCATGTTGATTCTTAGGATAAACTAGGGGTTATATAATGAAGACAAACAATTTAAAATAAATTATTATAATAATGTTCTATAATTATCATCAAATGAAAGTACATATAAATGGTTATATTTAACTATAAGAATCAATACTAAATCCTGATATAAAAGTACAAAAGTAATAGAATTTAGAGAAAAGATCATTTTATGTTATTTGTTATTTCTATAATGAATCTTATTCATGTTACAAATATATAACTAAAAATTAAAAAAATTCCATTTGTCTTATGCTACAACAAATGAGGTTAGTAGTGACTCTAGTTTTTTCTAGATTCTAGAAAAACAAAGCTGTACAGTATTTAATAAATAAATAATAAAGTAAAAATATATTATGAGAATTTGAGAAATAAATAACGATACTAAATGAATATATAAGAAACACATTGAGGAAAATATTAGTATTACTCAAGAAAATGAAAAACACAATAATATGGCCTCACGTACTAGTGAAAATGATTGTGGTAATTTATATATTATAAAACATTATAAATAATGATATAATAAATAAATTTTATATATAAAATATTAATTATATAAATTTTCCTTAAAAAATAATTCTATGATAGAAATATATCTATGAGAAAAATGGATAAAAATAAGACTATTCTTAAATATGATAAAAATAGCATAATGTATAAAAATTGCCTTGTAAAAAGATCTAGAAGAATATTTCAATGTGTTGCATATTTTCCAATGTTGAATTCATGTTCACTTTTTAGGATAATAATATTTATCATTTTATAAATTATTGAGAATCCGTAAATAATTAATCACTAGGAGGATATTCATGGTTACCCAAATATACATTCTTATAATCATTTTAGATATAAGAAAATTTCTTCACTAATCCCATTGAAAAAAAGTGTTATAGGTACCAAATAATTTTACCTAAGATTTTTCCAAAAAGTTATCTTAAAATTTTCAAGGAAATATCATATATGGACTATTTATTATCTATGTATATGAATATTGAATCGAAGAATATGAAAATAGAGTAGTGAATTACAATTGCAGCTAGTTTATGTGAATAATAAATCACTTATCTAATAACATCAAAGAAAAATCCATTCCTAGGGAATAAATATTAATTGATATTGGGTGTAAGATAAACCAATAATACCCATAATCGGGGGGGATATACCACTATTTATTTGATCAAGTAGATGTCGCTCTGATATAACATCTAAATGAGGTGGATGATTTACCACAAAATTCCATCTTAGGGTGGACATTGTACCACTATATCAAGTCTCTACTTACGAAATTCCTTATTGAGCATTATGTTATGTAAGGATTATTATAAAATAGACAAATATAAAAGGGTGAGTGAGTTTTGAAGTTCAAAAACATTGAATAATTTTTCACAATTCTCTTGTTATGTAGAGAACCCTTTCTTGTATCAAAATTAGCAATAATTAGAAAATAAATAATGGATATGAAAGCAACGATGTAATGTTCTTTTGGGAAAAAAGATCACTTATTCCACTCTATCAACACTAAACACAATGTGATTTGTGATTTTAATATAATGTACTCTTATCCCGTGACCATTAAATCAACGACTGAGAATAGGATGTTGTCCTCTTGCAATAGGATATCACGATGACTTCTAGTTCCTTTATAAGTAATCAAAAATCTATATCATAGTGTAAGAAGATCACACATAACCACAATTGTGTATGAGTAGTTGAAACTCCAATAAATCAACAGTGTGTTATTTGTTTAAAGGTATAGGTCTAACTTCATGGATTTTAGCAGCAATTGAAAAATGAAAAAAGATCGTTAGAATAACATAATAACAAATAGATCCTCAACAAGGCATAGCCTTCTAAAAATATTACATTGTACATATGTTTAAAAATGAATGTCTCAAAAGTGTATCTTCACAAAATTCCTTGTTCTTCTTGTAGAAAAATATGTAATAATAAAGTGAAGTTTCAAAGACACCAATAACAGAAAGTCGATTAGATAGATCAAAAAATGTATGCCTCCAGAGTGTAGCTCTAAAGGAACTGACACAGATCAATTTTATTTATAACACCTCATGTTTTCCCATATTTAAATATATATTAATGTACATCCATTATTTTCTTTTTATCTCAATGAATAGCATATTGATATTTATACTAAATATCAAAAAAATTATGGTCAAACTCTCTCCAGAAATATCACATAATAAAGTATGAATATTAGAATTTCAATTCCTTAAAGATCATCATAACTTTTAATAATAATATAAAACATTAAATCCATTTATTATGAGACTTTTAAATAATCATAATAATCATTAAATATTTTCCAAAGAAATATTTTAATTTAAATCTACTTTCATTAGGACCGTTGCACAAATCATTGATAATATCACGTATTCAAAACACAATTGTTTAATAGTCAAATGTAGGGTTCCTTTATGTGTTGAAAAAATATCAAACATATTTTTGATCATTTAGGTTTGATATTCGATTTTTTATTTACTCAAACATATAATTTCATCCAATTTCAAGGTTATTGATCCATACACGATGTTCTAAATGTAGGGTTTATTCCTTATGTGTTGTTCTGAATATAGGGTTTGTTCCTTACCTGATGTTTTGAACATAGGGTTCATTCCTTATGAATTTTTATGAACATAGGTATTATTCCTTAACCAATGCTTACTAATATTGGGTATGAACAATGTTCTAATAACATACAAAAACACATTCAGAAAACATAAATTAATATTCTTGAAAAATCACTAACTTGATTATAATTATGAAATTACTATTCCAACAAATAATAATTTCATGAAAAGTCACTTAAATTAAATTCATTATAATAAAATAATATGTGTGTTTGTGAACATCAAAACCAAAAATAAATAACCAATATTTTAGAATCAATATATTATCACCAATCTCCCCCTATTTGATGATAAAAAACTAGGATAAAATAAAATCAAAATTTTGGAAATATATAAAATGAATTTTCTAATAAAATTTTCATTATAATATATCATTCATAAAATAACCTTCTGCAAAATCAATATGGACAATATTTTTCTTTATTTTAAATTTATTATTTAAAGCATTTCTCCCATATAGAGAAATTTAAAAGAAATCATATCATGTAATTTTAACAAGAATGATAATAAAATATGTCAACCTAAAAACATATGAATATATTCAGTACAAAATATTCCAACATTACATATGCTATTTCATAATTGAAAAAATCTCCCCCATTTTGTGACATAAAAAATATGAGGTTAGGAGACATAACTCCCCCTAAAATGATTAATTCTTAAGAATGAAAATATTTAAGCATGAGATATAGGGAAATTGTTTTATAGAAAACTCTCCATGAAGTAAAGTAAGAAAAATTTCATAAATAATCAAAAATGTTACTTAAAAATATAAAATTATTTTTGAAATAACTAAATATTAGTCTCAAGTGTATGTGTTGAGAAAGTAAATTATGAATTAAAACATTACACTTTTTCCACAATATAGTTCATATAACATTTTAACATAAATAAAATAAAAATTTTAAGAAGTATAGCATTCTTCAAAACTTTCTAAACATTTGTATTTTATTCTTAGAACATCCAAATCACATGATAGTTCTTTTATTCTATTTTGAACATTTTTTTTCATTCATTATAAGAAGAAATAAAGTTTTCAAGAAGAAAAAATTCATCTTATCAAGATCATTCTTGGTAACTTCCCAATTTTGAGTATTTCTATCTAACTTAGCATTTCTATTCTGAATTCTTCAGAGCCTACTTTTGAGATTATACTATACATCATACTCTGATATTCATTATCCAATTAATCAAAAACCATCTTTCATGCATATTTTTTCTACTGGTCATTTTATGAAATTATAGACTCATCCAAAGCGTCTTGAAACTTCACATTTTCTTCATTCAAAATGTTTACCTTGTAAAATATCTTTTCTCAAGTCATTTGTGATGAACAATATTGTAACGCCCCGACCCCAGCTACCCAGAGTCGGTGCATTACTTCGTAACATTGGCATGATCACAAAAGATCAAGTCTCGAAAGACCGATTTGTTTAGTAGCCATGGAAACACTTGATACATTCATAAATGTTACATTACATTACAATGTGAAAAACTATAATAACATAGTCTCCATATTCCACACTTCTATCCTCTTCGGACTATCCCTGTAGGTCATTCATAAAATACTTCTTCACATCCTGGAAAATATTAAAACATTGAAAGGGGTGAGCTCAGATGCTCAGTAAGGATAACAATATTGTGGAATCATTCCTAAATCAACATTAACATTTAAGGCAATGTATAACTAAAACAAAAGCCTTTTAAACTTGAACTTCAACATAATATGGAAAAAGTAAAATGAGATAATTCCATTTACTTATTCACATGGATATTCTACTGGTCGAATAATCACATGCAATATCAATAACCACTTTCATAATGAGGGAATGTATAATGCTGGACATTCTGAAACCTTTTGTCAAGGCCTCGGCCAAGACGTCTAAAATGATTAAGGCCTCGGCCAAAACCATAAATCAAATTGGGAAATGGCCTCGGCCAATTCCACGTCCAGTTGTCTCATGAGACCTACCGATGCATCGAGGAGCTATAGCGGGCTCCTCCCGTCACTTATTAAGTCCAATACATTCCTCATATGAACAGGTTTAAACATCTCATAAACCATAACATAATCGTATCACGTAAAACATGCATAAAGGAAACATAACATTTCCACATTTTAATCAAAAGATATCAATACAACACATTGATATAACAAAAACGCTTTCAAAAAAAATTTCAATACCAAAATAAAAGAAAAGTATAACATGGTATTTATTCTTCAAAAAAAGGGTCTGGCTTGTAGAGGAAGCCGAAACTCAAATAGTGGTCACGGTGGCAGAGAAGTCGTTGTCGCCGCATACGTACGACAAAAACATTCCCTTTTGTCGTTTAGTAAACGCTTCGTATAAAAAAGATTCTTTAAAAATAAATGTAAAAGTCAAAGGGGTTTATACACCGTATAAAAGAAAGTTGTGTATAAAACCAAATATGCCTCAATGAAAGGGGATTGAGACGAAGTCCTTAAAAAGATCATTTTTTTTAAATAAAGTACATCTATAATGTGTATTCACTATAAGTATGACATAAAAATATCATGACATAATTTGAAAGTAGGAGATTAACCCAAAGAATAGAAATTGGGTTAAGAAGTTCCCTTACCTTGTGTCCGACTTGACTCAACCGTTCTTTAACCTCCTGAATAATAAACTAGAGTTAATATCTACATTATTAAGAACCATTTTCAAATTTCATTATCCTTTTTATATCACTTATTACAATGTTATGAATATTATGTAATTATTCAAGTTAATAACGATCGTTTTGTCGATCTTTGGTAACTTGAGTCAACAATAAACTTCTTATTATTACAAGTTGTTCATGTGGTAGAATATCCATTATATCCAGAATTATATTCATAATTTAGATGTCATATATGTCTTATATATCCAGTATATACATTCATTTATAATATTACGTAACATTTAGAGGTAAGAAATGAAATGCACCGTTCATGGAGACGGTAAGCCGTACGTACGCATGAACGCTCCTTTCATTTCAATTTCATATTTAATGGAACTAAATCATAATTATATAAATGTATAATATAATTCCAGTATAATATAGTGTATAATACCATTTACTCCATCCTTTATACATCCCACATATGACATTAACGATTCAAATCACTTTGAGGGGGCGGTAGTCCGCACTTCCTAAAATGAAATTATCACGTTTTACCCATAATGGAAATCATAAAGTATGCCATAAATGAGAAATACAGAAGAATAAGTAAAACATAAACATATTATATATCATATATAAAAATAGTGACATCATAATGGCCACCTTTGAAGGTTTTATATGAGTGTTGAACAATCATCGTTTCGTGAGGCAGAAATTCGCCATCCACAGAAACCGTATGTCCTTTAACCATTAGATGTAGGTGTGTGTAAGTGTAGCTCGAATAAATCTTATAACAACATCCTAGTATATTGAGGACACTGGTGTTGTTACAAAAGAATTGAATAAAAAGAGTTTATGGGGTTGGAGAAGAAAAATAAAACAAAACAACATTAGAGAAGACATTACCTCAAAATCGGGTAACTCTTTTTGATTTGAGACAAAGGCTTCCTTGGGAAGAGTTCTGCCCAATGTTAGGCTTCTATGAGTAAGAGGGGGAAGTTGGGAGAGTATTTGGGCAAGAGTTGGCCGATCCAAATGGCTTGAAAGTGTAAATGAGGTGGGAGAGGTGGGGGCCTTTTATAAGTGGAGAGGAGGGGCTCTTTTGGAAAGATTGAAATGTTACATTATTATACACTGATTCTCGGATTCTAAAGGTCCCACACTTATATAATTCGTGTCTAAGGTTATAAGGGTTCGAAATATCTTCATCCAATAGGCTTTGGACAAGTTTAAGCCTTGGATTTTGCATTATCTTCTCATTTTATTTAAATCGTTAAATAATGAGGTCATCACCGCATCATAATGATGTCATAAATAATTTAATTTATTTAATGTATAAAAATTATAAAAAAATACTATGATTTAGGAAATCTTTTTATCTTTCTAATGAGTATTTATAATCAATATTTGGACTTCTGTAACCCCACTTAAAAACTATTTTAGTAAAACAACTCATGTTTGTGTCAATTTAATTTTAACATTAAATAAATATATATTAATGTCATTTTCCAACTAAAGTGGCTCCATGGGGTCCCCAAGTTGTTCCATGGGTTGTATTAGTCGGCCATGACTCATCCAATAGGAGTAGGACAAGTTTCATGCTCATCTCATATTATTAAAACATTATTTGTACCTTAAACTGCACTAATTACCTCTAATCGCGATTAAGAACTTAAAAGTTACTATTCAACAAAAAAATTATTTTAATCTCATTGAACCACATTTTACTTCTTAATGACAACCATGTATGTCGGATTTTTGAAAATCAAATCACAGAAGTGGTAATATTTCATTTAAACGAAAAATCAGTTATTTAACTACCACTTAGTGGTTTCACTATTCATCAAAAATTGAAGTTTTTCAGAAAAAGGCCAAAATTTCACCCTAAGCTATAATTGATATTCCGAATTCAAAAATGATGTCTATTTTACAAAATTCCAAACATATAAGTTGAATTAATTAATTTTATAATTAATTCCCGCTGTTACGACAAATAGCGTGTTTTTAAGAAACAATTTATATCAAAAGATTGGCAATTGTTTATGTCCAATTTCAAAGTTAAATTAATTATAATGACCACCATTGGATAAAATGGTAAAAATATATTCTAATTATACCTTAAAACCACTAAATAGTATAATTTATCACAATACATTATTTTGATTAAAAAAGTTGTTTTTAAGTATTTTTCATTATTCATAAAAAATTGGAAGTTCTTAGAAAAATACCAAAAATTCAACATAGGCTAATTTCGATATTACAAATACAAAAATGAAGTCCATTTTGAAATATAAAATTTCTATAATTTTAAAAAGTGGTTATTACTATTTATAACGGCTACTTTGATTAGTCGCAGTGTTTTAGAACTCGAAGTTGCGTACAATGCAAGCTATTGCATTATTGAAAGAGAGGCGTATCGTGGAAGCTCGGGGTGTTACATTCTCCCCTCCTTCAATAAATTGCGTCCTCACAATTTGAAATTTTTCTTGGAAAATAAAAGGTTGAAAATAGAAAATACCTTTGAGGAAACCCCACATCGGAAATAAGATTAACAAAATTTAGCCTTAATAAGAGGGAAAGGGAAATGAAAAAGTCACCACCCAATTATGATCTCGATTAGGAGAACATTGGTGGAAATTAGAGACATATAATTGGAGGAAAAACGTAAATATTTGTAGGGAGTGATTGAGGTCATCAATCACAATCAACTGTCAAATTGAGGGCCTCAAAGCCTTCAATCTATGTTGATTTAAAATATCATCAGTTCAACAAGACATAAGGTATTAGGATAACACATTTTTTTTAATATACCTTTACTAAAGTTTATGAATTAATTTATTCACTGAATAAGAGATAGGTATATATATATTTATGCTTGACAATTAGAGTTTCAACCTTCAACTCTTCTTTCACTCAAAAAGATAATAGAACTCAAAAATATTATACTTATCTTAATTGTATAAGGTTCCAAATGTTAACACATACCATTTAGATTAGTAAAATTATTTTGTAATAACCAGGGAGTTCCTGTAGGCTAGTGGTAGGAAATAAAGGCCTGTCGCACTATGATTGTGGGTTCGATTCCTGCAGCTTTGTCCGACGCGACGGGTTATGCCCCACCCTGGAGGTTGTCCTTTTCCTAAAACTATAGTATCATCATATTCCAAAAATAATCTTCATAAATTTTTTAACCTTAAACATTACTTATCCAAAGATCAACTTAATCCACTCCAACCTTTATAGTTATCTAAAATACCTCTGTCCAGACTTTCTCTAAAAGGCATCTTAATTCCAAAATCAATTTATCAGATTCCCCAAACAAAGTAAAGTTTCTCTTATTGTCACATACTAAAAATATAATTACCTTCAACATATTAAAACCTTTCTGAAATCAACAAGTACAGCAGTACAATCCTTATATATATATATATATCACATTATTCTAAAAACCAGAATATAATCCATGAGTCCAAAAGCACCAATTCATTAGTTATTATGCTTCAACTGTAGTAACAGCATAAGATTGTCCTTGATCCCTTGGCCTTTTCTGAGGTAAGTTTCCCTGACGCTTAGGACATTCATTTTTCATAATGCCCTGTTTCCCTACAATTGTAGCATTCAACTTTGACAGCCTCTTTCGTTCCCTTGCAATCACGAGCCTGGTGTCCCTTTTCTCCACATTTATAACAAACTCCCATTCCTTTTAGGCACGTACCAGGGTGATTTTTCCCACAATTATCACATAATGGAAAATACTTCTTTCCCTTTTTCCCTTTATCTGTCTCTTGTTCCATCGTTCTCTTCTTCTCTTGCTTTACTTTGTTGTAATAAGACTTAGAGAATTCCTTTTCTGTCTTGATAGCACACGAGACAATATCTTTGTATGATGAGAAGGATTGTGATACTAAAGATCGACGGAGAAATGGTTTTAACCCATCAAAGAAACGATCAATCTTACTCCTTGGGTTACGTATATAATCGGCAGCATGCCTCGCTAACCTTGTAAAGCTATCCTCATACTTTGCGACATTTTCATCCTCCTTCTGCCTCAAACTCAAAAATTGCCTTTCCATATCTTCTCGATGGTCACGAGGAAAATATTTTTCTAAAAACAGATCTTTGAACTCCCTCCATTCCATATTCGATACGTCATCATATTCCTTTGTGTTTTGATTCAGCGACCACCACTGATCGGCATCTCCAGTGAGGTGGTAAATTGCCATGACAACCTTCTCCCTTTCGCTACTCCCCAAGGCATGGAATATTTTCTCTAAGGAGTTTATCCATTGCTCAGCTACTAATGGATTTGTACCCCCATTGAAGGTTGGTGGTTGTTGCCTCATGAAACGGTCTAGCATTGATCCTCCACATTGCGGATCAGGGTGCTCCATACGAGTAAGGTTATTATTCATAACCTGAGTAAGTTGTCCCAGTATGGGGATTAGCTGATCGGCACCAGTTGCATCACCAGCCCCACTATAATTATCTTGAGCAGGAGGGCAATCCCTACATGGAGTGCGTGCATTGATACGGTTTCCATTTCTTCCACTAGGCGCCATTTCTAAACAATTTCATAAACTAGATTAGTTTATGATATAAAATACATAATTCCATATTTGTAAAATACTTTACATAAATTGAACTATTTATGGATATAATCCATAATCATCAAAAGAAATGTTTCCTTTGAGGAAGTATATACTCATAACCCTTCATAGTGGTTTGTAAAGAAAATGAGAATTATCCTAAGCATATCCCCCGGGAGTGTCGTAACCAAGAGTACAGCAAGGCCCGTTGTCGTGCACCAGTTCCCGTTCGAGTCTAGCTCAAAGCGGTGTTTTGGGTTTTTACCCCTAGGTACATCTGTGCCAGAGCCACCTCTACCTGCTCGTATCCAGACAAGGTTGTATTGCTCGGAAAACACAAAAAATCTCTACAATAACAAAATTCTAGGAAGTTCTTCTATACTAATCCTCAAAGTATATATTTGGGCTATGTGCTCTAATCAGAGTTTATCTAAATCTAGCTTCCAAGGTTAGTACTAAACTGCCTCTGATACCAACTGTAACGCCCCGACCCCAGCTACCCAGAGTCGGTGCATTACTTCGTAACATTGTCATGATCACAAAAGATCAAGTCTCGAAAGACCGATTAGTTTAGTAGCCTTGGAAACACTAGATATATTCATAAATGTTACATTACATTACAATGTGAAAAACTATAATAACATAGTCTCCATATTCCACACTTCTATCCTCTTCGGACTATCCCTGTAGGTCATTCATAAAATACTTCTTTACGTCCTGGAAAATATTAAAACATTGAAAGGGGTGAGCTCAGATGCTCAGTAAGGATAACAATATTGCGGAAGCTTTCATAAATAAACATTAACATTTAAGGAAATGTATAACTAAAACAAAAGCCTTTTAAACTTGAACTTCAACATAATATGGAAAAAGTAAAATGAGATAATGCCATTTACTTCTTCACATGGATATTCTACTGGTCGAATAATCACATGAAATATCAATAACCATTTTCATAATGAGAAAATGTATAATGCCGGACATTCTGAAACATTTTGTCAAGGCCTCGGCCAAGACGTCTAAAATGATTAAGGCCTCGGCCAAAACCATAAATCAAATTGGGAAAGGGCCTCGGCCAATTCCACGTCTAGTTGTCTCGTGAGACCTACCGATGCATCGAGGAGCTATAGCGGGCTCCACCCGTCACTTATTAAGTCCAATACATTCCTCATATGAACAGGTTTAAACATCTCATAAACCATAACATAATCGTATCACATAAAACATGCATAAAGAAAACATAACATTTCCACATTTCAATCACAAGATATCAATACAACACATTGATATAATAAAAACGCTTTCAAAAAAATTTTCAATACCAAAATAAAAGAAAAGTATAACATGGTATTTATTCTTCAAAAAAAAGGGTCTGGCTTGTAGAGGAAGCCGAAACTCAAATAGTGGTCACGGCGGCAGAAAAGTCGTTGTCGCCTCATACATACGACAAAAACATTCCCTTTTGTCGTTTAGTAAACGCTTCGTATAAAAAAGATTCCTTTTGAATAAATGTAAAAGTCAAAGGGGTTTATACACCGTATAAAAGAAAGTTGTGTATAAAACCAAATATGCCTCAATGAAAGGGGATTGAGACGAAGTCCTTAAAAAGATCATTTTTTTAAATAAAGTACATCTATAATGTGTATTCACTATAAGTATGACATAAAAATATCATTACATAATTTGAAAGTAGGAGATTAACCCAAAGAATAGAAATTGGGTTAAGAAGTTCCCTTACCTTGTGTCCGACTTGACTCAACCGTTCTTTAACCTCCTGAATAATAAACTAGAGTTAATATCTACATTATTAAGAACCATTTTCAATTTCATTATCCTTTTTATATCACTTATTACAATGTTATGAATATTATGTAATTATTCAAGTTAATAACGATCGTTTTGTCGATCTTTGGTAACTTGAGTCAACAATAAACTTCTTATTATTACAAGTTGTTCATGTGGTAGAATATCCATTATATCCAGAATTATATTCATGATTTAGATGTCATATATATCTTTTATATCCAGTATATACATTCATTTATAATATTACGTAACATTTAGAGGTAAGAAATGAAATGCACCGTTCATGGAGACGGTAAGCCGTACGTACGCATGAACGCTACTTTCATTTAAATTTCATATTTAATGGAACTAAATCATAATGATATAAATGTATAATATAATTCCAGTATAATATAGTGTATAATACCATTTACTCCATCCTTTATACATCCCACATATGACATTAACGATTCAAATCACTTTGAGGGGGCGGTAGTCCGCACTTCCTAAAATGAAATTATCACGTTTTACCCATAATGGAAATCATAAAGTAAGCCATAAATGAGAAATACAGAAGCATAAGTAAAACATAAACATATTATATATCATATATAAAAATATTTACATCATAATGGCCACCTTTGAAGGTGTTATATGAGTGTTGAACAATCATCGTTTCGTGAGGCAGAAATTCGCCATCCACAGAAACCGTATGTCCTTTAACAATTAGATGTAGGTGTGTGTAAGTGTAGCTCGAATACATCTTATAACAACATCCTAGTATATTTATGACACTGGTTTTGTTACAAAAGAAATGAATAAAAAGAGTTTATGGGGTTGGAGAAGAAAAATAAAACAAAACAACATTAGAGAAGACATTACCTCAAAATCGGGTAACTCTTTTTGATTTGATCCAAAGGCTTCCTTGGGAAGAGTTCTGCCCAAAGTGAGGCTTCTAGGAGTAATAGGGGGAATTTGGGAGAGTATTCGGGCAGAGGTTGGCCGAGCCAAATGGCTTGAAAGTGTAAATGAGGTGGGAGAGGTGGGGGCCTTTTATAAGTTGAGAGGAGGGGCTCTTTTGGAAAGATTGAAATGTTACATTATTATACAATGATTTTAGGATTCTAAAGGTCCCACACATATATGATTCGTGTCTAAGGTGATAAGGGTTCGAAATATCTTCATCCAATATGCTTTGGACAAGTGTAAGCCGTGGATTTTGCATTATCTTCTCATTTTATTTAAATCGTTAAATAATGAGGTCATCACCGCATCATAATGATGTCATAAATAATTTAGTTTATTTAATGTCTTAAAATTATAAAAAAATACAATGATGTAGGAAATCATTTTAGCTTTCTAATGAATATTTATAATCAAAATTTGGACTTGTGTAACCCCACTTAAAAACTGTTTTAGTAAAACAACTCGTGTTTGTGTCAATTTAATTTTAACATTAAATAAATATATATTAATGTCATTTTCCAACTAAAGTGGCTCCATGGTGTCCCCAAGTTGTTCCATGGGTTGTCTTGGTCGGACATGACTCATCTAATAGGAGTTGGACAAGTTTCATGCTCATCTCATATTATTAAAACATTATTTGTACCTTAAACTACACTAATTACCTCTAATCGCGATTAAGAACTTAAAAGTTACTATTCACCAAAAAATTATTTTCATCTCATTGAACCACATTTTACTTCTTAATGACAACCATGTATGTCGGATTTTTGAAAATCAAATCACAGAAGTGGTAATATTTCATTTAAACGAAAAATCAGTTATTTAACTACCACTTAGTGGTTTCACTATTCATCAAAAATCGAAGTTTTTCAGAACAAGGGCAAAATTTCACCCAAAGCTATAATTGATATTCCGAATTCAAAAATGATGTCTATTTTAAAAAATTCCAAACATATAAGTTGAATTAATTAATTTTATAATAAATTCCCGCTGTTACGACAAATAGCGTGTTTTTAAGAAACAATTTATATCAAAATATTGGCAATTGTTTATGTCCAATTTCAATGTTAAATTAATTCTAATGACCACCATTGGATAAAATGGTAAAAATATATTCTAATTATACCTTAAAACCACTAAATAGTATAATTTATCACAATAAATTATTTTGATTAAAAAAGTTGTTTTTAAGTATTTTTCATTATTCATAAAAAATTGGAAGTTCTTAGAAAAATACCAAAAATTCAACATAGGCAAATTTCGATATTACGAATACAAAAATGAAGTCCATTTTGAAATATAAAATTTCTATAATTTTAAAAAGTGGTTATTACTATTCATAACGGCTACTTTGATTAGTCGCGGTGTTTTAGAACTCGAAGTTGCGTACAATGCAAGCTATTACATTATTGAAAGAGAGGCGTATCGTGGAAGCTCGGGGTGTTACAAATATTCTAGTTGTTAATCAGAATGAACATTCTTATTTCATTCAGAATATTTTTCAAATTAATCAATAAAAAATAAATAATACAATTTTTATAAAAAAAATAGAAGGATTATGATAGGTCCAAAAGGGTCCTGAATACCTTAAGAGTTGGGTTGAATTGGGGTATTAATATTCTATTCAAAATTACTCATGACCCCACTGGATCTTGATTTATTTATTATAAGGGTCGCTTTGTTTTCACTTACATGTTAATGCTGATGCTATTATTTTTTATTTAAATGATGTTGTTGCTTTGAATATATTATAGGAAAGGAAGCACAATGACACAACTATTTTTACTTGGTTCAACCTCCTGGGGCTACATCAAAGGGGAATACAACAACGATGTGTCAATTGTTAAAAAATCATTATGCCTCATTCTAAATAATGATGGTTTGAGCTTGATCTCATCAATACCTAGGCTTAATACCATTAAATGGTCTAGGTTTGGATAACTTCATTTCCTAGGGTCACTCCATATTCCTCTATATCTGTCACACTTATTGTGGAAAGGATCACTATTTTACTATACCTTCTCTAACTTCCCTTGGAATGGATTCAACCACAGTTTATAGACGTATAGGTCCTCTCATTATCTCTAATTATTATTTCCTCGGTCATATATGGATTCTATGTTTATGTTCCACTTTCATTCAATATATGAATACCCTATTAAAATAGATTTACTAGGAAATTATTTATGAACAACTTTCTTGATTCTTACT
Source organism: Viscum album (assembly GCA_963277665.1). NCBI lineage: Eukaryota > Viridiplantae > Streptophyta > Magnoliopsida > Santalales > Viscaceae > Viscum > Viscum album. The sequence continues at coordinate 1,203,950,604 of OY728150.1, read as the reverse complement.
CCCTTTATGTAACTTCTCTTTCATGAATCCCAAATATCCTTCATGAAGAACCTTCTTTCGTGAAGCTCAATTATCCTTCATGAAGCACTTCATTTCATGATGATTTACTGGTATTCACAGAGCTCGTTATTTCAAAAAGATCAATTGGCCCTTACAAAGATCACATGTTTTAGTCAGCTATTTATTTCTATCAAGAATTCTTTGATTTTGTGATGCTCAAAAAATTCAATTGAATTTTATATCCTTCATGAAATTATTCACATAAAACACGTAGGTGAACAATCTTTGTGAACCACCATCATGAACACTAAGACATGGAATTCTCTGTGAGTCTCTCTCAATATTCTAAAGGGGATAGAGGCGTATTTATTAGAGTTTCCCCCCAACTCTAGTACCTTCCAACAACACCATCACAATTTTGCAATGATCCTTCATTTATTTCTTGGTTTTCCCCATTTCGCTAAGCTACAAGAAAATTTCCCGTTCTTTTAGATCATCATAATCAGGGTGTGTTCTCTAAAAACTTTTACGGTGCCACGATGCTCCATTCATGATGCTCTTAAAATTTTTTATTTTCAATAATCTTTGTTGTTTGCCTAGATCATCGTCAACATTCGTTGATCCTTCTCAAAACACTCTTCATCAAGCCCATGTTTTTTAAACACATGCCTTATACTTATTTTAATAAGGCCTTATTATAAATAATGCTATTATTATGCAATACACAATCCAAATTTTGGACACAAATTTTTGGGAAAACACTGGAAAATAGTGTCACCTTGTATACATACTGTTCTACAATACTTCCATGTAATCCACTCCTCTTTCTTGGAAAATTGTACATACGAAAAGTCAACAATATATCTGGATATCAACAACATTCCTTGTAATCCAACTTTTTCAAAAAACACATCCAACCAAAAAATAATTCCATATTACATTGAGTGATTTTTTTTCCAAAGGATTAAATTTTATTATTTTGTAAGAATGATTTTCATCTAATTTCATAAATCATGGTCATTTAATAATTATATTTTATGGGTTTATAGAATTAATAAAGAAAATATTTCTCGGAAAAAGGTTGATAAATAAAATTATAATAAGAATATGACAGGTTTTATTCTAAAAAATTAAAAATAATGTCCCCCAATTCTTAGATAAAAAACACTAAATAATCACTATATATTTTTTCAAATGAAGACAAATGTTATGTATGAAACATATTTAGGTTTCAAATAAAATAATCATAAATTTTTTTCAAAATTTATTTTAAAAATAAAAAAAAATATAATTATCATAATAAATTTAAACTTATTTTTAAATAGGGTTTGATAAAAACAATTAAAGTGTTAACAACTGAATTATATATTTAAATAAGTGTCTTTATAGAAATTTTAATGATAAAATTCTCCTTTTATAAAATCAGTTAATGTTATACAGATATATATATATTATAATAAATAATTCCTAGATCAATGTTTTTTTCAATACTAGCAAGGTTATTTTCTTATAACAAACTACATTAGAGTTGTTCACTATTTCCATTTTATCAGAAAATTCGAGAAGTTAATAATATAGCTCGGTGGTGTAATCTTAAAAAATATTAAATGATAATACCTTTTCTACCAATATGATTATTATTCCAATAGTGTTAGTAATTAATTTTATGGGAACCAAATTTGATTAGTTTGACTTGAAATTCTACTATCAAGGTGGAATAATTATTTTGAATAACCAGAATCTTTTAAAATATAAATTTGATGTTTTCTATATCAATAATAATTTCCATAATGTCAATTAATATGAATATAATAAATTTAAACAGAATAAATGTTTTTTTATTTACTCCATGAAAAAAATTATTCTTATATATTTTTTATGTTTCACCATTTCTATCGATTCCATGTTTTCTTTTTCAAAACATTATTATTTCCAAGGATTTGATATTAATAGTTTTCCCCTTTGATCTATATACTTGATGATAGTTTTAATTCATCAACACTAATAATCAAATTCATTAATCACTGTATCACTTAAATCACATGAATCATTAGATGAATCCGATTCAAAATATGAATTTTTTTAACATATGTTTTTTATCCTGTAAAATTGTATGATATGTTTTTTCAATTTTTTATATTATCATTATTTAATAACTCATATTTATCTTTTAACATAAATAAATATTTATTTAACTCATCATAAGATACTTTTTCACAGCTAGAAAATTCAGAATAAGAACATTCTACCTCATTATTAATGTAATCAATAAAAAATACAACTTATAATTTATGATCAGCCTCAGAATCTATTGAAATTTCATCATGTTAAATATAAGTATTAATGTATATATATTTTTAATTTTTCTTATCTATTACCTTGTTATAAACTTTCATTTTTTTTGGAAAAGTAAATTTTTCCCTTATATTACCTTTTTTTCAATCTCAACTTTTTATTCCAACAGACCCTTTCTTTTTAATTCTATACAAATTTCAAAATTTCAGAGATAGATCTAATAAGTACTTATTTAAATATTGTTGAAAAGAATCAGATAATTCGTCAACTATGATTTTAAGAAAATCTTATTTAGGCAATGTATGATTCTTTATTTCATCCTACATCCCAACTTCAATCATCATTACAGTTCCAATCAATTCCTTTATAACTAAATTCTTCATAAGTATAGATTGACCTATAGCTATAAATATTCTTTTCCAATTTGTGGTTTATAATATAAGTGCTTTAAAATATTGATCTAATTATGGATTTAAATATCTTAAAGAAGTATCATTGTTGAAAATATCTTTCAACAATCCATTCATTTGAGTGATAGATTCAACATAATACATTTTGAATATATCATATTTTAGTTTCATAGTAGCATACCATAATATTCTAATATTTTTAGTTCCTTAATATTAAATAATAGTATTCTCCCTCATATCACATGTAGTGAGGCATTTTGATACTCGATTGAATTCATCTGTTCATAAACCAAAAAGAATTCCATCATAGATTTGTAGCTCAGATCATATTCTCGTTCATGATCATCATCCAAACTTTTAATTACTATTTATTAATCTAATAAGGCTTAAAACATTTAAATAAAACTTTATTCAAAGAATATTAAAATAGATGATAATTTAATATTTTAAACATCCATAATTGTGACCATTAAATTAATGATAACATGTTGTATACATTCTTTCCCTAGAATCATCCATTTCATGATTTATTCATCTGTGTTATTAAAATTTGGTTGTTGGAGCCAATTTTTTTTCATATCTTTTTTTGACATAGGATATAAAAAATTTTTTAAAAAGAAATAAATTATCAGGAAAACCACTACTTTTGAAACTAATTGTATGGTCACGGTGCTTATAAGAAAAACAAAGACAGAACAGGGAGGGTTGATTATACACTTAAAAAACATTAATGAATTCTTCAGACTTCTCTTAATATGTATAAATCTATTACCACACTCAAAATGAAATTTTAGTGGATAATAATAATCGTAATGAACAAATTAATGTATAGTGCTTCATGGGAAAAAGGTCCCCTAGTCATCTACACCAAATCTAAACTCCATGAGCATTGTGATTTTACTATCTATTCATATTATCCGAAGTCCTTTAATTCCATAACTCGAAACAGGATGTCGGAACCTTACCATAAGACTTCACAAATCATTATCTTTCATTTACATGGAACCATAATTCCACAAATTATTCTAAGAATATGATACTTCAACACAACTGAGTATGAGTATTTGAAACATCAATAAATAAAAATAGATCATTTTTTTAGTGGTACAACTTGAACTTCAGATATTGTTGAAATGAAACAAAATCTTCATAATATCACAATTACAAATAGTTCTTCAACATTGTATATGATTTATTCAAATAGAAGAGAAGAGAACACAAGATAGATGATTAAACATGTATGTCTCCAAATATTATCTTTATAAAAGGATTTGTTATTCTTATAGAAAATGATGTAACAATAAAATTGACTATAAATGACACCAACTACAACAAGTTAATGAGATAGATAAAAACATTTGTGTTTCTAAAGTGTAGATCTGAAGGAAACAACACTCATAATTTTCTTGTTTATAACTCCTCAATATGTTTTTTAATATTTATATCTATATGTATGTACATCCATCATCTTATTCTTTTATTGATGAAGAGTTTCGTGATATTTAAACAGTAGATCAAAAAATATATGTCAAACTAGATCTATTATTATCACATAATAAATCATAAATATTTGAATTCAAATTCTTTCAACAGTTTATTATCTTCTCATAAGAATAGAATTGATTTAATCCATTTAATAGTAGACTTCAAAACAATCATAATGAACAAATAAATTGATCACAATAAATCTTTCAAATGATATATTCTTTCATCAGGACCATTGCAAAAATCACGGATAATATCTCAATTTTAAAAACACTATCATTTTATAGTCTAATGTAGGGTTCCTCCATGTGATGAAAAAATATAAAATATACATTTAGAAATTTATTGTTTATATTGCATATATACATTTCCTCAAACATAATGATGTTGATCCATATGCACTATTCTAAATATAGGGGTTATTCCATTTTCATAGTTATCGACATAGGGTTCATTCCTTTTGCGAAATTATTAATATAGGGTTCATTCCATACATGCTGTTCTAAACATAGGTCTTATTCCTTAAACTATTATCACCAACATAGGGTATGATAATATTTTATGAATGCAATAAAACACGCTCTGAACTCTTTAACAAATATTCCTCATAAATCAATTTCATGATTATAATTTTGAAATAACAATTTTAGAAAATAATAACTTCCTCAAAGGTCAGATAATCTAAACTCATTAATAAATGTTTGTGTTTGGGAATATTGAAACCAAAATGAAATTATAGAAATTTTTTAAATAATATATGCTCATAAAAGTCATTTATAAAGGTATGATGCATCAATAAATCAATTTAATAGTTAAATGGGTAACCATATATATAAAATCATTAGTGTTAAATGATACACCTATATAAAATCATTGTTGAATGGTATACCTTGTAAATAATTCCACAGGGTGATAATGCACCACCTTTATATCTCTCTCAAGTTGATGATCCTTCAAAAATTTAAAATCTAATGCAGGTGTCATACCACTAACAAAAAAATCCATGGTGAATGAGGTTCATGGAGTTCAATATCCAAAAAATTAATGATGGATCACTAATCTAATTTCAGTGGACGAGATACCAAAAAATTATTAGGGATTAGTGATGCACCAATTGAAAAAAAATTCTAAGTGAAATAGTAAAAACATACAGTAACAATAGATATATTAATAAATAATTAATTTAATGTAAAATTAAAACATCTATAAGTAAGTGACATATCAATGGTTGTCAATATAATACAAAACCCAACTAAAGTTCTTGAGCCTATGTTATTTCTCTTATTACATAGCATGATCTCAATCTCTTCCTCTCTATAAAATACAATAAGAACCACATAAGGTCTTAGGGTCAATTCATATATATATAGGAACCTATTATAAACAAAAATTCATAGTTAAAGATTACATTCATAGGATAATAGTTTTTCAATTACCAATGGTTTTGATTGGAACCTCATATAACCCACTGATAGCTTTTTTAGTTCCACCCCACCAGGAAAAATAATCTGTAAAAGTTAATTTAATTTATTGGAATTCATAAAAATTAAAATTTCATTATATAAATATAATACATAAAAATTTAATAATTACTATTGGTAAGGTAGGCGACCTTCTACGTATGATTAGTGGGGTCATTCATGCCGATGACCAGAAAAATATTTTTTTTCAAAAAATATATAAAATTGAGAAATCATGAAATTTCCATTGAATTAATCATTATGGATGATATGTAGTGGAGTAATGTCATAAAAAACAATAGGTGGAAGAGAAGTCATACCCATAAACGTGATTAAATTTTAATTAAAAAAAGGATCCAAAACCAGTGAGGAATAAAATGATCCAAATCAAAAGAATTGGAATTCAATAGAATCGATAATTGTAGGACACTCTTTATAAATAAATTAAAATAATTACAACTTAACAATTTAAAATATTAAATTTAAATTACCAACATATTATATATTTAAAAAATCACATTCATGAACCCACCAAGTAACAATTGGATGATAATTGGGTTCCTAGAAGGCACCATGAACCATCTTAATAGTCACCAGAAACCTAATGACACACCTCAATGAACATTCTCCATTTTCTCATTCACATAGTACTCAATACCAGTCTACTGGGTACCCTGTAGCATCCATCAAGTGTTGATGTTCTGTAAAATTTCTTGTTTCCCTAAAAGGTTCCCTTAATCCCCTACTATCACTCATATAGATCATTATTTCATAAATTTCATCAGTATATGTGAATGTTAAATTGAAAACATTCCTTAAATGGATGTGGGGTTTTATAATCCACACATCTCGATTCAGGGTTACCACACCACCCCAGGAATGCCCCCCCTGTATGTCAAAGGCCATCGACTAGTGACGATGGAATGATATATATCAGGGAGATACAATTACTATGAATGAATATATGGGAATAAAATATAGAATATATGATCTTGGATAATTATATACTCTAATAATTATTATAATGAATAAATAAAAAAATCAAAACATACTTTCCATGTCATATTTGAAGAAATTGTAAATAAAAGGTAGGTATATATCCATTTCCCAATTCTATTCTCTCATGGGAGATATTAGTGCCCTGAAGAGATATTTTGTGATCCAAATGATAAATAATATCATCTATTCCATTACAAAACATGATAAAAATGCATAAAAATATGTTAAGTAATATTTAATAATGAAAAATACCAATACAAGATAGAATAGGCAATGATTTTATTATATTATAAGAACACAATTATTCATAGAGGTATGTAATATTATTGATTTTATAATTTTGTTGTTTACATTCTTAAATTTTACTAAAAGTGAATACCCTTTGAAATATTGTAGTTATTGAGGGTGGATAGGGCTTGTTTTGAGTATGGATATTTCCCTTTTGGGAAAATCGGGATAGGTCTAATGGTTAGTAGAAACCATGCAGGGAAGGTCATTGCATTACTTCTGACATTGCGATGCTAGATAGTAAAGAGCTATAAATCACATGGTTTTTGAAATATAGATGATGGAGGTGCATACCAATGTGTATCTGACCATCAATTTTTCTTTGCAGAACTAAATTGATTGGTTTGTGCATGGTTAGTGAAACTATGCTCACTGACCGCAGGAGGTTACCCTCCTTACAGTTGTGGGTTCATAGTTGGAGAATGTTTTGCGAACCTTTTAACTTTTATTTTTAATGGAAATGACCATATGACCTTTAATTACTCTTATAATTCGATCTGAATTCTTATTTTTACTCATACATTGTACAAAAACCATAATAGAGCCCCCTCGAAGTTAAATCAAACATTTTGATCTCTCTCTTATATCAATACTCATATACAAGCATTGATTATCTTTTTGAATCCATGATGGTAAGTTACCAATTAATTTTCCTTCATTTTTCATTTAAATTATGAGCTATGGAGTTATTTAGTTGAAATATATTATATTGTATTTCTAGGTTTTTTTCTGTTGTTCATTTTTATCTCAATCTGAGTCAAATTAAGAGTCGATAAAAGATGAGAACACTACTACAGACCTATGGCCGGTGGTCTCATGATTTTTCCATAATATAAAGGTTTATATATACACATAGTTGTTCTACAAGACTATTATTTTGAGAGATTCCATTGAAATGGAAGTTAATCCTTATTTAAAATGGATAGGTTTATCACATGTAATTAATGAGACCCACTGATAATTATTAAATGTTACAACCCTTGAATTGGAACCATCCCATGGGTGTGTTGTATAATAAATTGGAACTAATCATGGGGTGTGTTTTATAATTAATTTTCCCACTACGGGTGTAATATGATTTTAAATACCTTTTAGGTGTGTATTTTAACCCTTTCCATGGGATATTAAATGATTAATTGTAAATTGAAAATTAAGAAGATTAATGAAATGAAATGAATGTTAAAGTCCCTAGGTTATTTCCGCTTAATTTTTTTTCTTAATCATGATATAATTCTTTCATTAATATTCTAATGTGATATAATTAAGAGGTCAATCCTTCTAAACATAGCCTGTATTTTGAGAAACCTTTTAAAGCGAGGTTTAAATGAAATGATCACAGTTATTTCCTTGAAATGATTAAATTATATTGACAGAATTTTTATTATATTCCTTGGGTGATACATGTGTTCTCATATGAACACCATGGACTAACTCATTTTGTTGTTTCTCTACTAATTCCTTTGTAATTCCTAGACTCCTTAGTGGACCACCTGGGACAGACATAGAGGATTTACTATATTACACCCATCTGACACAAAGACTCATTAAAGGGACTTCAAAGGATGGACTGAAAGGTTCTGTTATATATATATATATATATATTATAGGAGTGAGACATGAGATCCCTTAATGGACCACCAATGGAGGACTCCACTAATATGATGTTATAGCGCAAATAGAGTGATACCTGGGGTCTTTTGGAGATCTCCATGGACGGTCTTTTAGGGATTTTTGGTTCATGATATTCATTGAGTGCTACCTAGATTCCAAATAAAAAATTCCAAAGATGATATTAGGTTATTAATTTAATAAATAAGGAAATTATTTATACGATTTCCATGCCAAGCCAAACAACAATCATTTAATCATTTAGTGTCTTACACCTTATAGGTTTTCTAGTTTGGCATCTCTTGATCACATATCATTACAATGGATTCAAGGATTTAGGCTAGGTGTCAAGAATTACTTATTAAATGATACTTAATTATTATATGAGACTAATTAATTAAATGAATGATGATTATAAATAGATGTTGTAATTAATATTTATTTAGATATATTACGGATAAGGAAAATTCTTTTAGAGGATTATAAGATTCCATGGGAACCAGGATGTTCATGGGTTGTTTAATTTAGTTCATAATGACATATTCTATTTCTGCCTACCCACTTTTATTATAATATACTCATTCAGTAGATAAAATTAGACATTTTTGGTGGTGGAGTAACATTATTTTATTTCACACCCTAATCCGACCACAATTTGTATATGAGAAGATTATATCAATATTGGAATGGATAAGTGAATATTCCCAACAACATGTTTTTTATTGCCTCTTTGGAGCAAGGGAGAATTGGACCAAGCTGAGGCTCAAGATTCCAATTATTATAGTTTATGGTATTTTTTATATTATTTACCTACTAGGTATACCTATTTTGGATTCTTTGTAGATACATGACATGATCGACATTGTATACAAGATTACTTTTTGAATTTATATATAAATATATCTTTTAATTTTTTATATCCAGTTTGTTATATATTATTTTATTTTATTACTAATTTATATAGATCAATGTTATCTTATGTCCATTTTTTTGACTATGGTGATGTGTGTATACTAACCCCATAGACAAAACATAGGCAATCTCTTCTAGTTGGTATCCTCTTGCATTTGGTGACTAGTTCATTATGCCATGTGGCCAACATGGCTTGGGGAACCATTCAACGGAATCTGGGATCAGGATGTAAAAAATTAGCATGAAGGCCCATTTTAGGGTATATTATTTGATGAAACAATACAGGTATGGGATGGAAATGTAATTTGGTAAGGATATGTTCATTGATATAGATAACCCATATAAATGTAAATGCCAAATATCCTCAAATGAAATTTTTTTTCTTTAAAATTCTTTTTCTATTGTAGTTGATTTGATTCCACTATTGGGCAATGCACATGAATTTTCAAGTTATCAATGATATTATCTTGGGTTATATTTTGTAGAAACCCTATTATTTGATGTTATTCCATCTCATGCATCATTATAAACATCTGTTATAATTCACATATCATGCATTATTCCAGGACATATTGGAATAATTTCTGGATTTCATGATGTTATGATATATGCTAGGATTGGGATGCCTACTATGTGATAGAGATTTAGTGTTTGGGATTTTTGGATCATGGTTGGTAACATGAGTTCATAAGGTAACCTATATAGTGTTCTCCTGATAAGGCTACAACATACACCCTATTTATCCAATTGTATAATGTTGAGTCATTGACTACGAGTCGTATGGATTGGAATGTGTTATGGTATGGATAAGGTGGATGACATAATTTAGTTCATGAGGAGTATGGACCCTTATAAATCAGTAATAATGCCCCATTTGGTTCAACTAAATAAAATGTAGTGTAAAATCAATATGAATTCCTGTGAAATTAAATTGAACCTATAATTAGTTATAGTATAAAACATGACCTAGACTCGAACTATGTAGTGGAAGTATGAAGAAACTCTTGTATTTATATGATTTATACATTTCCTAGACATGAATGAAAGATTAGTTAGAGGGGTGTGTATTTTAATGGGAAGGATGGTATCTATTCTATTTAAATATTTTCACTTTTAGTAGTCCTTGAATCTTGATCTTAGGCTTGTGCTTGAAATTTATAGAGTAATTCCATAGTTTCATCCATCAACCACACATCAAAATGGTAGCCTTGATAATGGTCAAGATGTGGTGGGATATATGATACTAGTAGATCCTCTAGTAGTTCTAGTTGAGGAACCATTCCTAGAACTGGACACATGTGTGCATGCAAAGTTCAATAAAGGATTTATGCTTTTCATTCAGACCATTCAGGGAGCACCAAGACCTTCCCAGACTGTGGAAATGTTGACATGTGAGTTTGACAAGACACATCTAACCACATATGTGCGGGATGGTGGAACATATAATGTTAATTCATGGAAGGAAGAAATTATATCGATCATCACGTATCACGAGACGCCTCCTAAGAGTATGTAAATGCTCACTAATTATATGTTGTCTGATTTTACAAAGATATGGCGGGATGTCATTACACAAACGGATCATCAATAAAATATTTATTATTGTAATTTTCACAAATCATTATATGATTACATATATAATGAGGTATTTAGGGCTGATACATCATGAGATTTCATGCACATGGAGTAGGTCCCATGATCAGTCATGGATTATGGCCTGTTTTACAGAGCTCCAGTGCTTCACACCTATTCTGATGTGTGAAGATTTATCTAACTATAGTAACTTTGAGGATGGTGTTAAGAATAGAATCTGATCATAGATGAATATATTTGGAATGATTACCATTTCTAGGATAGTGAATCTGGTACTTATCATAGAGTATAACCTAAGAGAGGTTAGAGGTGAGAAATATGCTGGTTTGTCACCTAGGCTGGAAATCATTTTTTTTCATTATCAGAAATCAAGTTTATAGGGGTTTCCAGGACCCAAGGATATAATCAAAAAATTTCAGAATTCAGAAAACCACCCATCAAAAGAAACCACGTAACTCCTCGAGCCGCGATCCCACGCGCCGCCTCGAAACCTAGGATCACCTGCCACCGCCTCATCATCCTCAGGATACGCCCCCGATGCGACCGAAAAATCCACTTTCACCGCGACACTGGTGAGGTTCACCTGCTCTCTTCGACTCCATCACCGGAGACCGAGGGGAGTTCCCATCCTATGGAAAGGTAAGCCTTCAATCAATGCTTTTGCTGAACTTTTCTACCTGCAGCCAGTGGGAGAGGTTCTGCCCTGACCCCATATTTAACAGATGGTTTGGAATATATTTTTCATCTAGGGAGATGGAGTATAGTTGGATGATTAGACTGAGGTGGTGGTTATGTCCATGGTAGCTAGATCTTGAATTTACAGCAAAATCAAAGTGGATCTACTGAGGGTTTCTATGATAGAATAGATGTCATCGGATCTATCCAAATATACATAGTACAACCGACATATGAAGAGAAGATTCCAAGAACATTTACTATGAGAGTTACTATTCTAGTTTCATCTAATTTAGAATATTCTCTTTTAGATATATGATATTCTCAAAAACATTATATCTCTTCCTATTGTAAAGAACCATGGGCTTTTGGTTCATTTTTAGGCGGGAGTTATGAAATTTGAAACTCGGTTAGGGATTACGATTGAAGATGTATTTCATTTAAATGAGTTCCCCTTGAAATTGGTAGGTTCCACTTTGTATGAGACCTATTCTCATTGAGATGATTGGCTTTAACTTCATTCATCAGATGGATTGGTTTCTTATATTTCATTTTTTCATTGATCTCTATCATTTTATAATTTCATTAACATTACCATATATTCGAGTGTTTATTTTGATGAATGAGTGAAATGTATAGGCCAACCAAGCTCGACTTGTGCATTATGGGCTAGGTGGGATGACATCCTATATTGCACATTTAGAATCTGATGATTAAGAAACAAATCTAGAATACCTCCCCCCCAGTTGTTGATTATTTAATGGATGTTTTCTAAAATAAAATTTTAGGATTACATCCAATGAGAGAGGTACATTTATCCATTAGGCTAATTCTAAGAGCATCATTGTATCTATCTATCCTTAAAAGATGGCTAAAAATGAGATATAGGATCTCAACATCAAGATAGTGGATTTTGAGGAAAAGGGTTTAATGTGACTTGATACTTATCTACAAGGTCCACTGATTATTATTGTGAAAAAATGGATTATACCCTTAGGATATTAACGGATTATTAGAAATTGAACCAAATAAAGATTAAGAACATATATCCACATCCATGAATATATGACCATTTTTCATATATGAGGATCATTGGAATTAAAAAAAAATTAATTGAGATCTAGATATCATATGGTGAGTGTTCGACCTGCAGACTTACCTTGTACTACTTTTCATAGAAGGAATGGTCTATATGAGAACCCGATTACACTGTTTAGTCTCATGAACATGCCAATATTTTTCATGGAACTAATAAATGATTTTTATATCTTAACCTGTATTTTTTTCCATGATATTCTTGGATGATATCTTGCTGTATTTTGTCAATCGACATGACAAAGACAAACATTTTGAGATAGTATTGGATAAAATGCGAGATCATATATATTATGTTAATCTAACAATGTTCCTCTTTTGATGGATCATATTCAATTCATATGTCACTTTATCATAGAGATTGGAGTATCAATAGACCTATATTAGGTTAGAGTTTTTGTTTCACAGGAGCGTCCCATTAACATATTTGAGATATTTTGTTTTTTAGGTCTATTTGGATATTATAGGTGTTTCACATAGATATTAGTATGCATAGAGTCACCACTGACATGATTTATTTTGAATGGTGTGGTGTTTCTATGGTCATATAACATTGATGTATCATTACATGAGATAAAAGGGAGATTGAATTTACCACCGATACATATTTTTTCATATCTAAGAAGGAGTTAAAATATTTAAATTAATGCATTAGGTGTTTTTCTAGGAGCAGATCTTATGGAGGGCGATAGAGTCATAGTGTATGGGTCTCAACAGTTGAGGAAACACAATATTAATTACCCGATGAATGATCATGAGTTAGTAGTAATTGTTTCTAATTGTGCTGTTGGAGACATTACTTGACGGGAGATCGTTGTTTTTGTGTTCATGAACCACACAATCATCAAGTACATAATTACACATCATGATACGAATATATGGCAGTAATGGTGAGTTAAATAAATATAATATTTCAACATTGATCATTCCTATATTCTTGGGACTATAAATTAAGTGGCTGATACACTTAGATGTGGGACTCAGATATAATTAGTTTTATATAATAGTATAGGGTGTTAGATTTTGGATTTTTTCTTTCAGATATAGTTGGATGGGAAGGGCAGTTAAGGTAATATATTTCATTCATCCTTGGGCGTGAGGTCTAACCATATGTGTATAGTGATGATAAAGAAGCTATTGGATTTTGAGGGCCTTATCTTATGGGAGTGTATGGTAAGTTAGGACCCACCTCCTAACATGACAATAGGGGAGGATTATATTCTTTGTATACATCGGTGAGTATGGGTTTCAGTATACCTACATGTGAATATGATTTTAGGCATTCCCGATTCATATTAGGAAGTGTATTCTATGATCACTAATATTTATCAGGATTTACAATGCATGTATTTCTGGCCTTGTCTGAAAAGCGATGTATCTAGATTTTTCATGAGGTGTTCCTCCAGTCAACAGCTGAAGGAATAACATCAGTGACCATCTTGAATAATTGAGAAACAACCCATTATTAAGTGGAAATGATATGATGTCATGATGGAATTAATTAAAGGTCTTTGGACGTCACCTTGAAGTATTGATTCCATTTGGGTTGTTGTTTATAGGCTCATAAAAATCTCTCATTTCTTTCCTATAATGGTGACATTTAATGTTGTGGAGTTTGTGATTTTTTTTATATATGAGGAAGAATAAATTTATGAGGATTATCATACTATCATTTTAGATAGGTATTTCTAGTTTACTTCATGATTCTATAATGTGTTTCATAGGGAAATGTGTACATAAGATCTTATGAGAACATTATACAACCATTAGATATTTCCCAGTTAGAGAGAACGATATAGGTTCGTGAGGAAATGTTTTGGTATTGCATCCTATATTTTTGGGGATCTTTGGATAGGAACATACCCTTGGATTAATTCATCTACAATAATATCTTTCAGGATACTATAAAAAAGAATCCTTATAATAATTTTTATGATATTCCTTCCTTTTCAAAAATGTATTGGTTTGTGGTAGGAGAGACAACTATGTTTGGACCTGAAATAATACATGATACAACAAATTAGGTTTACTTGATTCAATAATAGGATGGATAAATCATATTTTCTACTGAAATATTATGAAGGTCACTATCAAATACCTCTAGAGTATGAGGTTCGTGATGAGGTATTTTTACATTTCCCATTGAGGATGTGATAGAGAAGGATCAATGGACTGTTTAAACAATTGTTGTGTTATGTTGGTCGATTAAATACTCTTGATAGAGTTAGTATTGTAGCCTATCAGATGTAGTTACCACAGAGATACTCATCCATGAAAGATATCTTCAATGTATCATATCCACACAACTATCATCAAGACTTATCTCATGCTTTGTACCGCATGTATATTGAGTTACAAGAATATGATTCCACTTAGGATCATCTGATTCATATAATTGACAAGAGAATGATGGATCATCAAGACCAGTCAAATACTATAGTGTGGGTAATCTGGAAGCACAACCCTTTGTGGGATGAGATCTAGGTGAGGGAGGCTGATATACATGATCAATGTTTGGAGTTATTTTATGGTGATTATTGACCTCCATTGAGTAGAAAATTAAGTGAAAATTTTCTTTAGGGGGGTGTTTGTATGAACCTAGTTATTATTAGTTGTCACAGTCTATTTATCTCTATGAATTTTAGGTTTAAATATTAAAATACGGCCTCAAGCGAATACCTTTTAGATAATTTTGTTTTTGAATGTGTCTAGATTTTATTTGATTCCTAGATTCCAGCTTTTAAGAAAATCAAAATAGGCCACATGGTATATAGAAACTATGTGAGGGATGGATTCACATTTTCAACTAACCATGTGAAGCTGGATTGTAGGGTGCTAGGGGTTGTATGGATTTCCACCCATGCAAATAGAGGAACATACCTGTTTAGGGAAATTGTAATTTTTTAAATGATCTGAATATAACAGTTTTCACATGGTTGGTTAAATAGTTCATTAATACTAGTGAGGTTACCATTCATATAGTAGTGGGAGTATGACTGGTACATGGTTTGGCCAACAGTGTGGCCAAATCATGCAGAGAATATTTTTGGATTAAATTAAAAAATTCATGTAATTAATCTTATAACTCAAATATAATTCATTTTTCTCCTTCTACATTGTACATTAGCCATAGCTGAGATCCCTTGAATCTAAATCACAAAATATGATCCCTCTCCTCTATATGGACTCATATTTGAGTTCCAATCATATCATTGGGTCTATATCGGTGAGTTTATAATTAATTATTTTTATCACTCTTCATTTATCTTTTGATCAACAATGTTATATAGGTCTAATATAATATTACATACTTCCAAGTTCATCATCCATTCATAATTTTTCACCTGATTTTTGTATAATAAGGAGGTGATATTAGATGAGCAGTCTACTATGGACATATGGTACTTGGTCTCATGACATTCCCTCAATTTTAAGGTATATATATATATATTCGTTTCAAATTCCCGTTTTTCAGAAAAATACCTTGGAAATAGAATTTAATCCTTATTTATTGTGGATAAGAATGAGCTATGTAATTATTGAGACCCATTGACAAGGATTAAAGGCTATGAAACATGACTTGGAATAATGCCTTTGTTGTGTTGTATAATTATTTATAACAACTACATGGGTGTGTTGTATAATTAATTGGAACACCATGTGTGGAATATGATTTGGAATTCCCTTTAGTTATGTCATTTACCCCATTCCATGGGATGTTAAACGATTATTTGTAAATTTAAATTGAATTGATTAATTAAAGTGAATAGATGACCATGTCCCATATATTTTTCGATTTAATTACTTCCTTAAGATTGAGGTGCTTCATACATTAAAATTCACTTGTGAGATAACTAAAATGATCAGCTATCTATGATTATCCCTTGATTTAATCCACATTTATAGGTGAGGTTTAAATGAAATGATCACAGTTATGACCTTGAAATAATTAAATGATATTGATTAAATTTTTATAATATGCCATAGGTGATACATAGTTCTCATATGAATTTCATGGACTACTCCTTTGGCTATTACTCTACTTAAGCCTGAGTTAAACATAGACTCCTTAGTGGACAACTAAGAACAAACTCAGTGGAATTACTATTATATGACTATGTGACATATGGAATCATAATATGGAATTCCATGGATAGACTCAAAGGAATTATTTATATATATATATATATATATATATATATATATATATATATATATATATGCTAGGAGGGATACTTTGGCTCCCTTAGTGGACCACCAAGGATAGAATCAATGAATATGATGTTATACCAAACCAAAAGAGATACCTCAGTTCTTATAAGGATTACCATGGACAACATTTTAGGGTGATTGGGTCAGGATATTCCTAGAATGTTACAAGAATTCCAAATAAGGAATTCCAATGATAGGATCATGTTATTAATTGAATAATTAATGATATGAATTAAATGACATGCCTGTAATTCCAATGAACTAACTTGGAATCAATATGTGTCATACAAATTATAGGTGGCCTAGTAAGGCATCTCCTGATCACATTTCATTATTGGGGATGATGGGATAACTATGTGATATTAGTACTTAATTATTAAATGATAATTATTTAGTATATGATACTAATTAATTAAATGAATTTTGTTTAAAAATTGATACTAGAACAACTGTTTATTTAAAGACATTCTGGAAAAGTCTGATATAGGTAGAAGAGAATGGGAGTCTATGGGAACCTTGAAAATTATGACTTTATTACATTCAATAATTCCTTTACATTTTCTATTACTCATTGCACACTATTATTATTTTATATTCACTAACTGGATGGAATTAGACACTATTGGAAGTGGCCTTCTAGGATTTTATCTAACACCCAACATGCAATGACTTTGGTACCTGATAATATTATATGATGGTACGTACGGATAAGAGAAACTACCCTACTACAATTTATTTATTGCTGTAATGGAGTAAGGGAGTACATGATCAACCTAAGGACCATGACGCCAGTGGAGACTGTTTTTGGTATTTTTGGTATTTTCTTCTTGTATTAAACACCAACAATGTATACATCTATTGGATGATTTTTATATGCATGACATGATCGTAATTTTATATGATATTTCATCTTGTATTATTGTATATATTTTTATGTGTTTGTGTGTGTTTCAATGGTTACCTCTGGACAATTATCTATTGTCCAATTGAATTACTACTTCCAATACTTTTCTTGAATTTTATGTCTATTGTTCTACACACAAGTGATGATGGTACAAGCTCCCCACAGACACACCCTAGCCCATCAATGCAAGTGGTAAACCTTTGTCATTCTGGGAGATGGATATTTGTAAATATATCTTATTAACCTCAAGGTACATTTTATTGGAATCCAGGTTTTGAACGTTACATATATAGTGTTCTATATTGAAGAAAATTATATATGATCATATCACTAGTTTATTCATAGTATATAATATTCTACGAATATCTTGTAAATTATCTTTTAATTATAATAATAACTTATAGGTAATCATCATAGAATGAAAGTTTTTTTTAAAATATCCTTTATGATTGTGTAATGATAATAATGATAAAAGAAGTAATAGATCAATCGCCTTCGTATATTCTAAATGAAATGTTCAAGAGATGGAGAGCTTGTGGGGAAACATAGAAGATCCCATCAATGAAATTACCCCTTGGATAGTCGGAGGAGACTTTAATACTGTAGCATATCTAGAGGAGAAACAAGGGGGTGATTTTCAATGGAGTGATAGTCTTGATTTTTTTCCTTCTAGACCAGAAAAGGTCTAATGGATGTGGGGTTTGAGGGTGACCACTTCACTCGAAGTAACAATAAAAGGGACTATAAGCACACTTAGTGTCATCTCAATTAATTCTTGATTAATGAGGTCATTGTATTGTGATTTTTGGATTGAAAAATCTCTCACTTGGCGTGAAACTTATCTGATCACTCACCGCTATGGCCTGGCCTGAGCTCTAGTGCATTGAGAAATGATCTCTTTTAGTTATCAGGGATGTGGGTGGACCAGCTAGCCATCAATGATGTGGTTAGGGAATCTTGAATTAGTTCACCCCATGGAACTTATTTATTTCTCTTCATGTATAGAAAAGGAGGCTCAAAAATCTTCTTCAATGGTTGAGGAAACCTATTCTAACCTGACATCAGGATCTGCTTGAAATCCGTAAAGAGTTTGAGTGCATGAAGGCTAGCGTAGAGCAATAATGGGATGATAATATTTTTTGATGAACTTAGGACTAAAAACGGTATCCTCGCAGACATTTAATTGACGTATGAGAGGGTTTATATAGAGGGATATAATGTAATATGGCTTTGTGAGGGGGGATAGAATTTTGGTTTCTTCCATGCATACATAAAAGAGAGGTGGCTTATTTACATGAAGAATATTCTCAGAGAGTGTTGGTCTTATTTCAACGACGGGGATGAGGATAGGGAAATGAAAATGCAACCATCCCAAGTTTAGTTGTAGGCTCTATTCCTAATAGGGTAGGAGGATATCCTAGTTAGGAAATAGACCGTTTAGAGGAAAATCCATGTAGAGTTACCAAGGAGATTGATGGGCTCTTGAGAAGGCTTTCCAGAAGAGGAGGAAGTTCATGTGGTGGTGTGGACTCATATCCTAGACAGTGCACCACGGCCGGATGGAGTACCTGGTTTGTTTTAAAGGGCGGAATGAGACACAGACAAATGGGACCTAGTGCGAACATCAATGTATTTCTTTCGAGGGATGACATATTCCATGCATAGCTAATGAAACCAAGGTGGTTCAAATACCAAAAGTGGGTAACCCCTATTCTGTGGAGTAGTGCGAGAAAATTAGAATGTGAAACATTCCATACAATATTCTTGATACAATTATTTAAAAAAAGGTTAGTTCCTCACTAAAATACGTTGACGGAAGTGAAGCAACACATCTTCATCTAAGGGAGATCAATTCAGGGTGAGATTGGGGTGGTGTAAGAAATGATTACTGGAATTAACTACTAGGACATCGAGAATAATTTGGCGATTAAATTAGACATGGGGAAGGCTTGTGAAATGATGTAATTGGCATTTATTTTAATGTTTTTGGGCTAAGTGGGTTTCTCATATTGGACTCATGATCATCTATTCTGTTGCTTCAGCTCGATGTGGATTTCAACCTCAGTTATGGGTAAGCAGTTTAGATTCTTCAAGGCATACCGAGGGCTTCATCAAGGGGATCCTCTATCCCCCACATTATTCATTCTATCTCAAAATGTTCTTACCATCTATATAAATAAGTGTCTGTGTACAGGAAAAATCCTTCCTTATCAAGATAGGAATGTTATGAAGGGCATATCTCATTTGATGTTCGCAAATGATACTATCTAATTTATTAATGGAAGTAAAAGACCTGTGATTGTTATGAACGATCTTCTTAATTAACAATTTAAATGGAGTGGGAAGAAGATGTATGGGGATAAAATTATATATAATACCTCTAATGTACTTGTGGAAAAGATGATGACGATCCCAGATGACATGTTAATTATAAGGAGAGGCTTCTTTTACAGGGATTTTATTGGAGCACAAGTAATTCCTTACTCTCTTCATTTTCATCGCTTTGGGAAGATTATGGGAAAGATTTTGGGTTGCATATTCAACTGGAGAAACACGTTTCTTCCTTTTATAGGGTGCATTACCTCTGTCAATAGAATTCTGATTTCTATTCCCAAGCATCTCCAGTCCACCTTGAAGCCCCAAAAAGTGTGGTTACCAACATGGATATGATCATGGTGTCCTTAATATGGGATGGGGAGTTGGAAGGTAAATATCCCTAGGAAATGGGGAAGCGACTTTCAAGAACAATTTCTCATGGATGGATCAATATGAAGAGTGACTCTTTGACCATTAAAGAGATTCATGATAAACTTGAAGGGGACAATATGAATGGATGACCTCTTTGGTGAATGCTCAGGCAAGAAAAATATGGCCTAGATGTGGAGGTGAAGAGGTCTCATTCATCGACGATGTGGAGGATAATTCAGCAGAATATAGTGGGAAGGTGTTCTCACGCCAGGTTGTTTATTGGGAGAGGATTTGTGAACATTTGGCATTAGAATTGGTGGGGGGGGAAGGCAATGGTTTCCGGGTTTCCCCATAGTGTATATTTCCTTCAGTGACATGTGTTTTCCACCAGGCTATATTCAAGCCATTCTTCATGATAACCAATGCACTATTTTCAAAGAGATTCTCCTTAGTGAGGTACTGGAGGGACTTATATTCACAAACTCCTCCTCGAGTGAGTTCTCAATCAAGTCGTATGCAAGCATGAGGAGGGAACTGAACTCTAGTGATCAGTGGGAGGATATGATATGGTTTAGGGGGATTTCTCATAAAATATACCTTTCTGATGTGGTATGTAAGGAATAATGTGATGCCCACTTCTATGGCCTTTAGATGTTGTTGCTGCAAAAATCCCAAACCGAAAACAATGAAGTACTTATTCTTTGACAGTGAATTGGCACGATGGATATGATAGATGTATGGAGTCTTCTCAGGGTGTCAAAACAAGAAGGTATATAGTAGGAATTTCTCAATCAAGGGCTTAATGGAACATGTGATAACGGTCTAGAGCATAAAGGTCGGGTGATAATCCTTGTTTTAGGTTGTTGGATCATTTGGAATGCCCGGAATAACGCTCTCCATAGGAGCGTATGTGGTCGTAACACTAGGATTAGTGTCAAGATGAAGAACACCTTGATGGATTTGACCAGCATGTGTACTGGGTGCCATGGTGATCCATCCATAATGGCTTTCAACCCAGGGGAACATAACAAGACAAGGAGGAGGGGTCAGGGAAATTGGGTATGTTGGTACCCACAAAGAATAGGATTAAAACTCAACCTAGGTGGATCCCTCCTAAGGTGGGATATAAAGGGTGAATGCATTATTTTGTACTAAAGGAAATACATACTGGCTTCTTTCCCTGCCTTTTATGGAAGAGGTGATGAACATCAGACAGAGGAAAGGGTGATGGTAATGGTGTTGGAGTTATGTAAGAAAAGACATATAAATTCGAAGGAAGTGTGTAACACCCCAGGTAAATAAAGAGTATTACATTTTCACATTTATACGTATTTGTGAATAAAATATTAATATAACATTAAAGGGGATGCAATTCTTGATGGCGTACCCAACACGCAACAACTAGTTTCTTGGAAATCTTACGTTGCACTCTAATAATAAAATAATATTATTTTAAATGGTAGTTAATTCCTAGCTGTTGTGATGAAGGGAATGAATAGAACTAACTACAAAATAATAATATATGTTTTTCAAATAATTTTAATTTTTAAAATAAATGTTAGAGGATTAAAAATGCAAATGTATCCAGTTTTAAGCGTAAATATTCTAACATTCTTTAAAAGGTTAATTAACCGCCTTTTGATAGAGAACCTCTTTTAAATCCAATTTTTGACAATTTTATGTGTTATATTTGGCAAAATAAAATTCTTCTTTAGAATCGGGGGATCAAAATTTACTTTGTGTAAATTTTTGGTATTTTTTCGAAAAAGTTCAATTTTTAATGAATTGTGAAAAATGTTGTATTTTAATTCAAAACCACTTTTTAATATAATTTATTTTTATTATTAGATTATCTTTTAAATTGGTTTTAAAGTGAAATTATAATATATTTTTACCATTAAATCCAACTGTGGTCATTGGAATTAATTTCACCTTGAAATTGGAATTAAACTATTGTCAATCTTTTGATATATATTGTTTCATAAAAACACGCTATTTGTTTTGACAGCCGGAATTAATTATTAAATTAATTAATGAAAATTATATGTTTTTAATTTTTTAAAATATACATCATTTTTGAATTCATAATTTCAAATATAGCATAGGGTGAATTTTTTGTAATTTTCTGAAAACCTTTTATTTTTGATGAATAGTTAAGCCACTAAGTGGTACTTATAAAAACTGATTTCCCGTTTAAATGAAATTTTGCATCCTTTGTGTTTTGAATTTAAAAAATATGACATACATGGTTTTCATTATGAAGTAAAATGTGGTTCAATGGGATTAAAATAAATTTTTCGGTGAATAGTAACGTATTAAGTTTTTAATCGCGATTAGAGGTAATTAGTGTAGTTTAAGGTAAAAATAATGTTTTAATAATATTAAATGACCTAGACACATGTAATACCCTCATTGGATGAGTCATGGCCGACCAATAAAATCCATGGGTCAACTTGGGGACCCCATGGAGCCACTTTGGTTGGAAAATTACATAAATACCTTTTTATTTAATGTTAAAATTAAAATGACACACACATGAGTTGTTTTACTAAACCAATTTTTAAATAGGGTTATAAAAGTCATATTTTTGACTATAAATAGTAATTGGAAAGATAAAAATATTTCATACATCATAGTAGTTTTTTTATAATTTTTAGACATTATATAAATTAAATTATTTATGACATTATGATGATGCAGCGATGACCTCATTATTTAACGATTTAAATAAAATGGAAAGATAATGTCAAATATAAGACCTACACATGTCCAAAACCTATTGTATGGGTGTATTTATAACCCTTATCACCTTATATTTGAATCACATCAATGTGGGATCATTAAAATCTGAAACTCATTCTAAAATATAGGAACATTTTTTTACTTTCCAAGAGTGCCCCTCCTCTCCTCTTATAAAAGGCCCCCACCTCTACCTCCTTAACCACACTTCCAAATCCTTTGGATCAGCCAACCCCTGCCCATTTTGTCTCTCCGCATCCCTTTATAACTCTTAGAAGCCTCAATTTGGTCAGAAGTCTTCCCAAGGAAGCCTTTGAGCTCAAACCAAAGGGAGTTACCCGATTTTAAGGTAATGTCTTCACTTGAGTCCTTTTGTTTTATTTTTCTTCTCCACCCCCTAAAATCTTTTTATTACTTTATTTTGTAACAAAACCAGTATATTAAATATACTAGGATGTTGTTATGTTAATTATTTTAGATACACTTACACACACCTTCGTCTAATGGTTAAAGAACATATTGTTTCTGTGGAGGGCGAATTACTGCCTCACGAAACGATGATTGTTCAATATTCTCTTAACACCTTTCATGGTGGCCATTATGATGTCAATACTTTTCTATATGATATATAATATGTTTATGTTTTCCTTAAGCTTCTGTATTTTTAATTTATGGCATTATTTTATGGCTTCCGTTATGGTTATACACGATATCTTCATTTTAGGAAGTGCGAACTACCACCCCCTCAAAGTGATTTGATTCGTTAATACCATATGTGGTAAGTATAAAGGATATATTTAGTGATATTTTATATGATACAATACTGGAATTAAAATACTATTATGTATCATTATGTTTTAATTCCATTAAATATGAAATAGAAATGGAAGTAGCGTTCATGCGTACGTACGGCTTACCGTCTCCATGAACGGTGCATTTCATTTCTTAACTATAAATGTTATGTAATATTATAAATGCATGAATATACTGGATATATATGATATATATGATATATACATCATGAATACATTTCTGTATATAATTGATATTTTACCACATGAACAACTTGTAATTATAAAGAGTTTATTTTTGACTCAAGTACCAATGATCGTTAAAACGACCGTTATTAACATAAATAAAAACATAGTGTTCATAACATGGTAATAAGTGATATAAAAGGAATAATTAACTTGAAAAAGGTTCTTATGGAATTAGAAATTAACTCGACTTTATTATTCAGGATATTAAAGAACGATCGAGTCAAGTCGGACCTGAGGTAGGGGATCCTACCCCACTCTTTCTTTTTAAGTACACTCTTTTATGTCATTCCTTTTAATGCTAATATTTCATGTTATTGGGATGTTCTTTTATATTACACGTAATTTAATTTTTATTCTAATATGATGAGAGACCCTATTCTCTCTCATCAATCCATTTTTGAAGTATTGAGTGGCACCGTTAGGCTGCCGAATTTTCGTAAGAGATCTAACCTCACTCTTTATTTTTAAGTACTCTTCTTTTTGTCACTTCTTTTAAGCTCCTGTTTGTTATGTTGGGGGATGTTATTTTATAGTAATCATTATTTAAACATGGTGTTAATATGATTTGAGACCCTATTTTCTCTCATCAATCCATTTTGGATGTTTTAAGTGGCGTCGTTAGGCTGCCGAGTTTTCGTAAGGTATTTTTCATATCACTTTTATTCCCGTGAGATTTATGCTACATATTCCACAAGTTCATTTGAGTGGTGTATGTACAGCCAATTATTTTACTCATTGTGTAATATAATTTCATTTATGAGAATTTACATCAATGTTTTATTTTCCTTCTTTCATGAGGTGCATGTTTCGAAAGATACCCATGTCGGTAAGGGAACCTTTCGCCCTCCTCTTTTTAAAAGACTTATTTTGTTATGTATTGTAGTTAACATAATATTATGTGGGGATATGTTCTTCAATATCCTTATTGATGTATATTTTATGTCCAAGTCACGAGATACCCTTTTTTATCTCTCATCAACTCATTTTCGGAATTTTGTAGTGACGCTGTTAGGCTGTCAAATTTTCGCAAGGGAACTTCTTAACCCAAATTTGATTCTTTGGGATAAACTTATACTCCTTGAATATGTCATTCTATGAATATGTGTGAATAACCTCTAATTGTTTTATACTCAATATCCACTTATATTTCGTGTATTCATTTGTCACACATAATTATGTAATTGATTTATCCTTAATCCAAGGATATCGTCTTTGTATGGGACTTCATCTCAATCTCTTCTCATTGGGGCATATATTGTTTTATACAAAACTTTCTTTTATACGGTGTATAAACCCCATTTGACTTTTACGTTTATCCAAAAAGGAATTTTTTTATATGAAGCATTTTACTAAACGACAAAAGAGAATGTTTTTGTCGTACGTCTGCGGTGACAACGACTTCTCCGCCGCCGTGACCATTATTTGAGTTTCATCTTCCTCTACAAGCCATAAATTCTTTTTAAAAGAAAAATAAAACCATGTTTTACATTTCATTTATTCTGGTATTGAAAATGGTTTTCATAATGTATTTATATCAATGTGTTGTATTCATATCGTGTGATTGAAAGGTGGAAATGTTGTGTTTCCTTTATGCATGGTTTATGTGATAAGATTATGTTATGGTTCTTGGGCATTGTTATGAAGACAAGTGGTTTCGTGATAATATAAGGGCGGGTGAGCCTGATATAGCTCTCCAATGCATTGGGTAATGCGAAGGAGTGAAACGTTAAGGTTTCTCCGAAGAGATTTAGGGAATATACTGTGGTGGGTATTCCAAACGTAACTAAGAGGGTTACTCCCTACGTAAGAATGTTATGAATGCCTCAAGTTACATTCTATGTCTTATTATTTCTATGATTTATTCATTATTTGATGAGGTATGTTAAAGTTCCTATGTTTTATGGATAAAGTATGATTTCATTCTTATATATATATCAACTCATGTTTATTTTCCATATTTTTTAAACCTTACTGATCTTTTTATGCTCATCCCATGTTTTTTGAAATGTTTTTCACGGGTAAAGGGAAAGGTACATTATGTGATGTTAGTGTCAAGTATGTGTCAAGAATGAATCCCCGTTTTATTTTAAATATGATTCCGTTGATGGGAAAAATGAATATTGTCTTTTAGGTAACCACTTTGTTTAAATGTGGAATGTAATGAATGTTTCATGATCTAATTCTCTAAAACTCTAAACCTGAAAAGATCCTCAATGTGTAATCATGTAATAAATCAAGAGTAAGTAAGGTTTAAGGATGGGGCCTTATAGTTGGTATCAGAGGTCGGTTTAGATAACTTTAGAGGTTAGGGTATTATTTAGGCATAAGTGACATTACCATAATGGTTAGGATTTCAGAAAGAGTCCTAGTTTTAGATAAAGTGAATGAGTAAGTATATCTTAGTGTATATCTTCCTCATTAGTACATGATGGTTTTGTTGATATACTCACACTGACCTTTTTGGTTTTAGTAAATGGCTGGATCTACCAGGCACCAAACTAACAGTGGATGTGAAGGAAACTGTGACAATATTTTGAGCAAGCAACTGAATGATATGGGAGCTGCAATGAGAATTCATGTGTTTATCCTCAACAAACTATCTGGAGTCATGATTGACCACCTAAACCTTGGTGATTTCTCTATGTCATCATATATAAGAGAAAAAAATCCCTACGGAACTACAGGTAACAATCATAAAGTTAAGTGTGTTAAAAAACCTATGTGTCAAAGATGTTGAAAGAAAAGCCTAGGAAAATGTTTCAAAGGGATAGAAATATGCTATATATGTGGAAATTAAGGTCATAAATCAAGAACCTATCATGGAAAAAGGAAGCATCAAGTTGACTCGAGGAAAGGGAAAGAAGTTCATTCTGAGGGATCAATTGAATGTTTTAAATGTGGTGTGCATAGTCATTATAAAAACACATGTCCTATGAAGAAGTTTCATGAATGGGATCACCATGATCGTACAAATATTCATTTACCAATACCTAATGCCATTTTGATTGAGGATGACGAAACTGACAATGACCAATCAAAGGTATGGATTATTTCATAACTTTTGTTTTCCTATTTTGGAATCATAGGATATGATTCATGATTTTGATTGTAGGAAATAAGTATTTCAGAATAGTATGGAAAGTAATGGATAATAGATCATGAATAATGTTGAATGAGTAAAAAGTTAACATATAAGGGCTTCAAGAGTTCTGGTGAAATTCTTAAGAGTATTAAGTCTCTTTTGATGATGGGGTTACATTAGAAGACTTTTTATAGTATGTGTAACCCTGATGTTTAATATATGAAACTTTTATTCAAGGAATAGTTATTTGTTGTTATGTGTACATAGTTATAAAGGACTATTTGGATTTATATGATCCTTACTTTTGAGGTAATTATGGGTTATTATATATTATGATGGAAGTGAAATACATGAGATAAAATTGAGGTTAAATTATTTTAAGATTATTTTTGAAGATTTCATCTCGTTGTGGGGGAATGTCTTAAAAATTATATAGTTTTGGAAAAAGGACAACACATAGACCATGTGACAACCCGTCATGTCGGACAAAGTTGTGGGAATCGAACACATAACCAAAGTGCAACTGGTATTTATCGCCTATCACTGGACTACGTGAAGTCCCTGGTTAGTATGACTTATTCTTTTTAGTTAGGTGACTTTATGAATTAAGAGTAAGTTGATTTTGGGTTATTTATGAAAATGATTAACCTATCATGGAGGATATGTGATTAGGTTAATTACTTTTCAATACGAGACTTTAAGAGTAACTGATGTTATTTAGAGATAAGTGTTAATTTGTACCTTGGAAGACTATGCGACTAAATCCTTCAAATATTTGGGTTTCAATATTAGTTTGGTTTACGTTGAAGTATTTTATGGACAATTTTTTTATTGAATGGTCATTGTTGAACTTTGGGTATTGTTTGATAAATTTTGGAGATTAAGAATAGATTTGTTTTTTAAGGATTATCCTTTTTGGGTATTATCTGATCTTGTACTAACCTTTTGGGTTTTGGTTTTGGTTAAGGTCTAAATATATGGGAAGTATATAGTTCCTTTTTGTAGATTAGGTGATTCTCTAGAAGTTGATTATATTACTCTTAATGTGAACAAGTCTTCCTAAATACTTGTCTTTTGGGTAAAGTATGAGTTTGTGTAAGAAATCTAGTAAAAGTTGAAAGTCAACATGATAAGTAAGTATGTTTCCTTAATATAAAAAAATAAATTCCTCAATGAAGTGTATCATAAAACAATATTGTTGTCTGTTAACTTTTCCTAATAGGGAATCGAATACCATTTAACCCATCACAAGTTTGTGATTTTCTTATGGTTAAATTTCTCCTAGACATGTTTACTATCACTCTCCGTTAGAACATGACCCTTTGTTTTTTACTCCATGTCCATATTTTCATACTTGGAATCCTAGTATGGGTTAAATCGGGTGACCTTCGTACTTATCTTTCTTTATTTTAATGTTATTGTTTTACTGACTCATGTTCGGATGTGGGATTTTCAATGAAGTTTACAAGACCAATTTTAAAATTGCGAGGACGCAATTTCCAAAAGGGGGGAAGGATGTAACACCCCAGGTAAATATAGAGTCTGATAATTTCACAATTATCCTTATTTGTGAATAAAATATTAATATAACTTTAATGGGGACACTATGCTCGATGGCATACCCAACATGCAACAACGAGTTTCTTGGGAATCTTAAGTTGCACTCTAATAATAAAATAATATTATTTTAAATGGTAGTTAATGCCTAGCTTTTGTGATGGAGGGAATGAATAAAACTAACTACAAAATGATTATATATGTTTGTCAAATATTTTTACATTTTACAATAAATGTTAGAGGATTAAAAATGCGAATGAATCCAGTTTTAAGCGTAAACATTCTAATATTCTTTAAAAGGTTGATTAACCGCCTTTTGATGGCGAACATCTTTTGAATCCACTTTTTGACAATTTTATGTGTTATATTTGTCAAAATAATATTTTTCTTTAGAATCGGGAGATCAAAATTTACTTTGTGTAATTTTTTGGTATTTTTCCGAAAAAGTTCAATTTTTAATGAATAGTGAAACTGTTGTATTTTAATTCAAAATCTCTTTATAATATAATTTATTTTTATGATTAGATTATATTTTCAATTGGTTTTAAATTTAAATTAGAATATATTTTTACCATTAAATCCAATGGTGGTCATTGTAATTAATTTCACCTTTAAATTGGACATAAACTAGTGTCAATCTTTTGATATATATTGTTTCATAAAAACATGCTATTTGTTTTGACAGCCGGAATTAATTATTAAATTAATTAATGCAACTTATATGTTTTTAATTTTTTAAAACAGACATCATTTTTGTATTCATAATTTCAAATATATCTTAGGGTGAAGTTTTGGTAATTTTCTGAAAAATTTCAATTTTTGATGAATAGTGAAACCACTAAGTGGTACTTATAAAAACTGATTATCCATTTAAATGAAATTTTCAACCTTTCTGTTTTGAATTTCAAAAATCCGACATAAATGGTTGTCATTAAGAAGTAAAATGTGGTTCAATGGGATTAAAATAATTTTTTGGTGAATAGTAACGTATTAAGTTTTTAATCGCGATTAGAGGTAATTAGTGTAGTTTAAGATAAAAATAATGTTTTAATAATATAAAATGACCTAGTCACATGTCCAACCCTATTTGGATGAGTCATGGACGACCAATACAATCCATGGGTCAACTTGGGTACCCCATGGATCCACTTTGGTTGGAAAATGACATAAATACCTTTTTATTTAATATTAAAATTAAAATGACACAAACATGAGTTGTTTTACTAAAATAGTTTTTAAATGTGGTTATTCAAGTCAGATAATTGACTACAAATAGTAATTGGAAATATAAAAATATTTCCTACATCATAGTAGTTTTGTTATAATTTTTAGACAATTAAATAAATTAAATTATTTGTGACATCATGATGATGCAGCGATAACCTCATTATTTAACGATTTAAATAAAATGGAAAGATAATGTAAACTCTAATACCTAAACATGTCCAAAATCTATTGGATGGGTGTATTTATAACCCTTATCACCTTATCTTCGAAGCACCAAAATGTGGGACCATTAAAATCCGAAACTCATTCTAAAATAAAGTAACATTTTTTTACTTTCCAAGAGTGCCTCTCCTCTCCTCTTATAAAAGGCCCCCACCTCTACCTCCTTATCCACACTTCCAAAGCCTTTGGATCGGCCAAACCCTGCCCATTTTGTCCCTCCCCATCCCCCTATAACTCTTAGAAGCCTCAATTTGGTCAGAAGTCTTCCCAAGGAAGCCTTTGAGCTCAAACCAAAGGGAGTTACCCGATTTTAAGGTAATGTCTTCACTTGAGTCCTTTTGTTTTATTTTTCTTATCCACCCCCATAAACTCTTTTTATTACTTTATTTTGTAAAAAACCAGTATATTAAATATACTAGGATGTTTTTATGTTAATTATTTGATCTACACTTACACACACCTTCGTCTAATGGTTAAATAACATACTGTTTCTGTGGAGGGTGAATTACTGCCTCACGAAACGATGATTGGTCAATCTTCTCTTAACACCTTTAATGGGGGACATTATGATGTCACTAAATTTCTATATGATATATAATATTTTTATGTTTTCCTTCAGCTTCTGTATTTTTAATTTATGAAATTCTTTTATGGCTTATATTATGGGTATACGTGATATCTTCATTTTAGGAAGTGCGGACTACCGCCCCCTCAATGTGATTTGATTCGTAAATACCATATGTGGTATGTATAACGGATATATTTAATGATATTATATATGATACAATAGTGGAATTAAAATACTATTATGTATCATTATGTTTTAATTCCATTAAATATGAAATAGAAATGGAAGTAGTGTTCATGCGTACGTACGGCTTACCGTCTCCATGAACGGTGCATTTCATTTCTTAACTCTAAATGTTATGTATTATTATAAATGCATGAATATACTGGATATATATGATATATATGATTTATACATCATGAATAAAATTCTGGATATAATTGATATTTTACCACATGAACAACTTGTAATTATAAAGAGTTTATTTTTGACTCAAGTACCAAGGATCGGTAAAACAACCGTTATTAACATAAATAATAACATAGTGTTCATAACATGGTAATAAGTGATATAAAAGGTATAATGAACTTAAAAAAGGTTCTTAAGGAAGTATAAATTAACTCAAGTTTATTATTCAGGAGATTAAAGAATGATCGAGTCAAGTCGGACCTGAGGTAAGGGATCTTACCCCTCTCTTTCTTTTTAAGTACACTCTTTTATGTCATTCCTTTTAAAGCTCATATTTCTCGTTATTGGAATGTTAATTTATATTAATCTTACTATAATTTTTATGTTCATATGATTATAGACCCTATTCTCTTTCATCAATCCATTTTGGAAGTATTGAGTGGCACCGTTAGGCTGCCGAATTTTCGTAAGAGATCTAACCTCTCTCTTTCTTTTTAAGTACTCTCCTTTATGTCACTTATTTTATGATCCTCTTTGTTATGTTGGGGGATGTTCTTTTATATTTCTCTTTCTGTAAACATTGTGTTAATATGATGAGAGACCCTATTTTCTATCATCAATCCATTTTGGAAGTTTTAAGTGGCGTCGTTAGGCTGCCGAGTTTTCGTAAGGGATTTTTCATATCACTTTTATTTCCGTGAGATTTATGCTACATTTGCCACAAATTCCTTTGAGTGGTGTAGGAAATTCCCATTATTTTACTAATTCTGTAATATAATTTCATTTATGAGTATTTACATCAATGTTGTATTGTCCTTCTTTCACGAGGTGCATGTTTCGAAAGATACCCATGTCGGTAAGGGAACCTTTCACCCTCCTCTTTATAAAAGACTTATTTTTTTATGTCTTTTAGTTCACATAAAATTAAGTTGGTATATGTTCTTCTATATCCTTATTGATGTAAATTTTATGTCCAAGGGATGAGATACCCTTTTTACCTCTCATCAACTCATTTTCTGAATTTTTTAGTGACGTCGTTAGGCTGTCAAATTTTTGGAAGGGAACTTATTAACCCAAATTTGATTCATTGGGATAAACTTGTACTCCTTGAATATGTCATTATATGAATATGGGTGAATAAACTCTGATTGTTTTACACTTAATATACACTTATATTTCGTGTATTCATTTGTCACACATAATTATGTAATTGATTTATCCTTAATCCAAGGATATTGTCTTTGTATGGGACTTCGTCTCAATCTCCTTTCATTGGGGCATATTTTGTTTTATAGACAACAATCTTTTATACGGTGTATAAACCCCATTTAATTTTACATTTATCGAAAAAGGAATCTTTTTTATATGAAGCGTTTTACTAAATGACAAAAGAGAATGTTTTTTTCGTACGTATGCGGCGACAACGACTTCTCCGCCGCCGTGACCATTATTTGAGTTTCGGCTTCCTCTACAAGCCATACCTTATTTTGAAAAGAAAAATAAATACCATGTTTTAAATTTCATTTATTTTGGTATTGAAAATGGTTTTCATAATTGTTTTATATCAAT
Source organism: Viscum album (assembly GCA_963277665.1). Classification (NCBI taxonomy): domain Eukaryota; kingdom Viridiplantae; phylum Streptophyta; class Magnoliopsida; order Santalales; family Viscaceae; genus Viscum; species Viscum album. The sequence continues at coordinate 1,203,917,568 of OY728150.1, read as the reverse complement.
GTGTTGTATTGATATCTTGTGATTGAAAGGTGGAAATGTTATGTTTCCTTTATGCATGTTTTATGTGATACGATTATGTTATGGTTCTTGGGCATTGTTATGAAGACGGGTGGTTCCGTGATAAACTAAGGGAGGGTGAGCCCGATATAGCTCTCCAATGCTTTGGGTAAAGCGAACGAGTGAAATGTTAAGGTTTCTCTGAAGAGATTTAGGGAATATACTGTGGTGGGTATTCCAAACGTATCTTAGAGGGTTACTCCCTACGTAAGAATGTTATGAATACCTCTAGTTACCTTTTATGTCTTATGATTTCTATGATTTATTCACGATTTTATGAGGTATGTTAAAGTGACTATGTTTTATGGGTAAAGTATGATTTCATTCTTATGTATATATGAACTCATGTTTCTTTTACTTATTTTTTTAACCCTTATTGATATTTTTATGCTCATCCCATGTTTTTTGAAATGTTTTTCACAGGTCAAGGGAAAGGTACATGATGTGATGATAGTGTCAAGGATGTGTCAAGAAAGAATCCACGTTTTATTTTAAATATGTTTCCGTTTATGGGAAAAATGAATATTGTCTTTTATGTGACCACTTTGTCTAAATGTGGAATGTAATGAAAGTTTCATGATCTAATTCTCTAAAACTCTAAACCTGAAAAGATCCTCAATGTGTAATATTGTAATAACTAAAGACTAAGTAAGGTTTAAGGCTGGGGCCTTATACAGTGGAAACTGATTCTATGATTCTTTACAATGATCTCTCCAAAATTGAATGTTTCCCTATGAAAATATGATATTATTTCTTCAAGTTCAAATAGCTCTTGCAAGTCCACATAGATATCTTCAACACTTGGCGAGAGGGGAATAAGGTTACATATTTCTTATCATCCCAAGCATCACAAACCCAATGGTTATCGTTCTTCCCTTACAATGGTTTTTTTCTGGTGGATTTATTTATTAATGATGACTTTGGGATCTACTAATTTTGACCACATTGATGTTTCTATTGTTTGATGATTTTTGATGTGTTTCCAAAATCAATAAAAATTTTAGTATTCATTAAATATAGTGAAGTGATAATGAGTTAAGAATCAAATTACAATTTTTGTAATCAACAAAAAGGGATGTGAAAAAAAGTAAAAAACAAATAAAAAATTACAAATATAATAGTATTCCCAGATAAATCCTAACATAGGAAACAAATAAAGGATCATTGGGAAGAATGAATTCAAACACAAACGAGAGATAATAAGTGGAGAGACGATTTATCATATCTTAATACTTACTTGATTGGGATTTATCCTCTTATAAAATGAAAATATGCATATTAATGTTATATATTAAAACATTGATTATATTTTTTTCTTTTAATATCAATTAAATTTTTATTTATTACCTATTTTATTATTTTTCATTGACTATATTGGTTATTATTCCATAGAAGTTATAATATTTATTTTTTGAGTATGTTGGTCAATGTCATCATTCAATGTTTATGAATTAATTTTATACAGAATAGTGATTATATAGGAATAAAAATATCATAATTATCATTAAATGTACCTTTTTATTCCATGAAATTTAAATTCATGGTTTTAAAGTAAAAATTCAAGGACATTATAGTATTTAGTAACATTATCAACCCTAAGGAGTTACTTAATTTGGAAGATTTTTTTATAATTACCATTACACAATGAATATTAATTTAAATTCACATTAGTAATAAAAATATAAATTAATAAATATTATATTATACCAATATAATTATTGTCAGGGAACTCCTATAGTAATCTCGAGTTGTTTTTGCAGATGAGAATTCTAGAGCATGGTGTCTGGAGGAGGTGTTTCACTATATGATTATGTATGTAGACATTTTATTTACTATCTAAATGAATCTGGAAATGGAGAAAAATGATGGGGAAATATTTTGGAATAATTATTTTAGTATTTTATCATTGAGGGGGGTTCCAATATTTCATTTTTAGGATAAGGGCTTTAGGAGGTGTGTCACAGGCATTCAGGATATCAGGGTTTCATCCAATGGGGAGCTAACCAGAGTAGAACATTCGTCATTGTTATATGATTTTCGGATTTAATTATATTTGTAGTGGATTTCCCATTTCATTCATTGTATGGTGGGTATATGAATACCGCGATGATTGGTTTCTGACCCTTGGGGGGTGAAGTATCGTTTGGGTGTTTATGCCCCTTTTCGATAATAGAAGAAGTTTCCCCTAAGGCTATTACAATATCTAGGACCATTGAAGTATGTCCATTACTTCAGTGTAGGCGATGATGGAAAAGTGAATCCTTATGATTCCCCCTTCCATAGGGACCCATATTAATGCATGGTCATGGTGGTAGACACTAGGGAGGTAAAGCATATGGGCATAGCTAGATGAAAATGGAAAAGTCTGAAGTGCTAATAAAGCAATGTGTATTTTGAGGCGTAATTATATTATCTTCTAAAAATGAATTTACATGGAATGATTCATTATCCTTTCACTCCTTTATTCCCACTTCTTTTTTCCATTGGTGGGGAGTATACATAGATAGTATTATAGTGCCATTAGTTATTTCCTCACTAGTTGGAGATCATTCTTACATATTTGATATGTTTTTGAGATGTAGACTAATGATAGAGAATCACATGTATGTTGAATATTTCTTATTATTATTGATTTTTCTATATTATTTTTTCATTGGTAGGGAATGACTATATTCTATAGGTGAAGTTTTCAACTTTTTGTAGAGGATCCTTTTTTCTGGTGTCGAGGGCAATCAAGTTGTGTTCGTTGGTGAGAAAGGTTTTCAGATGGATTGTAGGAATGTGTAGCCTGTTTTATCACATTTGGAGGATCAATCAATGGAATATTGGGTTTATGATGTTCCCATGGTTTTTTATGAGATCCTATATTTTTACCTAGATGATTTTATCAAACTAACCCCTCTATGAAATGTCATCTTTTTGAAACTATTACAGTCACGAGAATCCTAATTTCAATGGATCGCATTAAATTAGTTCCAATTATGTGGCATGATTTTAGGCTTCAGGTGGATGATATGATTTAAAGGGGTTTAATCTAACCCATTGTGTCCTCACTGGGTTCCCTAGTGTTGTTCTCTACGAAATTAAATGGTATTTTATATTTTTGTGTAGAATACTAGTTGTTGAATTAGGAATATTTAAGAACCATTACCCACTCCATGGTTCGATTATATTTTCAACCAGTTAGTAGGAGTGAGTTCATTTTAAATGGTTGACAAGTGGTCATGATATCACCAGTTGAAGGTTAAGGATGCAGATATTTTGATGATTTTATTCATGTGCAAGTATGGACAATTCTAGTTTGTATTAATCACAGTTGGTCCCATTAATGAACTAAAAATGATCATAGGGAACATGAAATCCTTATTATATGAGTTCGATGACTAGTTCATCATTGTATTCATCAATGAAAATTTTATTTACTCAAAGTAGATGAAAGAGATTCCAATAATTTCGTAGTTGTTTTCAGGTCTTTTAACACCAACATCTCCATCGAAAGTTGTCCCTATGAGAGTTTTATACATGGGAGGTTTATTTACATAGGCATGTGGTGTCTCAAAAGAATGTGGAAATGAGCCCATCAACGATTTAGGTGAAAAAATCTTAGTTAAAATCTACAAATTTGGTAGATATTTTTAGTTTTTTTGGTCTTATAGGCTATTGTTCTAACATTCTACCGGGTTAATAAAACATCTTATCCCCATTAACATTGTTTAATAGGAAAGACTAGTTTTTTTTGGATTTATTGGTGAGATTAATCATTCATTTTTATAAAGGAGAAGTTGGTTAGTGATCCAGTTTCCTAAGGAGGGTGTGTTGTTTGAGGTTTTCTATGATGCATCACATCTTGTTTTAGGATGAATGTTGTTTTATTAGAGATAAGTGATATTTGATGATTATATAGAGTTATTTACCTATGTGGATTCATATTCCATCCATAATATGGAATCTGATGTGGTTGTATTTGTTATGGAATTATGGAGGAATTACCACATCGATGAATGATTCGTAGATTCCATAGACAAGAATATCGTCATGTATGTATCATGTTCGTGATAATTAATTTAACCCTATTAGAGGTGGATAATAATTCATTATTATTACTATTATGATATCTCGTACAACCAAGGTAAGTGGAATGAGGTAGTTGATACATTTATTTTTTTTGTCCCAAGGAGATGGGGCTACAGAGTATTTGAATGTTTGGAAATAGTTATAAGAGATTTTAGTGACGAATCTTGATGTTGGAGATAGTATTCATTTGGGGTTTATTTATCATATGAACATGAAATAACACTGGATAAAATAGGGGGATGAGTCTTAGTGGGTGACTTATTGTATGAGGTTACATGTGATGGTATTGGAAATGGTGATGCTCCATACGGATGGTTGGTGGATTGATGGGACCAGATGTTCTTATAGGATAGGTTGTTTATTTGGTAGGAAATCAATAAGTGTATTCTCTATGATATTCAAATATCAAAATTTTAAGTATATTCCATAGTGAAAAATATGTATCATAACTTGAGGTAAAAACTTTTGTTGTTAGGGATAAAATGGATATTGGTAATGTCTGTGGCGTGGTTTTTATTCTATCCATAGGATAAAGAGGAGAACTGTGTTCATAATGGTCTGTTACAGTATATAGATGTTCCTAAGTAGAAATGGGAGGAATCCATGATGGAATGTTTTTACTAAGATACCCATGTCTTAGGGAAGTTATTATTAATTTGGGTTGGTAGTGGGGAACTAGACAAAGAATATTCCCCTTTTTTAGTGATTTGCGAGTCCAGTACTATGGACATTACAATGAAAATTCATGTGGATAATCTGCTTTGTCTTAATGTGGTACCTATAACCATTTTCTATGATCAAGTTATTAATTTTTAGCTCATGGATTTATAATTAATGTCATATTTCTTTTATCTACCCTTTGTGCCTTAGAACTTCTTTCCTCCATCATACAGATGGGAAAATGGAGGAGACCATCAAGAGGTTGGATGATATTCTTTTAACATGATTCATTGATTTTTGTATATTGTGGGTGAGGAAAAATAATATTTGTTTGTATTAATAAAACAATATCTATCACTCAACCTCTATTACTTCTCCATTTTAGTAAATTTATTGGAGGAAATGGCATTCCCCTTTGTGTTGGATGATGTTTTGTGAGTTAGCAGTTCTCGGTCCAAATGTGGGGTAGAGCCTGACCAAGATGATTCGACTACATTGAGATAGGATGAGTATAGTGAATGAACATTATAAAGTCAAAAAATCATAATATGAGGCCCTTAACATTGAGTGTTCATATCATGTGTCCTTGACCCAATAAACATGGGAAATTTTGGATTGGCTAGGGTAGTAAGATTTCGACCTAATTTGTAGATCTATTTGTGGTGTTGTTGAGTGTTGGTGATATTTTGAATTAGTTAGAGTCTCCACCACCATTGGAAATTATTCCGGAAACATTTCACATATAACAAATAATTCAGTATCATAATGATTACTCCCAAGTCATTAACCGGGGAGATTTTCTAATGCCCTGACCCAAGTTACCCAAAGTTGGTGAATTATTAAATAACATTGGCATGATCACAAAAGATCAAGTCTCGAAAGATGGATTAGTTTAGTAGCCTTGGAAAAACTAGATACAATGATAAGTCTTACATTACATCATAAAATGAAAAACTACAACAACATAGTCTACATTGTCCACACTCATATCCCTTAAGACTATCCCTACAGGTCATTCATAAAATGTGTCATCACATCCTGGGAAAAATGAAACATAGAAAGGGGTGAGCTCAGATGCTAAGTTAGGATAACAATATAGAGGAAACATTCATAAATAAGCATAAAAATTTAAGGTAATGTATAATTAAAAAAAATTAATTTTAAACTTGAACTTCTGCATAACATGGAAAAAATAATATGAAATAATTCCATTTACTTATTCACATGGATATTCTACTAGTCGAATAATAAAATGCAATATCAATAACCACTTTCATAATGATGGAATGCATAATGCCAGACTATCATAACCACATAGTCAAGGCCATGTTCCAATACTACAAATAAGATTTGTTCATGGCCTTTTTCCAAGACAAAAGTTTATCCCATGATACCTACCGATGCATCGAGCAGCTATAGCGGGCTCAACCCGTCATTTACTAAGTCCAATGCATTTCTCATATGAACAGGTTTGAACATAACATAAAAATTCGAATTAAAACTAGCATATGAAATGTCAATAATTTATCGCTAAACCATGAATTATATATAAATAACACATCCATAGTCAAACATATCAAAAAACATTCAATATTGTATGGATGTTTTGTATCATAATAAATAAATTTCAAATAATCTTATAATCCATCCAAGGATGTTGACAGAGATGAAACCAAAACTATTTGAGAGAAATATCATTTTTTTAAAATCATATAATATTAACATAATTATAAAATAAAACAATTACTTTGAAAATATTCTTATAATCTTGTAAAGAAAAACTTAGATGATGTTATAATGGCGGAAAATAGCTGCACCTGCCGTATTTGTTAAAAAAATACATTCTTACCTTAACTTTGTTGAAAAGGTTAAAAAGTACCTTGTTTGGAAAACGATAGAAGTATTCCTTTATAAATATTGTATAAAAAGTAAAACAAGGGTATACATGTCTTTAACCCATATTCTATAAAATACTAAGAATGTTTTGAAAAACATTTTTATGAAACATGAATGTGGATGATAAAGAGGCCCCAATATATAATTACATATAAACAACCTCGGATAGTGAAGATATTGTGAAATAAAACCTTACCTCGTAAGTTTCCTTGGTCGAGGGTAGGGTAACCTCTTATATAATGGTGAAATAATTACTATTAAATTATACAAGAATCATATACATTAATATGATATCATATATGATCTTTTAACATTGTTTTGTTAGTATTATCGATGTTTCGTGTGTTAAAAGATTCGTTTTCCTTTATATTCTTTGTTATGTGATCCATTTTTGTTATGGATGGGATGTATATAATTAATATCCTGAATTATATCATGTCACTAAAAATTATTTTCAATCATCAAATGAAATTTATTCGTGAATGGATATGAGGGGGAGTGAATCTCATCGTGTTCGTGGAGACGGTAATCCATACGTACTCACGAGTGACAATATCATTATTTTGATATTAAAATAATATATAATTGGATGGTATATCATATATACAGAATCATTATCATTTTATATTAATTATTTACATGAATTACAAATCATTATTATATCCATCCAAATAATAATGTGTTGAATAACAATTACACCACGACGTGGAGACGGAAATCCATACGTACGCACATATGGTGACATGTCATTCAATGGATGGATAGAATAATGAATATGGATATACCAAAGTTATTATAAAATCAAAGTATATAGAAGATACTGGAGTTATTATTTTTTAATGGAAATAACAAAGAAAGAATAAGTGGAAGAAAAAAAGAACTTGAAAGAGGGTGGTGAAATTATTACCTCTTCTTCGGGTTCTTCCTTTTGATTTGATAAAAAAGGCTCCATAAGATAGATTTTTGACTAAATAAAGGACTCTATGATGAAGGTAGAACAGTTGAGATGGTATTTGGGTTGGTTTTGGCAGAGCCAAATGTCTTTGAAGGTGTTAATTAGAAAGAATGTTGAGCAACCTTTTATAAGCGTGGTGAGAGGAACCTTAGGAAAACCTAGAAATATTATTATATAATAAAATAATTTTCGGTTTCTAAGGGATCAAAAGTGGGTTATATAAATTATAAAGTTGGTATGGGTCTAAACCACTCATAAAATTTATTTTTGATAGATTTGGGTCACTATATTAACCTTAAATTTTAGATTTAACTCTTAGTTAAATAGTTTGACATTTACCATGTCTCTTTGTATTTTTTTATTATAGGGTTAAAAAACTTAATATATACTTATAAGAGAACCCCAATTGGTTAATTAATGAATCAGATATCATTATATAAGTCTTTTGGCCAAAACATAGATTTTTAGGAATATTATATAAATTTATAATATAATATATTTTTTAAAAATTCCTTTATGTCAATTTTGACACTATATAATAATTGATTTTTGTTAAAGACCTAAAAACATTATTAATTCGAAATAAATTCATTTAATTAATAATAACATGTCTTATTAACCTATAAAATTCGTGTATGGAATCAAAACTTTCAAATTGTATTTATTGTAACATTTATAATACAATTTAATTGATTCATTCATTAATAAGGAAAATACTTCATCCTTTTTGTGTCATATATAAATTTAATTATTCAATGCCTAAAAATTATAAATAAAATACCATTATATAGAAAATCTTATTATATTTCTATTTAATATTTATAGTCAAAATTATAACATATGTAACTCTATGTAAAAATTGTTTTTCTTAAAGATATTTTCTTATGTCATTTCTGTATTTATTTTAACATAATTAATATAAAGTGTCATTGTCACATAAAAGTGGCTTCATGGGGTCCCCAAATTGACCCAAAGATTCCCATGGTTGGAAATGTATCATAAAATAGGGTTAGGACATGTGTTAGGGTAATTTAATGTTATTATAATATCATTTTTTACCCTTATTTACTGGATTTATCCATTAACCATGGTAAATAAAATATTTACCGAAATAATTATTCAAAATGTATTAAAAAAAGATACCAATTTACAAAAATTTTACCACTTGATTAAAAATATGGAATCCATTTTTCTAAATTCTGAACACAGAAGTGACAGAAAGTAATTTAAAATTAATTCCCATTATCAAAACAAAATGCATGTTTTTTATGAAATAATAACTATCAAAAGATTGAAACTTTTTTATGTCTAGTTTCAATGTGAAATTACATGCAATGACCAACATTGGATTAAATGGTAAAAATATATTCTAATTGTATATTAAAACCACTCAATAGTAAAATTTATCACTATAAATTTTTTGGTTTAAAAAATTTGTTTTTAATTAAAGTTTAGTATTTTTCAGTATTCATAAAAAATTGGATGTTCTCAAAAAAATTCCAAAAACCCACCCTAAGATAACTTTGATATTCTGAATCAAAAAATGAAGTCCATTTTGAAATATAGAATTTATAAAATTTCAATAATAAGGAATTACTATTCATTATAGCTAGTTTGATTGGTTGTGGTGTGTGTTAGGACTCGAAGTTGTGTACAATGAAAGCTATTTCATTATTTAAAGGGAATCCTACTGTGGATTCTTGGGGTGTTACATTCTCCCCTCCATCAAATAATTTATTTCTTGAAATTTCTAGAATACTACATCATGAAAAGACTTGGGTGGTTCTTCATCATAAGTTCCTCGGGTTCCCACGTTGTCTCTTCCATCTTATGGTTTCTTCATAGAACATTTACCCGACGAGTCATCCGGTTTCTCAACACTAGTTCTCTTGTATCAAGAATCTTGACATGCTCTTCACAATAAGACAGATCGGGTTCCAGTTCTAATTTCTCATAGGTGATAACATGCGTTGGGTCAGGCATGTATTTTCTCAATAGTGATACGTGGAACACATCATGAAATTTAGAGAGACTTGGAGGCATTGCCAAATGGAAAGCTACAACTCTAATTAATTCTAGAATTTCAAATGTTCTGATGTACCTGGGACACAATTTACCCTTCTTACCGAAATGTATAATACCCTTTCATTGAGATACCTTCAATAAAACATGATCTCCTCCTTGAAATTCCATATATTTCCTTCGGTTGTTAGCATGTCTCTTCTGACTACATTGAGCTTCTTTGATGTGGTTTTATATTACCTTCACCTTTTCCATCATTTCCTCCACCAGTTTTGTGCCTATGAGTTTACTTTCACCAACATCATCCCAATAGGTAGGTGTGTGACATCTCTTTCCGTATAACACTTCAAAGAGTGACATCCGACTACTTGAATATAAACTATTGTTATTGGAAAATTCTAGCAGAGGTAAATATTGATCCCACATACCTTGAAATTCATGTGAGAATGATCTCAACATGTCTTCTAAGGTTTGATTATTCTATTCTGATTGTCCATCAATTTGGGGGTGGTAAGAAGTGTTCAAACGAAGATCTATATCTAAGGATTTCTGAAGGATTTTCCAGAATCATGATGTAATACAGGGATCACGGTCAGAAACAATAAATAGGGGTACTCCATGAAGTCTCACAACTTCATTAATATATAGTCTTGCTAGATGTTCAAGTTGTAAATAATCTCTTATAGCACGAAAATGTGCTGACTTGGTAAGACGATCAATAATGACCCACACAACATTTTTCCTACTAGGAGTCTTTTGTAGTCCCATGAAAAATTTCATCGTAATATTATCCCATTTCCACTCCGGTATGGGAAGAGGTTTCTGACTCCTCCAGGATGTTGTATTCCAGGTTTCACTTATTAACAAACCATACATCTTGACACAAAATCCGCAATCTCCCTCATCATGTTGTCCCAAAAAATGTACTTTCATATCTCTATACATTTTGGTGCTCCCATGGGTGTATAGAAAAATTGGAACTATAAGCATCATCCAACAATTATCTTTTTAGGTCGTGTATATTTGGAACACAAAATCTCTTCCCAAATTTCAAGATTCCATCTTCATACACAAAGACACTCGATCTCTCATCATTCACATCTTTAATCTTTTTTCTAAACTCCTCATCATTGGTCTGAGAACTCTATTTTTTTAGTAAAGATGGTTTGGCATCCATTTGAAAAAGTATTGATGTTTCCCCTTCCATGGTGATTCCCATATCCATCATTACTAGATCCATGCAAATAGGATCCCTTTAAACTCTCATCTTGTTCAGAACACCATGACCATTTCTAATCAAGGCATCTGCCACCATATTTTCCCTCCCTAGGTGGTAGTGTATCTTGCAACCATAATCCTTGAGTATTTTAATCCATCACCTTTTCCCCATGTTGAGTTATTTTTGTGAGAAAATATACTTCAAGATCTTGTGATCAGTATATATCACACATTTTTCACCATAGAGATAATGTCTCTATATCTTCTAAGCAAATATTATAGCAGAAATCTGAAGATCATGAATCATATATATTTTCTAATTAATTTTTAGCTGTCGTGATGCATATGAAATAACCCTATCATTCTGTATAAGAACAAAACCAAGTCCATTCTTTAAAGAAACACTATAAATAAAAAACCCATCATTCCTTGATGGAAGAGTCAATATAGGAGGATTGACTAATATTCTCTATAGTTCTTCGAAACATTCTTCATAATCTTTTGTCCAAAAAAATTTAACCCCTTTTCTTGTGAGCTTTGTTAATTGGTTAGCCAACCTGGCAAAATTCTAGACAAAACATCGATAATAACATGCTAAACCAATAAATAGTGTACCTCAGTTATATTCATTTGTGTTGTCCATTATTGTATTTCCCTTATCTTAGAAGGATCAACATAGATTCCATCCATAGAGACAAAATTCCATGAAAAGAAATCTCCTGAAGCCTGAATTCACATTTTCTAAACATCCCATATAGTTCATGTCTTCTCGGAGTATTCATGATAATGTGAAAGTGGTTTTCATGATCTTCATAGCTTTTGGAGTATACCAAGATATATTCAATAAATACCACTACAAATTCATCATGACATTCCTTTAAAACACTACTCATTAGATCCATGAAAATAGAGGGTGCATCAGTCATCCCAAAAGGCATTACTATAAAATCGTAATGACCGTACGTGGTTCGAAATGTTGTTTTCGAAATGTCTTCCATCTCCACACAAAAATGATGATATTTATATCTATGGTCAATCATTGAAATGTATTGATATGCATGAAGATGGTTGAATAAATCATCAATGTGAGGTAGGGGATACATGTTATTTATTTTTATAGCTTTGATCTACCTATAGTAAATACACAACATCATAGATCCATATTTCTTCTTAACAAAAAAAGAACAGGGGCTCCCCATGGAGAAACACTAGGTCGAATAAATCTCATATTACTCAATTATTCTATTTTTTATTTAGTTCCACTAATTCCACAGTGGTCATTCTATAAGGGATCTTCGATATAGGCCTTGAACCAGGAATTAAGACAATGTAAAACTCAATTTCTCATTCTATAGGATTTCTAGGTAAATATTCTATAAACACATCAACATATTCTCTCACAATAGGTACATCCTCTATTTGATCATTTCTTTCATCACCCATAGTCATTTCATTCTCTTCCTCCCCAATAATTGAATTTAGATGAGTTATTGGGGTGGATCTAGATATGAATTAGGTGGTGACGATTCTACACTAAAGATAAGGTGTTCCTTATCATCGTTATCAAAAATAGTAACCTCCGTACTCTTCCTATAAATTTTTGCATCATCGTCCAAAATCCAATCAATACCGACGATTATATCAAATTAAATCATAGGCATGACGGCGAGATCAGCAGATAAAGATCATTTATATGTCTAATGGGAACAGATTCACAAAGCATTATTGTTACGATAATTCCCTTAGGAGTATTAACTGAAAACTCCATTGTAAAATCAAATTCGAAATATCTAATTTTCTTAGGAAACTAGGAAGATATGAAACAATGCGATGACCCAGAATCAAACAACGCATTTTATAATCTTGAGGAAACCATTAAATTACCTACCACCACATCTTTAGGAGCTTCCACCTCAATAGTAGTGATAGCATAAGCATGGCCTTGATACCTTTTCCTTTTATGAGGTAAGTTCCCTTGATGCTTAGGACATTCATTCACATAATGTCCCATATCCTTGGAATTGTACCATTGAACATCAGTAGCTTCTTTCGTCCCCTTGCAATCACGAGCTTGGTGGCAATTTTCCCCACACTTATAACAGACCCTCATTCCCTTCAAAAAAGTCCCAGGGTGTTTCTTCCCAAATATATTTCCAGATGGAAATTCAAATATTCCCTTCTTCCCCTTATTTCCATTTCCAGATTGATCAGTAGAACTCTTCTTCTCTTGATTTTATTTAAAGTCATAATTTATAGAGAATTCTTTTAATGTCTTGATAGAACATGAGAAAATATCTTAGTACGATGAGAAGGATTTTGAGGCTAATGCTCTACGGAGAAATGGTTTTAACCCATCAAATAAACGATCAATCTTAGTTCTTGGGTTATGTATATAATCTGATGCATGCCTTGCTAACCTTGTAAAGTTAGACTCATACTTTGCATCATTCTCAACCTACATTGGCCTCAGACTCCAAAATTGCCTTTCAATATCCACTCGATGGTCATGAGAAAGGTATTTTTATTAGAAAATATCTTTAAACTCCCTTAATTCCATAAATTATACTTCATTATCTTCCTTCGTGGTTTGAATCAATGACCACCATTGATCAGCATCTCTAGTGGGGCAGTAAACTGCAATGAAAAGTTTTTCCATTTCGCGACTCCCCAAGGTGTGGAATATTTTCTCTAAGGAATTTTTCCATTCCTCAAAAACTAGTGGATTTGTACCCCCATTGAATATTGATGGTTGTTTCCTCATGAAGGGATCTAACATTGACCCTCCATGTTGCGGATCATAGTGGTCCATACGGGTATGTTTATTATTCATAACCTGAGTGAGTTGTCCCAGTATGGTGATAAGCTGATCAGCACTAGTTGTATCACCATCTCCACTATAATTATCTTGAGCAGGAAGGAAATCCCTATATGGAGTGCATGTATTTATACGATTTCCATTCCTTCCACTAGGTTCCATTTCTAAAAAATGGAATAAACTAGATAAGTTTATGAATCAAAATACATAATTCCAAACATGTAAAACCCTTAACATAAATTGAACAGTTTATTGATATAATCCATAATCATAAAAAAGTTTTCTTTGAGAAATTATATACTCATAAAACCTTCATAATGGTTTGTAAAAAATGATAATTATCCTAAGTATATCCCCCGGTAGTGTTGTAACTAAGAGTGCAGCAAGTCCCGTTGTCGTGCACCAGTTCTTGTTCGAGTCTATCTCAAAGCGTTGTTTTCAGGTATTACCCCAAGGTACATTTGTGCCAGAGCAGCCTCTACCTGCTTGTATCCATACAGGGATTTATTGCTCAGAAAACTTACAAAATATCTACAATTCCAAAATACTAGGAAGTTATTCTATACTAATCTTCAAAGTCCATCTTAGTTCTATATGCTCTAATCAGAGTTTATCTAAATCTAACTTCCAAGGCTTGTACTAAAATTACTATGATCCCAACTGTAATTCCCTAATCCCAGTTACCCAGAGTTAGTGAATTATTACATAACATTAGCGTGATCACAAAAGATCATGTCTCGAAAGACCAATTAGTTTAATAGCCTTAGAAACAATAGATACATTCATGAGTCTTACATTGCATCATAAAATGAAAAACTACAACAACATAGTCTCCATAGTCCACACTTATATCCCCTCAGACTATCACTAATGGTCAGTCATAAAACACTTCTTCATATCTTGGGAAAAAGAAAACATAGAAATGGGTGAGCTCAGATGATCTATAAGGATAACAATATAGAGAAAGCTTTCATAAATAAGAATAAACTTTTAAGGTAGTGTAGAAACTAAAAAAACCATTTTAAACATGAACTTCAAAATAACATGGAAAAATAAAATAAACTAATGTCATTTACTTATTCAATGGTTATTCTACTAGTCAATTAATCAATGAAATATCAATAACCACTTTCATAATGATGGAATTCATAATCCCAGACTATCATAATCACATAGTCAAGGCCTTATTCCAAGACTAAAAATACGATTTTATCAAGGACTTGTGCCTAGTCACTAGTTTATCTCATGAGACCTAATGATGCATCGAGGATCTATAACGGGATCCACCCCTCATTTAATATGTCCAATGCATTCCACATAGGAAAAGGTTTAAACATAACATAAACATTCATATTAAAATTAGCATACAAAATGTCCACACTTTATCCATAAACCATGAATGGTGTAAAAATAATACATCCACAGTCAAACATATCACAAAAAATTCAATACTATATGGATGTTTTTTATCATAATGAATGAACTTCTAACTGAACATTAATTTTTTATTAAAGAGGGAACAAGGCCCACCAAAAAAATCCTCAAGGAGTTCTAAAGTGGTGAAGTCCCAGGGCATCCCCATGGACATAACTTTTACATTCCAAAGGAAGAGAACCCAAACTATCAAATATGAGAAGCGTGACATTTGGATTTCCCGCACGAGCAAGAGAATCTACTATGAATTTGGAATCCTGCCTAATATGCCTCCCCAATTGACCACCCTTCGACTCTAGGGAACAACTTCTGGTGAGGTAAGCCAACTCCAAGCAGCGCCGAAATTCCCCTAGAGAATTCTAACCAAGGCCTCAGAGTTCGACTCAATTTCTAATACCTAGAGGTAAAAATTTATTCATAACCCGAGACCAGTATAAAGTGCCCTAACTTCCACCCTTAGCGAACAGCCTGGCCCATAAAAGGCACTAAAACCAAAATGCACTGAACCACGCGTGTCCTTAAGAAGCCCGCCGCCTTGCATATGTCCATTCGAAAGGGATCCATCAACATTAAGATTCAGTCCAGCACTAGGAGGAAACCTTCTAATCCATCGACCACTGGTTCTAACCTCCACCAATGGTCTGTTCAGAAAAACAACAAGGGTGACCGAGTTATGACCCCCTTTTAGTAGGGAACACAATTCAACCAGCAATGATCGCATTCTCATTTGGGTATAAAGATGCAAACGACTATTAACCAATATAACCTGGTTACGGGATTCTCAAAGATTCAAGCAGATGTCTATGAAAATAGTACTCCACACCTTCATCTTCATTCCATTACAATCCATCCCATGTAGCCATGAATCCATGAAAGCGTGTATGGAGAACTCTTCTTAAGTGGTTCGATTCTGCAGTCTAAACAAGGACCAAAGAGCAAAGGCCCATTCACCCTGGAAGAAGAGGTGTACCATCGACTCTACCTATGGAGTAGCATAACAAAAATAGTGAGAGGCAATGGAAATACCCATAATTTGGACATTCAAGTCAGTAGAAATTGTCTAGTTCTTCACACGTCATACCAGAATTTTCATTTTAGTGGGAAACTCCTTGCACCATAGCCTTACCACCCACTCATCAAGAACACCCTCTGCATGTTGAGACTTTCTATAATCACGAGTAGAAAAACAAAATGATCTTGAATCAGTTAAACAAAATCTATCATCCTCATCATTTAAGGTATTAGTTTCAAAAATATCCCACTACTCTTGAGAGAGAAGCAGTAGGATCAAATCCCGATAACCGCTCACTTCCTTGAAATAACTGCATGAGGCCAGACATCCATGGAAGAAGAGCTTCACAACAGACTAGTTCACGTCCCAAATATTGATATTACCTTTCCACACAATCCACCAGAATGATCCCTAAAGCTCCTCCAGAATGGGAAATAAACATCATGCACGGCAAGAGGGATGGCCTCAACGAAACACTCCATCCTCCCATTTATTACCATATCTGGCCCTGAAAAGGGATGCCCACAAGGAATCATCTGAAATGATATCGCAAGAATGACGGGATTTCATGCCCTGCATCATTTTGGTAATGTCACATAAACCCACACTACCTTCCATAATCAGCTTGGCCAAGGGTTTCCAAGATGCCCAATGGCAGCGACCTGTAGAATTGGCATCCCACATAAAAGATGTCATCACCTTTTCCATCTTATCAATCATACCTCTTTGAGGGGAAACAGTTGCCAAGATATTCATTGGGATGGAAGTTAAGATGTTTTTAATCAATTTAACTCGCCCTCCGAATGACAAGAATTTATTCTTCCAGTTCTAAATTTTCCCCAACATCCTGTTAATTGTGTCTTAAAAATAATCCTTCTTGATGCTTCTAAAAGAATGGGGAGTTGCGAGTTATGTCATAGGAAAGTGCCCCTGTTGAATTCCCAGCAGGTTTTTGATTTCCCTACCTCCCCGGACAGAGAACCTTTTAGAGGTCAAAACATGGATTTTCCTTGAGATAATGTGTTGGCCACTCAAACCACCACATACGAACATGATATCCAAAAAACCCCGAAGCGATCTTTTCCTTCCATTGATAAATATCATGATTTCATCTAGAAAAATAAGAGGAGAGACAATATATTGACCCCTTTGGTTATGGAACAGAAGAATTCTACCCACCTTAATACCACTTTGAAGATTCCTGGAGAGAGCGTCTTGAGCTAGAAAAAATAGAGATTGTGAAAGGGGGTCACCTTGGAAAATAGAATGCACACTTTTGAAAAACCCAAAGACTTCCCCCAGAAGAGAATTAGTGAGCCAAGGAGAAGAAAAACACCTGAAACCAAGGTCACATAACCTCTCATGAAAGGTAAAATTCCTTATAACTCGAAGGATAAATCTCCACTCAATTTTTTAATAAGATTTTTCCATGTCAATCTGGATGATAACATTTGAACCTATGGATCTTTTTTTATATCCTTAACCATCTCGTTTGCAACTATAAATGCCCCTTGAATACTCCTTCCTTTCAGCAAACCATGTTTTTCTCTAGAGATCCTCTTTGGAATGAACCTGTGTAGTCTATTGGCAATGAGACTAGCAAGGATCGTATAGGAAACATTGCAAAGGCATATGGGTCTATAGTGATTAATTATTTAGGGATCCTTAACCATTGACACCATGATCACTCTAGATGAAAAAACACTCATGGGAGAGTTCCACACTGAAAAAAGTCTTGGATGGACTACACCACATGGCCACCCACGATCTCCCATGCTTCCATATAAAAGTCCCCAAGAAATCCATCCGGGCCGAGGGCACTGTCATGAGACATATTGGAAACAGTATAATTGATCACATCTTCATCTGGTAAAGCAATCAAAATGTAATTATCAGATCTATTCACCAACATAATAATGCACTCTATAAAGCCATCCTATAACTCCAATGATCTAGAGGCATCATCCTCTCGGTAGACTTTTCCCGCCAAAAATACTTCAAAGTGATCAAGGGCCATCTTACCCACCACATTCACATCCGCCTTAAAGGAACCATTTCCAAAACAGATATTAATTTTTCAACTTTTCTTCTCCTTCAGTTCGGCCTGAAATAAATAATTGTTCCTATCATCCTCTGTTAACCAACACATGTAGAATCTTTTCTTTAAACCCCTTTCTAACTCAAGTAATTTTTCCGCCAGAATCATGCACTTGTCACAATGAATGAAAAATGAATTCGCGTCTCACCTTTCCTAAAGATTATTCTCAATAATACCAATTTCCCCCATCCAATTTTCCACCCCAATGTCCTCATTTGGTTTGAGGACCAACCATCCTTGAATTTTATTCTTGAGTTGCCTTAGCCGATTAGAGAAGACAACCTAGGACCTCCCATCCTCCTGACCATTACACGAAGTCCTCATCATCTCCATGAAGTATTCAACTTGGTTCCAATTTAAGGAGTAAAATAAAGCACCACTACCCAACACTGACCTTTTGATATCCACAAGGAGTGGAGCATGATCAGATAGGGAACATAACAAATGTTTCACCGACACCTGGCCATAGGAATCCAAGCCTTGGATATTTTTCAAACACATATACAGGGGACTCCAGATTCGTTTATGCCCCATTCAGTTATTGAACCACATAAAAATGCTTCCAAAAAACCCTATATCCGTAAGACCCTTTGATGCAAGGCAATTTTTGAAATCCTTCATACCACTGCTAAAAATAGCTGAACATCCACTTTTCTCTGAAATCTCCACAATGATGTTGATGTATTCTCTGACAAATCAAGGTAAACCCCCTATTTGAACAGACTCCAGAGTGCTCCACAACTCAGATCTTCGAATAGCATTGGAGCTAGAATAAACAAATGAGAAAAGGATATCATAACCTCCCACAAAGATCATGGTATTAAAACACTTCTCCATATGATTGACTACTTCTACTTGAATGTTGTGATTTCAATAGATCCAAATGTTTTTATTAACTGAGGCCCATGCATGAACCCCAAAAAACCCAAACTCTTGGCGAAATAGGACAGCTTACATGGATTATTCTTAAGTTCCAGGAAGACCACCATCGAGGCCTTAATCTTTTTTATCTCAACTTAAATGATGGCACGTTTAGCCTGCACCCCCAAACCTCAGGAAATCCATATATTCAAAGAAAACATTACTGGGGGGGAAACTGGACTTCTGGCCGAACATATCCATGTTATAACAAGGTGCCAACCTCCCCGCCTCCTCGTCCTTGATCGGGAGACCGGCCCAGAAACTCCCTCTGACCGACCCCTCTTCTTTGGAGAGAGAACCTTCTATTTGAAAGGCCCTTCCAAATCATCAAGAAACGAAAGCCTGCTGCTCGACGACAATGCAAGGTAACAAGGATCAAAATCCTCCTCGAACAAAGAGTCCAACAACATTCTCTATGGATAACCCCGAGAGCATTGGAGGTCCTTCACAACACCCTCGAGGGTCTTACCTTTCAATGGTATGCCTTTGAGGGAAAAAACTATACCTGAGTTATTAGATAAAGAACACAGAAAAAATACCAGAGATAGCTTGGAAGAAATATTGAATGGTGAGGGGGGAGTTGACAATTAATTCTGCGGGAGAGGCTAGATGCAAGCCACCAGGTCTCCCTAGCTCCACGAAACCATCGGAGCAAAAACTGGGACATAAAACATCGATAGAGACCACTCTAGAGAGGAAACGGCAGGAGACAAGGAGATCAGATCACCCAAATCTTTACCCTACATCGAAGACAATACAGGAAAGGGGGCCTAGCTGACGTTGACCAAGGTAGAAGAGCCTGACATTTCAAGGCGAACCATGGCATTTGGAAGACCTTCCCTCCCAACTGTATGCTACACCTGGACATCCGACGAGCTAGTCGGCCCAACATTATTGTATGTGGATGACCTTAGAACTGACCTATGAGACCTATAATTAATCCTCCGTAAACCTCAACAGAATGGCCTTGAAGAACACATTCAGCACAAAACCTGTGAGGCGATTGATATAAGAGACGCTTCCACCAATTGAAGCCCTCACCCAAGAAAATTAATAGACTGTGGGGGAATCGTACAGATGGATCCATCCCCATGCAGATTCTAGGGTTATCCGCCACATGCAGTAAATCCATGTTTTTGTCAGAACACAAAAAAGAGTCAAATGAGTTTCCAATCGACCTCAAGATCTAAGGATTCTAGAATGGAAGAGGGAGGCCAGGCAACTTAATCCACACAACCGCTGCAGAGGATTCCTTGCCAAAATGGTAGTCCCAAGACTAGCGGGATAGGGAGAAACACCACAATCCATAGAACTGTTCTTCCTTATCCCATGACAAAACAAAATCTTCATGATTTGTAAAATAGAGATAGAAAGAGAACCTATAAAGTTTGGATACTGCCACTGGATTATGACTCCCCCAATAGTTGACAAATTACCTGAAAAAACTAACAAAAGACTTATTACACCCAAAACACGCAAGCATCGAAATTTTGAGGAACTCCGCCGCATCTCACAGCTCCCAATCCGAAATCTCAACAATCGGGTAACCATCCACCTTTCCAATCGGTTGATCCTCCACCCGAATCAGAGGAATCCCAGTAATAGGAGATGCATCCCACATAGGTTCCACAACCAGAGCCGCCGCAGAAGACGACACACATAAAACTTCTTTGATTGAAAGTGGAAGTGAACTACCCTCCTTGAGCAACGACGAATTACCAACCGGCGAGGGATAGGGTCAACACAGGGGTTCGACACAGTGATCCATCTCCGTGCTTCTATATGACCATATAAATCTTCTTCAAATAAACTTAAAAATCCATCAAATATTGTTGATGTAGATGAAATCATTACTATTTGCGAGAAATATCTCTTTTTTAAATTAATTTAAAAGTAAAATAATTAGAAAATAAAACATTTACATTGTAAATATTATTATAATCTTTTATGGGAATCTTATATGATGGTAAAACTGTGAAAAATAGATGCACCAACCATAAATGTTAAAAAAATACATTCTTACCATAATTTTGTCGAAAAGGTTATAAAGTACCTTATTTGGAAAACAACATAAAGATTCATTTATAAACATCATATAAAAATTCAAACAAGGGTATAAATGACTTTAACCCATATTCTATAAAATATTAATAATGTTTTGAAATACATTTTTATGAAACATGGATGTGGATGATATAGAGGCCCCAATAGGTAATTATGTATAAACAACCTCAGATAATGAAGAGATTGTGAAATAAACCCTTACCTTGTACTTTTCTGTGGTCAGGGGTAGGTTAAACTTATATATAATAGTGAAATAATATTTATTATATTATACAAGAATCATATACACTAATATGATATCATATGTAATCATTTAACATTGTTTTGTTAGTATTATTGTTGTTTCGGGTGTTAACGGATTAGTTTTATTTTATATTCTTTGTTATATGAGAAATATTTGTTATATATGGAATGTGTTTTATTCATATATAGAATGATATCATGTCTCTAAACATTATTTTTAATCATCAAATTAAATTTAGTCTTGAATGGATATGATGCGGTATGAATATAATCGCGTTTGTGGAGACGGTAATCCGTACATATGAATGAGCAACAATATCATTCTTTTGACATTAAAATAATAAATAATCGGATGGTATATCATATATAAAGAATCATTATCATGTAATATTAATTATTTACATGAATTACAAAACATAATTATACCCATACAAATAAAAAATTAATGAATAACAAATACACCACGACGTGGAGACGGTAATCCATATGTACGCACGTATGGTGACATGTCATTCAAAGGATGGATAGAATAATGAATATAGTTGTAACATATTTATAATAACATCATAGTATAGAGAAGATACTGGATTTATTATTTTGGAATGGAAATAACAAATAAAGAAGATGTGGAAGAAGAAAAGAACTTGAAATATGGTGGTGAAATTATTACCTCCTCTTCGGGTTCTTCCTTTGGATTTGATCAAAATTTCTCCTTAAGTTGGATTTATATGCAAATTAATTCCTCTAGGATGAAATTAGTATAGTTAAGATGGTATTTATTCATGGTTTGGCTGACCCAAATTTCATTGTAGGTGTGAATTAGAGAGAAGGGAGAATGCCCTTTTATAATAGGGGTGAGGGGCACCTTTGGAAAAGATAGAAATATTATTTTATAATAAAATAACTTTCGGTATCTAATTTCGTAAATGTTTTTTATTTAAAAGAATAGTAGGGTATTGGTCGAAAACCACTCAGCCAATAGTTTTTAGATAGGATTGGTTCATTATATTAACCTTAACTTTTAGATTTAACTCTTAGTTAAATAGTTTGGCATTTACCATGTCTCTCTGTATTTTTATATTATATGGTTAATAAAAATACTATATACTTCAAATAAAACCCCAAGTGGTTAATTAATGATAAACCTATCATTATATAAGACTTTTGGCCGAACCTTATATATTTAGGTATATTATATAAATTAATAATATAATATTGTTTAAAAAAATTCGTTTATGTCAAATATGACACTATTTAATAATTGATTTTTGATAAAGTCCTAAAAAATTTATAAATTCAAAATAATTTCATATAATCAATCCTAACATGTCATATTAAGCTATAAAATTCATGAATGGCCTCAAAACATTAAATGTTATTTTATTATAACATTTATAATACTATTTATTTGATTCATTCATTATTTTTGAAAATATTGCATCATTATTGTTTGATAAATATATTTAATTATTAAATGTCTAAAAATTATAAATACAATATCATTATGTGGGAAATAGTTTTAGATTTATAATGAATATTAATATTCTAAATGATAACTTATATCACCCTTTGTAAAAATTGTTTTTCTAAAAGATATATGTTTTTTTCATTTTTGTATTTACATTAACTTGATTAATATAAAGTGTCATTATCACTTACAAATGGCTCCATGCGGTCCGAAAATCGACCCAATGATGTCCATGGTCGGACATGTATCATAAAATATGTTTTGGACATGTTTTAGGGTAATTTAATATTATTATAATATTATTTTTACCCTTATTTACCGGATTTACCCTTTAACCATGTTAAATAAAATATTTACCAATGTAATTATTCAAAATGTCTAAAAATAAAAATTACCTATTTACAAAATTTGGACCACCTGATTCTAAATATGGATTCCATTTTTCGAAATTCAAAACACATAAGTGGAGGAAATTAATTTAAAATTAATTCCCCATGTCAAAACAAAAAGTGTGTTTTTTAAGAAATAATAACTTTCAAAAGATTGACACTTTTTTTTGTCTCGTTTAATTATTAAATTACATCCAATGACCAAAATTAGATTAAATGTTAAAAATATATTCTAACTATACAATAAAAACACTCAATAGTATAATTAATCACTATAAATTATTTGGATTAAAAAAGTTGTTTTTAATTAATGATTCGTATTTTTCACTATTTATTAAAAATTGTAAGTTCTCAAAAAAAATCAAACACTTTCCCAATGATAATTTTGATATTCTGAATCCAAAAATGAAGTCGATTTTTAATGATAAAATTTATTAAATTTCAAAAATTGGGTATTACTATTCATAACTGCTAGTTTGAATGGTTGTGGTGTATGTTAGACCTTGAAGTTGCGTACAATGAAGGCTATTGCATTATTAAAAGGAAAACGTACTATGGAAGCATGGGGTGTAACATATTTGGATATTGCGGATGACATGACATTTTTGAAGTGAACAGTAGTGATCTAGGAACATGATGAAAGTTCTCTATATAGATATACACTTCCCATATTTCACATGGTATAGAGGAATTTTATCTTGTAGGAGGGTATATGCAAGTGAGATATGTAGATGTATTCCTAGTAACCATCATTTTTTTCTTTCACTTAACCCAATATTGTTTTAATGATGTGATGTTGGATCTTTTTTGAATAGAAGTTTTGTTTTGATGATGTGTGTTGTGTCTTGTGTGATGATGATTTTGACAAAAGGCAATGAGAGGACATGAATCTTAATTAGGATGCATTGTATTTTGATAAAATTAATATTTTATGAAAAATTTAATTCCATGAAGTGTGTATAGTATCATGACATGGAAGATGGAATAACCTTATTAATTTTCTCAGGGTAGTTCTGTGTGACGGTTGTGGGAGTGGTTGGATTTGTTAATTATAGTTTGATATGGTTTTGGGGATGATATATTAATGTGGTAGTTTTTTTAGTGATGTGGTTGTATGGAAAACAAGGTTGTATATGGATTGTATAAGACGAATGGTGTTTTACTTGGTGGGTGTTTTGATTTGGATTGTGTTGTTTGTTTTTTGGTTGTTATGTTTGGGTGTGTTTAGTTTATGGTAGAATTTGAGGATGAACTTGATCCTTGATTAGTATCTCATGGGGTGGTAGTTTAGACCCATTTTATCAGGTTATGTTATGAGTCTTGAGGATGAAAAACATTTTATGGGTACCTAATGTTACCATTCATTCCCTATCGACCTATTACAAATCCATTTTGGGTGTTGGAGGTTTTTATTGGATAGGAGATGAGAATCCAATGTATTTTAGGCTACTAATTTACATTTGTTGGTAGAAATCATGTAAACTTTATTCACAACGTGACATGGTCCTTCATGTCATTTGAGGCCAATGAATTATTTTATTATGTTCAAATGTTGTGTAAAGAATTAAATTGATCTACATTATATAAGGGTAATTCATTATGTGTTGATAAATAAATCTAAGGTTTCATTAATTTCTGAGAATATGGAAATATAGGGGATTCAAGGCCTAAATCCATTTGAAATTACATAATCCATGGGACTTAGGGAATTCAAATCATGAATCAATTGTAACATACCAAGTAAATGAAGAATCAGATATTTTTATTCTTATTAATCTTCCTTAATTAAATATTAATTTTACTTTAAAAGGGTTGCTATGTTTGATAGCGTACCTGATACGCAGCAACCGGTTTCTTTGGAATCTTATGTTTCAAAATAATAATATAATATTATTATTTTAAATGGTCGTTAACTCCTAGCCGTTGTATTGGTGGGATTGAATAAAACTAACTACAGTATGATTATACATGATTTTTAAATGTATTTACATTATCCAATTAAAATCTAGAGGCTTAAAATGTGAATGAATCTAATTTTAAAAATAATTTACTTTAAAACGATGATTTATCGCCTTTTAATGGTGAACCCATTTTAAATATATTTTTCTCACTTTAATACATTCTATATGACCAAATAAAATCCTTCATTAGAATGGGGACATCAAAATTAACTTTGTGTAAATTTTTGGAATTTTTCCGATAAAGTTCATTTTTTAATGAATAGTGAGAATAGTGTTTTTTAATAAAATTTTTTTTTTTAATCTAATTTATTTATATGGTTAGATAATATTTTTAACTGGTTTTAAGGTTTAATTAGAATATATTTTTACCATTTAATCCAATAATGGTAATTGGAATAAATTTCACTTAGAAATTGGACATAAACAAGTATCAATCTTTTGATAGTTATTGTTTCTAAAAAACTCGCTATTTGTTTTAACTACAGTAATTAATTTTTAAATTAATTAATGAAACTTCTATGTTTTTATGTTGGTAAAATAGACATCATTTTTTTATTCATAATATCAAAAATATCATAGGCTTAATTTTGGGTATTTTTTTGAAAATCTTCAAATTTTGATGAATAGTGAAACCACTTAGTGGTAGTTGAAAAAAGTGACTTTTCATTTAAATGAAATATTACAACTTCTGTGAATTTAATTTCTAAAATCTGACACAAATGGTTTTTATCAAGAAATAAAATGTGGTTCATTAAGATGAAAAGATTTTTTGGTGAATAGTAACTTTTTCATTTTATTTACCACGGTTCAAGGTAAATAGGGTAATTCAAGGATAAAAGAATATTATAATAATTCAAAATTTCCTTAAAACATGTCCAAACCGTATTGGTTGAGTCATTAACAACCATGGTCATATTTTGGTCTATTTTGGGACCCCATTGATCCACATGGAGGTGATAATAACAATTTAGATTAATTAACTTAAAGTAAAGGAAAGTAAGACAAAACCAAATATATTTTATTAAATTAATTTTTATAAGGAGTTATATAAATTATCCTTTTTCCTATAAATATTCATTGTAATGAAAAAAAATATTTCCAAAATTATAGTATTTTTTTATAATTTTTAGACAACAAATAAATTGAATTATTTATGACATAATAATGATACAATATTTACCTCATTAATTAATCATTTATATAAATAATATTATCATGGTTAAAATATTATCCAAAACATGTCCACTTCTGTTGGATGATTTTATTTCGACCATGAATCCTTTTATCTTCGACTATAACTATTTTTGGACCATTATAAAATGAATATCATTATATTATAAAATAATATTTTCACACTTTCCTAAAGAGCCCCTCCTCCCCCTTATAAAAGGATACCACTTATAACCAATTCCACACACCTCTCAAGACATTTGGCAAGTCCAAAATCTGCTCAATTAATCTCCATACATCCCTCTACTCACCCTAGAAGCCTTACCTTAGGCAGAAGGCACTTCAAGAAGTCCTTTTGGTTCAAACCAAAGGAGTTACCCAAATTAAAGGTAATAGTTTCTCTTATATTATTTTGAATTATTTTACTTCTCCAACACTTAAACTATTTTTATTTCTTTCTTTTATAACAACACAAGTATCCTCAATATATTGGTATGTAATTATAATAAGTATTCGAACTTCACTTACACACACCTCCATATGAGGGATGAAGAACATAATGTTTCTGTGGATGGAAAACTAACGCCTCACGAAACGATGAGTGTTCAATTACATATTACCAACTCTCATGGTGACCATTATGATGACACTGTATTTATATATGTTATATATTATGTTTATGTTTTCTTTATTCTTCTGTATTTTCCATTTATAACATTCTTTTATGGTTTCCATAGTGGGTAAATACGATAATCTCATTTGAGGAAGTGCGGACTACCGCCCCCTCAAAGTGATGTTATACATTAATTCCTTATGTGGGATGTATAAAGGATGGATTTAATGATTGTGTATATGATATTATACAGGAATTATAATATACCTATGTATCATTATGTTTTATTTCCATTAAAATAAGAAATATAAACGAAAGTAGCGTTCATGTGTACGTACATCTTACTGTCTCCATGGATGGTGTATTTCATTTCCTACCTCCAAATGTTATGTAACTATTATAAATACATGTATATACTAGATGTATATGATATATATGATATCTAAATCATTAATACAATTTTGGATTTAATGGACCATTGACCACATGGACAACTTGTAAATATAAGGTGTTCATTTTTAACTCAAGTACCAAATATAGTCAAAATGAATGTTATTAACTTAAATGATTAAATAATGTTTATAGCATGGTAATAAGTGATATAAAAGGAGTAATACACATGAAAAAGTTTTTTAAGATAGTAGAAATTAACTTTATTTTATCATTTAGGATATTAAAGAACGAACGGGTCAAGTCAGACACGAGGTAAGAGAACTTCTTAACCCAATATCTGTTCATTGGGTTAATCTCCTACTTTCAAATTATGTAATGCTATGATTATGTGTTATCTTGTATTTATAAATTCATTATGTGTTCTTATATTGAATACACATAATAGATCTATTTTATTTACAAAATGATCTTTCTAACGTACTTCGTCTCAATCTCTTTTAATTGAGGCATATTTTGTTTTAATACACGACTTTCTTTTATACATTGTATAAAAACCCTTGACATTTCAAAGGGAATCATTTTCTACAATGATTTTTTCTAAACAACCAAAACAATGTTCCTTTTAACGTAAGCAGTGAAAAAGACCTTTTCAACCACTGTGAGTATTATTTTATGTTTGGATTCCTCAACAAGACTTAATGTTTTTAAAAGAAAATAAATACCTTTTACTCTTTTACATATTTTTGGTACTGAAAATGGTATTGAAAATGGATTTGTTATGTTAATATATTTATGTGATATATTTTGATCGAAATGTGGAAATGTTTTCTTTCCTTTATATTTTCAATATTTTATGTGTTATAATTTTATAATTGTACTTAGACATTTGATGGGTGGTTATGTGATAAACCAAATGACGTGTGGTGCCCTAAATACCAGGATGGGTGTTTACGTTATAACCTCCAATTCATTGGGTATGGAAGTCGTCTATATGGATTTTCTATTTAGTGATATGTGTGGAAGTCGACCGTATGGTTATCCCATTTATGTATGTTTATGTCACATGTTACATTTATAAGTTATGTATTCTTTATATGGATTTTATGGTAATATTTTCGTTACAAAAGGGTACATAATGATTTTTCTATAAAGTGATGCGTATTTACTACTTCATAAAGGTGAAAAGTATTACTTATGTTATAGTTTTCATGGTTTACATGTTGTTTTAAAAAACTAATAGTTTTACTTATTTATGTATCCCTTACTGAGATTTTTATGCTCATCCCGTGTTTTTGAAATGTTTTTCACAGGACATAATGTGGAATAGAGTCAAAGATGGGATCAAGGAAAAGTCATGTTGTCTTAAACATGGAACAAGTCATGAATTTTTTTTCAAGTGTTTTTATTTTATAAAAAAAATGGAAACTCTGTAGAAGTTTCTACTTTGTAATCTTTTGAGATGTAATTGTTATGATCGAACTCTCTAAAACTCTAAACCTGCAATGATCCCTAATTTGAATTATTCATTTAATTCAATATTATGTCTGTTTTATGGACGGGTGATAATAGTTGGTATCAAAGTCAGGTTTAGATAATATTAAGAGTTAGGATATTGTTAAATTAATATCCATAAAGTAATTTATGTAAATATCGTGATCATGTATCATTTACATATAACCATGTTTCTTCGCCTAAGATATTTCTATGTTCAGAATGGTTTTCCACAGAGGAAACAGGGAAGCTATGTTGGGACGACATCAGGGGGAAGACAACCTTCCAAATCAGCAACCTGATATATTCAAAATCAGAATGGAATAGTTTGTTGCAGTGATGGCACAGTTGACTCTGGCTATAAATGTTGGTGATATTTATTCAACATATCATCCAGATCAACCACAGAGGAACATGTCAGTAGTGGATCATTTCATGTCGAAACATCTCTCATCATTTAGAGGATCATCTGACTATGTGCTTGCAGAAGGGTGGATTAAAGCACCGGAAAAGATTTTCGATGTTTTGGGATATTCATAACATCAACAGATTAGTATCGTTGTTTACCATTTTGAAGGTGAAGCTGATCAGTAGTGGTCGATGGTGAAAAATATCAGGGATAGTGAAGAGATTCATGCTCTTGTTTGGGATGAATTCAAATGTATGATTCTTGAGAAATATTTTCCTAATGTGGTTCATCTTGGGATGGAAAAGCAAATTCCTGGAATTGTGGAAGGAGGACGACATAGTGGCCGCTTATAAAGCAATGCTCACTCGATTGGCAAGGTATGCACCAAATTTCATATGAGATCTTTATAGTAAGATAAATCGATTTTACTCTGGAATGAAGCCATGATATCGAAGTATATTATCCTCTTGTGAGTTCAAAAGTTATGAAAAACTAGTTCCATGTGCGGAGAATGTGGAAATGGAGTTTGTCGATGATCAAGTATTCTTTGAAAAACAACAGAATAAGAGGACCCGTTGGCAGGAAAAGGGGATGCATTCATCAAAGAAGCCGAGAGGAAAGAAAACTAAATATCCAACTTGTGAGAAGTGTGGTAAAAAGCAACCTGTAGAATTTTTATCGAAGATTGGAAAGTGATTCTGGTGTGGTATGTCTGGTTATATTGCACGTAACTGTAAGGAAGATGATCAAGGAGGCAATGAAAACCCATCAATACATTGTTTTAAGTGTAATGAAATGGGTCATTATGAAAATGAGTGTCCAACAAAGAACTCAACTAATGGAATGAAGCTGAAATACAAGAAAAAAGGGGTGGTGAAATCCTTTTAAACTACTTCAGCTGATGTTGGGCCATCAAACGAAGTAGTATCAGGTACACTGTTTGTTTTTTTAGGATTATACCAATGTGTTTTTTGATTCATGGTCTATACACTCATTCATTTCTGAGATGCTTTCTAGTAAATTGGGAATTCTATCTCATGATATGAATACTGAACATACGGTAAAAACACATGGAGGAAATTTTGAGACAAAAAGAAAACATAAGAACATTCATGGCCTTGTGTGCATAAACAATCTACCTAGAAACCTTATTGTTTTTCCTCTAGTAGAGTTAGATGTTATTTTGGGCATGGATTGGCTTTTTGTTTATCATTATATGATTGAATATAGAGCTAAAAAGGTTTCTTTTCAGAATGACTTTCAATTTTTATACAAAAATGATCCGTTGTGGTTGATAACATATCAAGAAGTTCAGAAACTAGTAAAAATGGAAATGAATGTTACCTTGCACATATTTTTGAAAACAAAGAAACAATTTATATTAATAATGTACCATTGGTAAATGAGAACCTTGAATTTTTTCCTAATGAGTTGCCTGGTATTATACCTGATCAGGAGGTTGAATTTACTGTTGACTTAGTTCCTGATGCTAAGACAATTTCAAAACCCCCTTATCGAATAGCTCAAATTGAAATTTTAGAGTTAAAGAGGAAATTGTATGAGTTATTGGATAAAGGTTTCATTTGACCTAGAACATCACCATGGGGTGCTCCTGTCTTGTTTGTTAAAAAGAAAGATTGCTCAATGAGACTTTGCATTGATTATAGAGCATTTAATAAAATCACTGTTAAGAATAAGTATCTATTGCCTCATATCGATGATTTTTTTGATCTGCTCCAGGGATCGTAGTATTTTTCGATGATTGACTTGATGTCGGAGTACCATCAGTTTAAAGTAAAGGAAGCAGACGTTCCAAAGACTGCGTTTCATACAAGATATGGCCATTATGAATTTGTAGTTATGCCTTTTGGGTTAACCAATGCACCTGCTGTATTCATTGATCTTATCAATAGAATTTTCCATGACTTCTTGGATAAGTTTGTGGTTGTGTTCATTGATGATATTTTGGTTTATTCCAAAACAAAAGAGGAACAAGGAAGTTAATTAAGTGTTGTCTTTAAAACCTTAAAAGAAAATATACTTTATGGAAATTAATCAAATGTGAGTTTTGGTTACAACAAATTTCATTCCTTGGTCTCATTATTTCAAAAAATGGCATAACGGTTGATCCAGCTAAAAGAAAAGTTGTTGAAGAATGTTCAAGACCAACAAATATAACCGAGATCCGTAGTTTTCGTGGTTTGGCTGGTTTTTACCGGAGGTTTGTTGAAAATTTTGAATGGTTATCTAGTCTAATGACTATGTTAACTTGAAAAAGTGTTATGTTAATCTGGACAAAATAATTTGATGATTGTTTTCTGGTATTGAAAAGAATATTGGTGAATGCTCCATTTTTGGCATTGCCTTCCAGAAAAGGTGAGTTTGTTACCTATAGTGATGCTTCATTGAAAGGAATGGGTTGTGTCCTAATGCATAATGATCAGGTAATTGCTTATGCTTCACGTAAATTGAAACTTCATGAGTTAAATTACCCTACATATGATTTGGAATTATCTGCTGTTGTTTTTGCTTTAACATTTCGAAGGCATCATTTGTATGGAGGGAAGTGTGCAATATATACTCATCACAAAATTTTGAAGTATATATTCACTCAGAACGAATTGAACATGAGACAAAGGAGATGGTTGGAATTAATCAAGGATTATGATTTCATGATCCTTTATTATCCAGGAAAATAAAATAAAGTGGCTGATGCTTTGAGTCGAAAAAGTAATATGTCATTAACCATTCTATGTTTGGAATGAGATCCATTGGTTTTTGATTTGATGAACTTTGGTATAGAAGTTGTTGGTGAAGGGAATTAAACTGTTTTGTTTTAGGTGTAGTGAAATCATCTCTATCAAACATAATAAAGAAATCGCAGAAAGAAGACCGTGAGTTGCAGAAAATGTAGAGTTGGTTTAGAAGGGTATGTTGCCTAAATTTAACATTGATAACGATTGTGTTTTGAGATTTGGGAAGAGATTATATGTACCTTGTGATTCACAATTGAAGAATGAGTTATAATTTGAAGCTCATAGTTCTCTATTTTCAGTTCATCCTGGTAGTACTATGATGTACAGATATCTTTGGGAATAATATTGGTGGGATGGAATGAAAAGAGATATTGCTGATTTTACTGTGAAGTGTCTGAATTGTCAGCAGGTTAAAGCTGAGTGGTGGTTACCCAAATAGATGATTCTGTATCTACCAGTGACAGAGTGTAAATGGGAAAATATATCCATAGACTTCGTTGTGGGATTACCAAAGACATCTTGAGGTAATAATGCAATTTGGGTTATAGTTGATCGACTGACTATATCTTCTCATTTCCTTCCTATTAGTGATACATTGTCTTTAAATCAACTTTATCGGTTGTATGTTAAAGAGATACTCGTGTTTCATGGAGTTACCCTCTCAATTGTATCTGATCGTTTTCCCAGGTTCACATATAACTTTTGAAATGGCCTTTAGAAGTCTTTGGGTACAGAATTAAATTTTAGTACAGCTTTTCATCCTCAATCAGATGGGCAGTCAGAATGAACAATTCAGAACTTAGAGGATATGTTACATGCTTTCTCGATTGATTATCAGGGAAGTTGGTACCAAAAACATTTTTTGGTTGAATTTAATTATAGTTACATCTTCCATTCTAGTATACAGATGGCTCCATTTGAAGCATTATATGGAAAGCATTGTCGAAATCTAGTTTTTTTAGATGAATTAGGTGAAATGAAGATGATGGGACCGGAATTGGTAGAGAAAGTTTAGTTGATTCAAAAGCACATGAGAAAATCTCAGAGAAGACAGAAAATTTATGTCGATAATCGGAGGAAGGATCTTTCCTTTGAGGTAGGTGATCATGTCAATCTAAATGTTTCTCCATGGAAAATTCTGATGCGTTTTGGTAAGAAGGGAAAGTTGAGTCTCAGGTTTATTGGACCTTTTGAAATTCTGGAGAAAGTGGGATAAGTTGCGTATAGAGTTACTTTACCTCCATGTTTATCCCAAGTACACAATTTTTTTCATGTGTCGATGTTGAGAAATATATGCCAAATCCATCTCATGTTTTGAGCACAGAGGTAGTTCAGTTGGAAGAGAATATCTCTTATGAAGAACAACTAGTTCAGATTGTTAACTGTAGAGAGTAGGTGTTGCAGAAAAAGGTAATTTACAAGGTAATTGTTTTGTGGAAAAACCATATGGTTGAATAAGCAATGTGGTAATCTGAAAATGTTATGAGGGATAAATACCCCCACTTATTTTGATAAGTGAATAAAAATTACGAGAACACGATTTCCAAAATGGGGGAAGGATGTAACATCCCAAGTAAACGAAGAATATGATATTTTTATACTAATTAATATTTCAGAATTAAATATTAATTTTACTTTAAGAGGGTGTCTATGTTCGATAGCGTACCTGATACGCAACAATGGGTTTCTTTAGAATCCTATGTTCCACACTAATAATATAATATTATTATTTTAAATGGTAGTTAACTCCAGCCGTTGTATTGAAGGGAATGATTGAAACTAACTATAATATGATTATAAATGATTTTTAAATGTATTTACATTATCCAATAAAAATTTAGAGGATTAAAATGCGAATGAATCTAATTTTAAGCATAATTTACATTAAAGGCTGATTTATCGCCTTTTAATGGAAAAAAACTTTTTAAATATAGTTTTGGCCACTTTAATACATCTTATATGGCCAAATATAATCCTTATTTAGAATGGGGACATCAAAATTTACTTTTTGTAATTTTTTGGAATTTTTCCGATAAAGTACTTTTTCTAATGAATAGTGAAAATATTGTATTTTAATTCAAAACTAT
Source organism: Viscum album (assembly GCA_963277665.1). Lineage (NCBI taxonomy): Eukaryota > Viridiplantae > Streptophyta > Magnoliopsida > Santalales > Viscaceae > Viscum > Viscum album. The sequence continues at coordinate 1,203,883,362 of OY728150.1, read as the reverse complement.
GATTTACACTAATTCATATATATGGTTAGATTATATTTTTAATTTGTTTTAAATTTAATTATAATATAGTTTTACCATTTAATCCAATTTTGGTCATTGTAATTAAGTTCACTTTGAAATTGGACATAAACAAGTATCAATCTTTTGATAGTTATTGTTTCTTAAAAACACATTATTGGTTTTAACAACGGGAATTAATTTTAACATTAATTAATGCCACTTCTATGTTTTGAATTTGGAAAAATAGACATTATTTTTGAATTCAGAATATCAAATATATCTTAGGCTGAATTTTTGTTATTTTTTTGAAAAACTTCTATTTTTGATGAATAGTGAAACCACTTAGTGGTAGTTAAAAACACTAACTTTTTCATTTAAATGAAATTTTACCACTTCTATGAATTGAATTTCAAAAATCCGACATAAATGATTGTTATAAAGAAGTAAAATGTGGTTCATTAGGTTTAAAATAATTATTGGTGAATAGTAACTTTTTACTTTTATTTACCGCGGTTAAAGGTATATTGGGAAATTTAAAGTTAAAAAAATATTATAATAATTCATAATTTCGTTAACTGTTTTCCAAAACTTATTGGTTGAATCATTAACAACCATGGGCATCTTTGGGTCGATTTTGGGACCTCTTTTATCCACATGGGAGTGATAATGAAAATTTAGATTAATTTACAAAATGTAAAGGAAAGTATGACAAAAGCAAATATCTTTTAGTAAATTAATTTTGAGAAGGGGTAATATAAATGATCTTTTTTCCTATAAATATTATTTGGAAATATAAAGATATTTCCTACATGATAGAATTTTTTTATAACATTTAGACAACGAATAAATTAAATTATTTATGAAATGATTATGATTCAGTATTTACCTCATTAATAAATCATTTAAATAATTAAGATTACAATGATTAAAATATTATCCAAAACATGTCCAATTATGATTATATGATTTTATTTCAACCATGACTCATTTTATATTTGGCTATAATGATTTTTTACCATTAGAAACCAAATATCATTATATTATAATATAATATTTTCACACTTTCCTAAAGAGCCCCTCTTCCCCCTTATAAAAGGATACCACTTATAACCAATTACACACACCTCTAAAGCCATTTGGATCATCCAAACTCTTCCCAATTAATCTCCCTACATCCCTCTCCTCCCCCTAGAAGCCTTACCTTAGGAAGATGGAACTTAAAGAAGTCCTTTTATTTCAAACCAATGGAGTTACCCAAATTAAAGGTAATGGTTTCTCTTATATTATTTTCATTTATTTTACTTCTCCAAACTCTAAAATCTCTTTATTTCTTTCTTTTGTAAAACCAACAGTATCTTAAATATACTAGGATGTTGTTATAAGAAGGATTCGAACTGCACTTATACACACCTCCATCTAATAGATGAAGAACATAATGTTTTTGTGGACGGAAAACTAACGCCTCACGAAATGATAATTGTTCAATTACATCTTACCACCTCTCATGATGTCCTCTATGATGGAACTATATTTGTATATGATATATATATTTTTTATGATTTCATTATGCTTCTTTATTTTCCATTTATATTATGCCTTTATGGTTTCCATAGTGGGTAAATATGATAATCTCATTTGGGGAAGTACGGACTACCACCCCCTCAAAGTGATGTGATACGTTAATGCCTTATGTGGGATGTATAAAGGATGGATTCAATATTAATATATATGATATTATACAGGAATTATAATATACCTATGTATCATTATGTTTTATGTAACATCTCATATCCGGGTACTACTCCACAGGTGCCCTGAACCTGGTTCACGACGTGACCTCAAGCGCATTTCCCCAATTACCAGAGGCTGCCGGCTAGCGGCGAGGGCCCAGATCTGATTTTGGGGAAACTATGCCCTCATTTTTCAAAGTGTAGCATAGCAGAATATAAATAAACGTACCGAAACAGCAGAAGAAGTAAACCATACACAACTGAGATAAAAAACTGCAGTAGATATAACAAACTAGTATATAAAATGGTGCAACATGTCTCGAATTTAAGAAAGCAGACAGAACATGTTACACAACAATACAATACAGTGCAAGTACAAGAAAGCAAAACAGAACAGAACAGCTGGTAGCATCGTGACCCTAAGCCTGTTCTCATGCTCCCCTACTCCTTAGCAGCAATCAAGTACCTATAAAGGGACTCTTTCACCTATCCACACCTGCAGAAACGTAATCTGTTTGGGCCGAAAAGCATGACCCAAATAGGGTGTGAGAAATAAATTCCTAGTAGGAACCCACCAAAGGCACGTTCCCAACTGTGTGTAAACATACAACCATAGTGTGGAGCAGTAAAATGCAATAAAGTAAGATGTACTAAAAAGTAACTAACCTAACCAGTTATATTTCCATTTTAATATCCATTTAATCATTTAAATTAAAACATCATCACAGTGAATATTTAAGTAAACAACCAATGTATAGAGACAAGTAAACTCCTACCCTCGGGTAAATAGAAACCATCCACAATAATCTTCCAACTTCCATACGGATATTTCCCATAGGCGTAAGAAGTGTCTCCCACAGGCACATAATCAACTGCCCATAGGCACAGAAGTAGTTTCCCACAGGCTAATAGTACAATGCCCACAGGCTAATCACAACACCACCCTCTGGAAAAATAGGTAACCGGGCCAAGCCCAAAATTTAGAAAAGAAGTAAACCATCAATTCCTCTCAAGGAAATGTTAATGAAAAAACTAAAAAAGGTATACCCTCGGGTATCCTGGCCAAACAACTAATCAAATGAACGCACCCCTAGGGTGGTCCTGGATGGAAGCAGTGATCCCAAAAAGCATTTCAATATCACATTTAATTACCTATTCAATTATAGGTATTTAAAAGAACCACGACCTCAGTCACATGACACCCCAAATATGGGCTCGTCGCTCTAAACACACAAAAACGCATGACAGTTGTAAAATAAATACCAAGCCACCTACCATAAATGCCAACGAATGATATAAGTGAACGTCGGTTCAAAAAATGCCCAAAGGCGTCGTATAACTGAGGTAAAATAATTCTCTCTTAAATGAAAATAACTTCCATTAGAGGATGAATTGGAAAAAGACACATCAGGAGATGAGAGGGCTTACCCGCGCAGTTCCAATGAGATTGATGGAGGCAGAATCGGATTCCTGACGTGAACTTGGTGGATCCTCGAAGCTCTAGCCTTCCTCTCCAGAGCTCTCTTCCCATTTTAAGCCTTCCTTGTGAAGAGGGGAGGCTACTACCCATTTTAAGAGAAAAAAACAAAGTACACAGTGTGTACATCTAAGTACACGACATGTACTTCCCATTTTTTAGTTGTTCCTCTAAAGGAATCCCACTATCGTGGCATTTTTCATATGCTGATGTGACTACATGGCGTGTCTCCCTGAGTACATGGAGTGTTCTGTCACAAAGCTGGCCACCACCTTACTATACGCCTGCCGACTTACTACATGAATGTAAGGGACCACTACACAGAGTGTAGTCTGTTCCTACACCCTTTATTTCCAACATGGCCACAAGCCCTGTGTAGTCATCCCACATGGCCAAAAGTACACGGCGTGTGGGAAAAAGTACATGGCGTGTACATTCAAAATTTGTGATTTTTCCCCATTTTCCATATTTTCTCAAAAACCCTTAAAGAAAAGATAAAATAAGAAGCTAATACCTCAAAACTAAGAACCATGTTCTTACAAACCTCCCCCCTTTAAGAAATTCATCCCCAAATTGTGCTTCCAAGGGTGGAGAAGATAAAGCCATAAATAACTCCGGCCACTGAGGATGTACATCGGGCTCCCGCTCCCAAGATTCATATTGCACTCGGTCATGTTGCCATAGCACCCGTACGAGAGGAACTGACTGTCCTCGGAGCACCTTCATGCTCTAATCAACGATACGAATCAGATGATCCTCAAAGGACGCAGCTATCCCGAGATCAACCTCCTCAGGCTGAAAGATGTGAGATGGGTCTGAATGGTAGTGGCGCAACTGCAATACATGGAAGATGTCATGTAAGGCTCGGTACCTCTAAGGTAACTACAACCGGTAGGAAACCGGCCTGACTCTCTCTAGAATATCAAATGGCCCCACATACCTCGGTGAGAGTATAACCATTCTCTTGATCCGTATGTGTCCCATCCTCAGGGAAACATGCAAGAAAACCGGATCCCCGACCATGAACTCCATGGGTTTTCTGAGGCGATCAACATAAGATTTCGGATGAGACTACGTGGTAGCCATCCACTTCTGAATTAACTGGACTTGCTCAGAAGTCTCCAATATGTGACGTGGTCCCAGTCAAGCTGCCTCACCTGCCTCTAACTAGCAAAAATGTGATCAGAATGGCCACCCATATAAATCCTTGTATGGTTCCATCTCAATAGTTTCTTGAAATCTATTTTTATAGGAAAACTATAATAAGGGTACATGCTTCTCCCAAGAGCCCCCAAAGTCTAGGACGCATGCACGCAACATTTTCTCAAGCACTTGTATCGTACGCTCTGACTGGCCATTGGTCTGAGGGTGGTAAGCTGTGTTCAGAAGGACCTGTGTACCTAGTTCTCTTTGAAAACTCTTCCAGAAACGAGATGTAAAATGGGTGTCCCCATCTGATACGATAGATCGAGGGACCCCATGAAGATGTACGATCTCTCAGATATACAACTTTTTGCACTTTTAAACACTAATGGTCTTGTTGACCAGAAAAATGTGAGCTACCTTTGTGAGTCTGTCCACAACAACCCACATGGCATCATTGCCTCAAGGTGACCTCAGCAACCCCATCACGAAGTCCATCGCAACCTCATCCCATTTCCACTCTGGAATGGTTAACAGTTGTAATAGTCTGGCTGGCCTCTAATGCTCTGCCTTCACCTGCTGACAGGTGGAACACTTCATTACAAAACCAGCTACATCTCTCTTCATACCCGGCCACTAGTACTAACATCTCAAGTCACGATACATCTTAGTAACCCCGAGATGAACTACCCAAGCTGATGCATGAAACTCCCGCATCAACTCCTCACATATATCACCTGGAACCCACACTCATCCATGGAAACACAATACTTCACCATTGCCTATGGTCCACCCAGGAGGAGGGTCCTTACTTTCCACCGACTCCCGTAGAACTAGGCCTTCTTAATCAGATAGTTGTCTCATCCTCAATCTATCCAGGAGGGTAGAAGTCACATCTAAGGATTAATGATAAGTTTGCCCCTCACTATCATGCACATCCAAATGCATCTCAGAGAACAAAGTCATGAGCTACCACTCGCCACAGGCCTCCTGTACAGCAAGTATCTGAGTCTTCCTGCTCAGTGCATCAGCTATTTCATTACCCTTACCAGGTGTATAGGCAAGAAGGAAGTTGAAGGAATGAAGGTATTCATCCCACCTTTACTGTCTCGGATTCATATAATGCTGAGTAAAGATATACTTGAGACTTTTGTGGTCGGTGAAAATCACAAAACGTTCTCCCAAGAGATAATGTCTCCAATAGCGCAACGCAAGCACAACTGCAACCAACTCGAGATCATGCATCGGTTAATTCCTCTCATGTGGCCTCAATTGTGGAGACCCATACACAAAAACTCGTTTGAACATCATCAACATTGCACCCAGCCCAGTACCCGATGCATCATAGTAAACTGTATAGATCTTCCCTTACTCTGGGAGTATCAGGATCGGTGCTGATGTCAACCTTTCCTTTAGGTCCTGAAAGGATGTCTCACAAGCATCAGACCAACCGAACTTCACTCCCTTCTTAGTAAGACTGGTCAATGACACTGCTAAGTGGGAGAAGTCCTGGATGAAATGCTTGTAGTAACCAGACAGCCCAAAGAAACTCCATATCTAAAACACGTTCTTAGGCTGCTCCCAGGAAACTACTTCTCTCACCTTCTCTGGGTCTACTGAAACTTCTTCATCTGAGATGATGGGACCCGGGAAGTGAATCTAGTCCATCAAAAGTGGAACTTTGAGATCATAGCGTATAGCTGATGCTCTATCAGTGTACTCAATACGATCTCAAGATGTATATAATGGTCGTGTCGAGTGAGAGAGTACACCAAGATATCATCCACTAAAACTACCATGAAAGTGTCTAGATAAGGATGAAACACATAACTCATCAGAGACATGAAAACCGCTGGAGAGTTTGTGAGTCTGAATGGCATGACCGTATACTCGTATAGACCATACCTTCTCTTGAATGCCGTGAGAGGTATATCAGATGGTCTAACACGCAGCTGATGATTTTATAATCTCAATTCAATCTTCGATAACACTCATACTTCACAAACTTGGTCAAAAAGATCATCAATCCTCGGGAAGGGATATCGGTTCTTAACCATCAACTGGTTCATCTTCTGATAATCGACACAAAGAATGAGGCTACTGTCCTCCTAATTCACAAAGAGGACCGGAGAACCCCATGGAGAAATACAGGGTCAGATGAAACCCTTTGCCTATAACTCCTTTAACTGCCTCTTGAGCTCCTGCAACTCTGGTGTAGCCATCCTGTAAGGAGGAATGGACACCAGTGCCGCTCCTGGCACAAGCTCAATAGTGAAATCCACCTCATGCTCCGGAGGAAGACCTGAAAAGTCATCCGAGAAGTCATCCTTGAAACGATCAACCACTGGAGGGAAATCCTTCTGACAAGTCCCCTGGTCATCCAGATATAAACTCGCATTCTAGACTGTGACACCTCCTCACCCCCGATGTTCTGGTGCAGCTCAACTCGCCTGAACATCCCATTCTCCCTTGTATAGAAACTCTCCACCCTCTGGTGACGTGAAACTCACCCTATGACGATAGTAATATATAAAGGCTCGAAAGGGAACCAACCAGCCCATCTCGAGAATGACGCCATAGCTCGTCATCTCCAAGAAATAGAGGTCCCAAAGGAGGTGACACCCACCAACCTCAAGGGGGAACTCTTTGCACTGACGCACATCATTTGTTCTAGTCCCCAACGGAGTGTGTAGAATAATGATAACAGAAAAAGTAGAAACCCAGTGCCCAAGGATCCCCACATCGGGCCTAGATATAAAACTATGTGTAGCACCCATATCAAAAATTACTGAAGATAAAAAAGAATCTACAAGAATAGTACCTCTGATAGAAGAAGGTCCAGGATCATACTCCTGCTAGGTCTGTTATACCACATATGTCTGCCTAGTTCCGCGGCCCTACGACACAGCCTGACTACCCTGAGTTGTTCCGCCCTGCTTCCTATGTGATCCTTGTGTCTGGAAACCTCAACCATGACCACCATCTCTGCCTACATGCCCTAACGTATTCCAGTTCCCTGATTGGTAAGATGCCACTGGTCTTGCTCCCGCACGTGGAGTCTGCATAGAACCCCTCTCACTAGCCATCGGTGGAAACGCCCTACAAAAGATTTGTAGATGACCTATCCTTCCGTAAGCTTGGCGCTCCACTGGGTCTCGTGGACACTATGGCCTCTTGTTCCCCTCTCTACCACACTGGTAGCACATGAAATGGCCACCTGAAGCATTCTTCTGGCTGGTACTGCCACCCTGAGAAAAGTCCATATGTCTCCTCCTCTTGGAAACCTAAATAGTACCAGTAAATTGTACTGAACCGCTCTGGCCCACACCACTAAATTCTGGCAGGTTCCTCTCTGTGATCAGAACCCGGTTCACAATAGCATGTACTGAAGGAAACCTGAAAACATTCACCACTACCCGGATGTCATACCAAAGGCCATCCTCGAAGCTCCTGGCTTTCAGTGTCTTATCACCCAATAGGACAGGTGAGAAATGCTAAATCCTGGTGAAATGAGCAGAATAGTCCATCACCGACATAGCACCCTGCTGCAGATTCATGAACTATCGAGCTCTATCTTCCCTCATTATCTTTGGGATGAAGAATTTATAGAATACAACTTGAAAATTTTCACATGCCATATCTCTGCGATGCTCTGACTGGGTTGTAACATCCCACACCGTCTTGGAGGAATCACGCTGCATGTAAGTTGCGAGCATGAACCTCTACCCTGGAGGCATCTCCATATGCTCAAAAATAGTCTGCATCGATCCTAACCAAGACTTTGTAGCCTTTGGTCCTCCATCCTAGGAAAACGTAGGTGGATGATGCTTCTAGAAGATACGTGTCAGTTCGGCCATAGATGTGGCACCCTGCGGTGCTCCATGCATGGTCTACATGAACCGCATAAAACATTCACGGAACTGTGCATCCACACTTGTATCCAGTACAATGGAAGGTACCACATCTAGCTCTGCTGGAGGATCAGCTGGTAGCCCATGGCCCACCATCTTTGGAGTATAGTCGTCACCGCCCTCCTGGCGAACAACGCGCAGTCATCCTGGCGGCATGACACTACAAGCTCAAATGCACAACTTAGAACAAGATTAACAAGACCGAAAATGAGGAAAAACCAAGGGGAACAGGAGGAAGAAATCATTCAAAAAGTGAAAAACAGGACTACACGTCATGTATGTTGACTACACGGTGTGTACTTGACTTCCCTTCCCCGCCCGGGTCCTTCTACACGGCTGAGCCTCACAACTCCTATTTGAACAAAACTACACGGCATGTATATCATTTTCATGGAATGTATGGTGTTATTTCCAACTGCCTGTGCTACTTGTGACATGACTGACTATGCATCTTGACACTACAAAGCATGTTACACCAACACACGGTGTGTACACCACCCTATTTCCCGATCAAACTGCTAATTCAACATGGTTAGTCCTCGGAAAGGACTACACGTCGTGTCCCACAGGTACACGGCGTATACTAGATGAGCTCTACCAACCCGTGTTGTTAGTTACACGGCCGAACACATGGATCACACTACACGGCGCGTTTAATATACACACGGTGTGTACACAAAGGATTTTTCCAACCCATGTTGTTATTTACAGGGCCGGGTCCCCAAGTCGCACCACACATCGTGTTCTTCATTGACACAGCATGTTCAAGATACGACTACACCAGCCCGTGTTTGTTAGTTACACAACTGGGTCTCTAGTTCAACACTAAATGGAGTGTACATCCGGTACACGGTGTGTTCACTCCAAGCTCTTCCCTTCCCCGTTTCGCCACCCAGACGACTTGTGACACGAGTAGAGACTACACGGCGTGTACTCATGGTACACGACGTGTACTCGAAATGTTTAATTTTCATCCCGAATAGAAGAACATACACGGCGTGTTTAAATACTACACGGAGTCTATACTGGTTTTCCGGACAATATGCCTCAAAAACTCCCCTGGAACCCGTAAAATACTGAAAAACAACACCTATGTGTCAAATTCAGATCCGTAAGGGCCCATACTCCCCACGAATCAAAGATTGACATCTTATCTGTGTTATAATAAAATAAACAGTCAATGATCCACCACATTCCGGTAAATGGGGGGACATACTCCCCAAAAAACAAAGTTTGGCGTCCATTCTATTATGAAGTTTATACAGAAATACCCTCTCACATAGAAAGTATTTATCAATGTAGCTATCACAACAACATGCTTTTCTAGCACAATAACTATCACAACAACATGCAATTTCTAATGCACCTATATGGCATAGAACTATGAATGGAATGTGATTTCTAGCATGTGCCTAAATGATGCATGAGATGGAATACCCTCATCTTATCACGTTGAAAATAAATAGAACCAAAAGATAAAATATCAACAGCACAAGAAAAGTGCATCATGCTTCGGTGAAAATCAATTCTATAGTAAAATTGCAAAATCAGATAAATTACAACACGATGTAAATTGGCTTTTCCCTGTACATGGGTTAGCTACGCCTGAGAACAACTTATTACCTACTACCATTCTCATCATATCGTTGACTAAGGCTCCAAATAGTAAGTAAAAGAAAAGAACCCCTCTGATACCGCTTTGTAACGTCCTGAATCTGGGTACCACTCCACGGGTGCCCTTAACCCAGTTCGCCACGTGACCTCAAGCCCATTTCCCCAAATGCCAGAGGCTACAGACTAGCAGCGAGGGCCCAGGTCTGATAGTGGGGAAACTATGCCCTCATATGTCAAAGTGTAGCACAGCGGAATATAAATAAACATACAACAATAGTGGAATCATTAAACCATGCACAACTAAGATCAAATAATATAGCACATATTACAAACCAGTATATAAAATGGTGCAACATGTCTCGAATTCTAAGAAAGCAGCAAGAACATGTTACACAAAATACAGTGCAGTGTAAGTACAAGAAATCAAAACAGAACATAACAGCTGGTAGCATCATGAGCCTAAGCCCGGTCCCATGCTCCTCTAATCCTCAGCAGCAATCAAGTACATGTAAAGGGACACTTTCCCCAATCCACACATGTAGAAATGTAATCATTTTGGGGCGAAAAGCATGACCCAAATAGGGTGTGAGAAATAAATTCCCAGTAGGAACCCACCAAAGGCTCGTGCCCAATGATGTGTAAACATAAAACAATAGTCTGTAGTAGTAAAATGAAATAAAGTGAGCAGTAATGAAAAGTAACTAACTTAACCAATTATATTGAAATTTTAATATCCATTTAATTATTTAAATCAAAACACCACCACCGTTAATATTCTCAGTAAACAGCCAATGTCCATACACACATAAATTTTTACCCTCGGTTAAAGAGAAACCAACCACAAGAATCTTCCCACAGGCATACAGATATTTCCCACAGGCATAAGAATTTTCTCCCATATGCACAGAATCAACTGCCCACATGCACGAAAGAAGTTGCCCACATGCTAGTAGTACAACGCCCATAGGCTAATCACAACACCTCCGTGAGGCTAAACAGGTTACCGGGCCAATCCCAACATGTAAAAAAGTAGTAAATAAGCAATTACTCTCAAGGAAAAAGTAATGAAAGAAGTAAATAAGGCATACCCTTTGGTATCTTGGCCAAACGGCTAAACAGAGGAACACAACCCAGGGGTGGTCCTGTATCCATGAAGCGATCCCAAATAGCATTTTAATATCACATTTAATTACCTATTCAATTCTATTTATTTAAAATATCCATGGCCTCCACCACACGACACCCCAAATATGGGTTTTTAGCTCTGAACACATAAAAACACATGACATTTGGAAAAGTAACACCAAGCCACCTACCTTAAATGCCAACGAACAATATATGTGAATGTAGATTCCAAAAACACCCAAAGACGTCGTAGATCTGAGGTAAATTAATTCTCTATTAAACGCAAATAACACCCATTAGAGGAATAATTTCCAAGAGATGCACCAGGAGATTAGAGGGCTTACCCGCACTGTTCCAAAGAGATTGACGGAGGTGGAATCGGATTCCCGATGTGCACTCGGTGGATCCTTGATGCTCCGACCTTCCTCTACTGAGCTCTCTTCTCGTTCTAAGCCTTCCCTATGAATAGGGGAGCCTACTGCCCATTTTAAGTGAAACAAACAAATTACCTGGCATTTACTTCCAAGTATACAACGTGTACTTCCCATTTTTTAATTGTTCCTCTAGTAGCATCCCGCCAGCATGGTACTATTAATCTGCCAACGTGACTACACGTCGTGTCTCTCTGAGTACACAGCGTGTTCTATCGCACAGCTAGCCACATCCTTACTATATCCCTTACGAATGACTACACAGTGTGTAAGGGACCACTACATGGCGTGTAGTTGGTTCCTACACCCTTCATTATTGACATGGCCACACGCCCTGTGTACTCATCCCACACAACGAAAAGTACACGGTGTGTGGAAAAACGTACACAACATGTACTTTCAAAATATGGAATTTTTCCCCATTTTCCATATTTTCTCAAAAAAACTTAAGGATAAGAGAAAACAATAATCCTGAACCACAAAACTAAGAACTTGGTTCTTATATTTTATTTCCATTAAGATAAGAAATAGAAATGAAAGTTGCGTTCATGCGTACGTACGAATTACCGTCTCCATGAACAGTTCATTTCATTTATTACCTCTAAATGTTATGTAACTATTATATATACATTAATATAGTAGATATATATGATATATATGATATCTAAATCATGAATACCATTCTGTATATAATAGAATATTCACCACATGGACAAATTGTCAATATAAGGTGGTCTTTTTTAACTCAATTACCAAATATAGAAAAAATGAATGTTATTAGCTTAAATTATTACATAATGTTTATAACATGGTAATAAGTGGTATAAAATGAATAATGAACTTTAAAAACGTTATTATGAAACTATAAATTAACTTTAGTTTATCATTGATGATATTAATGAATGAGCGAGACATGTAAGACACAAGGTAAGGGAACTTTTTATCCCAATTTCTCTTTGTTGGGTTAATCTCCTACTTTCAAATCATGTCATGCTATGATTTTGTCTTATCTTGTATTTATACTTTCTTTATGTGTGATTATATTGAATACACATAATAGATCTATTTTATTTACAAAATTATCTTTGTAAGGTACTTCGTCTCAATATCCATTTATTGAGGCATATTTTGTTTTAATACATGACTTTCTTTTATACGCTGTATAAAAACCTTTTACTTTTAGAAGGGATTTTTTTCTAGAAACTGCTTTTCTCAACGACAAAAATAATGCTCTTTTTAACGCAAGCGGTGAAAGTGACCTTTTCCACTGCCGCGAGTATTATTTTATCTTTGGATTCATCAACAAGATGTAATGTTTTTAAAAGAAAATAAATACCATTTACTTTTTTAAGTATTTTTGTAATTGAAATGGTTTTGAAAATGGATTTATTTTGTCAATATATTTAAGATATATATTGTTATTGAAATGTGTAAATTTTTTCATTCCAGTATATTTTCAATATTTTATGTGTTATAATTTTATAATGGTACTTGGACCTTTGACAGGTAGTTACATGAAAAACCAAATGACGTGTGGTGCTGTGAATACCAGGATGGGTGGTTACATTATAACCTCTAATTCATTGGGTGTGGAAGTCAGACATATTGATATTCCATTTAGTGATATGTGTGGAAGTCGACTATATGGCTATTCCATTTATGTATGTTTATGTACCAAGATACCTTTATAAGTCAAGTGTTCTTTATACGGGTTTTATGGTGACATTATGGTTATAAAAGGGTAAGTAATGATTTTTTTATTCAGTGAAGAGTATTTACTACATCATAAAGGTGAAAAGTATTACTTATATTAATGTTTTCATGGTTCACTTATTGTTTTGAAAAACTAACAGTTTTACTTCTTTGTGTATCCCTTACTGAGATTTTTAGGATCATCCAATGTTTTTGAAATGATTTTCACCGGACATAATGTGGAATATGGTCATTTATGAGATCATAGAAAAGTAATGATGTCTTAAACATTGAACTAGAAATTAATTTTTTTTCAAGAGTTTTTATTTTATTGAAAAAAATGGAAACTGTGTAGAAGTGTCTACTTTTTATTATTTTGAGATGTAATAGTTATGGCCTAACTCTCTAAAACTATAAACCTGAAAAGATCCTCAATGTGAATTATTCATTTAATTCAATATTATGTAAGGTTTAAGGACGTGTTCTTGTATATGTAATTTATGATGTGATGTTTATGGGTTACATGATGTAAATAAGAATATTTCATAAATGTTTTCCCATTTATCCACCACCACATCCTCTCATTTTGTGGAAAAAATATAAGAAATTATTGAAGACTATCAAGCCCACATTCCCCATCCTCTATTATCAGTGTTTGGTTGTGTTGTTCTGTCTATCCTCAGTGTGTCATTTTCTAGTATTGCCTAGTTTTCTCATTCTTCCCTCAAGGATTTTGAGGTAAAATTTATTTTTTTGGGTGTGTCTAGAATTTTTAATAATAATTCCTTAATGTGGTGTAGTTTGATCTAGGGGTGCATTCTATGATTATGGATTGCATGATGTTTCTTCTTCACCCAATGGTATATAGAGAGGTTTGAAATATTCATTGAGGTATGAGATCCTCATTCACACCCATTTTATGTTCTATGTGTGATATTAATATGCCTTTTTTATTTCATATGGGTTGACATTAATGGTTGAAATAATAAGAATAATTATTAGTCATAACTAAAATTTATCTACATTGGGAGATATCATATATTTGCTATTCATTCATATTGTTTCTAAATATATTATTCCCAGTTATTTCACTGATAGAAAATGGGGTTCCATAGTCATTATTGCATATAATATGATATTCCATGAGATCCTTGTTGTGTTTTTGTTTTTTGAATACATTCTGATTAAAATTCCAATGAATGTATATTTGGATAATGAATTGATTTCCCATAGAACCTAGTTTGTGTGATAATACCTATGATTAATAGTGATGAAATGTGAAGATATCCCATGAGTAAAATTTCAATCCTTGGAAGTATTTTTGTAGTGTATAATTGTACTTATTGAGTTTCTATAAGTGGTATGGGATGTTTAGTGGTGATGGAGGGGACTAGTTGGGATGTGTGATGTGTTTTGTATTGATGTGGTTGTTGGTAGGCATGGATAAAATGAGGGCACTACAACGATATGGGGAACGATAGTGGAGATGAGTTATAGTGGTGATGCATGGTAGTGTTGTGTCTTGTGATGTTGTTGTGTGATGGGGTTTAGGTTTTTGATGTGGTATGGTGGTTATGGTTATGAAATGCTAGTGATTTGTGGTATTATTGTTATGAGTTTTGGTTTTTTTATGATGAGTTGGCTTGTTCGATGTGGCACGATGATGATGGTGGATGTGAGGTTTTGTGGTGATGGATGATTATTTTTGGGGTGGTTGTGTGGAGTAATTTTTTTATTTTCCATGTAAGCGATGGAATAATTATCAGTGGGTGTGAATTCACATGTGGCATTTGGATAATGGAATCGAATTAATAAATGACCTATGTAAATGTGAATTAAGAGCTGAGTAAATATATTATAGTGGAAATTTTATATCAAAATAAAAGGGGTGGAGTGTGTTACAACCAAGATAATGATTTAATAAATAATTTTTTTATTTCATAATATGAATTAGATAGTTATATTAGTTCTATAAATATTATGTAATTTTTAATCAAAATTGAAATTATTTTAATAAAATAATATTTTATAAGGCTCGACATAGAAGAATAATTTATAAATTTTTTACTATAAATTTTATATAATGGATATTATTTTTTAAATCATAATATCAAAATTAAATTAGAATAAATTTTTGGGATTTTTAAAAAAATATTGCCTTTTCAGTGAATAGTGAACAATAAATTTTTTATAAAAATGGTATTCTATATTTAATCAATTAATTATTGTAAGAGTCCCTATATTTTATGAATATGATTTAAATTATCAAAATTGTTATTTATATTATATTTAATCCTCATAATTACACTATAAACATCTTTATATTGATTTTAAATTATGTTGGTTTGGGGGATTAAATAAGGGTTATAATAAAAATAGTTTAAAAATGAATAATGTTTCTAATTTTTAATTAATTGAAATAATCCCTATTGAGGAATGTGGAAAATAAAATATATAAATAATATTTCATTAAAAATTAATTTCCTTTCATAAAATTTGTATTATTATTCACGAAGTTAATATGGAATCTTCTATTTATAAAAATGTACTACTAATAAAAACCAGTAGAATCACCATGTCTACAAGGTCAATATTAAATTAAAATTTATCAACTATGTTAAATGAAATTATAAAAATTCATTCTATATTTTTTTTAAATAATAATTTATATTTTCTAATATAGTAAAATATATTTTAGAGGAATCTGATTTCTAAAAACAACATAAATGTATGTATGCAACTGAGGTAAAAAATAAGTTTACTTGGTTGTTATTATTTAATATTAAGGTGTAAAATGACCTATAAAAATTTTATAAAACCCATTTAAAATACATATTTTGACAATATAACTTATTTTATTAATTTCATTTCATTATTTGGGTATTGTGACATGAAAAAAATAATATATAATTTTCTCTTTTGAAAATTTACATTTTTTCCACTCACTGAAATTATAAAATAACACCCCATATCATCCTCTCTTGACTCTTATAATTGCCTTCTTGGTCAGCCATGACTTTCCCAAATAACTTATATACATAACTATTCTAATCCTAAAAGAATTAAATTGGGAATAAACCAACCCAATTAAGGCCTTATTGTAAACCAAAAGTAGTTACTTGAAGAAGAGGTATCATTCATCAACATGTGTTTATGTTTTTCTATTTCTCCACCCACTTAAATTGTTATTATAAAATGATTATATTATAAAAACAGTATACTCTAAATAATTATATTTTTATATTAAGGTTAATAACTACACCCACACACACTTCCTTCACGTTGGTTATGATATCATTATTCATGTGTACGATAGACTAATACCTCACAAAATTATATCATTAATTTTTTACATTACCACTATTTAAGGATGAGATTAATGACAGACATAATGTTTATATATGATATTTATAATAAAATTACACATTTGTAGTAACCATATCATATATATCCTTTTTATATTCCAATACATATGGAATGTCATTTCATAGCTAGTGTGTATGACGGATGACCACCTCATGAATCAATGTGATTCGTTTTTACTACCCAATTACATGAAAGGTAATAAAGAAAATGATAACAAAAATATTTTATATAAATGAAATATTTAAGATATACATGACATATTTATCATTATTTATTTATATATAATTTTCCTACTAATCTTTTCACTCACTGAAAAAGTGATATCATTGTTCGTGGATGTGTGGACTACTGCATCCTCAAAGTGATGTCATTCCCAATTTTTATCACCAAATCACAATATCATTATATATACGTATATATAATTAAATATTATCTTATTTATTTTAAAATTATGATTCTTGAATGTTAAATTTTACTTATATTTATCTATAATGATCATTCAAAAAATAGAAATGTGACTCGTGAGAAGATAGGGAATGCCATCTCAATGATTGTAACATCAGTTCATTTTTCATAAACCTAATTCCCAATTTTTATTAAAAGTATAATTGTTTAATAAATATTATAACAATTTCATGATCATTATTCTGGATAAGTTTAAATAGTGACCCTTTTTTACTGCAGTTTACATTCAGAAGTCATTTTTAACACATAAACATAATATTGTTAAAAACATCCTACATAAACATAATTGATTAAATAAAATTATATTACTTATTAATATGTGAAATAACAAAAATAATAAACAAAAAAAGGTTACAATAAATTAAATAATTAACATAATACTATTATTAATGAAATTAAAGACACATGTGATGAATCAAACTAAAGGTAATGTACACCATCTCAATCTCATTTTGTTAAGGAATATCTGGATTTTATATTGCTACATTATTTGATAAGGTTTATGTATAGACAATTTGAATTTAAATATAATTATTTTCTCTATTCTAATCATATTTTAAATTTGTTAAAATTTTATTCTATTAGGGGCTTATAATATATACTTTTACTAGTGATAAGGGACTTTTCTTCTAGATAAATCACCTATTAAAGTGTTCCATCAAACTTTCATTCAATTATTGGTTCATGTTTTTAAAATTATTTTTGATCTATTTCTATATTTAAATTACATATTCATTAATAACATTTAATAAATTATTTTATATGATAATAAAAATGAATATTTATATGTTTTTTAAATGAAAAATTTTGACAAAAGAAAAATTTAGTTATTAAATTACATATAGATAACAACATTTCATCCTCCATGGAAACTATATGATTAATTTATTACTTTGAAATATTTCATGTATACTTCAATGAAAAAATAGATTTTTTTTCTGGGGTTATTTTTTGTATTATAAATGTATTTTCAATTGAAACTTTTAATTTTTTTTCATAAGAAAGGATTTGAAAATGAAAGTATATTTTGATATCCTAAAGAGAATTATTTATGATTTAAATTATTTTTTCTAATGAAAAATAAAAAAATTTATTCTTATAATGGTGTAAGAGAATTATATGATAGGAAATTCCATATATCTCCTAGTGAGGCCGTTATTTCTTATATTATGGGGGTAACATAGATAGTACCAGGTGATCACATTACATCTTATATGATGTGGTGGCCCAAATAGGACCAGGAGAGCCCATTACAGATTATATGATTGGGAATCTTGATAGTATTGGGTGATCCCTATATATCATAAATTATTGGTAAACCGAGAGAGTGCTACAATTCATTTGGTGGTGTTCCTTATCATAAATGGAATGGAATATGGATGTACCATAGGTTTTTCTTTAAGGATTTAACTAGGACCCATTTACGATTGACATATGTTTAAAATATGTTATAAATGCTATAATTTATGTTACCAATAATTTTTTAAAATTATTTCAATGTGATTTAATAAAGTTCTATTAGATAAATGGTGTAATTTTTAATGTTAAAATGTATTATTCCATATTCTCAAATAAGATTCAAGATAAACAAAAACCTTATTTTATATATCATGGTTTCATTGGACTAATAGTTTTCAATATTTATGTATCTATTACTAATAATTTCGTTCTAATCCAATGTTTTTAATTATTTTCATTGGTTTTAAGGGTTAGTCATGGAATGGAATAATTCATTTTGAATGTGATAAGAATTTTCCACGAATAAAATTATTCTCTATTTTAAAATTTTTATATGATTAAAAAACATTATGCAAATAAAATGTGTACACATTGTGTAGTATGGTTATTTAGTATAAGATCAATAACCTAATTCTTTAGAAATATAAACCTAAAAAAGTCATCAAATTTAAATAGAAAAACTCTTGAGTAAAACTCAAGATTATTTAATTTTTTATTCACTAGAAACAAATTTGGTATCATAGGAATGGTTTTGATAAATTTGGGGTTAAGGATAATGTTAATAACATGGGATTTAAGTATTTTATGTTATGGTCAATTTAAAATGATATAGCATTACAAGATTACCTTGTTGAATCAGAAATCTATTTCTATTTAGAATGTATTTCCATTGAAGAATTATAGAATATATGTTGGGAAGAAACCTAGAGGAATATATCCTTCCAAATCAACAACTTGAAATGGATGGAATCAAAATAGAATAATATGCTTCAGTGATGGATTATTTTTCAAAAGCTATAGATTGTGGTGGTATTATTTGTAGATAGGAACCTATGACATCACAAAACAATATATATTGTGTGGAAATGTTTATGATGAAACATCCCCAATCATTCTATTAATTATATGCCCGCATGATATCTAAAGGATGGAACAATGCTGTGGAAAAAATATTTTAATTATTGGGATGTTAAAAACACCGAATCATAACTCCTTTTGTTAATAGTTTTGAAGTTGAATTTAATCCACAATGGTCATTGGTTAAGAATACCATAAAAAATGATGATTGTTTTCTATGGAATAATTAATATTCAATTAACTTTTCTGTGAAAAATAATTTTTAAGGTTGTTCGTATCAGTTTGGAAATAAAATTCTTAGAATTATAGTAGAAGGAAGAATATTCTTGGTTGCATATGATGACAGATTCACAAGATTGACCATGTATGTGCATGATTTTATTCATGAAACTAATAGTAAAATTAATATAAATTTCGTAGGGGTGATAAAAATTTTAGAGAAATAATTGATGACATGATAATTAAAATTTATGAGATAATGATTCATTATAATAATAATGTTCATATTGATTTATTTAATACACATTTTTCTATAGATGCCCACAGTAAGGAAAAGACACAATGGTTGTAAATAGAGAAGAAACTAGATAATAAGTCTATAGGTAATCCATAAAAATGTTCCAAGTCTGAAAAAATACATTTTTATATCTGTTTGAAAGGTTTGGGGTTGTTTTTCAAGTGTTATCGGTCTACTCACATGGATTGGGACTATGAAAAAAACATTCATGAAAACACAAAAAATAGTGTAACAAAATTCATACCATGGATTGGTGTTTTAATTGTAATTATTTGGGTCAGTATGATAATTCATATCCATTGTTAGTTTCACATGATGGAAATCATCAAGATCAAAAATGAAAAGGTGTATAAAATTCATTTTCTACTACTGCAGTTGATTTTGGGCCATTATGTGATGTGGTGAATTCCCTAGGGAGTTTAGTATTTTCCAAAGGTTTTCATGAGTATTGGGTATCATTAGATGAATTTAATGAAATGAAAAATTATTAAAACTATTTTTTGGACTAAATATGGGCACTATGAGTTTGTAGTTGTATCATTTGGGATATCCAATACACATGTTGTATTTATGTATATGATTATAATTTTTCAAATGATTGTGGAAATGATTATTGTTGTTATTATTGATGACATTTTTTATATTATAAATTTCAAGAGAAACATGAAAGGAAACTAAGTGTTTTTTGTAAAACATAAAATAAATGAAACTATATTAGAATTTTAGAAATTGTAAATTTTGGTAGCAACAAAATTAATTCAATGTTCATATTATTTCTTAAAATTCCATATATATTGGACTAAATAAAACAAATGTTATTTATGTATGGAAAACCCCCAAAACTATAATAGGGATTCATAGTTTTCATTAATTAGTGGGTTTCTACTCACGGTCTAAATAAATATTTTCTCAGTTGTCTCACCCACACACTATGATAAATCAAAAAGGATAAATTTTTATCTAGAAAAAATAATGTGATGATTGTTTTTAAGAACATAAAAAAGGATTTTTGAATGCTTCACTTTGGATCTATCTTTTATAAATGCTAAATTTTTCATCTATAGTGAGGTTTCATCGAAAGGACATAGTTTTTTCATTGTATATAATGATTAGTAATTTCATATAATTCACTCCATGTGAATCCTCATGAGTAAAATTCCCATAATCATGATATTGAATCAGTTGTTTTTGTTTTCTCCATAATCATTTGAAGGAATCATATTTATGGATCATAGTGTGAACCATATTGAAATAGTAAAAGTTTGAAGTATATATTAACTAAGAGAGAATTGAACATGAGATTGGGAAGATTTATATATGTAACCAAGGATTATGATTTAATGATTCATTAACATCTATGAAATTAAATCAAAGTGGTTGGTGGTTTGACTCAAAAAAGTAATGACACATTAACCATGTTTCATTCATACCCTGACACTTTATTTAATTATTTGTTGATTTTTTTCATAGAAGTTGTGTATACGACAACATCCTTTATTTTGTTTCAGATTTCATTATAGTTAAAGTTTTCATAATGAATTAATGGGTACCATTGGATGGATGAATCTTTGCAGGAAAATGTAAAATCCTTAAGAAGGGTCTATTTTATAATTTTAATATTAATCAAAAATGTGTTTTATGATTTGAGGAAACATTATGTATTACCTTTGATTCCAATTTTAGGATCCAGTTTTTGAATGAGGCACATAGTTCTCCATTTTCTATGCATCTGATTTGAACTAAAATTTATAGATACTATTGTGAGTAATACTTGTGGGATAGACTAAAAAAATTATGAATTTTCTATGTTGTTTTAAACATATGAATAGGTTAAAATATAATGATTGTAAGAAAATTGGATTATTAAACCTCTTCCACATTAATATTGTAAAGGGGAAAATTTATGAATGGGCATCAATGTCGGGTTTCTAAATACATTGCAATATTTTGATCCCTGGTTCACATCTAGTTTTTGAAAAGGACTTCAAGAAGTCATTGGGTACTAAAATAAATTTTAATACAACATTTCAACCTCAATCGGAAAGAAATAATAATTGTATTATTCAGTCCTTGAAAGATAGTTTTTGTTCTCTATCAATGAATTATGAGGGATTTCAGGCTCTATATATTTCTTTGGATGAGTATTCTTATATAACTGTTCTCATTCTATTATTCAAGTGTTACCATATAAGGTATTACATAGAAATCAATGTCAGAGACCTTCATTGAGTGATGATTTAATAGAAAGGATTTTTATTTGACTTTATTTGGTAATGGAAATGAAATATATTTTTTATATGATTTAGCAACACATGCGTATAGCTCAGAGATGGAAGCATATTTCTGTGGGTAACTAGAGTCGTGATATTTCATTATAGGTAGGTGATCTAGTCTTTCTAAATGTTTTTCAATGGAAATATGGGATTAGATTTGCTAAGAAGGGGAAGATGAGTCCATTTTTAATTACCCCATATATAATCACTGAGAAAATTGGTTACATTTTTTTACCAAGTGGCCTTACCTTGTAGTTTATATTAGGTACACAATGTGTTTTGGGTTTCAAATTTAATGAAATTTCTGCCTGATTCATCACATGTCTAATGATATATAATTGTTTAGTTATAAAAAAAATATTTCTTATGAGGAACATATAGTTCATGTTTTTTATTTCAGATATGAAGTGTTTCAAAATATGTGGATTCACCAGGTTATGGTTTTATGAAAAAATATATAGTTAAAGAGGAAATATGGGAATATAAAAATTCAAAGAGGGAATAATATTCAAACACCTTTAATAAATGAATAAAATTTTAAGGAAATAATTTCTAAAATAGTTGAAGGATATAAAAACCTATGTAATGATATAATAAATCATTCTCTTAATTAATAATATTAATTAGATAAATATATTAGTTTTGAAAGTATTTTGTAATTTTCTATCAAAAAGTAAATTATTTTAATAAAATTCTTTTCATATATAGTTTTATTTAAAACTAAAATTTATAAATTTTAGAATTTCAATTTGATAAAATTTATATTATTTTTAAAGTCATCATAACAAAATGTACTTTTTCGGAAATTTTAGGACATTTCAGAAAAATTTGAGTTTTCTGTGAATATTGAAAAATTCTAATTTTTTTAAAAATATTATATTTATTATAACTTCTGTAATTTAAGAGTGAAAATATGTTTTGAACATGAATTAAATTATCCTAAATATTATTTATGTTAAATTTAATCAACATAATTTCTGTTAAGTTAACATTATATTGTTTTAAATATATGTTTTATTTTAGGTGTAATGAAGAAATTTTTTAAAAACTATTTTATAATGCATAAGGATTTTTCTTTTTAATTATTTAAAATATAACCTCAAGGGAAATTTTTGAAATTAAATATTTATACTACATATATGTATATATTAATTTATTTTCACATAATTTTTTTATTTTTCTTAGTGTTAATAAAGATTTATCATTTTCTATAAAATACTCTTCTAAAAAACCAGATGTTCAGTGCATCTCAAGGATTAATATGAAAATAAATTTTACCAATTATGGGAATTGAATTAGGAAAAAAAAAGATTCCACATTTGGAATGATAATCATTTGTGTTGACTAATTGGTTCAACTTAATTTTTTACCAAAGTTCTTAGTGAAAATAGTTAATATTAATCACAGTAATTAAGGTTATAATGAGTTTACATTGTTGTTAAAAATTAATATTTCGAAGAAAAACGACCCAAGAATCTTATCTAAAACCCATTTGATGTAAAAATATCTAATCATTATCCTCTTTATCTATTTGTACGAATTATTTGGGACTATTGATGAAAAAACCATGGGTGGAATTCTCACATTAAATAAATTTCATGTTTTCCACTTCCTAGACTTATAAATGGCTACCCATTATCCTTCTCTCTTAAAACCTCTCAAGACCATTGGATCAAAAATACATTGACAAAATAACTTATCCAACTACATAATATAATCTTGGAAGGCTTTATTTTTTAATAAATCCAACCATGGAAGGGATTTGGTGAAAACCAAAATGAGTCTGCCGAAGAAGAGGTAACGTTCATAGACTTGTGTTCTTCATTAATTTATTTATCCACCACATTAAATTCATCTTATAACATGATTATATATTAATATAATTTCCCTAAATATTTTTTTTGTTAATTGTATTAAGTACACCCATAAACAATTCCACCAAATGGGTTATAAAATAATTTTTCATGCAGACTGTAGAATACAACCTCATGAAATAATGTTATTCTTTTTTCCATTACCACCTATAATGGTAGGGAATAATGATGTATATAATGTTTATATTTAATATTTATATAATATTTATACCTATGTAGTCATTATATAATATATACCATTTTAATATTCAAATACATAAGTTGTGTGATAACGCCGCTCTTGTGTATAACGACCAACAACCTCATGAAGCAATTTGATTCATTTTCACTTATGTGTTGTGTATAAGGAAATAGAGTTAAAAATGATAAATTTATTTTACATAAATACCATAATAATTATATTAATTAAATATTTATCATTTTATAGGTATAATATATCATTTCCTTCATACCTTTTCACTAACAATGAAAATTATAACATTGTTCATGGACATGTGGTATACCACCTCCACAATGTGATATGATTCATATTTTTTCATAAATATATAGAAATATTGATATCTATTAGTACATATAATTGGAAATTATTCTATTTATGTTATAATGACAAATTTTCCAAGATAAATGTTACTCACCTTATTTTCATAATGATAATTGAAAAATGGAAACTTTACACATGTGTGCATACAACATATCATTACCATGATGTATTTGTAGTTATTTTTTTGTTAAAAAAATTCCTGATTATTATATCATATTTGGTTTATAAATATGATAATTATTTTCTTAGTATTACTATATATATGACTAAATAATGACCCCTTTAATCATTATGGTGGTAAAAATTCATTTTGACACAGAAACCGATTATGGAAAAAACATTCATATTAATCTTAGTTGATTCGGTAAATGTATATAACATGGTAATTTGTTTAATAAAATTAACAATAATATTTAAATTATTATCAATAATTTAAAAAAATTTATTTTTTTATTATTTTTGAATATAAAGACACAAGTGATAAATCAAACAGGAGGTAAAGGGCTTCATCTAAATATCCTTTTATTGAGACATATCATGATTATATACACCTATATTATTTTATATATTTACCCTTTGACATTATATATCATTAATATATCTATTATACTAGTGTTTAATATTTTTTATAATTTTATTCTTTCAAAGGGATTATGATATAAATATTTATAATGTGATAACATAATTTCATACTAAATAAACCAACTGTTAAATTTTTCTTTTATATTATTTTTCTCTTCAATGTTCATGTTTCATAATTTATATAGAGATGTTTTTATACTGAAAAAAATATTTATAAATAAAATTTTATACATTATAATATGTTTTTCCAAAATAAATCTTTTTAGGCATTTATACGAGTTATTTTGAAAAATAAAAAAAGGAATTATTAACACACATGGAGATAATGACTTTTCCACCACCATGAATATTATGTGATTCCTATAATCCAGTTAAATGTTTTTTGATTCTATCATTGAAAACACATTTTTCTAATTTTCTGAGTATTTTTGTATTTAAAATGCATTTTCAAAAGAAAAATTGTATTTTGGTAATGAAAATTCTTTTAAAAAGATGATGGAATCTTGATATCCATATTTTAATTATTTATGGGATTAAATGAGTTTTTAAAAAGTAAAATTATAAAAATGTTTTATTAATGCAATGACAGAAGACAATTATTTGATGGGGATGACCATATATCTCTTTGTGATCCAATTATAGGTAATGTTATGGGGAAACATAATTAGCAATTGGTGATCCCATTACATCTTATACTATGGGGCGACCCAGATAGCACAAATTAATATTGTTTTAGATAAAATGATGGGTACAACCAAATTTCACTACAATACATTGGGTAATATTTATTATATAAAAAGTAAAAAAATGAAATAGTTACCAAAGGGGTTCCCCTATAGATTTAACTATTCTTCAGTTACTTCTGAAATTGGTTTAAAATAGGTTATCAATGTTATGGTTTATGTTAAGAAGATGTGTTTTTAATTTCTTTCTATTAGATTAAATGACTTTATTTGATAATAATTGGGCGATTTTTCATGTTAAAATTATTTATTTAGATAAAGGAAAAAATTATGTGAAATTGCATGTTTCTAATAGAGTAACAGTTATCCATATTTATCTATCGCTTATTTTTATTTTTGTTCTCCTATAATATTTTTAAATTTATTTGACGCGATTTATTGATTGGTTATGTAATGAAAGAATTAAAGTAGAAAGTGACGAATATTTTCCAAAAAATAAATCATGATTTATATTCCATCATTCATATTATTAGAAATTATATACTAATAGGATGTTTCCACTTTTTGCTATATAATTTTGTAATGTATTAACTATGACCTAATTTTATAAAACACTAAATCTAAAAAGGTCCAAAAATTGATAGAATGTAAAATCCTAAGAGAAAATCAATATTATGAAATTTTCAATTATAGAGCCTGGTAATGTTTGTAATTAAATTTAGGAATGGTTATGTGGTTATTTACGATGGTGTGTTGTCTTTCACATAGTTGTGGAAATTTATTTCATTGTTGATTTTTGGTATGATAGTGGGGATGGTGTGTGTAATGGTGCAATTTCTATAAACCTATATGTTTCGTAATGTGTGTTTTATTTATATAATGTATGTTTATGTTTTTTAAAAATGCTCCCCAAAAAGTAGTATAACCTTAACAATGATCAGTGGTTTTTTGTTTGATGTGTTTTTTTCAACATCTAGTATGTTGATTATATAGATATCTTAATACCCCCTTTTCCCAACTATTCCTTAAATAGTTATAGACCATGGTTCTTCATGTGAGATGTGATTTGATAGCCTATGTGTCTTTAAGTGATATTTGATGTGTTATACTAGGTTTCTATGGAATATATGTTATATATTCCTCAAATTATCATCGGATTATATGTGATGTTTTGGCATTGTAATATTTTTGAGAGACATGATGTTATCATGTCTGATGGTAGATCCTGATTTGAAACCATACATAGGTAGGTAGGTTGGTATAACACATCATTATTTTTGTGAATCATTTTTCTCAAAAAAATTAATTTTATCTTATTTCATTCATTTCATGATTCACTATGTAAAAAATATATTATATGATAATCCAATATAATCCTATGTTACACACAACATCGACATAGATTACATTACATGAAACAATGAGTTTCTAAAAAACATCATCTTATTATTATAATTATTTAAATTATATATTCATAACATTTACATTAAAAATTTCATTATAAATAGTGATAAATACTATTAAAATTTATTTATAATGTTTTTATATAAATATAAATATTGATAATAAGGCATAAGTTTTTATTATAGTCATTATGTATTTGAAAATAATATTTTCTTCAAAAAACATTTTTTATGAGCTTATGTGAACAATAATAAAATTAATATTATAAAAATTTACAAAATGATTTTTGAAAAGTAAAAATAATTTTTGAATTTATAATTTCAAAAATATCATAAGGATAATTTTTGGGATTTATCTAAAACACTTCATTTTTTGATAAGTTTTAAAAAATACTAAATTTTATTCAATACATCTTTTCATAAAAATTATTTTATATGGAAAAATTATGATTAATGTTTTTTTAATTCATAAAATAAAATTATAAATACATTAATACAATTTATTTCATGTGATTCATTGTTATATTGTTTTAAAATATAAAATATCATTGAACATTTGAACATTCATACATTAAAAAACCGCTTTATTACAATTATTGTGGGATTAAAAAAAATAAAACATTGAAGCTTCAATGAACATAAATTAGAAAAATTGACATAAACAGTTGTAATATATATTATATTTATAGAAAAATAAGATCAATTTAATTTTTGACCAAAAATATTCGTCAAACTATTTAAAATTAATTACAATGAAAAAGGTAAAATTTTGCCTAACATGGGATGAAACCATAAACATGGGGGGAAAATGACATTTCAATTTATCAAACATGGACTTACAATCCATTTTAATTCTTAAACCTTCCATTACTGAGTTTTTGGTTTTTATTACCTTTTTAGGTATAATCATGGTTACATGTAACATATTTTAACAAATGCCATCTATACCCCATCCCTCACCTATAAAATTACACCACCTTCACCCCTCAACTTCTTCCAACATCCCTAGAACCTTTATATTGGACCAAATATACCCAATTAACATCCCATCCACCCTCTATTACTTTATAAAGTGCACTTTTGTTTATATAACCAACAAAAGAAAATTATTTTTTTTCAAACTAAAAGGATTTACCCAATGAATTTGTAACATTCTTCTTCAAGATCATTTATTTTATTTTCTATCCCCACCAGCTAAACTATTATTATTCCATGAATACATAATAGACTCAGTATCCTAAATATAATAATATTCTTTATGACCTGTTTTCAACCTTAAATTACACACACTTACATCTAATGGGTTACAAACATACCATTCTTCTTAATAGTGTACTACCTCCTAACAAAACGATGTTGTTTAATTTCTATTTTAAAAAATATCATTCATGGTAATAATGAATTAAACACTATTTATATACAATATATATTATATATATTATTTATTTACTCTTTTTTATTAATATAAAATACATACCTTCATGCTTTCCAATTTTTGTAAATATGATAATTTTTTTTGGGAAAGTATTGACAACTGCACCATCAAAGAGACGTGATTCATTCACACACAACATGAAATATATTAAGGATGGGTTTATGAAATTATGTGATATATAGGAAATAAAAATTCATCTATAATATATATATATACACATATATTTCATATTCATACTTTCTTTAAATATGACAATGAAAAATAGAAACAACATGCATGTGTACATACAACCTATCATCTCAATGAATGATGTATTCTATTAAATAGTTCCATATTTTATAGAATATTATAAATAAATATATAAATTATATAAATTATATTTAAATCAAATTTTTCATTCTTTATATCATTATTTATGTATTAGGACAAAAAATATAACAAATTAAGACATATGTAAAAAAACAAAGAGGGTATTAACTGAAGCGAAACATTAACATGGAATAGTTAATAAGCGGGTAACATGAATTCATAATCAAACTATATATGTAATCATATATAAGAATAATGGTTCTATAAAATATGTATAATAAACACATATATATTATAAATGAGTATTCTATGAATTAAAAGAGAGTCGATACATAAGGTCATGGAATTTTATCTCCCCTTTTATTTCAATGAGATGCATTCTTTATTCACCACTTATTTATTTTTTTTGGTCTGTATAAATTAACTCGATGTATTTTAATAATATTATAATTAAATTTAATAGTATATACATATCAAATTTATTATATTTCTTTCTTTGGGTTTAGGATTAAAAAGTTTTCACATTAGTAATGTAATTTTTTCTTAATTGGAATTCTATGAGACACAAACAATGTTATGTACATATATTTTTCTTTGAGGTGTATATACAAACATCTACATGTTATAACATGAATCTACCTCCCCTAATGATATGTTATTGTTCATTTAATTAGTTAATTCCCATTGTATATGATTCACCATTTCTAAATTGGAATTGTTTAATTAATATAATATCATCATTTACTAATATTTTTTGTTATTATGATTCTATTGATGAATTATTATGATCCATATCCCAATAACAGTAAATAATTTTATGAAATTTTTTAGGTTATTTTTTCATAAAAATATCATTTTCTTACACTTCTGTACATAAGATGACCAGGAATGAGTTTTAAGGTATTTTTTACTTTAAGTATGTCTTCATTCAAAAATCCTTTTTCTTCTAAAACTATAATTGTAGAAAAACAATTTTAAAATATTTTAAAGAAGAATTTACATGGTTTTAGAGTAACTATTTTAAATTTCTTTACAAGATTTATTTATAATATTTAAAATTGTTTTCAAAAAAATGGTTTTAAAAATGATTTCAATATTTCTTTATATGTTTTCAATGTGTTTTCAATGAAAATAGATTTATGTTTTTTTGAATCTTATATTATCAATTTTTTAGGAAAACTGTTTCATTTTTATTAATGATTATTTTATGTATTTACAAGGATTTTTTTTTCAAAAATATCTCATGATTATTTTATAGATTTTCATGTAAAATTGTATTCATATTTTTTAATGCTTCTTTTATTTTTTTCAAGGTAAAAGGTAATTATTTCAATACATATTTATATGTTTTTAATGTTTTTTCAACGAATATGGTTTTCAAAAGGATTTATGTTTTAAAAAAGTATTTTAAATGAAGAAATTAAATTTTCATCATAATCAGTTTTTTAATGATATTTCAATGTTATTTTCCATCTAAGATGGCATCCCTTGATGTTAGTCCTGAATTTATAAGAAATTATCTAAATGTTCCATTCATTTTATTTCTCTAAATGGTTTATTTTTTGAAGGCATAATGTTTATGTATCCTTTTTCACATTCATGGGAAATATGAATCCCATTTAAATTACACGTGCTATATTTTTATGAAACCCATTTCTCCTTATTAGGTTATATGTTTATGAATTATTTTTCGTTTCATGTGTAATGATTTGAGGAAATAAGAATGAAACCTATACTTTTCCATAGTTTAAGATAAAATTACTTGTCTTTGACACCCATTTCATTTCATGGGTTATGGTGGGATGTTTATGAAACCAATTTCTTTTTATGGGACATGATATGATGAATGTGTTAATATATTGTGGGACATGTATGAATGAAATTATTATGTGAGGTGGGGACAAAAAAAGGAATTTTACCTACAGCCATGGTTTGGAACTGTGGTCGTAGATCATAATACTATGGTAATAGCTTATTTCCATGGTTTTCATTAACTAAAGCGGTTATCACTGTTGTAGTAAGAGGGCCCCCAATCGTGGTTTTAACTATGGATATTGGATGACTATAACCATTTTTTGATCCCTGGAATTTGGTATCATACATCCATGGTTTAACAGCGACTATTGGGAGCCTACGACTAATTTTTTAACCATTGATATTGGGATCATACAACCACAATTTTAACTGTGGCTATAAGGAGTTTATGAACACGGTTAAACCATGACAATAGGGTCATACATTCATGGATTAACCTTTGAACTAAGGTAGCATATAGCCATGATTAAAACTATACGTGTCAGATCCTTCCATCTGAAAAAAAATTGTTCAGAAATATTCACATACTGTATACAAATACAATAAACAAATACACCTAAAAAAAATTCAAAAAAACAATTAAAAAATCTCATTTCAACAAAAATAAAAAAGATAATACATATTATAATAAAATTTTATAAAAAAATGAAAGAAAAATGATAAATACATAAATTGATAGTAATGACGCTCCAAAATTTCTTCTGAATCCTCATCATCATTAGCACCGATATCAATATCATCAACATGTATACCACCAATAGAAGAAGCATCATCACCTCCACCAGAATCATCATCTCCTCCATCATCATCTTTAGCCTCTCTACCAGCATATTCATCCTCTCCACTAGTATCTTCACATACAAAATCATCACCTCCCACATAAATTGAGCAAAAACATGATAAATATCCATCCAATCACATTTCACCCTTCGGTGGAAGTGAAGATCCTAATGATGATATCACCTTGAACAATTTTTCATTTTCATTTTTCTATGTATTTTGAGACTCTTTTATACTTTGTTTATTTTTTTCTCAATGGCAGCATGTAATTATTCTTTCGTAACCATTCCATTAATATTACTAGAAGATTCAATACCTGGGGACCAATATTTATATATAATGATTTTTATTCCATGTTTTCAACAAACTCTCCATCTATGATCATCTCCTAGAACCTAATGTAAATGAAAAATTGGTCCAAATGTGTCAGGTTCCTTCACTGCTAGAGCTTGAAGAGCATATTATAAATGGTTGTTACCATTAAAGTAGATAATCAAAAAAATAAATAATATAAAACTGGAATGTAACTTATAAAAAATATATCTTATAGAACTATCAATGCTGAAGCTACAAAAGAAAAATAATTCCTAATCTCAATCAAATTTTCATTATAATGGATACTTTCACAATATGATATCGTTTCATTATATCAAAGATTACACAACATGGTTACACTCTTTTATAAATGTTAATTTAAAAGTTATGTTATATTGGACAAAAATATTTTAGTATATCATGTTTAAATTTTTGTTTAGATTTTTTCAATATAACATGATATTAAAATAATATATATTTTTGAGTAATACATATTAAAATTTTGGCTCATTTTAGATCAAATGAATCAATTTGATTTTCATTTTGAGCTCTTCAGTGTACGTATCTCTTGATTATTGTAACATATATAAATTGAATAATATATAACCATCGTTATCTAGACTATATCCACTATCCCCTTTGAACACATATATAATCATTAAATGTGATCACATATTTATTTGAATTATCCTCCTCGAGGAGAGGATAAAATAAATGAATTACATTAAAAAATTCATACTTTTACTCCTCACCACATGGAATAATCTATTTAGTGGGATGTTTCCCATCATCCTTTTTATTGGGGTTGAAATTATAGAAGAATATATATTGTCTTGGATATCAAAAAATGTATCACATTCTTATTAGTTTCAAAAACAAGTATGGGTTTTCCATCTCTAGGATGAATTAAATTACGAGGATATCATATTTGATTTTGTATGGGGAATTTGGTTTATAAATGGATGATTGAGTTATACCCTGAGTATTGTCTGTGATTATCTGACTGATTTCAGATCAATATGGTAAAAATATTTTTTTACCTCTTTATATGAGACAATATTCAATTATTTTTCCCATTATAGTTTAGTTAATGAGACATAGGTCACATATAAATTTTTTTTACCTTGATTGATCTATTTTTCATTGATCATATTCAAGAACATAATTGTGATTATAAAAAAATAATGAGTGTTCTTATATTTAAATTTTTCTCATAAAGTACAAGTAAATGATAATGTGTATTATTATGAACTATATATGGGAATGATTCCCATATGAGTGTGATAGTAATATTTAATAATTTACTAGTCATCGCACACTATGCATAATTTATCTACATATACTTGTACTTAGATAACTGAATTGAATCCTACATGAACTATTTTTTTAATTAGATATCCCTAAAAATAAAATTTTTGTGTAAGGGAATAAGATGTGTTTACAACTCATCCTAGGAATTTCAAAAAAATATACCTAATAATTTCTTCTAATTATGTTAAATATTTAAAGGGTAGTAAAGAATGTGCACCAATTGTTGAATTCTATAATTCCATCATTTTTACACTAAATTCTGTTTTAGTTCTTGAGGAAGTTTATATTACACATTGTGGAGATGAATTAAAACGTTACAATAGTTGATGATATTTTAATCTATAGATATAGCTAGATGGAATATTATAGTACTACATTAATGATGAGTCTTTTCAATTGTTTTTCCAAGATTCTTAGTTTTCCTAATTACTATTTTTTATTGGATTGAATCATGGGGCCACATCAGGATGTAGTTTGAAAGAGGTGGTCCTATTAATCTACGATTACCTTGATCAATAATTTTAGATGACACAATTTAGGTGGTTCTAAAGTACATTTCATTCATCTATGATATGGTTTCCACTTTGTGTGCTCTAGTTTACATCACTGCATCGTGAATTATAATCATGAAACAAATAATAATATAGATTTAATGTGTTTTTGGGGGATTTTCACCTAGTCTAAATCTCAAGTAATGGTAATGTTATAATGTTAATATTATAATATATCATATTACTACTGAAAATATCAACCAAAATTTATATGATAGATGATTTCTTGATGTTGTTGTTTTTTTACCTGTTGTAGGAAAATAATGATAGTTTGTGAGTACCTGAGAAAGGTAAGCCATTTATTTATCCCATTGGTCAATAAAATAATTCAATCTTCTATCAGTGAGACTTAAATTTCCTCATACTAATTAAAATTAAAATTATTTATATTATCATCATTCTTATAGTTTATATAAATAAGATATTGTATATAAGTAACTTGTCTTTGATTCACAACATATTATCATACACATTATCATATTGAGATATTTTTTAATTTTTGGAGAGAGGCTCAGTATCTTCATGAAATGTGTGGTGTATAGACAAGACCATAACTATATTAATATATTATGAAAAGTGTATAGCATGTGTTAGGTGTTTTAGTTGATATCATTGATCTTTAGTCTATCCAAAATGTAAAGTAAACAAGTTTTCATTTTCATGTAGTTTTAGTGTGTATCACATTTTAGATATCTATTATATATTCTTGTAATTATACCTTAATATCATTATCAGTGGAATCCATGAGGAAATATATAATAGAATTAAATAATGTAAAGCATGTTAGAGGGTCCAAATGAAATATTTTTTTAGGGAGGGGGTTATCATAATGATAAATATAAGGATTTATCTTTATAAAGGAATTGTAAAATATATATACTGCACCTAATTCATAGTATATCTAAACGAAATGAAAAGATTTATTCACTAACAATCCTTGATAGACATTTATTAGGGGTGAATTATATATCATCATATATTCCCCAAAAAATTGACAAAAATGTCATATTATGTGTTGGTAAAATTCAATAGATGTGAATTTATATTTTTGAGGAATTAATATTATAGTCACTCATGATAGGAAAACTTTTTGAGTAATGCAGAATAAAGAAATAGGTGAGAAAGAAATGTTGTAAAAACTTTTTTGAGTAATGCCTGAGATTTTTTGTGGTCTATGTATAAAAATATTGATGATGAATAATAAATGGTAAAAATTTGAAAACATTATTAGAATGTTTTCTTTCATTCCCTAATTCCCAACCAGTTAATATTTCTTATTTCATACTCTAAAAAATAGAGATGATTGGGGAACACGTACATAAATATATAATGACCATTTATTCATGAAAATTGTACATAAATCTACGAAGAAATAAATTTATATTTAATGTTAAGTCATATATTACCTGTGATAGTTCATGATCTGGAATTTTAGTTCACCCCGTAGTATGATTATATTTCATGGTACCCTTATTTCTTATGATCCTTTCATATGAATCCTATTTGCAAATAAAAGTAAACTGGCATTTCAAAAAATTAAAAGAGATAAAAACCATCATTTAAACATAACAATTCATCGAGTTCAAGACATAACTCAAATAATGATGTTTGAAAAATAAAACTGAACACATTCATACCTAAGAAAATGATCCACTATAGAAAACTGATATTAATTAAAAAATAGAATATTTATTAAAAACATTAATACATTAAATTACCATGAAAGTGGAATAGTTCCAATATACAATTAATTATTTGTATTGCGAAATTTGGCATTCATTTATGTTTTGAATATTTTCATGGTAAATACCACTTGTTTTTTTCCTCCAACGTGCATGTCATTTTTATAGGCCTAGCACATCTCTCGTAGTTCCATTAACCTATCTCTCTTTTCATGGAGATCATTTGAGATGTTATATCGATGTTGAGTATTAAAAAATTATCAATAATACATTATAATGAATTTCAAAATTAATTTAAAAAAAAATAAATTACCCAAATTTCCTCCCAATCCTTTCTTTTTACTCCCTGTCTGACTTTTCTCCAATTGATTTCTTGAACTAGAATAATATTTCTATGCCGGGTGAGTGTACCCACAAAACTCAAAAATTCATTACCATTTTATTCAAATGTTTTCACTTCCATGTTATATATAAAAATTATTTGGGTGTATCTATAGAACACTTTATACACCATTGTATGACATCTTCTTTTCATAGAATATTATTGTGAAAAAAGAAATGAATATGTTATACACATATATAACTGAAATTTTAAAAAAATTAATTACATTACTTTTTAAACATGTACTAGTATCACGATTTTTTTCTCGATCCTACACACTATATTGGGGAGATACATCTAGAGAAGTGTCCTCCGAATTAGAATATAGATGCTGAGTTTCGGTAGGAGGGTAAGGGTATATAAGGGGAATAACCAATGGTGGTGTACCATGTAGAGATGATGGTGGATATGGGTAGAAATATTTAGGGGTAGAAGGATATGGAAAACCCTGCATAGTAGGAGGATGAAATGGAAAAAAAGGATGATCTACCATGTGTGTTTAAGGTTATAAGTGGGGTACTTGAAAGGAGGAAATAATCATAGTGATTGTAGAGCTATGAAGTGTGAGGTGGTACATGTATGGGGCTGTATGTAAGGTCGATCCTATATTCTAGAGTGACCAAACCATCTAAGTTTAATCTATATTTCCTCCTCAATGATTCATTTTCGTATTAAATATTGTTTGTGTAATGTCCAAACATATTCAATAAATAAATAATGGACTCAACGAAACAATCATATTTCATTGGCTATCTTCTCTAAACCAGCGATCGTTTTCCCCATTTTTTACGAACATTCTTGTAAAAGATAATTACATTTAAACACCAAAACTATGTGAAAAATATAAACATATAAAAATAGAAAAAAAATTAAATAACTATAAAAATGCCTAAAAAATTCATATTAGTTTCCAAAACATTACATACTCAATTATGTTTTTTTCACTAAGTTGTTTACTAGAAAAATGAAAACATTTCAGAACATAAGATGCTAAAATAAAAGTTTAAAAAACACATAAAAAGTGAAAATAATATAATCTAAGTACTTAAAAACATGTAACACTATGAATTATATGTTTTAATTTATAATTTAACATACATTATCACAATCAAATCATTCATATCTTCGAATGATACATTTGAGTGAATACCTATCAGTTCATCCAAAACATCACCATCATAAAATCCTTCATCAAAAATATGTCTTGGAATAACATTGAAAATAACACAAAATTACAATTGTAAAGGGCCATTTTCATTAAATACCTGTTTAGCTTGTGATGCAAAAATGTAAGGCTCATTTTTTCGTAGTTGGCATTTTATATTGATAACTCTAAAACCAAAACAATATATATACAAGCCTTGTCATTTCTATGAATTAAACCATATCCATTTCATCATAGTGACATGACCATGTGCATAGTAATATAATAAAAATATTATCTCACCAATCCCATAATATGACATATTTTCTTATCGATGTTTTCTATGTGATGCATTAGCATAATAATTTGTTGTTGCGCTTATTGTGACACCATCATGCAATAGTTCTATTTTTGTTTCATAAATATTTATAATAATTCTAAAACCATTGAAAACCATTTCTTTACAATCTCATACAACATTTTTTGGACCCAACATAAGTTCCTTATTTAAGTAGATACATCATCCATCAGAAAACTATGGACCTTAAATGTATCGACAAGAAATATTGAACAACTACTAAGGATTTGGTAATATAAGAAACGAATTTTTTTACCATTAACATCAACAATGAAGGAAATTATTTGTTGTGTAGTTTCTGTAGACTCTTAAAAAATAAAGAGTGATGAACTATTTTTATAATATCTCTATGTTATTTGGAAATATTAATGTTTAATGATATTATAAACTATGAAAAATATATACAAAAAAAATATTTATAATTTTACATACATGATGTAATCGTTAACCATGCCACAGTTGTATAACACCAAACAATGAACCATTTCCCACTCACCCCAATTCAAAGTAAAAAACCGTTATGATATAGATACCCCCACCCCCTCCCCCCGTTTGCATAATTGATTGAAATGTTGGCTCAATGGGATAATTCTGATAATCATTAGTTCTCATGGGTTGATTAGATCTCGTGGTAACATTAGTCAAATACATTGAACAAAAAATCCATGAATTCATGTAATAAATAACCATTCATAGTAGATCCTTCAGGATGATTCTAATATCTCACATTATATATCAATGTGAACATAATTCATTCTATTGGATATGTTTAGTTACTTGAAATGAGACCACCAAAATAAATATTTGTTGGAATATGCATGATCAGATGTAACATAAATGTAAAAAATGTTGAGGGGAAATTTTTTTCCAATTTGAAAATAATGATAAGTGTATCATTCTATAGTTTAATCACAACACTTTTTTCAATATTTTAGCACAAATATATCAATAAATGTAACATGATCTAATCATAGTGACCCTAAAATAATGCTATAGTAAATTTTGAATTGAAATAGAATTCATTTCATGCAACTAGGCATTGTAGTCATGGATTTTGAGGGATTTTAGTTTCACATATAATGTATTCAATCATTTTAAAATATTACTTGAGTAACAATATATAACTATGAAACATTCCATGATGTGAAGAAATAGTTTTTTCTCTGCAATTATCATCAAGAAACTTGAAAAGGGGACTTCCCAATGATTTTTACCAATTAACATAGGATAATGTATTGGTTTTATACCCCAATACATTAAATCTCTATGTATGTGGAAATCATATTTTGTCTTTTCCTTTACATTTAAAATAATTTCAAGTAAAATTTCAAACACATTTTTCTCAATATTTATTACGTCCAGGTAGAGATGTAGCATATTTTATGACCCATATAACAACTCAAGGAATATACTATTCCTTCTCCAATTGTTATTGGTATTCAAAGGAATATTCACCCTATTTTTTTGAGTTTAATTGATCCTTTCAATGAAAAAAATTCAAATCTCTTGTTATCTAAAGATATAACCCACAAAACTACGTTGAAGTATTTTATATATCACTATGAAATTATCAATCAGTCTTCAATTTTACCTGTATGGATGATCCATTTGTAGAAATCATCGATGACCTATTAAATTGAATGTTCACAGAAAAATTAATCTCCTAGAAGATGATTTTTTATACATATAGGGCAGGATAATCCTCCCTTGTAACTCCAACTAGACATCATTCCATATGCACAGAAATCATTTATTTTCCATAATAATGCTTCACAACACATAAATTAATCCTTTCTAAATGGATCATATGTCTACCCCACAAAATCACAAATCTCCTTCAACTCATCTATTCATGGTTGTAAATATATTTGGACATCATTTACAGGATCATTGGGTCTAGAAATCAATATAATCACAATAAGAACTGGATGTTTCCAACACAATCATGATGGAAAATTATAAATATGAATGAAAACATGCCATGTACTATGTTTAGTATGTATCTGCTAAAATGGGTTGAAACCATTTCATGAGAATTCAAACCTAACATTCCATGGGTTGGATAAAAATCAGGATGTAGCATATCCAAATTTTTCCATGATAACCCATCTGTAGGATAAAATATTTCATTATTTTTGTTATTTCTTTCATCTATATGACATCTCATATTATAAAACATTTGTTCTGACATAAAAATTATATGAATTTAGGGAATCAATGGAAAGTGGCACATAACATTCTATGGTACATAGGTTGGAGTTTCATATTTATTAGTCTCCAATCTCGATTTACCACATTTTTTCACTCATTTATCTCAACATTTCCCTTATCAGGTTGACAATAATTTAAAGGAATTTTTGGATTTCATTACTTGAAAATCAAAATTTGTCAACCAAATTAGAAGCAATATAATATTCTTCAAGAATACATGAATCATCACATAAAAAACCATTAAAAGTATTATAAGATAGTTGATTATAATTTTAATGAATCCATATGTAGTTTTCCCATGAATCAATCACATTTAAATCTCAAGTTTGGTAATTTTTCCACATGACATGTATAATGGGGTATTTGTATCTTCTAACTACTTTCTAAGATGCTCAAAATCATCATTATTGTCTATATATGATAATGGTGATCCCGTATTCATTTCATATTCCACTGATATATTTGAAGTTTCATCTTGAGAAGTAAATGGAAACCTATCAAAAATAAAATATTCTATTCCAATACTTTCTGCTAAATCTGTGTCTTTCATTTTTTGAAAATTTTATCCATTTTCAAACCAAACCTGATATTCTTTTTGAGAACCATTTTTGTTGATGTGGTAACATACTTCCTCTTGTGTTAACCATATTATTCCAGTGAAATAGAAACATTGTGATTGAATCAATCCTCTGTCCGAACCATTATTGAATGAAAAATCCAAAAAAGATTCCAACTCGTTGTAAGAGTCATCAGTTATTCCATCAACATTATACATAAAACATCTATCTATTCTAATATGAATAAAAATAGCTTGTAAAATTATTTATTTTAAATAAAAACATTTCAACTAATTCATTCTTAATGAAATTAGTATATGGAATCCTTCACAGGCTTCGATTCCTTACATGATTCTCGAGAAACAGAAGTTATTGTATTCAATTTCAATGCCACAATGTAACATTATCATTTACTGAAGTATATGAGATCTCTAAAACACAACCATATAATAACAATACCAGTATCCACTAAATTATATTTATGTCATATTAAGTGAATAAATAATGAAATATATTACAACCTATTATTACACCATGAAAGATCAATCATGGGCTTCTAGAAAGTTCCATAATTTCTATATTTTTTTAAATATTCTAAATGAATAAATCAAAATCATCAGTACTTTACATTATGTAAAAATAACATACATAAATATTGGAGATACATTTTTAGCTATCATTTTATATCCTAATAATATAATAATAATATGTAAAAGAGGTGTTTTTGAGATTATTTATCTTGGAATGACTTATAGAATGAAGTGTGGGAATTAGTTATGATATTTGTGTCACTTAATTATCCAGGAGTTATTTTTTCATACGGTGAGAAGTGCCTCAAATGAGAGGGGAGGTGTTGGTGTAGTAGTGGAGAGGGGGAGGGGAGGGGTGATATTGGGGATGGTCCAGTAGGGTGGTAGGTGGTCGGTGCATCAGGGGGTTAAGGGGATGATGGGGGGAGGGGGAGCATTGGTAGGGTCTGGGGTTGTGCATGGTAAGGGGGTGTGGAGGGAAGGGGGAGGGGTGAGGGGCTAGGTTTGTGGTGTAGTAGGGGGAGGGGGCTGGTGGTGGGGATTGTACAGTAGGGGGTTTGAGGCTAGTGGGGTTGGTGGAGAGGCTGGGGAGGGGCTGTTGTAAGGTAGAGTGGGGGAGGGGGAGGGGATAGTGTGTAGTGAATGGGAGGGGAGGGGGAGGGACTGGTGGTGGGGCAGGTGCAGTAGGGGGTAAGGGATTATGGGGGGTGGGGTGGGGTGGGAGGAGATCATTGAGAGGGGTGGGTTTAGGGAAGATGGGGGATGTGGAGGGGCTGGTGTGTTAGATAGGGGAGGTGTAGGGGATATTCTGGTGGTGTAGTAGTGGAAGGGGGTGGTGGTGTTTGATCAACTGGGGGAAGGGGATGGTGGGGGAGGGGGATCCTTAAGAGGGGTTGGTTCAAGGTAGATGGGGTAGGGTGAGGGGCTGGTGTTTTGAGAAGGGAGAGCGGAGGTGGAGTGGCTAGTGAAGTTGCAGGGAGGGGAGGGTTGATAGTGGGGCTAGTGCTATAGGGGCTAGGGGGATGGTGGAGGGAGGGGATCATGGGGAGGGGTTGGTTTAGGGAAGAGGGGTGATGGGAAGGGGATGGTGTGTAGGGCATGGGGGAGAGGTGTGGGGCTGGAGGTGGGGATGGTGTAGTAGGGGTATGTTATATTGAGTGGGGGGAGGTGGATCCTAGGGTTGGGTTTGTGTAGGGAAGAGGGGAGAGGGGGAGGGGAAAGTGTGTAAGGTAGGGGAGAGGGGGAGGGGTTGGTGCAGCAGGGGGTAGGGGATGGTGAGGGGTATGGGTCTGGTGTTATAGAGATGGAACAAAGGGAGGGGCTGGTGTAGGGTAGATGGGGAGGGGGAGGGGATGATGGTGGTGGATGAGGGGGACGGGGAGGGGCTGGTGGTGGGGATGGTGAAGCAATACAGGTAGGGG
This sequence comes from Viscum album, assembly GCA_963277665.1. Classification (NCBI taxonomy): domain Eukaryota; kingdom Viridiplantae; phylum Streptophyta; class Magnoliopsida; order Santalales; family Viscaceae; genus Viscum; species Viscum album. Next base: position 1,203,841,418 of record OY728150.1, on the reverse strand, counting down.
TTGGTAGGGGGAAGGGGATGGTGGGGGAGGGGAATCCCAAGGAGAGTTAGGTGTTTTGAAAAGGGGGGAGATGGAGGGGTTGGTGTGTATGGAAGTGGGGGGATAGGGGATGGGCTGGTGTAATAAGGGGAGTGGAGGGTGCAGTAGGGAGTAGGGGCCTTAGGTGGCATTGGAGGGGATATTTTAGGGTAGAGGTGGGAGGGGGAGGGGCTGGTCGTGGTGTAGTTGGGGGAGGGGATGGTTTTGGGGTGGTGCTAGTGTAGTAGGGGGTAGGGGTGGTAGGGGGTATAGTCTAGTGGCGGTGGGGGAGCATGGGTAGGGGTTGGTGTAGGGTAGATAGGGAGAGGGATGGGCTGGTGTGCATGGAAGGGTTGAGGGGGAGGGGCTGGGCTGGTGCAGCATGGGGAGGGGCTGGTGGTGGGGTTGGTGGAGTAGGGGGTAGTGGGGATTTTGGGGGGGGGAGATCATGGGGAGGGGTTGGTGAAGGAAAGAGGGGGATGGGGAGGAGAAGTTGTGTATTTTAGGAGGAGGGAGAGGTGCTGTGATGGTGCAATAGGGGGAGGGGCTGGGGGAGGTGGTGGGGCTGGTGCAACTGGTTGTGTAGGGGTCCGATGGGGGGAGCTTGGGGAGGGTTTGGTATAGTGAAAAGGGGGAGGGGTAGAGGCTGGTGTGAAGGATACATGGTGGGGTGGGGGGGGCTAGGGAGACTCCACATGATTGCGTAAAATGTCATATATATGTCAATATTAAGATAAATACATCCTTATGTCTTTTTTTTATTCAAGATATTAACACTTTTGGAGGATTTGAAGAGATAATTATTGATGCATCTTCTTGGAATCAACCCATACTGATTTCGAGTGATGAGCTCCTTATTGATTTCCCCACCATGGATACTATGCTTTTGCTGATGACTATAGGGATAATAGTCCTAATGAAACAGTTCTAAATTCATTAATATCAAATATATTTTCTTTTTTCGGAATCAGAGAAAAAAAATTTGAATTAATTTGGATGGGACGAAATGCATGATAAAATAAATCTATTACTTCACATACATGGTCTTCTTTCATGATAACCAAATAAACCATGAATAAATTTCTTATGAATCCATCAAATCATGGAACACATTCCATGTTTATAGAAAACAATGCCTTCTTGATTTCTTCCTTGCATGGGTTGTTGACAAGGTTAGAGTCATGATGATTGTAAATACACGTATAGATTCTTCCAATAATCATTGTGGTATTATCTAGACCATATTTTACATAAAGGTTGCGAAAATAGTTAAAAATATCCTTTGAATCCTCATATACGGATGTGTAAAAGTGACTGTTGATGTTATTAACATTATTTCTATCCTTAAATCTATTATTCTGGTGGATTATGTGAATTTTTTTGACTTTTTTTCCCTCTTCCTTCAACCACTGCACATTTAAATGGTTTATATCTATAATCTCCTTATTATTTAAGAGGTCATCTTGTGTGGAGTTTTCTTGTATTCCCCCTTAGATGGAAGATTATAGTTCCAATGTTAGTTCTGGATGATATAATTATGGTTCTTAGCATTCTTAATATCAATGTAATGTTTGGAAAAATATATATTTTTCCTCAACCTTTGAAGTATTTTAATCTGTTTCCAATTTTCAGCAACCCTATGAAATAATATTCCCATGGGATTCAATTTACAGGCCTATGAAAGGATCTCTCTCCTTTGGTTCCTCATTCATTTTGAATAAGTTACTATGACCAACCATTTTTGCAGAGGTTTGATAATCCTTTTCTTCTGAAGTCCTAAGTTATCTTTTTATAGGGGGGAACCTGATCTTAATGTGAAAATACACAAGCCTATCACTTCGTGAGACATATTTCCTTGAATATTTAGATTATTGGACCTATAAAAAGGATTCATCTACAGTAGACTCACTAGAATAATTAGATGAATGTTTCTCAGGTTTTATATAAGCAGGTTTATTCTCAATAGGGAATTCCTAATATTCCCCAATATGACATGATGTATAAAGGTCTCTAGTTTCCATATATTGTATAATTTAATAGGTCCCAAATGGATGTTCATGTTCTTGATAACATTCATGCTTCCAAATGCATTAACCATTGATTTCCAATCTCTATATTTGAGGTTGCAGTGAGTCGGTGTTCCCGGCCCACTAATGAGAGATGAGATCTCTAGTGTGATCTCAGCCTCTCTTGGTGTGTTCCTAAAAAGTACATCCTCTTCTTGGATTCTTTTTTTTTACATATCCATTAAAATACCATATGTGTGTGGTCCCACTACATGGTTCCCTTATGTTCCATCTATTGTAGAGGTACCCATGGTGTTCTCTTTGATTTTATTATCAGTAGGGGATTCACTAGTAAGGGGAGGGGTGGGGTCAACACTCTTAAGGATACCATTGACATATTAATAGTCACTTTTTCACCTATGAATATGTTGTTTCAATGGAATTGTTTGACTATTTTTTCAAACTATATATGAATTATGTGATGAAAAATACCTCAATGATGATTGTAAACATCCACCCATGCATTTATGATCATCATAACTCTAATGTTTTCAATGAAATAGACACGAATAAAATCAAGATGTCCATGTAATCTTTAATCATGAAAAGGTCTCCAGGATAAGATGGATTCTACAAAAAAAATTCTTCATGGTCTATTGGGATGTCATAAAAGATGACCATGTAAGTGTAGTAAGGGTTTTATTTTATCATGCATATTAAAGATTCGGAGTGAATTCAAATTTGATTAGTCTAATTCCTAAAAAAGAAAATGTAGTTGATATTAATGACTTTAGACCTTTCTCTACGTGAATACAATCCCTAAAGTCATCAGAAAAAATGTAGTATCTAGGGTGGGGGAAATAAACTTAGACCCCATCACTCAAAATCAGTAAGGGATTTATTTCATATGTTGATTCACTCTATTTACTCTTATTCATTTTTCGTCCAATGGTTTTCTCATGGGAAGTTTAATTATTTCCAATTATATACTATTTTAATTTTGTTTTTTTATCTAACTAGATTTAAGATAAGATATCATAGATAGTTAAAAAATATTGATATCCAATTCCTATTATTCAAGGATTCTTCCCAAGAAAACTCAACTAAAATCTGCTGCAATAATTATTCATAATGCTTTGATAAATCATAAGACTAAAAGATATTCATCTTCAGTCATTCTTTATCTTCTCCCATAATTAATGTTATAAAAATTTTATTGTATATTTCAATGATCCTCCTTAATAACTCATTTTCTACTTAAAATATTCATCTCACCTTGAACTCATTTGTATAACTCACTCATGATTTTAGAAAATAATCTCAGTCCCAGCTTCTCCGCACATTTGGTGTAACATCCTAAACTCTGAAAACTCAGAGCAGGTAGTTATATTAAATTGTTTATAAAATAAAAAAAGGTTTCAAAAGGATTTTTCCTTTCATTATTCGTGGTATACTATATAAACTAATATATTATATGTGAAAAACATGATATATAACAATGAAATATTTCTAGAACATGGATAACACTTTTATCATATCAATAAAAATTAACCATAGTCCTAAATTAAGTTTCTTAGGAATGGAAAAAAATGGTGGGTTTAGATGTCCAATAATGTTTATCAGAAATTATAGGATTATATAACATAAACATGTTATATGTGATAACAAATGAATAAATAACAACATGAATCTATAATCCACTTAAACTAAGGGAATAATATATCTATTCCAAGCCATGTATCAAATTAAATTAAATAATGTTAATCATATTCCAAAAGGTAAAATGATATCATTTACCATGAAATAAATCCTACCTATCAAATGAAAAAAAACCCCACATTAGGGTATCATTGGATTCGAGTTACCCTTACTATTTCACCTGATAGAATGGGTGAATCATAAATGATGGGAGAGAATAGGGTTCGTCCGCAATAGTAGGGGAGGTTAGGGTTCCTTTGACAGATCCATAAAGGGTAAGATTTTATGTAGCGAGACCCGGGAATAGGTATACTTATTTGTCATGAGCCTATGCCAGGGGAATAGGGAGAGATCAGTTTCTTCATGAGAGCAGGCATGCAAGGGAATGGAGTTTTTATCTACACCTGACTGGGTTCTTTATAAGAGTAGTTGGTGGGGTTCAATCACTCAAGAGAGGGTTTTATCATTAAAGAGAAAGGGAAAGGGGAAGCTGTATTCCATCACCAGAGGAAGTGACATGGCTTCGATTGATGAATGATGGGATAGGGCTTCTATTATAAGTGATGGGAGGTTGGGTTTGGGTAGTAGGATGTGTCCACGGTGCATGTAAAACACGTGGGAAAAATTTTCTCTACCACTATGGTTAATTAAACATTGGAAATACAAGTGTGAAAGTATCCTCATTTTCTAGTTGTGGGACCTATATCTCTCTCTAATGCATTTGGTAATGATTTATATCTCAGGAGATAATGATTGTAATCATGTTGATGGGAATAATCTATAATGGGATAATGTGGAAACCTAATCCCTTACAAGAAAGAACTACAAACAGGGATGGTGGTGTTTCCCACAAAATAGGAGTAGTCACAATGAAGATAGAGTATGGGGAAACCTGATCCACTATGGGATGATTGGAAAATAAGACCTATTATGGGGAGATGGTAGAATCTAATCCCTTACAATGAAAGGACTGCAATTGGGGATAATAATGTGTCCCTCTCAATAGTTGTACTCCCCATGAAGTACAATAAGAATTACTATCAATGCATATTTACTTATTGGGAATAATATTACATGGTTTATTCTTGTGACATAATTCCATGTATTATTCTTATTTTATTATTTCATGGAACATGCTCTTCATTCCCTTAGGATTCGTGTCTTATGAACTTCTAATATATATGACATGATTTATGTGTATGATATTTCATATGTTGGGTACATTATTATAATGTTATGATTACATTCTCAAACCCTTATATTCATGTTTGTGCTTACTTATCTCCCTTTTTTTACCGTTACTTAGATTCTAATGTCACTATTATTATGTTTCCTTCCACCATATATGAAGATATTTATTATTTATGATGTGTGTCAAAAGGATTATTGTCATGAAAAAAGTTGGCATTAATAGTTTATCTCACTTATATTCCAATGTTTATGTTCCCGTCTTTCTTATTTCAATAGACTAATATGGTTAATGGTTTTCTATTTTCTTCAATGTATTATTTATTTAGAAAAAGCGATGTAACGTTAATATATATAGAGAATGGGTCTATATACTATGTATCATAGAAAATCATGAGTGAAAATTAAAAAATTAGAAAGAAAAAACCTTGTTGAGAACCCAAAATTCATACTGATGGATAAGTCTAATGATAAATAAATGTATATATAATTTTGTTGGAATTTTTTTGAAGGGTAGAGTGAGTGGATTCTTATAAATAAATCCATGTTTGGCCACTAAATGTAGATGTGGATCTGGAACAGATGTATCTAGGGGTATGAAATCTGACAAGGTGTCTCAGGACTGAATTAGGTATAACCATGTATATGACAAGAGGCCTTGTTTCACACCTAGTTTGATACTCCTGGGGGATATGATTTGGGAATTAAAAAAATCTTCACGAACCATCATAAAGGATTTAGAATTATGTTTTTATGAATAACCTAGGATAATCCTAGGTTGTCCTAGATTAATGATGGTGTCATAATATAGACATAATTTTAGGGTTTTTCATGATTATGTGGTTCCTTATTAGTGAAATTGTTTCTTACTGTAGTATTTTTGGTTTTAGTCAATGGATGGGGCCTGATGGATTAATATTTATTGTGATTTTGATGAATAATGAAAAAAAATCTCTTTAGAATACAAATTCTATGAGAGATAGAATGAAAAAACTCATTGTTATGACCAAAAAAATGTAACAATATATGAATCAAGATGTTCTTAAAATGATCCATATATGGAAAAACATTATATTGAGAACATTATGTGGAAACAGACACCTTCATTCATCAGGTATTATAATCCACTAGTTTCACAAATATGTATTTCTTCCACTAAAATGTTATTCAACATTATCAAGTGTTCAGATCATGATAAATTCATTCTAGTTGTTTATCAGTTAGATTGTGTGTGGAACAACATTGGTCACTAATAAAAAATATTAGGAGTCAAGATGAAATTGAAACCAAGGATTTGATGAGTTCATAAAATTATTCCTTAATAATTACATTACTCATATTGTTTTTGAGCATATTAAAGAGGAATTCCTGGAGTTAAAGAAAAAAGGATGATGAATAAATTAGTACCTATGAGGGTAATTTCACAAGACTTGTGAGGTACGCTTCTAGAATTATCATCCAAAAAGAATGTAAAGATGATTGGTTCTCCTGTGGCATAAATTCAATTTTGAAAATTGAATTGGACCTAAGAGAATTTATTATCTACAGAGAGATTGTGTTTAGTGAAATCAATTTGGAAATGGAGGTTAGAGGTACATATAAATATAATTGTTTAACAAAAAACGTTGATAGAGTTCATATAAAATTCTACAGATTGGGAAGGAAAGAAGATTATCATTTAGTCATTCTCTAATGTAGAAAAAATCATGGAGGGAATTTCATTATAACGCCTTATTTGTTTTTTAAGTGTGGAAGGGAAGACCATTGGGAAATTATTTTATGCAATGATGGGAAGATGTTTGTCAATGAGGAAAAAAGAGGAAAAGCTACACAGAATACACTTCCCACACAACAGTACATAAAGTGTATGTAGTATGGGTATTATGTTATCCAGTTCCCAATAACAAGGGTTGGTGATGATAATCAGCATAAACAACCTTTTAAACTAAGGTAAAAGGGTAAATATTATGTAATCACAGTTTCTGATGATGATTGCGATAAAGATGTAGGGGAAGGTACACTTATCATCCACTATAGAACTGCTAATATATTATTTGATTCTTGATTGACCCACTCATTCATATAAATATAATTGTTGATGTCTAATAAGATTCCTCCCAAATAACATGTTTTGGAATTAGTAGTGAATACCCTTATGATACGATGATTGCATATCATGTCTTTGATTTTTATATGGTTGATGTTTGATGGAATTTTCTCCCTTTATATCATTTAATTCTTCCTTTGGATTAATTTTATGTCATCTTAGGCATAAAATGGAGTTCACTAACTAAAACTTTCAACAATTGTCAAGGAAGGGAACATACCATTGATATTTCATACCAACCCATCATCATCTAACATGTTATAATTAGTATAAACATTGTATGGATATTAAATCTAGTGTATAGGTTTTAATACCCTTTTAAAAGTCATATTTGTCACAAATGGATTGGGAGAGACTCAAAATCATTGATATTCTAATTGGAAATGAATTTTTTGATGTGTTCCCAGTAGAGTTTCCAAGCTATCCATGAAAAGGTGTTCTAAGTTAAACTGATATGTGGTTCCACAATAATTTCAAATACTCCTTATATAATTGACCTAATTGATTTATATGAATTTAACTAGAAAATACTAGAAAAACATGACAAAGGAATCATTCTACTATGTTTACTACTTTGTGTGCACCTATACTCTTTGTGAAGAAGAAATGCTGATCAGTTTGACTCTACATTGAATATTATGAGATGAAATAGATCAAAATCAAGAACAACTATCAACATCTCTGAATTTATTCAATGTTTTATTAATTACATTGATCTCAATAATTTTCCAAGATTTACCCACCTATTGGGTATCCTCAACTGAGGGTCAAGAAAGACGATATACCTAAGATGACATTCCGTACAAGGTATGGACATTATGAATATATAGTGATGCCTATTGGTCAAACTAATTCCATTACTATCATAATGGATTTGATGAATATAGTTTTTAGTGATTAATAATATCTTTTTTGTTAGTATTTATATATTATATTCTTATATATACAATGTGAATGAAATATCATGAAGAACACACAAGAATTGTAATAAAAACCCAAAGGAAGGATAAACTATATAAAAAATTTATAATGTATTAATTTTTGAAGAAAAAAGATTCTTTTTTTCACAAAATCATAATATATGGTATAATAGTAGTTCCATCCATGATGTAGGCAATTGAAAGTTGTAATAGACCAAACACCTTGAATGGGATATTTTTTTCTTTGATTAGCTAGATAATATCGATGGATTGTAGAGAATTTCTCATGACTAATGAAACCTATGGCCAGGTTCACTCGAAAGGGATCCATGTTAAACTTGAAATATGAATGTAAGTGATATTTTGTAGAACTGTAAATAATTTTGGTCAGCACAACAGTTAATATATTAAGCTATAATAGTGAAGGATTTTTGTCTATAATGGTACATCCAGGAATGGAATGGGATGTGTTATTACATACAATAATATTATTATTTATTATGGCTAATGACAGTTTGTGATCCCCATGAAAAATTACCCAAAAAATTATTCGGATATTGCAGTGGTAATATTTTAATTAAATATAAGGATGAGTTATATTTATGGAGAAAAGTATGATATATATATATATACTAATTATAAATGTCTAAATTATTTATTCAAACAAAAGGATTTGAATATTCACCATTGAAGATGGTAAGGGATGATAAATTATTATGAATTCACAATACATTGATTCCTTGGGAATGTGAAAAAGAATGATGATATCTGAGTCGAAAGGATCATGATAGTATATCCATGATAAGGAACAAAAAAGATCCTATATTTCTAAATTTTTGATGGATGTGTCTAGAAATCCTGAATTAATGGGAGAAATATTGTATTTCTCAATTTATAGTTCAACCCATTATCTACATGAATATTAGATAGGCATATAAAAAATAAGTAGAGTTATAAAAGATGGTTATAATTTTTTCAGAGTTTAACTTTGATCAGGATAAAATTATAATGTTCCAGAACTCTATAAGTGTTCATTCAATACTATATTTGAAAAATTAGTTTCTAGATTAATCTCATATTTATTAATTCACTTTTAATCTTGTTCGTACAGATATGAATAGATGTTTGAAGAAATACATCTGGTGGGATGGAATGAATAGTGAAATCTTATTGTCTATATCTTGATGACTTGTAAGCCAGTATGTTAAGGATAAAATAAATAACCCTAAAGGGATGTTGCCTCCAATAACCATACCATAAAGAAATTGGGAGAACATCACTATTGTTTTTCATTGGAATCTCCAAATCCTCTAAATAGTTTTATTATATATGGGTTGTGTTTTTTTTCCTTAACAAGATACATCACTTCATTGAAATCAATCATGAATTCACTCTAGTTCAGCTTTCTAGGATATACATCAAAGATGTGGTAGGTTTGCATGGAGTAAAAAATTCATTTGTATCTGATTTGGAACCAAGGATTACCAAAATGTTTTGGTGAAGCCTCCATCATGAACTTGACATCGAATTTATTTTTAGCATTTCATATCAACCTCAGATGGATAGTCTATCTAAATGAACAATTCAAAACCAAAAAGATATATTGATATATTTTTTATTGGATTTCAATGGAGGTTGGGATCAACAGGTTCATCTTGTTTAGTTTTCCTATAATAATAGCATTCACTCAAGTATTGATAAGGATCCTTATGATTCCCTCTATGGGGAAAAATATATATCTCTAATGTTCATTGATGAATTAGGATAAATAATGCTATTAATAATAGATATAGATGAATAAATGGTTGAGAATTTCATAACCGTTAAGCATCATTTCAAGGTAGCATACTGTCGATAGAAATGGTTTATTAATAAAAGTAAATATGATATATAATATTATGTTTTTTAAAAGGTATTTCAATTATTCTCTCTTTAGAAGATGGTTATGATGTTTGAGAAAAAGGGGAACTAATCCCTAGGCATATCGGTCCTTCTGGTATTAATGATCATATCAGATGGTATCCTATACCTTTGAACATCCTACAAACCTCTATCAATTCCACGATGTGTTCCCTGATTCTCTCCTGATGAAGTGAACACCTAACCCATCAGATGCACCTCACTTTGCGGTCATTCTGTTGGACCATAATCTTTCTTATGAGGATCACCCTCTAAAAATTCAGGATCCTACAGTGTATGTTATATGAAACAACCCCAGTCTCATATTCAATGTTTTGTTGATAAATAACTTGTTAGAGGAATATATGAGGGAAATGGACAATACGATAATGTATAATTATCCACATTTTTTGTATATGTATGATGAATTTTGTGGGAGAAATTCATTTTTTGTGGGTAGAGTGTAACATCTTAGGTTTGTTTGAGCATTTTATTCAAATAAATTTATTTTATTTTATTTCATGTCTTTCATGCTACACTAAATAAACTTTTATTTATACTCTACAAAATGATAATATTTCATTACACACAACACTTACATGTCTTTCTTTACACTCAACATAGAGTTTCATTGAAATATCAGGTTGTTTTTATAATTATTTACGTGTTATAGTTATAACATAGATGTTAGACGTAGAAATAAAAATAATAATATCTACCATAAAAAATATAATTCTTTATATAAGTAATACATATTGATAATAGGAAATATATTTTTATTAAAGTCATTATATGTTACACAATTCTATTTTATTAAAATATCTGTTTTTATATACTTATTAAAAAAATAATAAAATATAGTTTATAAAATTTTGTAAAATTAATTTGATAAATTAAAATTCATTTTTTAATTTATAATTTCAAAAGTATATTAAGATTATTTTTTGAGATTTTTTTTGAGAAACGTCATTTATGGTTGAATAGGGTAAATTGCATATTTTTAATTCAAAACTATTTTTATTCTATTTCAATTATATAGTTAAATTATAAATTATATTTTTTAATGTCGCAATAGATAAATTATAGATATATTAATCCAATTTAGTTTATTTTAATCATTTCTATATTGAAATTAGAAATAAAATATTAATCAATATTTTAACATTATAACTTTAGAATCTTCCATTGTCGCCACATTTACAGGATTAACGTTAAACATAATTTTTCAACTTATATGATCTGAATTTTGAAAAACATAAATAAAAGGTATTAATGGATATAATATTTATATTATAATAATATAATCATTATTTTCAACAAAAAATATTAGTGATGGTGATTAAATTAATTTCAGCGACTAAGGTAATGTTAGTCTTAACAAAGGAAGAAACCTTATACTTAAGATCCAAAATGATCTATCCACTTTTCCAACACAAATTTTGTAGGCAATATTTTTTCATAAACAAACAATTATTGATTATTCTATGTTTTTATGACTATTTTTAGGTAAAAACGAGGGTACACCCAACTTTGTTTTAATAAAATGCCAAGCGTGTCACCTCCCTTCCCGATAAAAGGCCACCACCTCTCACACTTCTTCACCAAATTCAATAAAATTAATTTCAGAACATACAATAAAATTTTACTTCCCAACATTCCTACCTTTATTTTTGAATTTTCTATTTTTTAAGAAAATCTATCCAAGGAATCTCATTGGCGAAAACCACAAGGAGTTCCCCAAAGAATAAGGAACCTTCTCCCTCAAGGTCCTTTCTGTTATATTGTTTACCAGCCAACTAAATTATTATTTTTACATGAATACATAAAATACATATTGTCCTAAATATAGTGATATTTTTTTATGTTAATGGTTATACATACAATAATGCACACTTTTATTTAAAGGGTAATGAACTTACAGTTCTTGTGTACGGCATATTACCGCCTAACGAAATGTTGTTGTAAATGTTTTCCTTTTCAACCTCCCATGGCTGGTCATTAAGATGATAAATTAATTTTTATATTAAAAATTAGAATTATATAAATTATTTAATCCTATTTAATTAATACAATACTCATTTCATTATTCATCTCATTTTGTGTTAATACTATTATTTTGTTTGGGTAAGTGTGGACTACCGCCCCCTCAAAGCAATGTGATCCATCCAGACACTACATGGAATGTATTAAGGATGTGTTTAGTGATATTTTATGATATAAATTATATAATAATGATAATATATATATATTTCAATTACATTCTTTCTTTCATTATGACAAAAAAATATAAACCACGATCATGCGTATGTATGACCTACAGTCTCCATGAATTGTGTGTTCCATTAAATATTCCCATATTTATAAAAATTTTATAAATAAATATATAATGAATATAAAAGATATTTATATCATATTTTTACTTATATAAATCATTACATAATTATGAAGACAAAAAATATAACAAATTAAGACACGTGGGGAACAAAACAGATTTTATATGATACAAATAAATAACGTGGAATTATTAATAAGTGGGTATCATAAAATCATAATCCAACCATATATAGTATATATAAATATATATATTAACAAGGTTATATACATGATTTATAATAATCCATTATTTATTTTATATTACTTTATTATTAATACTATGAGATTCAAGGCATAAGGTAATGGAATTTCATCTCATTGTTTATTTCCATGAGATACATGCCTTATTTAGCACACATTTATTTTGTGTGGTCTATACACAGACCATGGATTTATTCCAGGATTATTATACTCAAATTAATATATAATTAAATATTGATTTTATGATATTTCATTCAGGGGTTCTATGATTCCATATTTACCAAATCGATAATGTAATTTAGTCTCAATTTTACTTCTTTGAGACACATTCCATGTTATGCGAATAAACATTTCTATGAGGTGTACATAATTATTTTTGATATGTAATATCAAGAAAATACTTATTTTAATGATATTTTAATCTTCATTTAATGATATTAGTTTCATTTTTTTGAGATTCTATGTTACCGAAATGGCTATCATTTATAGTTACAATCCCATTATTTATAGAAATTATTTATGTTCATTCTTCCACTGATGAAATATTATGATTCACCAATAAAGAAATTTAATGAAAGTTATTAAGCTATAGTTATTCATGTTATATCTGAGTATTTTTAACATTTTTACCCCTTTAAAAATAATATTATTAAGAAAATGTTATCTAAAATGTATGTCTTTACCTCTTTCTTCAGTCAGAAATATGTGTTATTTCAAAACAATGTTTTGAAAAATTAGTATTAAAAATGGTTTCATTAATTATTTATATGTTTTCAAAGTATACTGAACAAAATTAGTTTCAATATATATTCAATATTTCCATATAAACAGTCAATGTTTTTTAAAATTTAATTTTTTAATTTTTTTTGAAGATTATTTGATATGTTTTCAACCAAAATAGGTTTCAATATGTTTTTAATACTCATTTATATGTTTTCAAAATGTTTTCAATCTTGATTTATATTTTTTCATGGAAAATGGTTAAAAAAATTTCATCCTTATTTTTTTTCTTTTCAATGAAAAATGTTTTCAATATGATTTCAATACTTCTTTCTATATATTAAAATTATTTTCATATAAATTAGTTATGAAAATGATTTATGTTTTGAAAATCACATATCAAAGAATAATGCTCATTTTACTTATGAAATTTCTTTCAATGACATTTCAAAATTACATTCCATATAATATTAAATATATTGATGTTAGTCACTCCTCTCTAGTTAAATACCAAAATGTTTTATTTATATTAATTATCTGAAAGGTTTTTGTTTTTATGGCATGATGTTTATAAAACCAATTTCTCTTTCATGGGTTATACAAAACCCTTTTTAATTTAACATGATATATGATTTTGAATCTCATTTCTATTTCATGGGTGATATTTTTTTGAAACCTACTTCTTTTCATGGCTTATTATTTGATGAAATGATTTTAAAACATGTATTATTCCACAGGTTACGATTTAATTACATTTTTCTGATTCCCATTTCATTTCATGTGTTATGAATGGATTTTTATATAACCCATCTATTTTTTCGGTCCATGATATGATGAAATTTTAATTATCTTCTATCAAATTTTTGACTGATTTTTAATGAAATTGTTGGGACTTATTTCTCCCTCCAATACATTGGGTAATTATTTACATCTCATTAGATAATGATGGGAATCATGTCAATTGGATTTATCAATTATGGGTAGATTTGGAAACCTGATCCCTTAAAAGGAAAGGAATACAATTGGGGATGGTGGTGTTTCCATCCCAGTGGGTGTAGTCACCATGAATATGGTATATAAGGAAACATGATCCACTATGGGAATATATGGAAACCCGTTACACTATAGGATGATGGGGAATCCCAATTTGTTATAGGGAAAGGACTGGGACTAGGGATGGTGGTGTGTCCTTCCCAGTAGGTGTAGTCCCTATGAAGTACCCTGATATGTTCTATAAATCTTCCCTAAATTCTAAAGAGTGATACTGCATTTTAATGTGTATTAAACAATTCTATGTCAGATTCATATTTTCTACTTTCATGGATCATGCTCTTGATTCCCATTATGTTTATTTCGTATGAACTAAAAATATATTTTAAATGAGTTATATTTATGATACATGATATATAGGGTATGATTATATAATGTAATGAATAGATTATCATTCCCTTATCATCCATTTTATGGTTACATATCTACCTTTTTTGCCCTTACTCAACATCTGAGATCACCTATTTCTATGTTTCACACCCCAGGAAGGGATGATGTGTAATAAGTATGATGTGTCTAATATGGGTTTTAGTCATGAAGAATATAGTGGTAGATAATTTACCTCACTTATGTAGCAGTGGTTTTTTTCATGTCTCCAAATGTACTAGACTAATATAGTCTTTGGGAATATGTTTTTTGTAATGTATTATGCATTCCACAAAAAGTGACATAATTTTAATATTTTAAAGTAGAAGGTCGATATAGTTTGGATAACCCTAAACCCACATCTAATATGGTTGATATGTGATGTGATGTTATGATATGTTATGTGATGTGTTATATATAAATGTGAGGGTATAATAAAATATTCAATAATGGGGGTGTGAGAGTAGAAATTCAGCATGAAAGCGGCATCAATGCTCTATGATTTTTTCCTCAATGTTATCATTATATATTTGATGAATATTTTGGTGAGAAATAATTTTGAGGATGGGGTTGGTATGTTGACCAATTTATGTTTTTTTGGTAATGTGGTATTTTCACTAGTGAATTAGCATCTTCGTTTCACATGTTTAATTAAGAGTTTGTTTACACCCCAAATAATTATTCTGGTTATGCTTACCCAAAAAATATAAAATATTATTAGGAATCATGGAGGGATTTTGGGGCTGAGTTGGACATTTCTAGATTGGTATTAGAGATTTTGTTGAGTTAAATCCATAGAATTATTTTTGTTACATTAAAAACCATTACATACACTAGTTTAAATTAGTCATTTATTATGCGACGATTTTTTGTTTAGGTTTATTTTATATGACTGAGTTTCTTCGTAATTTTTTCTCTATCACCCGACATTATTTTATATTATAGATAGAAATTCATTTGATTTGTGATTTTTTTATATAATGAGTTATTATCTCTAATATATGTTCTATGGGAGGTTGAACTCGAGGTTCATTATATCTTTACCTTCGTTGTAGTGTCTTTGGTGGTAGGGGTTGTTGAATTTAGTCATGGTAATTCCCTTGCTATCTAAATGGATTTAATTAATAGAGTCTTTTATATTGACATAATAAATTCATGATATTAATAATATGTGATATTATTTTCCGTTATGTGATCAAGTAAAATATTTAAGGTCACTTAAGTATTATATTAAGGCATTTTGAAATGATAATTATTATATATAATTTACAATGTGAGACTTATTTCTGTAAGAAATTTATCTTTTTGGTCATATAAACTTAAGAGATGTTATATCTATGGATAAATTAATGAATAATGTTATTTAATGTTATCCTAGATCCACCAATGTTATATAGATATGATGTTCTCATAGATTGGCTATATATTAATGATGATTTTAAGAACATTATCATGACTATAGGAACCAATCACCATGTAAACTCAGATGGGATCCATGTTCCATTAGACATTAGAATGTGGGGATATTTTCAAGGAATGGATGAGAAAGTTAGTTAGTTAACCTATTCTTGATCTAACCTATTCCAGGGAAGGGATTGTAATATATAGTTCTATATTAAAGAAGGTAATTTGAATCATTCTCCAAAATAATTACACAGTCAGATCGTTTGAGCATGGAAATTTAATTTTAATGATTAAAATTACCAAACTCATAATTTTGAATTAGTTGGAGTAATTTTTCCATCAAATATATGGAGAAATTTTCTTTTTGATGAATTTTTTATATAAATATTTATCATTAGTGTTAAACGTATTAATGCACAAAAAATTGGAATTTTTTTAGAGAAGTTGGTTTGATAAGATTAATGATTATAGTCTTCAATACCATACCACATTGTGAAAGAGAACAAGGTGGCCAATGATTCTAGTCAAATGGATCTTACTGTATAATCTACGATGAGGATAAAAATGGTACAATACTTATATATTTCTAATGTATACATATGGAAATCTTGAAGGAAGAGGAATAATTTTACCATTCTCAAATTTATTTTAAACCATCTATCTAATTAATGAATAAATAATCCTAGAAGAACGATATAGATCTACTGATAAAGGTGAAAATTTATATTGTGTTTAAACTTAGTTATGATGTAATACTAATGTATAGGATCTATGTATGTCTACCAACTATACCAGATATCAAGAAACATCTATTAGTGGAAGCTCATAGTTCATTATTATATATTCATCCTCATGTTATAAAGATTTTTATAGTTTTAACAGAGTATTTATTATTTTTATCATAAAGCGGGATATTGAAGAGTTTTTGACTATGTGTATTCTATGTCATCAAGATAACGATGAGAGACAAATATATATTGGTATTTTTCAACCATTAGCCTTACCAGAATTGAAATGATAAAAAACATCACCAAGGGTTTTTTCATCATATCCCCCCCCAAATTATAAAGGTAATACTAAAATATTTGTTCTAGTTAATCACTTTATAAATTAAGATGGTTTATAGTTAGTCCTTCTATATAATGAAGTGTTTATATTCATTTATGTGGATTTCCAAGGTTATTTAGAACAACACCATCCGCTCCTTGATTTTTCAATCAATAATACATTTAGATCAAATATTAAGATGGTTTCTATTAATCTTTCTATATAATGAACTATTGAACTGAATTTATTTAGGATGAAGTTGGATATATAATTCTATTTCTACCTAAAGAATATTAATAAATAACAAATAATTTTAGGCCTATTAAATAACACGTCAAATTATCTCACAGTCAACAGAAACTATATAGTCACATTTATCATTGCGAATTGGAGTTTGAAGTCTTTGAGAAAGTGTTCAATGAATTTATCCATCAAAAAAATATATGAGATTCATAAGCAATGTAAATTTTAACCCTTGGTATATTAGCCCTTTTTATATTCTTGATATATAAGGTTCCATTTATTATCTTGTGGAACTTCCACTGAACATATCTCAATTTCCTAATGTGTCCCATGTATCTCTAATGTGGTTGTACAACCAGATCCATCACATGTACTAAACATAGTGGTCCTGATAATGGAAATTAATATTTACTATGATGAAAAAATGTTATAGATTTCATACCATAGAGGTATATTTATACAAAACAACACCAAAAACCTAGACAATGTTTTTTGGATAAACCACTAACTTGGAGAAGCTGCATGAGAACCTAAGGATGCGAGGAGGTATAATTAATGGACATTATTATTTACTATGATGAAAAATGTTTTACATAGTTTTTGTGAATAAATATTATTTTCTAATATATTGAAAATTTTATTTTAAAAAATGAGCTTCATTTTTAAAATCATCATTTCAAAATTATCTTAGATTGATTTTTCTATAGTGTTATGAAAAGTTTATTTTTCTATTAATATTGAAAAACCCCATTTTTTTAAAAACTGTCATTTATTGAAATAAATTTAAAAATTAAATTTTTTTTAATATGATATTGAAATAAAATTACTTGAATTATAATATTATCAGAAATATTTATAACATTTTAGTCATATTCCTGTAGAATGTTTTCAGGAAAATATATTATACTTCAAAAAAAACCATTGGAAAACTTTTTTTTAATCACATCTGAGTGTTCAATATTAAATACAATTATGACACCTATATGAATTAAATTTCATAAAATAGATTCCATTTTCAAAATCAGAAATATTAATATTATATAATTTTATTAACATATTTATTTTATGATGAATAGTTATACTAGTAAAAATAAATTATCGTGCTTAATGTTACAAAATGTTTACTGAGGGTTAAACTAAAAGGATGGGGAATAAAATTACCTAAAAAATTTCCTAAATCCTGTTATATTGTCATATATTGACCTCAATTGAATAAATTATTTACAATTATCCATTTATCCCTTTTTATTATTGTGTGAAATGTGGGTATGACATTATCTTCTCAAACATTCTAAGTGTGTCCTATCCCCCACTTATAAAGGGGAACCAAATATCTTCTCCCATTAAAATCCCAAAATCCTTTTGGATATTCTATTACCAACCCAAATATCATTATTAAATCCAAACATATTTCATTGTGGTCATAGTTTCATTAGAAAATCCACTTATGAATTCTTTTTGTGCAAATCAATGGATGTTTTCTGATGAAGAGGTATCATTCATAACCGAGTGTTATTATTTTATTTATTCTTTCACCCATTTCAAATATTATTAAAATACAATTATATATTAGAAACTATACCACCCATATAAATTTATTTAATTATGTCAATGATATTACTTATGTTCCCCACATCCACCGTCAAATGGGAAACAAAATTTTAAATCATGTGTATGAGGGACTACAACCTCATTAATGCAATTAATTAATTCTCAATCAATTCCATTCATAGATTTATATAATGATAGTGTTAACCTATGTTTATGAAATTTATGAAATAATAATTATTCTATAATTATTATATCATATATACCTTCTTGCCTTCCAATCAATTGAAAAATGATAACCTAGTCTGATCTTACGTGTGAACCACCGCCTCAATGAAGCGACGTGACACATTATTCATTTTTTAGCATGGATGGAATAAAGGGAATATTTAGGGAATATATTTGATATATCTGATATAAAAAATAATATTTTAATTATTTGTTAATAATTTTTGTTCTTTTGATTCATATGTCAATAAAATGAAAATAATGTTCATATGTAAGTACGACATAACATTTCTGTAAACCATGTAATTAGTTTTCTACATAAAATAGTAATGGATTAATTTTAATACATGTTTAATAAATATATATTATATTTATTTCATGGTAAAAATTTTTAATATTTTGTATCCATGGTCATTGTAAAATAATCAAAAATACCAAAACATTAAATACAATAAAAAATAAGCAGTTAACACCCGGAACCTGATTTTATTAAACAAATTGTTAATAAATGTCTAATAAAAGGTAATGAGTAAATAATATATGGTATTATGGTTTTGGAATATTTTCATAATAATGATATATATAAAAATTGTTATCTTACCTGTACAAATAAATTTGATACATTATAAAAGGAATTTTCATTTAACTTTTATTTTCATGGGACACATACCCTATTCACCACTAGTTTATTTATTGTGTTGTATATAATAAAAAATGATGTATTTTATTATTATTCTCATGAAAATTATGGGATATAAATATCCATATTATATTAATTTTTTGTTGGTATTGTGATTCCAATTTTACCAATGTGGTAATGAAATTATTTTACAACCTTATTATAGACCATAACTATTCTTATTATGTTTAAATGATGGAATATCATGATCTATCTCTCAAGTAGCTGATGAATTTTACTCCATTAAAATTAATTCACAAATATACCTTATTCCATTCACTTTCCTCTATTTATTTAATCATGGTTCCAAATTAACATTTTTAATGAAAAATAACTTTATTCTTCTCTTCATTCAAAAATCTATAATCATAAAGAGATATGTCCTCTGAAAATATTTTAAATAAATATTTTGAATAATGCTCAATGGCTTTTTAATTAAATATTTAACAGTTTTGAAATTTTTAATTTTATTTTAAAATTATTCTTCCTATAATTTTCCTAGAAAGTCTATTATGATTTTTATCAATATTGTGAAAGGAGTCTTCTCTTTAAAGTTTATATATTGAACGATGTTTCTCAATGTCACTACCAATAAATGATTTAAAACACCCTTTCCAATTTTAAATAATTATTCTTACATTATATTTTTTTATTTAATATTATTGTAGATTTTTAATAAGTGTTTTCAATTTGGAAAGATTATTTCCCTCATAAAATGTTTCAAGTGATATTTAAAAAACATTTCCCATAGAAGAAGATATACTTTGATGTCACATAATATTTGTTGAGGATGTGATCTAATTATATCATCCTTATTATTTATCTATATTATTTGTTATTATGTTTATAGGATTTTTATAAAATTCAATTATTTTCCACATGTTATGATATGATGATTTGATAAAATTCTCCTGGAACATATTTCTTTCACCAAGTTATGATATGTTGAATGTTTTTTTGATCTTGTGGAATTAAAATATATCATTTTCAATATGACACTAGTGACACATATATCACCAACTAATTAATTGGATAATTATTAATGATATTAGAGATGAAATGGTACATAAGAGGTTATTTTAAGCACACAATAGGATACCCAGGATGTTATTCCAAGCAAAAAATAGGGTACATGAGAACTTATCACAGGTTGAGAGTTGGTACATGGGTGGTTATCCCTACTCTAACATTTTTAATGGACACTGTATTTATCATTAACATAAGAGATTCTATTCTACTCTGTATTCCAGAAATCTATGTCTTATTCCAATTTTATGTACTAAAATATTATGTTCTGTAATTATATTATGATTTTTGTCTCACGAGCAGCTACAATTTATTACAAGAATCATGTTTATAACCTTTGATAAAAATGGTATAGTTTCAAAATGATATTCTCATTTTATAATACACTTATACTCATGTTATGTTGATATCTTATTTTTTTACGATTATAGAACATATTATCCCTTTCACTCATATTTTCCCTTCCCAAGGTTGTGAGAAATTTTATTATTACTGACATGTTTAGATGTGTGCATGTTATGAAGAACATCATGGGAGATGATGTTGATCACGTACGAACTAGTGTTACATGTATATATTTTTCAAATAGCACCTGACTACAATGATTATTTCATGGCTCATTATGTAATAAAATGAATATTAATCTGATAATTTGTAATGTCTTTGTATGAAAATTATCTGTCTATATTGCTTTCATCAAAAAAAAGAAACAAATCATAGGGAACTCCCACATGTGGGAGTTTGGTAAAGCATGGATTTTTCATAAGGGATTATAAAAAAAGTGATACCACAATGCATGTTTGTAAGAGTATCACATATGAAATGTATTCCACCATATATTACCCTAATATGTATTCATTAAATCCTTCTTGTAATAATTCCTCACATATATTGTTATTATCAGAAAATTGTTTTGATAAACATAGGATACTGGAAAAATGAGATAGAACCATAATGATATGAATATATATGATAATTTATAGACTCTGTTATTTCATGTAATACATTAAAATACAATAAAGAATATTTTTTGGGCTATTTTTGTGACAAAATGTGATTTCAAGGCTTGGTGATCCTGGTAATAATTTATAAAAATATAAAAATATTATATATCAAACTGGTTTAGTTTTTTAAAAACAATTGAATATCCATTGAATGGTGTCTCAAATAAAAGATTTGGGACCACAGTTAAATATTTAGTGTGGTTTATACCCTTGGTTTTCCCTAAATTGTGTTAGCACATAATTATCGGATAAGGCAGTCATCATTCGTTGTAATAAAATTAATAAAATGATTAATTTATTTTTCTTAATTTTAAATGAACTAAATCTAATAAAAAATATTTTTTTCCCTTGTGAAATATCATGATAGATAGTCATGTAACCCTGGGGGTTTTTAGATCATCTATGATTACCTTCTTCGGTGGTTTGATAATGGAATACACGTGGTAATTGGGTCAATGTGAATTGGGTAACAGTGAATGCAACAAATCTTCAACACCCCTATAAAATGTGTTTTTCACCAATGATCCATCCAATTATTATATGGGAATCATAAACTATGGTTACCTCCTATTATTAGAATATTTATCATGTTCTTATCAACTATTGTCTAAAATGAAATTAATTTAATCATTTTTTATGATCTAGTGTATCGATTTCAATAGATTAATTTATTTATTCTTTGTTATTCCATGTTTCTCTCACAAAATATCATTGATGCATTATCATTGGGAAATATTTCATGGAAAATTATTCATATTAATTTATACTTTTATATTTTTCCATCTATTATTCGTGTTCTTTATCATTGAGCTATGGTTCCACAGTTTGACATTTCCCGATGGGTTTGATCATGATCCAACCCCAAAATTGGTGGAGAATATGAAAAAATGATTTGATCAGTTTTTTTTGAAAATATTTGAATATATTTTGGACATAAATTATTGGTTTGTGGATTTAGTATCCTAGGAAGATAAGGTAGAGGTGTAAGAGGTCATCCGTACATGCTAATAGATATGCCAAGGTGGCTGAATTCCTATCTTCAGCCACTAAAGGTTGGAAAAATAATGGATTACATAATTATCATGTTTTCAATCTGATTTAAGGAATAATTATATGGATCCTTCGGTGGTAGTGATTTATATATAAGAATCTTCATTTATCTAGAGATCTAAAGACATCCCAAAAATAGGGCTTGTACTGTGAGGAACATATGATGTGTAGTCACCATACCACTATGGATAGGGTTTTGGAAAAAATATATGGTTCATATACCACGTAATTGGAATCATGTTGTGTTACCTTCCCAATGATTATAGTCCATTTACCAGTTGCACAAACCTAGGAAATTGTGTGGGAGGATACATTGTGTTCTCATGAAGTGCACAAAATATTAATAAGGGATAGGAACTTGGACATGAGCACACATCATATTTTTGATAAAAGGTGATGTAATCCAGTACTACATAGATGGCCAAGAAATCTCATATTATACCCCTAAATTTCATCCAGTACTACATAGGCATCATTCCATGTACAAAAGGGGAAATTTATTGGATAGAAGGTGAGGTAACATGTTATGTGACCCCTTACACATTGTGTACTTCATTATGATATGTTTAAATATCTTGTTTTTCTTTGTTGTCACTCATATTATGGATTTCAAGTCTCCTGTCCTAATTGTTTTTCATGTAGAAAATGATGGTCTTTATTTTAGTGGATTTCGAGAAACAGTGCATGATTTCCTGAGAAAGATGATTACTTAGGTGATGCCTACTAATGACAATGATTATATCAGATCATCGGAGAGATTTGATACAATCGAAACACATCCTAATTGAATCAAGGAACAATTCTTCAATCCTTGGTGAGAGTAATCTCCTCTTTCACTAGGGAGTTGTTCCCCAATAATATTTGTATAGAAACGAAGTAAACATTTCCCTATCATAAAATTGAACTTGTCTTTTATCCATATAAACTATAATACCCTATCGTAGTTGGGTACGTATCCTCTATACTCACTGTAGATATACTGATGTCGTACTCCCCTATCATACAAGGTAACTAATCCTATATCTATGGAGATATTACTCCCCTATCAAACAGGATCCATGTCCTCTATATTTTGTGTATATATTTGGATATGGTACTTCCCTATAATACTAGGGATTAGTACATTGTCCCAAATTATTTATATTGGCATAAGGATGGCAGGAATCGATGATGGTACATTAGATATATTGGTAAACTCTTCACCCTAGTCCGGGATATGAAAATGAAATGATACATTTTGTTATCGCTATTTTTTTTGAGCCGACTACTTTTATCATGTATATTATTGAACTCACATGAATTTTTGAGGCACCCTAATGGTTATATACATACTCACCCCAATATAGGATTTTACAAAATGTGTCATTTCATTTTCATATGACGAAAATATCAACAATGGATTTGGTAGAGCCTAGGGATACATTGGTGTATTTGATTATGTACGGTTGTCCTAGCATAGAGATCATGGGTAGGGATCTATTAGATTTCCTTATTTTCCAGTCATTTTCTATTTGAGACAAATTTGTTTGGTTGGGTGGAAATTTTATCTTTTTCATTTCAAGAAACTCATTCAGGCTCTTTATATTCCCCACCAGTTATTACAAGTGTGTATTTTACTATAGAGGTTATTTTATTTTATTATTATTCCTCTACACCTATTCATTGAGATTGTTGGTTGATTTCATATTGTTTAAATAGGAAAAGTCTAACCATATTATTTATTTCTTATCGGGGATTGTTTTTATCCATTAGCTTAAGAAGGTTGGATTGGGGTATTTATTTCCTGGCATTCCACTCTCAAGGAGGGTAATGATGGGTTGGTTCCTAACTAATTGGTAACAAAGGTTGCTTGACCATGGTATGGTTTTTAGAGTTTTTACCCTTATCAGGTTTTTGTTGTAATTTAGATAAATTGAGATAATGTTTCTCAAGTAATGATTTTAGGACCAGTAATATTGTATTGGCTTTGTGCTTAAGGTATCCATTCACCAGTACTCTCAAAACTGGGTGGTCAACTCAGCATGTCGTGACACTGGTTATAGGGAACATTGGTGGGTGCATCGTATAGGATTGTGTACATTAAATGAAATTTTTGAGTGAGACCATGATATATATATATATATATTCTCATCTGACCATGGTATATCTTAACTAATTTTTAGGATTCTCTAGTGAAGAGAGACAACCAAGTTACTTATTTAGGATCATGATGTTGATCTAATGAGTGTTGATACCTCCTTTTAGGGTCCATCGTACATGATCTCTCTTTCAAGATGTTAGGTAGTATTACCCCATCGTGTCATGTAGCTTATTATACATGTAGATAAGGTTGAGTAATCATATAGTCCTATAGGAATGTTTGAGTTCATGTACCAATGGCTGATGATGATCTGTGGTGAGAAAGTTCCCTATGAAGTGGATGATGGTATTGAGTCAGTGATCCATATTCTGAAACATGTATAGACCCCAATGGATTAGATGGTTTTTTTGGCATCCAGTCCATTCCATGGAGTAGTTGGTAACTAATTTATTATAGTCATAAAGACACTTCATCAGTCAAAACTATCGTGGTCTGAATTCTAGCAGATATTTCAAGAGGAGTATGACACCTCATTCTTTCATTCAATTTGGATTTAGGAGAATTTGGAGATGAACCAATGAGTGATGATAGTTTTTTAATATGTTTTCAGGTATGTATACCTTATGTGGTACTCCCTAATCATGATTCGGTATGGTTACACATGGCCATAGATTTTCTAGATGTGTCATCTAAAAGAGATTCATGTCGATGTAACATCCCTATGAATTTTAACATATTAGAGTACTAGATGGGGAACTAGTGACATAAGTATTTCTATATAAGATATTCCACGTGTCTTATTTCAATATATTGAATCATAGGGATGAGTCAATTATTACGGCTCTAAGATTATAGATGTAGATGCATAATAAGAATACCATTCTCAGACTCAGGCACATGGTCCTGCAAATTTGGGACAATGTACATGTCCCACGAATCCTAGATATGGATGATACTACAAATCTAAAAGAATGTTAACATGGAAAATGTATTTCCGAATTGATGTACTATGTAGGGAGGTAAGGTAGATGATGAACTACTAGTAATGAAGATACATCATGATTAGGGTTCTTCCAAACCAGGCCAGGGTGAACCCTATGGTGGTGGATATTGAAGAGATGTAGGTGGGGATCTAATAGGAGGATATACTTGTGGTTGGCATCATTATGATGATTTTTAACCAACCAAACTAAGAGTCTTTCACTCTTAGTAGGGATATGGTGATAATTTTCATGGGTTGGTATAGTCTATGGGGTCTTATGAACCTGTAGACTATTAGATGATTATAGGTTTTATATGGTTCAATTATAATATTTTCCAATACTATTAGAAAAATTTTATATTTTTTACATCAAATATTTACTCATATTGAGATAAATAGATATCCCAATTTAGACTCTATCTTAGAAGGTTTGGCTTGAGGATCATACTGAGAACCATTCCTTGTTGTTTCTTTTCTACAGATAGTGTGATTTATCACATTCTAAAGAGGGTTTTTAATGGAAGATATGGGAATAAATATAAAATAATTTGTTGTTGAATTGGTTATAGGAATGTTCTCCATGGTATGATCCTAAATTGAATATCATTATTGATGATTCAACTACCATCATATAGGTGTGAAAAAATTCTACTCTATGGAAGAGAGAGATCACATGGGAAGTGTTTGGGTTCGGTAAAGAAGAAGCTACAACCCATCACCCATAATTTGGTGAGTTTATCCGTTGGTGAAACAGTGTCATTGTGAATCATGGTTCCATAAGTCTGAGAGGATTATATATAATTCTCTCTAGAGGACATTATAATATTACTTCTAGAGTGGGAGATAGAGTTTTTCAATAAATCTCAACCTGGGACTACTCTGATATCTTTTTTATAATTTCATATATCCCATACTAAGATATAGGATATGATGTTGTAGTTGGAGAACCATTGAGAGAAGGATTTTATCAAAATCAGTGTTTCCCTAGGTAGGATCCAGTTTTTTCATTAAAATAGTGTATCAGATCTTATAGCTATGTGTGTATTATCATTACATGAACCAGTACATGATAAAGAATAATTAACCCTTTAATAACGATGTATTTTTTTATTATATTTAAGGAACAAAAAATTTCTTGAAGATAGTTATTAGGTTTAGATACCACCATTTCTGGTTTTGAGAGGCTGATGTGCCTAATATGTCATTTTGATGCCGTTATAGATATTATGTGTTCCTATTCAAGCATTTTGTTGTCAAAAATTCCCTATCCATTTTCAAAAAATTTCTCAATCAGATCCTCCATCCACAATTGTAGAAGTTTATGGATGTATTCAAATATTAAATATTCATATACTCATTGATAGAGTAGGATCACATGAATCACATGGGGATGGTTCTAGAAAAGGTTTCGGAGCACCAATTTTATGGTAAGCACTCGAAGTTATTGTTATGTAGCTAGGTGGTTCAGTTTTTGAGGAATTTAATTTATGAAAATAGATATTCAATGGACCCAATAAATATTGATAATGTTACTACATGGGTTCTTACCATGAGTGTATCGTATGTGTTTTTTTATCTTGGTGGGGTACTATAAAAGGGGTGTGGTACCCTTATCTAAGATTTCATCCCCATTAATTGACCAAACATTTAGAGGAAATTCATCTTACTAAACTTAGTAATGTTAGGGAGAATTTGAACAGTGGATGATTAGCCTAATTTGTGATCCTATTTTATGACTATAGGAGGATGGTCTATACTATGTTGAATATTGATATTCCTCTAGAGAGGAACTCATGAAGTATATTGATGTAGTTGAAGGTAGTGATCAAATATCAGATGTGGAATTTGATAACCCATGTGATGAACTATGTGACACATAGATTGGAGTTATAATTAGTAGTCCTCAATCTGAGGATATAGAGTCACCATCTGAGTGTTAGGTATGTCTTCATGATTATATATTTGTACCTAATATAAAGAAACTAATTGGATTTTCTATAGGAATATGACATGAGATACACTATAACCTAACAAAGGTTCATTTATTGGTTGATTCCCTCAATAGGAAGGTCTACAATCATTTGGTTCAGGTGGTATCTGACCAGTTGTCTTCTTTATAGCATACCCTGATAGAGGAGAGTGGTGTATATATTCAATGGTGTTTACTCCCCTGAATCTCTAGAATGTGAAGGAGTATTAATTGAGAGAAATTTATTGTGACATCCTACATGAAAATATAACCTCATCAGATTCACCAGATGAATTATCTGAAGGAGTGAATCATGACATCCTTTTTAAGGGATGTATTGTTGTTTTGGTCACATTATTAGAAAAGGTGGTGAAAGAGATTCAAAAATTTACATTGGTTGTAAATCTTGGTGAGGTTAATATATATATCCACCTTTAGACACAGTTTTGGTGGGATTACATGAGGAAAAGTGTGGTTGAGATTTCCTTTTAGGGCCTCACATATATATAATGGATGGTAGATAAACATGTTCTAGTTGGTTTTTTGCAGTCTCATGAGATACAAATGTAGAAATTAGATAGTATAACCATGGAAAATATGGCAGGTATTCCACATATAGTGAGTGGACATGATTCCATATGTATTATAGGTGAACAACTTAATTAGTTATCACACTTTCTTGATATCATGGAGTAGTGTTTAGTGGAGAGTTTGGGAAAATATTATGTGTGAGAGATTATATGCCTCAATGGGGTTCCCTTGATGATTATTAGTAAACATGATTCATGTTTCACATAATTTTTTTGAGAGGTATGTAGGGGTATTAAGTACCAAGTTGAGGTTTATTATACCATTTCATCGCAAGATGAATGGGTAGACCATGAACCTTATCTATGTGTTTGTGGATATATGGAGGGATTGTGTCTTACTTTTCAATTTTATATTAGAGCATCACTTAACACTGGTATATTATTTTATCGAAATAGATATTTCTATAATATCATCAATGAACCGTTGAATTCCTTATATGGGAGACTATATAGTTCACACTTACTCTAGAATGAGATCATATAGGCTTCTCTTGTTTTTCTGGAGAAGGTACAAGTGACACTGGAGAAGGTCTTCGTGATCCTCAAGTAGACGAGGCCAACATATATAAAAAATAAATCTTATCATGATCGACATTGTAGGCCCCTCAAGTTTCATCATAGAGACCATGTTTTCCAATGATTCGTCCCACATTTTGGATTGAATAGATTCATCTGGGGAGGCATGATATCCCCGAGCTTCATTAGGCTGCTCGATATTTTGTGGAAGTTTTCTGAGGTTTCATAAATTCTCACTGTATCCACATAGTTTGAGTGGGTACAAAACATCTTCCATTGGTAATAGGTGATGAGATATGTTCATGACCCTATTCATATTATTGTCTCATGGGAGATAGACTTCAGTGATGGATCCACCTATATGGGGTAACTAGTGGCGACTAAGGATTGGTATGATATGATATAGAAGGGATAGACTATTCACCTAGTTCGTGTTCTATGTAAGTTTGGGTGGTTTCAAGAGATATCATGGAAGTGGTAGGGCCATATAAGGGCTTAATTTTTCTATATTTTTTCTTAGTTTTTTTCGATTCATGGTTGAAATCTTTAAATGATGGATTAATATTGATTTTTTGTAAGAACAAAAAATATATTAAGTATATTTTTGGCGATGGGAACTAAGGTGGAATGCGATTGTGAGGTAAGGCAATACCATGATTAATTTCCTATAAATATTATATATATTTTATATCATGCGCATGTAGTTTATCAGAAATAATTTAATATATATTTAATAGTGTATTTAATCAAAAATTTGGGACCATCGTTTAATCAAGAGTGCATCGATTACCCAATTCCGGACCTAAAGATTGTTAGTGTAGGGTGTTCAGATGAGGAAACCATTGGAATGTATCCTAAAATTAAAATAAATTATTAATTTTTTTATTTTAATTTTAATGAATTAAATCTAAACCTCTATATTTATGTCATTTTTGAAAAAACAAATTATTGTTAGTAATGTAACAATGAAAGGGTTTTGAGAGAAGATTTTTAGACCTTCATTGGACGTTCTAGATTAGACACTCCTCAGTAATCAAATCAATGTGAATTGAAAAATATCAAATATAGAAGATCTTCCCCATTACTATATAATGTCTTCTTCACCAATGATTGATCCAATCATGATGTAGGCATGACCAATTTTATTTTACTCCCTTGATTATAAGATTGAGCATGTTCTTATTAGCTATTCTTTGACCAGTGATTAATTTAATCATTCCCCTGAACCGGTGTATACAAATAAATTGATTATTTGATTTATTATTTATTTTTCTATTTATCTAACACTGAATATCCTTGATCTATGATGGTTATCCAATAATTCATGGAAATTGATTGATGAAAATTTTCTATTGCTCCATATCTACATAATTTCATCATGTTCTTTAACATAGGTCTTGAGGCCATGGTTCAACATTTTCTAGTGGGTTTGAGCATTATCAGGCCCTCATAATCTTTATGGATATGTGCATATTGATCAATTTATTTTCATAAAGATATATTTGGATGGTTTTCATATAGTTGTAATGTATTATTGTATCCTGGATCAAATTATGAGATATAAATGGAACAGATGACATGAATGGTGCACTAAAATATTCCCATGGGTGGATTGATATTGATTACTAGGCACCAGATGGTGGTAAAATGACTCCCAATGATGTTATAATCATTTCATTGAGATTCAAGGTTGGATTGGGGGATCTGTATGTAGGATTGATGGATCTAGAAGAAACATGATTGATCTAGTGGTCTGTAAAAAATCCCTACTACATTGAGTATACTGTTTTGAATACACACTATGTAGTCACCAAGATGTGGTGGCTGGGGTTTTTTGAAAATTTAAAGGATCACGGACTGTGTGGCTAGTCCACATGTTATGTGACCCACCCTGGGAATCCATGTTGTGTCACAGGTTCACATGCCTAGGAGCCTGTTTTGGAGGACATACCATGTACTCAAGAAGTACATGGTCATAGATTAAATAACTCAAGAATGTCCAAGAGAACACAACATGGACTCAAAAGGATGATAAATATCATGTAGTACCCATGCACTTTTTGAAGTGTTACATTGATTGAAATCCATTAATTGGTGAGGACACAACCACGAGTCTGGGTGGGGTCACATGCTATGTGACCCTATATACATGATATATACACCATTAATAATTTTTACCTATCATAACTCTTTTTTTAAATCTAATGTTGGATTATGATTGACCTATTATGAGTTAAATATGATGTTAGATGAAATGGACTCCTTCTTTTTGGTTTTTGAGATATGATGTGAGATATTTAAAGAATTATAATTCCTTATGTAACTATTGAAGATGTAAGTGATTGAAATGTATATTGAGGAGTTCATGTACATTTCCATCACTCCCATATTACACTAGGTAATATGTACTCTATCTATAAAATGGTACTCCCATACCTCACCATGTAATGGTTCTTCCATAATTATTTTTTAGATATCGAGGTGGTACTCCCCTATCACACCAGGGAACATGTAGTTTATCCTCGGGTATGGTACTCCCCTATCACAAAAAGGCGTGGGTCCTCCATAATCACTATATTGATATAGAGTAGGGAAAAAATGTCACACCAGGGCACGTTTCCTCTATACATAGTGATAGTACTCCACTATCTCACTATGTTTCAAGGAATATATATTTATTGAAAATATTTTGAGATGGTATATCCCAATCATACTATGGTGTGGGTCCTCCTCATGACATATTCAGATAGAAACATGATTTGATTCTCATCAGTGATGGATTTTTAGACCTGTAGGGGGACTCATTTTACTAGGATAAGATATAATATGGGGTTCCCGTTTATCTCAAATGTCTACATTTCTTATATGAGAATCTATCTTTATTATTGAGTTTTCTTTTACATTTTTTTTGATTTTACTACATTTTCAATGTCTTCTATTTCTCCCCCTTTGGTTTTCAGGCCATGCTAATGGGTATGTATATAATATACCCTTCATTGGATTTTCCCACACGTGTCGTGTCATATGAATATGTAGGATATATCAGTGGTCTAATTAGGAATTATTAGTGATGCATGGGGGAATTTAACCACAAATAATGGTCGTGTCTTGGAGATCAGAAGTTATTCTCTCTATTCATTCTATCATTTCCAATTATTATTCGTTTGGGAAAACATTTATGGTTGTTCGTGTATTTTTTCCATTAATTTTTGATTAAATCACCATACTCTTTGTATTCCAGAGAGGATATTAAATGCATGGATTTTACTCAAGTCAAAATTATCTTTTTTTTATATTTATTCTTCTAAACTTATTCATATTGATTATTGGGTTCATGTATAGAGGTAAAATAGTAAAATTCCACTAATATTTTTTACACCTTCTAAAAACTTGTCTCTAGACCATGGCCTATGGAAGAGGGCATCAGTTTGTTGTGGATCCACTGTTCACTAGCTAGGCAAGATCGAACGAGTCAGGTAGTGATTATGAAAATACATGTAAATTTTTAAAAAGGATATAGAATGTCACTTAAATTAAATTACACCCCTAACTAGACTATATATGTGGATTTTTCACTTCCAAAATAGTACACAGGTTAATATCTCTGAAAACTGATAATTTTGAATTAAATCAATCATCACATGGTGCTTTAAAATAGTCCTTGATATTAACCATGTTTAACACTCCTAGGGGGTTATGTTTTAGGTATTCACAAAATATTTATAAACTATCATGAAGGATTTGAATAATATCCTTGAATGACAAAGGATATTCCTAGATTGTTATAGATAGAAAATATTGTGAGATGATATAGATATATTATATGTGAATATACATGATTGTGTGGTTTCACACAATGATTATTTTTTTTGATACATCGATTTTGGTTTTAGATATCGTGTTGATACCAAAGGAAACATATTAATGCTATATAAAATAGAAAATGAAATTATTGACATCATAATAAAAAAAAATTATATTAGTTGTAATTAAATACTTCATTTCAATTCCCACACAACATTCTGAGGCTATGAATCATGATGGATATCAAAACAAGAAAAGGTGGGAACAATATTCTATTCAGTCTTTTATTAGGTAACATCCACCTTATTTTAGTGGTACTTTTGATCCCCTAGTTTCCTAAAAATGGATAAATACCATAGAAAATATAATTTCAACTCTCTAGTGTTTAGATAATGAATGATTTATTTTGTAAATATATGATTTGGAATTAAAGAAGATCAATAGTGACTCTTATAAATAATATTTTAGAACTAGATAAAATCGACTCCATGTAGTGGGATGAGTTTAAAATCATATTTTTCAAAAATTAATATCATCTTATTCTTCATACAAAAATTAAAATGTTATTCCTAAAGATAAAATATAAGGATAATGAATTTATTTGTACCAAGGTGGAATCATTCATAGGAAATGTGATGCACATTTCTACTATAAGCGTCTAAACTAAATATAAGGTTGATAAATTCTTCATTGGCATAACTCCAAGTATTTTATTGGACATCAGTACCTATGAATTTTTTCTGATGTTTAATCAAAGTGGAAGTAATGATTGGATTCACCAATAAGTCTAACGGGTTTTATTAGAAAAGAATGATTTAATACAATAGAAAACAATAATAACCAGATAAAATAAGATGATAATTCCTTTATTATTAATGTGTAGAAGGAAACGTGCATGAAAATTATATACAGGGACTAGTAAGATATTTATTTTTGGAACAGAATATCCACAAGTATGTGAATTTTGATGTAATGGAATGATGTTAGCTAAAGATATGAATAAAGAGAAATATCTACAAAATACACCAACCACACATTTATGTTTCAAATTAAATGATTATGGGTATTATGTTAATAATTTTTAAAATTAAAAGGTTATTAATATTTCTAGAAAACATAAACATCTTTTTTCTAGATAATAATGGAAAATTGATGTGATCCCCAATTATAATTCGGGGTTTGGTAGTGAAATGGTGAAAGGAATGGTTACCATACACTCTATAACTGTTATTGTCTTCTTTCATTATACATCTATACAATATTTCAAATCCAATGAATTTAATATGGGTATCAAAACTCCAACCAAATGATTATATATTGAATTAATAGTGAAAAACATTAATGGTACAATGATCACATCTCATGTCTATGATACATTATTTTTTGATATTGGTGGTAATTGTTTTCATGTAAATGTTTTTATTCTCCCTCTAGTTGAATTTAATGTTATCTTAATCATGAATTAAATTTCTCTACATAATTCACATGCCAATTTCCCTGGATGGGAGGCCACATTTTATATTGAACTCCAACATGTGATAATATTATCATTTTATGATAAATATGAACTTCCAATGGAAATTTTACCCATTGTATCTATCTTGAGTCCACATTTAAATTTTTTGATTGTCATAGATAGTCGGCAAAAACTCAACGTTGATGATATAAACATTGTGTAGGTGTTTTTTATGTCTTTCTATAAGAGATTAATATTTTACGACTAAATCATGAATTTGATTTCTAAATATAAATAATAACTAGTGTTGCACCTATTTCAAAGAAACCCAATAACATGGGTAAAAATGAGTTATTTTTTTAATAAGTAACTCCATGAGAGTAATTAAAACAGATTGATTCATCTATCTATGTCTCTATGGGGGGATCCAGATATTTAAAAAAAACAAAAATAAATAGATGCAACACTACATTCATATTTGTGATATTAATATGGTTAAAATTAAGAATAAGTTCCATTTACCTCATATTTATGACATGTTTGATCAACTACAATAAGATAAATACTTTCCTAGAATTGTCTTTCATTCTTGAAATAATCAATTAGAGCTCAAGAAGGATAATATAGTTATGAAAACATCTTGTACAAATTATGGACACTATAAATATATTGTGATGCCATTTAGTCTTGTGATACCCCCACTATCTTTATAAATTTTATAAATAGTGTATTTATAGATTACCTTGATATGTTATTGGTATTATTTATATATGATATTTGTATATTTTCTATGTGAAATGAAGAGCATGAAGATTACATGATGATTTTTTTTATGGACCTACAAAAGGAATAGTTGTATGAAAAATTAACTATTATTGAGTGTTGGACAAAAAATGTTTCATTTATGGGTCATATAATATTAGGATAGGTTATATCTATAGATAAATCATAGACCAAAGTTATTGAATGTTGGTCGAGACCAACCACTGTGACTAAGATTCAATGTTTGTTTTGGTTTAGTTGGATATTGTAAACAACTTTTATAAAATTCATCATGATAATTAAATCCATGCACCATGTTTCCTTAGAAGGTATCCATGTTCCATTGGATATATAAATGTGAGGAAAATTTATAATAACTTAAGAATAGTATATTCAGTTAACCTATGATTATACTACAATATAGTGGATAAGGGGTTTTTTATATATACTGATGAAATGAAAAATTGAATAAGAAGAATTCTCATGAATAATTACATGGTTACAACATAAAGATCATGAAATTTGAATGTTCATGAGAAAAATTACCCAACACTAAATAAAGAGGACAAAACGAAATACGTATAAAAATAGATGTAGTTAAAAATGATATAGTGTTTGAAATTGGTAATGATTGAATAATAAGGTTAATGAACCATTATGTGTTCTATCCCTACCATATTTAATGAAGGGGTCATTTGAGGGAGCATGTAGTTCTTACTTCTTAATTCATTCGAGATGTACAAATATATATTATTATCTAAAAGAGTATTTTTGGTTAGATGAAATAAAGAGGGGTATTCCAAATTTTTTCTCATAAAGATTCAAATTAATGTAGATTAACGGTGAGAGGAAAATGTATAAGGGTATTTTTCAACCATTACCCATACCAGAATGGAGATGGAAAAACTTCACTATAGATTCTGTCTTCAGATTCCCCAAAAAAGCATAAAGATCAAAATTATTTATAAGTTGTAGTCGATCAACTTAAAAATTATTAAAATTATTCTTTATAAATGAATATTTATCATAAGATAATACTTATATAATATGCATTATGGAAGTGGTATGGTTTAACGGAGTACCAGATTCTATTAAATCTAATCATAAATTTTGGTTTACCTCGATGTTCTGGTGAAGTCTGCAATATGATATTAATAAAAAATTTCTTCTAGAACTATGTATTATCCTTAGATATATGTTCATTATGATAAAACCAATCAAACCCTATAGAATATTATGAGATCATATTATATATATATATATTTTTTATCAACACCTCCCCCTAGTCATAATTTAATTAAATAATTTCATTCATTTAAGAATTCAAATTTCTACATATGAATCTTTATATATAAATATGTGTATATTTTTAATGTTATGATATGAACTTTGACAAATGAAATATAATGGTTCTTTATGAAGATGAAAAAATATTAGATAAGGTCAGAATGTTTAAAAAATCCAACAAGGATGTTCAAAGTCAGTCTAAATGTTATGCTGACAATAATCAATGTGATATAGAGTTTGATGTTGGTGAGATGGTTTTTATTAAAAAAATCAATCATGTAATTACTATTATTATTTAAGGGAAAATAATTTTTGGTGATCTAGAGTCTTAAACCATGACATTTTATGAACTATTTATAAATATATTTAATTTTGATATCTTGTCTTCAAAGAAATAATAATATTTAACAAACGTTAATATACTATTAATATTATTATTTAAAATGTTGTATAAAATTTATATATATATAATACATATTTTATAAAAGTAATGAATTATTAGTGAAGTCATTATATGCTTAAAAAATGTTATATTCTAAAAAAAATTTATATCTTATTATGAAATTATTGTAATAATAATATTTTCCAAACCATGAAAATTTATGTTATAATTTAAAAATCATTTTTTAATTCAAAATTTCATGATTATTATAGAGTGTATTATTGTGAATTTTCTAAAAATATTAATTTTTAGTTGAATCATGAACAATATTGATTTTTATTGAAAATAAGGAAATTATTTAAAACATTTACCAGGATAAATGAATTATTAATTTCTTTAAAATAAAAATTAGATCAATTATATTAGATTTAATCAAATTTGTATCATTGGAATCAAATTCAGGATGAATTTTTGTGTAAAAACATTTTATTCACACAATTATTCTTGTCGTACTTGTGGGTTTATTTTAAATTAAAATTTCCCAAGAATATGAATTTAATTAATTTAAATATATTAAATATGTTGGATGAAAACTAATTAATATTATATATAAACTTTAACATTATTTATTATCACAATGAATAGTAAAAACAATAAAAAAATAATTTCAAGTGTTAAGGTTTAAAATAGTTTACCGGGGGATAAACTAAAAATATGAAGGATACAATGCCATAATAAATTGGAGAAAATAATTTTTTATCACTATATGTAAAACATATATAATATATTTTTTTATGAAAAAATCATTTTAGAGACTCTTAATATTTTTATAATGTGGTTATCGGTTTTTATTTTCAAAAACCATTAGAGTTACCTCTTCCCCATATATAAAAGGACTACCCCATATCCTCTCATATTAAAAATATAAATTAATTTTTCATTATCCAATACCTACATATATTAATTTTTTACATCCCAAACCACATCCCAGAGTCGCTAATTTTAATAGGAGACCCTCCTATTCGGGATGTTGGGTATAACTTAAGAAGGTTTTCTGAAAATGAGGTATTGATCCTAACCAAGTCTTTCTAATTTATTTATTCGTATAAATGATTAAAATATTAATAAAATATTATGATAAAATAATTTTCCTACGTCCCATATAATAATATGTTTTTAGGTTAAAGTTATAACCTATGTCCACTTCAAACACCATCAATTGGAAAATGTATCTATTGATCTTGTCTATGGTGGACGACCACCTCACGAGCCAATATATTATACTATCCACCACCAACATTTATAGATTGATATAATTATTGGTTTAACATATTTATATGATATATGTATATCAATTATGATTATTTAATTGTTTTATCACAAATAATTACTTACCATCCAATCCATTCAAAAATAATTACATCGTTCGTGTGTTTGTGTAGACTACCACCTCCCTGAAGCGATGTTGGAGATTTTTCCTTTTATTAAGGAAAAATAATATTATATTTCATTAATATATACTATATATATGATGTGGAACTAAATATTTAATGTTTAATTTATATTTACTTTTAATTCATTCCATCCATCGAGAAAATGGAAACAACGTTCATGTATATGTATGACTTACTATCCCCATGCCCTCTGTGATTCATTTTGTTTCTAATATTTTAATAGATTAATATAAAAACATGTATAAGGAATATATAATAATTAATATAATTTCAAATATTCGAGATATTATATAACTATGATAAATTTAAATGTACCAAAAAAATCCAAACCAAAACTAAAAGAAAAATGAGGCATTTAATACTCCAAAATATGATTTTAGCAAGGAATTTAAATAAATGGGTGATAAAAAGGTATTATGAAAATAATATATGTTATGATATAAAATATTATGGTTCTTTAATATACTTATAAAAAACCTATATTTATTATAAATTAGTTTTGAATGTGTACGATGAAATTTGGTACTTGAGGTAAGGTATTTTAATCTCACTTTTATATAAGTTGGACACATTTCACAATCACTATATTATTATTTTGTGTTGTGTATATAATGATCATGAAATAATTTTATGATTATTATAATATAAATTATGGGATATAAATCAATATATAAGGTTATTTATTTCAAGGGGCTAATGATTCAAAATTTACCAAAGTAAAAATGGTTTTATGTAACAACCTTATTGTTTATCATGGTTGTTTGTAATTAAGTTACGATGAAGAAATATTATGATAAAGATTTCAAAAAACTCATGAATATTATTATACTCTATATATTTCATGAAAATATGTGCTTTTACTCCATTTTCAACTCTTTATGTACTCTTGGATCTAATATCGTGATTTTAAAGAAAGGTTACTTTCATTTCACCTTGAGTAGGATATCATTTACCTTGAATGTAAATATACTCTAAAATGTTATAAATAAATATTTTTCATTTAACTGGTTTGTTTGTAAATATATTTTTCAAATTATATATATAACATATTTTAAAATTAATATTCATTTTCATTTTCCAAACAAGTATCTTCAAACTTTTTTGAGAAAATTTTAACTGAATCATCATTTTAAAGTATATGAAATGAATATTATTTATCTCCATCAAGAGTTCTAAATTATTTAAAACATTTTTTACATTTATACATGGATATTTTCAAATAAATTATATTCATTAATAATTGAGACGTTTTTGTATTTTAAATACATTTTTTAAATGTAGAATGGTTATTTTACTTAATAAATATTTGTTGAGCTCGTTTAAGATCATTTTCCATATTAGATGACATCCCTTGATGTTTATAAGTAAATGATAGGGATATGATCTAGTGATACCATTATTATACTTATAATGTATACTTTATGAATACTATGATTATTTCTTATGATAATCATTTCATTTAAATGGGTTTTGATTTGATGATTTGGAGAAATTCTAATGAACCCCATTTCTTTCCCTAGAATTAGATAAGAATAACTTCTTAAATTATTATGGATGAAATATGTATTAATTTAATTATTATAGGATTGGGACATATATATCTGTAAAATTAATCAGGTAATATTTAATGTTCTATAATCTAATAGGTTATATGGGATGTTATCCCAATCCCAAATGAGATTATACTATAGGTAAAACCAAGATCAAAAAAGATACACAAGTGGTTATCCCAATCACAAAGTACGTACACTGAATGTTAGTCCATACCTAACATGTTATGTACATATTAGTTGGTACCATAAATATAATAACCTTTATTCTTATGTGTGGTTCACAAATCAATGCTTTGTGTTAATATTATGCTATAATGGATTTTGATTTTTGATTACCTTTTGATTCATATCTTATAAACTACCTTGATTTATTACGATACTCAATTATATAATATATATTATTATATGTATAGTATTAATATTTTTTTCTCATGTTTTCATATCCTTATTATCATGTTATGTTGATATCTTTTTTTAACCCTTACCAATTACCTGAGATCACCCTTTCTTAGGTTTTATTTACCTGGGTTGTGAATAAAGGTATTATGTATGATACATCATAGAAGGGTTCATGTTATAATAAACACAATGGAAGATAATATAGTACACCTATGAAAAAGGTGTCCATGAATCCTTGTTTTCAAATGCACAAGACGTATATGAATCTATCATGGATCATTATTTTATTCATTGAATATTAATATACTGAGAGTTAAAAACAGTGTATGAAATGTGTGGGTTGTTATAGTTTTTTCTATATATCAACAAAATTTAGAGTTCATTTATGGTGGTTTTGTTGTGTTAGTATTTATAAAGTATGACATGGGGAAGGAATCACAGAATGGTACATGTGGGACCCCAGTTTAATATATTTTTATATTCTTCGGGGGAGTATGTCAATGATATCTACAAGATTGAGATGTATTGTAGTAGATCATATTATGGGACAAGATTAGATTGAATATTGGGTAGCATTATATTATTATGTTTCTTCTAGAGGTTAAAATTCATTTTTATTAAATTAAATATTACTTTTTTATTGGGGAATGGGTTTGAGGAAGTTATTTGGTAGATGGAATATATGTTATTATCCAAATAATTTAGATATATCAATTTTTAATGGGAAATAATAAATTTTCTATATAATTATAGGTTGTTATGATGGATCAACATTTGTGTTTTAGGAAGAAGCTAGTTTTATAAGATATGATGTCCCAAACAAAGGTTCTACTCCCAAGTTCCCCGAGTGTAACACCCCAAAAATTTATGCTATGTCTTTTTTTAAATATATC
Source organism: Viscum album (assembly GCA_963277665.1). Lineage (NCBI taxonomy): Eukaryota > Viridiplantae > Streptophyta > Magnoliopsida > Santalales > Viscaceae > Viscum > Viscum album. The sequence continues at coordinate 1,203,800,516 of OY728150.1, read as the reverse complement.
ATTTATGATAGAGTTCATTACATAGAACAATGAGTTTAAAAAATGATTATGTATTGTTATTATGATATTCTTCAGCAAGAATATAGAGAGGTGATAGTGAAATGGATTAGGTGAATTTTGTAAATATAGTTTACTCCTATTTATAAAATGAATTTTTCAGTTAACAATTTATTAGAAATTTAAATAAAAATCTACTTAACATAAAAGTTCTATTTTTTATAATAAAATACTTTTAAGACCACAATGACATTTTATATTAAAAAATTAAAATAATCGATAATAATTTAATTATATTAATTAAATTTAAATGTTATGTATTCAATCAAATGTTGTTAATTTCATTCAATATGTTTTATTGGTTTAAAATAATATTAAACCTATTTTTTAGAAAAAAACTATATTTTTTTAAATAAGTAAATTTTACCACCTTTTAATAGAGAAATTATTTTAAAATTGAATTTGTACACATTTATTAAAAATATTTGACAAAATAAAAACATTATTTTTTGAAATATTAATATATAAAACTATTGTGGTTAATTTTTTCATAATGTTTTCACAAATTTCATTTCTTACGAATAGTAATGTGATTGTTTGAATAATAATGTGACCACTTCGAATAGAAATATAACCAATATAAAAGCAACATTAACCTATGAATGTAACAATAAAATTTATCTGTATTATGAACAAAAATATAATAAATTTCTGTCAATAAATTCGTAAATGAATGAGTTAAAAATGATAATTTCATTATTGGTATTTTTGTGAATCATAAATAATTATTTATAATTCTATAATTAATATTATTAATTAAAATAATATTTATTTTCATAAAATAGATTTATAAATTTATATTTTTCTTTCATATTTCAATAAATTGATTTTGCAAGACCTATATTAATTTTTGAAAGAGTTATAATATATGTTATAATTTTAAAAATTGTATCTTTTTAATAAATGATGATTTTAAATAAAACTTTTTTTAAGGTTTAGAATTTTTTCATAAAATGTATTAAATATCTGAATTGTACATATCATGAAATGTTTATGGTGATGTTTTGGTAATTTTCTAAAATAGTTGAATATTTTGTGAATAGTATAATACATTAAGTTACGGTATAGGGTAAATATATAAATTATTGAGTCATTATTCTTGTATGAATGATGTAATAATAATTGGTTTGAACTATAGTTCTCTATTTACTCTATTTATTCATGTAATCATAACTAATTCTGGTCTTGTGATAAAATAATTAACTAATGAATAAAAAAATTAAAATGAACCCCTTTCCTTCACTAAAAATACCACCCCACAGCAACTATTCTCATCTAAACAAAAAGCCTTTAATATTCACTAATTTCTACAAAATACACTATACAATAATCACCCTGAAATCCAGGAGAACTTCTACTCATTATAATACCAAACTAAAATCTGTTAATGAGGTTCTCGTGGAGAAGAATTCATTAGGTAAAAACCCATTTTGATTTATTTATTTAAATTTCAATTTTTTTATATACTCTACTTACAAACTCAGTCCAAAAATGAATTATAACTATCTTATGTTATATATACTAGAATTTTATTATGTTAATGGAATATTTACCAACAAGTCTCTTCCCTTATTGCTTTTATAATAAGGATGAAAGATCGTCTATGAGGTGCCAATTTTCCACCATCATAGACGACATGTTTTGGATTTTCAATTACAACTCAAAGTATGGTCATAAACACATTTTAATATTTAAACCATGATATAATTTATGTATTATAGCTTATTTGATGTTCTGATACAAGAATATATACATAAATTTAATTAATGAAACCAAACTAATATGTGATTATTGAAAAACTGCCCAAATAATTTAAACTATTATAACTAACATTTAATCAAATCATTCATCAAAACCCAAAATAATCAAATTATTTTATAACCACAATATATTCATTATATTTATTAGTAAAATGTAATTTATATTCATTTTATTCACATTTCATGAGATCTTTATAACAATTATACAAGTGAACTAATTGTGAAAAACCAAGGAAACAAACCCTCAGAAAAGACGGAATTAAATATTATAACCCATCAAAAAACAATAAATTAATATAATATAATTTTAATAAATAAATAAATGTTAAATAGGTTTTGAATAAAATTTTCAATGCATCTAATTTATTTATCTAGTACCTTAAGTACACATAATGAATGATTTTATACCTAAGTTAAGTATTTTCTCATCCAACATTCATTTTTTTGAGGTATTCATTATTCACCACTGTAACAACTCTGTTCCTGAAGCCAACTATAGGCGCCTCATACCCAGTTAGTCATATGTCCTCAAGAACCTTTATCCGAATGCAAGAGGCTGACGAATAACAGCGAGGGTCCTGGGTGTGTTAGTGGGGAATCTATTCCCTCATTGGAAGAGTAACACAACAGAAGTAAACAGATATACAATAGAAGAATTATTAATAAATTCATGCATCAGTAAATAGTGGAAGTATTAAATAATGGAAGGACACATATATAAAAGAGTCATGAAACATATGTCTAGGAATGAAGCCTAACAAATCATAATGTGGGAATACAGTACTAAACCAATGTACAAAATAATAGTAGTAAACATCTCTACAACATCATGAGCCTCTGATTTGTCCCTTGCTCCCCAGCTTCACATCAATCAAGTACCTGAAGTATAAGGACGTTTGCCCATATCTATACTGACAGCAATATAATTTATTTGGGCCTAAAAGAATGACCCAAACAGGGTGTGAGACTAAATCATAGTAGGAAACCACCCAAAGATCTGTAACTAATAGTTAGTGAATATATATATGGTTGGATACAATCAAAATAAATCATCAAACAAGGGAGTAATCAAAGGTAAAAAAATCCTAAAGTTTGAAATTCATTTAATTATCAGATATCATGTAGGAATATAAAAAAAACCTGGTAACCCTCTTGGATTACTCACAACCTAACCCAAAAAGTTCAACTAAACAAGAACAGGCAACCCTTTGGGAAGTACTCATAGTGTAACCCCTCTGGTTCATCTTATGAACAGACTCTATGAAGAAGCACTCACTATCAATTCCCCCCATATTCTCATATTGGTAACTGAAAGGTGCTTTGGGGAAGCACTCTATGTCCCATTCCCCATGTGCCCCATTTTAGGAACTATAAATATACTAAGGAAACACTTATGTCAATTCCCCCTATGGTCTCACATCGTAATAGTAAACATACACTCTAGAGAAGCCCTCAATGTCCATTCTCTCTATTGTCTACTATAGAAGGTTCTCACAGCCCTGTGTAATTCAATCGAGGATAGCGAAATATAATAGCCAAAGTATAACACAAGAACTACATGGTTAAAATTTCTACAACATAATACCCTATCAGATAAAAAGATAACTCCATCAAATCATCACTAGGAATGGAAAGCAAGCTGCCTAACAGGTTAAAGAAGACCAAATAGTCTTAAACATAACAAGAATTGGAAACACATCCATATCATGGTAAACAAAAATATTCAAAAAAATTAACCTCTACTCAAGTATTCTATGCATAGAAGGTATTAACTGGGTCAAACCCCTAAACATGTGATACCCTCATCAAGGGTATTGGGCACTTTTGCACATATAACTCAAAGAATATCAACTAAAAGGCCCAAACCACCTACCATGATGATATTGGATCTCTACATGTGAACCTAAAGCCTTGAATTTCCCAATAACATCATGTATAAAAAAATTTAAAAACACTCAACCAAGGATAACTCTTGAAAGAAGAGGAATTAGGAAAAGAAACTCTAGAAGAAGGAAGAGCATACCATGGTGATCCCATTGCAATCGACGTCAGTTGAATCAGAGAATGGATACTCAATCTGAGGATCAAGGATAAATCGACACCATACAGATGTTATCTGTTGATGAAGGTGAAGAATAAAATGCTTCTGGAAATTATATGTCACCCCGTTCCATTTAACAAAAAAAATAAAGTACACGAAATGTACATTAGAAGTTACTCGGCATGTACATTCCCTTAATGGCAACCGCATTAGGTGGTATCCATATCACTACACACGACTATGTGCTAAACTGTTACATGGACATGACATGGCAACGTGTGGTAAAATAGTACATGATGTGTACTTAAAAAATATCCTAAAACTCCTCTATTTCTAAAAAAACCAGAAAAGAGAAAAGCATACCTAATAAGAAGATCTGGGTTCTTAAACACTTTACCCTATAAAGACATCCATCCCTGAATTTCCCTAGCAAGAAAGAGTAGAATAATAATCTTTGAAAAGCTCTAGCCACTGTGATTGTACATCATCCTCCCTCCACTAGGTCTCATCTAGAACTCACACATGCTGTCGTAACACTCTTAATAGCGGAAGAAACCAACGATGAATAACTTTCATACATCGATCAATAACACAGATAGGATGCTCCTCAAATGAGGCATCCACCTCTATCACAACCTCCTCGGGTTAAAAAACATGATATGGGTCTAATAAGTAATGTTCAAGATGAGAAACATGGAAGACATCATCCATAGCTCGGAACCTCTGAGGTAGCTGCAACCAATAGGCAACTGGCATGACTCCCTCCAACACTTCAAATGGTCCGAAGTACCTCGATGAAGACTTACCATACCTTTTAATCCTCCTTTTTCCCATCATCAGTGGGACATAAAATAAAAACTTGATCTTCGACTTCAAACCCCATAGGTCATGTCCATCGCTCTGCATAAGACTTCTATCGTGACTATGCAATATTCAACATCTTCTGAATCAACCCTATCTAATCGGTAGTCTCCTAGACATGTTGAGGTCCTAGTATAGAAACTTCTCCTGTCTCCATCCAACACAAGGGTGATTGGAATGGCCTACCGTACAAAGACTCCTAAGGTTCCATCTGAATAGTTTCTTGAAAACTATTATTGTAGGAAAAATCCATAAGAGGTAAGTGATTCTCCTTAGAACCTCCAGAACTTAGGACTTATTCTTGAAGAATTTCCTCATGCACATGAATTGTATGCTCAGACTAGCGATATGTCGGGCGATAGTAAGTTGTACTAAAAAGTACAAGGGTTCCAATAGCCTTCTAATGTCCCTTTTAGACCCTGATATGTAAAATGAACATCCCTATCTAAAAAAATGGAGTGCAGAACTCCATGTATATATACAATCACTCGGATGTATAATCTTCCAAGCTCATCGACACTGAAGGTCTCTTTGATCGGAAAGAAGTGAGAAACATTCATGATTCTGTCAATGAAAATACATAATGCATCATTCCCTTGAGTTTTCCTCTATAAGGCCCCAACCTTAAACCTTACTTAATCTTGAGTTATTACAAGACTACACATTGAGGATCTTTTCAGGTTTAGAGTTTTAGAGAATTAGATCATAAAACATGCATTACATTCCACATTTAAACAAAGTGGTAACATAAAAGATAGTATTCATTTTTACCATCAATGGAAACATATTTAAAATAAAACATGGATTCTTTCTTGACACTTCCTTGACACTATCATCGTATCATGTACCATTCCCTTGACCTGTGAAAAACATTTCAAAAAAATGGGATGAGCATAATAAGTTCAGTAAGGGTTATAAAAAAATATGAATTTAAAACATTATTCCAGGAATGAAATCATAATTTACTCATAAAACATAATCACATACCTCATCAAGTCATGAAAAAATCATATAAATCATAATACATAAAGGTATCTTGAGGTATTCATATCATTCTTACGTAGGGAGTAACCCTCTTGGTTACTTTTGGAATACCCATCATAGTATATTCCCTAAATATATTTGAAGAAACCTTAACGTTTAACTCATTTGCATTACCCAATGCATTGGAGAGATATATCGGGTTCACCCACCCTTATTTTATCATGTAACCACCCGTCTTCATAATAATGCCAAAGAACCATAACATAATCATATCACATAAAACATGAATAAAGGAAACATAGAATTTTCACATTTCAATCACAATATATCAATACAACACATTGATTTAATAAAAACTTTATAAAAACCATTTTCAATACCAAAAATAAAAGAAAAGTAATACATGGTATTTATTTTTCATTTTAAAAAAATTTTATGGCTTGTAGAGCAAGCCAAAACTCAAATAATGATCACGGCGGCAGAGAAGTCGTTGTCGCCACATACGTACGACAAAAAAACATTCCCTTTTGTCGTTTAGTAAATTATTCATATAAAATATATTCCTTTTGAATAAATGTAAAATTCAATGGGTTATATACATCATATAAAAGAAAGTTGTGTATAAAACAAAATATGCCTCAATGAAAGGAGATTGAGACGAAGTCCCATACCTCGGGTCCGACTTGACTCGATCGTTATTTATCTTCATTAATAATAAACATGACATAATTTATACTTTCTTAAGAACCTTTTTCAAGTTCATTATTCCTTTTGTATCACTTATTACCATGTCATGAACAATATGTAATTAATTAATTTAATAATGGTCGTTTTAACGATCATTGGTACTTGAGTAAAAAATAAACACTATATAATTACAATTTTTCTTGTATCCATTATATCCAGAGTTATATTCATGATTTAGATATCATATATATCCAGTATATACAAGCATTTATGATATTACATTACATATAGAGGTAAGAAATGAAATGCACCGTTCATGGAGACGGTAAGTCATACGTACACATGAACGCTACTTTCATTTCTATTTCGTATTTTATGGAATGAAATAATAATGACATTAATTTATATTATAATTCCATTATAATATCATATATAATATCATTAAATTCATCTTTTATACGTCCCACATATGGCATTAACGAATCAAATAATTTTGAGGGGGCGGTAGTCCGCACTTCCTAAAATGAAGATATCGCGTTTACCCATAATGGAAACCATAAAGGTATGAAATAAATGGAAAAAACATAAGAATAAGGAAAACATAAACATATTATACATCCTATATAAATATAGTGACATATTAATGGCCACAATTTAAGGTGTTATAAGAATATTGAAAAATCATCGTTTCATGAGGCAGAAATTCGCCATCCACGGAAACAGTATGTTCTTTAACCATTAGATGTAGGTGTGTGTAAGTGTATCTCTAATAATTCTTATAAAAACATACTAGTATATAGAATATACTGGTGTTTTTACAAAAGAAATGAATAAAAATTGTTTAGGGTGTTGGAGAAGCAAAATAAAACATAAGAACATAAGAGAAGACACTGCCTTTAAAATGGGTAACTCTTTTTGATTTGATCTCAAAGTCTTCCTTGGGAAGACATCTACCCAAAGTGGGGATTATAATAGTTATAGAGGGATGTGGAGAGACAAAATTGGCAGGGGTTGGCTGAGGCAAAGGCTTTGGAAGTGTGGGTAAGGTGGTATAGGTGGGGGCCTTTTATAAGAGGAGAGGAGGGGCAATCTTGGAATGTTAAAAAAAGATACTTTTTTATAAAATTATTTTCAGATAAAAAAGGTCCCAAAATTATATATTTCGAGGATAAGGTGATAAGGGTTCGAAATATACCCATAAATTAGGTTTTTGACAAGTGTAGGTTTTATATTATAAATTATATTTTCATTTTATTTAAATCGTTAAATAATGAGGTAATCGCTGCATCATCATGGTGTCATAAATAATTTAATTTATTTAAAGTCTAAAAATTATAAAAAAATATCATGATGTAGTAAATCGTATTAGATTTCTAATTTATATTTATAGTCAAAAATTTGTCTTGTATAACCCCATGTAAAAATTGTTTTAGTAAAACAATACATATTTGTGTCATTTTTACTTTTACTTTAAATAAAAGGCATAAATGTCATTATCTTACCCAAGTGGCTCCATGGGGTCCCAAAAATCGACCCAAGGGTTGTCTTGGTTGGACATGACACAACCAATAAGGGTAGAACATGTTTCTATGTCTTTTCATATTATTAAAACATTATTTTTACCTTAAATTACACTAATTACCTCTAATCACGATTAAAAACATAAAAGTTACTATTCACAAAAAAATTATTTTAATCCAATTGAACCAAATTTTACATCCTAATTAAAACCATGTATGTAATATTTTTGAAATTCAAAACACAGAGGTGGTAAAATTTTATTTAAACGAAAAATTAGTTTTTAAGTACCACTTTGTGGTTTCACTATTCATCAAAAATTGATGTTTTTCAAAAAAATACCAAAACCTCACCCTAAGATATGTTTGATATTCGGAATTAAAAAATGATGTCTATTTTACAAAATTCAAAAAATATAAGTTACATTAATTAATGTACTAATTAATTCCCGCTGTCAGAGCAAATAGCATGTTTTTGTGAAACAATAAGTATCGAAAGATTGACACTAGTTTAAGTCCAATTTCAAAGTGAAATTAATTTCAACAACCACTATTGGATTAAATGGTACAAATATATTCTAATTTAACTTTAAAACCAATTCAAAAGATAATATAATCAAATAAATAAATTACATTAAAAAGAGGTTTTGAATTAAAATAAAACATATTTCACTATTCATTAATTAAATGAACTTTATCGGAAAAATACAAAAAAAAATTACCCAAAGTAAATTTCAATGTCCCAATAATAAAGAATAAGTTTTTTTTGGAAAATAGAGCTTATAAAATTGTCAAAAGTTTGACTTAAAAATGGTTTTCCATCAAAAGGCATTAAAACAATCTTTTAAAAATATTAGTGTATTCCATGCTTAAGATTGGAATTATTCTCATTTTAAGCCTCTAAAACACTGTCTAATTCAGTAATAGACATAGATAAAAATACCTATTATTCATTACTTACTTGGGATGTTACATCCTTACCCCCTTTAGAAAATTTCTTCCTCGCAATTTATTTACTTATCGAATAAGTGGGGGTATTTAGCCCTCATTGGATTTTCAGATTCCCATATTGCCTCTTCAATCATGTGGTTTTTACACAAAACCATTAAATGATGAATCACCTTATTCCGTAAAACTTTCTCCTTGAGGTCAATAATCTAGACCGGTTGTTCCTCATAAGATAGGTTCTCTTCCAGCTAAACTACCTCTGGGCTCAAAACATGAGATGGATCTAGCATGCACTTCCTTAACATTGAAACATGAAAAACATTGTGTAACTGAGATAAACTCGGAGGTAAATCCACTCAGTAAGAAACTGATCCAACTCTCTCCAGAATTTCATATGGTCCAATGAACCTTGGACACAGCTTTCCTTTCTTACCAAATTGCATCACACTTTTCCATGGTGATACTTTGAGAAAAACATAATCACCTACCTCAAAAGAGAGATCCTTCCTCATGTTGTCCGCATAACTCTTCTGCCAGCTCTAAGCTGTTATCATGTATTTCTGTATCAGCTGAACTTTTTCTGCCAAATCTTCTACCAATTCTGGTCCCATTAGCTTCCTTTCACCCACTTCATCCCAGAAACCTGGTGTTCGACACTGCTTCCCATATAACGCCTCAAATAGTGCCATCTGTATACTGGAATGAAAACTGTTATTATATAAAAATTCAGCCAAAGAAATATGTTGGTCCCAACTTCCCTGATAATCCATCAAACAAGCATGTAGCATATCTTCCAAAGTCTGAATTTTTCTTTCTGACTGCCTATATGATTAAGGATAAAAAGTTGTACTAAAATTTAATTGAATACCCCACAACTTCTAAAGGTCTTTCCCTAAGATAGAAGTAAACCTTGGATCACGATCAGATACAATGGAGAGAGGAACTCCATGTAACGTGACTATCTATTTAAGATACAAATGAGAATCTTGATCTAGGGAAAAAGTATCTCGTATAGCAAGGAAATGAGAAGATTTAGTCAAGCGATCAACAATAACCCAGATTACATTATTATCTCGAGGTGTCTTCGGCAATCCCACAACGAAGTAAATGGATATATTCTCCCATTTCCATTCTGGTACTGGTAAAGGCTGAAGCATCCCTTTCGGTAACGGTCGCGCTACTTTAACCTGCTGATAAGTCAAACACTTCACAGTAAAATCAGCAATATCTCTTTTCATTTTGTCCCACTAGTAATACTCTGGAATATCTATATACATCTTAGTACTTCTTGGATAAACTAAAAATGGAGAACTATGAGCTTCACATAAAAAATCTCTCTTCAACTGTGAATCACAAGGCACACACAATCTCTTCCCAAATCTCAAAACACAATCATTATCAATGTTGAATTCAGGGAACTTACCCTACTGAACTAGCTCTACCTTTTTCTGCAACTCACTGTCTTGCTTCTGTGCTTGCCTGATTCTGTCTGATAGAGAATATTTCACTGATAAATGAAATAAAACAGAAGAACATCCTGCACCAAAAACTTGTATGCCAAAGTACATCAAGTCATTAACCAAAGGATCACATTCCAAACTCAACATTGTTAATGAAGCATTACTTTTTCGACTCAAAGAATCAACCACTTTATTTTCTTTTCCTGGATGGTAATGAATTGTACAATCGTAGAAATTGATTAATTCTAGCCATCTACTTTGTCTCATGTTCAATTATTTCTGAGTGAATATTTACTTTAATCTTTTGCGATCAATATATATTTCACACTTTACTCCATACAAATGATGTCTCCAAATTTTTGCAGTAAAAACAATAACAGCTAATTACAAATCATGTATAGGGTAATTTACCTCATGAGTATTCAACTGTCATGAAGCATAAGCTATTACATGATCATTTGGCATTAGGAAACAACCAAGTCCTTTCAATGAAGCATCACTGTAGATAAAAAACTCACCATTCCTGGATGGTAGTTCCAACACTAGAGCATTCACAAATATTCTTTTCAATTCCTGAAAACAATCATCACATTCTTTTTCCCAGATAAACTTAACACCCTTACGAGTTAGCTTAGTCAATGGACTAGATAACCGTGAAAAATTTCTAAAAAACCGTCGGTAATAGCATACCATATAACGAACCATACTTTACATACATTGTTAATACATCAAAATTGAAGCACACTTATTAAAACATATGACAAAACCACAAAGGACCGTATAGGTATAGTGTCTTTAGAAACTGGGAAACATAAACAACTGGTTCATAAATCTTCTACAGTGTCTCCCATTTATTTCATCATATATAGGGTCCCTTTTAGCATATTCTACTTAATATCCATCTTCCTGACCTGGGTAAAATAAAACATAAAAGGGTGAGCTCAAATGCTCAGCAAGGGCAAATAAAGGAAATAAAAATCATATCATATCTTTTTGAAAATCAAAACCTGCAAAAGAGATCATAATATCTTAACATCGAATAAATCATAGAAGTGAAAATGAGATCCCCATAATCATAACATAAAACTTGAAACATTGTGGCATGCACACATAATCATGGATAATCATTTCTTGTTAGTCATGACTCATTGCCAAGACTATCTTAGTGGACAAAGTCCCTTTATGAACCGAGTTCACTCCTCGTTTCAGTCATGTATCACTGAACCGAAATAACCTTCCGTTCCAGCCATGTCTATCTGATGAGATATAAAATCATTACCCAATTCATTGGAGGGAGATATAGGTCCCACCCATCTTATAATGAATCCTTTCTTATGTGTGCCACATAATCATAAAACATACATCATCGCATAACACATGTAACAAAAATGGGATTCTTGAAACATCATGACATCATAAATCAATTCATATAAGATAAAGGAATTCATAAACATAATTCCATCACAACATAGTCAAATCAATGTAAAAATATGGATAGAAACAGAACCCTTTATTATCTTAGATGGAAAATAATTTTGATAAAACACTTGAATTGAATTCTTGAGGAAAATATCCTTTCTTCTTCAAAATCAATTTCTTTTCACAAAACATCATGCAATTTTAAAAGAAAGAGATTTTATTGAAAATAGTCATGAAATCTTTTAGAGGAAGCTTCATTAAAATAAGGCTTTATAAAACAGTAGAAATCCGTTCGTGCCGTATAAGTTAAAAAAAACATTCTTCGTACTTTTGTCGGAAAAGTCAAAAAGTACCTCGTACGAAAAACGACAAAATATTCCTTTCATACGTATTACTAAAAACTCACTGAAGGGTAAAAATGGATTTAAAGAATTTTAGGTGGATGGAAATAATATTACATATTGAGTAAACATGGATGTGGATGATAAAATACACCCCAGTAAATACTTACGAATAAACAATCTCGGATAAAAATGAGATTGTGATATTTCCCTTACCTTAGGTCCGATTTGCTTTGTTCATGTCCGAAGTTCCTGTATAATGGTTTAAATAATGTTATTGACTTATTCCAGAATCATAAATATTGATATGATATCATATATGGTCATATTATTAGCTTCTTGTTAGTAATATTTCATTGTTACTTGTTACTCGGGTCTTTATAACTTTTTGTTCTTATGCGTGTTTTGTCGAATAAATTCTTATTATTATCTTTAGGATATAGATAATTCATTTCCAGAATGGTATTAGTGTAGTATATACCATATTCATTCATTCAATTCATTTATATAATCATTATGAAATGAAGATCATGTAGAACGAGTCGCATCACATTGTGGAGACGGTATTCCGTACGTACGTACGAGTGATGATATCGTTCATATGATCGTGGAATTGTATTGGAGTATATATATATTATTTCAGTATCAATATTACTTCATAATAATCATATATAGTTACTCATTACACCATTATATCCATCCTTGTAAGGTGATGGTGGAAAATAGATTACACCACGGCGTGGAGACGGTATTCCGTACGTACGCACGCGCGGTGATTTCATTTTTCCGTAGGATGGATAGAAGGTGAATTAGGGTTGTTTCATATTTATAATAACATATCAGTATGTAAGTAATACTGATGTTATTACTTTATGATGAAACAACTAAAGAATAAGAAGTTGAAGAAGAAAGAAATTGAAAAGATCGGTAATAGATATTACCTCTTCTTTGGAATGCCTCTTTGAATCCCCCACTTAAGGAACTAAGATTGGTCTTTGGAGAAGACCAGGACCTCTAGGATTATTCTAGGGAAGTGGAGAGGAGAAAATGGCAGGGGTTGGCCGAGCTTGAGTGCTCAAATTGGTGTGAGGAGGAGGGGGAGGAGGTGCCCTTTTATAAGGGAGGAGAGGGGCACCTTAGGAATATCTCAAAATATTATTTTATATTAAAGTCAAAATAGGTTTATAATGGTTCAAAAGGGTCTTATTTCGAAGCTAAAGTGGGGAAGGGTCGAAATCCTATCAACCAACAGGACTTAGACAAGTTTAGGGTATTATTTTAACCTTATCAATTAGATTTACCTCTAAGTTAATTAATTTAACTTTTACCGTGTCTTTTTGTTTTCTTTCACTATATGGTTAATACACTTACTATAACATGTCAAACGAACCCCAAATTGTTTATTATTAATATATATATCTTTATCTAAGTCATTTGGCCGAACCTTAGATTTTTAGGAATAAAATAACAATTAATAATATAATATTTTATTTAAAAACTATTTTGTGTCAATTTTGACACTATTTGATATATGATTTTTTTGAAAGTCATAACAGAATTATATGTTCGAACCAAGTTGATTAAATCAACACTAATATATCATAGTAACCTAGAAAATTAGTGGAATTCATAAAAAGTCTTAAATTACATTTATTTTGGTATTTATATTATCAATTATGTCAATATTTCATTAATAAGATAATTACTGCATCATCTTTGTGTCATATATAAATTAAATTATTTGATGTCTAAAAATTAAAAATAAAATACCATAATGTAGGAAATCTTTTTAGATTTCTAATGAATATTTACAATGGAATTTATCTTATGTATAACCCCATATTAAAAAATGATTTACTTATTAAACTTTGATTTTAACTATTTTAACCCTTCTTTAAATAAATTAATAATAAATGTCCTAATCTAATCCAAGTGGGCCTAAATGGTCATATTTTATTCCTAAGTTTGTTTTTGGTCGAATTACACTTGTCCAATAGAATTAGGACATGTGTTAGGGTAATATTGATATCATATTTACCCTTAGTTACCCTATTTACTATTAACCGCGGTAAAAATAGTAAAAAGTTACTATTCACCAAAAAATTATTTTCATCTCATTGGACCACATTGTAGTCCTTGATATTAACCGTGTCTCTCGGATTTTTGAAATTTCATTCACAGAAGCGGTAAAATTAAGTTTTATGCAAAATTCAGTTTTTAACCTACCACTTAGTGGTTTCACTATTCATCAAAAATTGAAAGTTTTCAGAAGAATACCAAAATTTCACCCTAGGCTAATTTCGATATTCTGAGTCCAAAAATGAAGTCCATTTTGAAAAATAAAATTTATAAAATTTTAAAAAGTGGTTATTACTATTCATAACGGCTAGTTTTAATAGCATATTGTTGTTTAGTGAAACTCGGTATTGCGTACGACGCAAGCTATCGAGGAAGGTCGCGATTGCGTGCAAAGCAAGCCAAGCAAGTGTTGTGTAGAAAAAGATTCCTTTGATGGTTTATATAACATAAAAGTCTCGGGTGTTACATTCTACCCCCCTTAAAAATAATTTCGCCCTCGAAATTCGTCACTTTGTAACAAACAAATGAGGATACTTCTCCCTCATCATATCCTCAAGCTCCCATGTAGCTTCTTCAAGTTGGTGGTTCCTCCATAAAACTTTCACCAATCGAGTGGTCTTGTTTCGTAGGACTTTTTCGCTACGATCCAGAATCTCTATCGGCTATTCTTCATAAGAAAGATCTTGCTCCAGTGGTACAACTTCTGAGCTGAGTACATGTGAAGGATCTGGTATGTACTTTCTCAGGAGAGATACATGGAACACATCGTGAACTTGAGAGAGATTCGGTGGAAGCGCCAATCGGTAAGCTACCTTCCCAACACGATCCAGTATTTCGAAAGGACCGATATATCTAGGGCTCAACTTCCCCTTCTTTCCAAATAACATAACCCTCTTCCAGGGAGATATTCGTAAGAACACTTTATCACCCACTTCAAACTCTAGGTCTTTTCTTCGGTTGTCGGCATAACTTTTCTGTCGACTCTGAGCTGCTCTTATGTGTTGTTGAATAGATCTGACATTTTCTGCCATTTCATCAACGAGATCAGGTCCTAATATCTTTCTTTCCCCGACTTCATCCCAGCAAGTTGGAGTCCTACATTTATTTCCATAGAGAGCTTCATAAGGAGCCATCTGAATACTGGAGTAAAAGCTATTATTATAAGAAAATTCCACCAAAGGTAGGTGTTGATCCCAACCTCCTTTGAAATCCATAGAGCAAGCTCTCAACATATCTTCTAGGGTTTGAATTGTTCTCTCAGACTGACCGTCTGTCTGGGGATGATAAGCAGTGCTGAAACTCAACTCTGTATCCAGAGTATGCTGAAGACTTTGCCAGAACTTCGAGGTAAATCTCGGATCCCGATCAGATATAATAGAAAGTGGTACTCCATGCAATCTTACCACTTCCTTTACATATATCCTGGCAAGATGATCTAGAGAGAAATCCTCTCTAATAGCAATGAAGTGTGCAGACTTTGTAAGACGATCAACTATGACCCAGATAGCATTATTGCCTTTGGATGTTTTAGGAAGTCCTGTGACAAAGTCCATAGTGATGTTTTCCCATTTCCATTCGGGTATGGGTAATGGTTGTAACATCCCCTTAGACTTCTGTCTCTCAGCTTTAACTTGTTGACAAACCAAGCATCGAGAGACATATTCAGCAACTTCTCATTTCATGCCATCCCACCAGAAGTACTCTTTCAGGTCCCTATACATCTTCGTTCTTCCAGGATGAATAGAGAATGACGAAATATGAGCCTCATCCAGCATCTCATTCTTTAATTCGGGGATGGGAGGAACGCAAACCCGATTCCTGAACTTTATTATCCCATCACAATCAAGGTTGATTTCAGGAACATTTCTCACCTTCTTTTGTAACTCGACATCTTCTTTCTGTGCCTCTTTAATCTTCACATGTATAGATGGTTGAACATTCATTTGAGAAAGATAAGATTTTTCCCCATCCATTATAATTCCAAGATCCATCCTTTGTAAATCCATAAATATTGGATCTTTTGTGATCCTCATCATGGATAAACTAGCATGGTCTTGTCGACTTAATGCATCTGCCACCTTGTTTGCTTTCCCAGGGTGGTAATGGATTGAGCAGTCATAATCCTTAATCAGCTCCAACCAACTTCTTTGACGCATATTCAACTCCTTTTGTGTGAAAATATACTTTAAACTTTTATGATCAGTATAAATATCACACCTTTCACCATAAAGGTAATGCCGCCAAATCTTTAATGCAAAGATTACCGCAGCCAACTCAAAATCATGTGTTGGGTAATTTTGCTCATGGATTTTCAACTTTCGTGAGGCATAAGCTATCACCATATCATTTTGCATAAGAACACACCCCAATCCCTTCTTGGATGCATCACTATAGATCACAAACCTTTCTCCACTACAAGGCAGTGTGAGCACAGGTGCACTGGATAACCTTCTTTTCAACTCCTTGAAATTCTCTTCACATTCCTCTGTCCAGACAAACTTAACTCCTTTCCGAGTCAACATGGTGAGTGGATTAGATAATCGTGAAAAATCTTTTACAAAACGTCGATAATAACCAGCCAAACCAAGAAAACTTCGGATCTCAGTTACTATTGTTGGTCTTGACCATCTTTCGATAACCTCTGTTTTTGCTGGATCCACAGATATCCCCTCTTTTGAGATTATATGACCCAAAAATGCAACTTTTTGAAGCCAAAATTCACACTTGGTAAATTTGGCATAAAGCTTCTCTTTTCTCAGGGTCTTCAATATAATTCTCAAGTGATCTTCATGCTCTTCCTTTCTCTTTGAATAGACAAGAATATCGTCTATAAAGACTACCACAAATTGATCAAGATAGTCTCTAAAGACCCTATTCATTAGATCCATGAAGATAGAAGGGGCATTAGTAAGACCAAATGGCATCACTATAAATTCATAGTGTCCATACCTTGTACGAAAAGCCGTCTTTGGTATATCCTCCCTTTTGACCCTTAATTGATGATACCCTGAACGAAGATCAATCTTGGAAAAGTATTGAGCTCCGCGTAGTTGGTCAAATAAGTCATCAATGCGTGGGAGATGATATTTGTTCTTGATAGTGATCTTGTTAAGTTCTCGATAATCAATGCAGAGTCTCATTGATCCATCTTTCTTCTTAACAAATAGAAAAGGTGCTCCCCAAGGTGACGCACTAGGGCATATGAATCCCTTATCAAGATTCTCTTGGAGTTGCTTCTTCAATCCCTGCAACTCAATTGGGGCCATTCTATAAGGTGTCTTTGAAATAGGCAAAGCACCCGGTACGAGTTCTATTGAAAACTCAACTTCACGATTTGGTGGAAGACCCGGTAATTCCTCCGGAAAGACATCATCAAACTCCCGTACAATGGGAATATTCTTAATCGTGAGTTTCTCACCAACTATTTGAGATAAATAACCTTCATTTAGTGGAATCAATACCCATAAGATGGAAGAAATTTCCACTGGAAGGTTATGTTCATCCTTGCATTGATAGACGATCGTAGGTTGATCTGGAATATGAAATGTGACTTCCCTTCTTTGGAAATTGATATGAGCTCCATGTAGAGAAAGCCAATCCATGCCAAGAATCACATCAAATTCCACTAAAGGAAGGATCACAAGATTTGCAGGAAGCACTTTCCCACAAACTTCGATCGGAGAAGAATTATAAACTTCTGATGCGACTGTTGTGCCATTAGGTGTTGTCACAGCTAACTCAACATCTAATTGTTGAGGTAATACGGTGATACCCTTAGAAAATTCTTTAGAAATAAAAGAGTGGGTGGATCCAGAATCAAATAAAACATTTTCTACTTTAGAGTGGATGGTAAGTGTACCTTTCACCACATCGTTATCGTACTCCACATCGCTGATAGAAATTGCATGTGACTTTCCTTTGTCTTTAGCCTTAAGAGTTTGTTGACGTCGACCATCATCATCAACCCTTGGATTTGGGCATTGATTGGCATAATGCCCCATCTCCTTGCACTTGAAACATTGAAGTGTAGTAGGTTCATTCTGTGTATCCCTTCCTTTGTTTGCATCATTAGACATCTTCTTCCCATTATCACGGCAATCAAATGCCCGATGACCTTCCTTTCCACATTTAAAACATTTACTTGTCCCTTTAAGACAACTCCCTCCATGTTTCTTTCCACACTTTGAGCATAAGGGAAAGTTCATCTTCTTTTCCGTGTGCTCGTTAGATTTTTCTTTGAATTCCATCTTCCTCTTCTTATCAAACCCATGTGACTGATGGGTTACTCCAATCTCCATCTCGACTTTGAGAGCACATCGAACGATTTCCTCGTAGCTATTGAAGTCCCTTATGGCTAACGCCCTTCGAAGACTTGGTTTTAATCCACTAAAGAATCGATCGATCTTACTCTCAGGTTGGATAATAATACCAGAAGCGTACCTTGCAAGTCTTGTAAAATTTGCTTCATAGGTACTAACAGATTCATCATCCCTTTGCTTCAGTTCAAGGAACTCTTTCTCCATCTTTGTTCGGAGAATACGAGGGAAGTACTTATTGAAAAATAAGATCTTGAACTCGTCCCATTCCATAGACTCAATTTCATCCCTTTGCCTCGTATTCTTAACAAGATTCCACCATTGATCCGCATCTCCTTCCAAACGATACACTGCTAGGATGACTTTATCATGCTCAGAACATTGAAGAACTGAAAATATCTTTTCAGTAGTACTAATCCATTGTTCAGCAACTAATGGATCAGTAGACCCGCTGAAAGAAGGTGGACGCTGCCTCATGAAGGATTCAACAGAATGTTGCTCCCTCCTTTGATCGTTTGGAAATCCTGCATGATTCATAGCTTGAGAAAGTTGTGTGAGCATGGCTACAAGATTTTTCATTCCAGCTCCCATATCGTTTGGTTGCTCAGGGGGACAATCATTGCATTGCCCATCGCATTCCGCATTAACACGGTTCCTTCGGGTTCCAGCCATTGACTAAACCCAAGAAGAATAGTGTGAGCAACACTAATTATAATAGGAAACCACATAATTCAAGAATAAAATTTTCATGCTTATGGTCTTATCCTAGGTTATTCATGGCCATTTCTAAGATTGTGTTCTATGCTTAGACTTATCCTTAGGGTTCTTACTAAGGCTTTCACATCCTAGTTTCCAATGGTTGACTATACCTTTCCTCTGATACCAACTATAACGACCCATACTTTACATACATTGTTAATACTTCAAAATTGAAGCACACTTATTACAACATATGACAAAACCACAAAGGACCGTATAGGTATAGTGTCTTTAGAAACTGGGAAACATAAACAACTGGTTCATAAATCTTCTACAGTGTCTCCCATTTATTTCATCATATATAGGGTCCCTTTTAGCATATTCTACTTAATATCCATCTTCCTGACCTGGGTAAAAGAAAACATAAAAGGGTGAGCTCAAATGCTCAGCAAGGGCAAATAAAGGAAATAAAAATCATATCATATCTTTTTGAAAATCAAAACCTGCAAAAGAGATCATAATATCTTAACATGGAATAAATCATAGAAGTGAAAATGAGATCCCCATAATCATAACATGAAACTTGAAACTTTGTGGCATGCACACATAATCATGGAAAATCATTTCTTGTTAGTCATGACTCATTGCCAAGACTATCTTAGTGGACAAAGTCCCTTTCTGAACCGAGTTCACTCCTCGTTTCAGTCCTGTATCACTGAACCGAAATAACCTTCCGTTCCAGCCATGTCTATCTCATGAGATATAAAATCATTACCCAATGCATTGGAGGGAGATATAGGTCCCACCCATCTTATAATGAATCCTTTCTTATGTGTGCCACATAATCATAAAACATACATCATCGCATAACACATGTAACAAAAATGGGATTCTTGAAACATCATGACATCATAAATCAATTCATATAAGATAAAGGAATTCATAAACATAATTCCATCACAACATAGTCAAATCAATGTAAAAATATGGATAGAAACAGAACCCTTTATTATCTTAGATGGAAAATAATTTTGATAAAACACTTGAATTGAATTCTTGAGGAAAATATCCTTTCTTCTTCAAAATCAATTTCTTTTCACAAAACATCATGAAATTTTAAAAGAAAGAGATTTTATTGAAAATAGTCATGAAATCTTTTAGAGGAATCTTCATTAAAATAAGGCTTTATAAAACAGTAGAAATCCGTTCGTGCCGTATAAGTTAAAAAAAACATTCTTCGTAATTTTGTCGGAAAAGTTAAAAAGTACCTCGTACGAAAAACGACAAAAGATTCCTTTCATACGTATTACTAAAAACTCACTGAAGGGTAAAAATGGATTTAAACAATTTTAGGTGGATGGAAATAATATTACATATTGAGTAAACATGGATGTGGATGATAAAATACACCCCAGTAAATACTTACGAATAAACAATCTCGGATAAAAATGAGATTGTGATATTTCCCTTACCTTAGGTCCGATTTGCTTTGTTCGTGTCCGAAGCTCCTGTATAATGGTTTAAATAATGTTATTGACTTATTCCAGAATCATACATATTGATATGATATCATATATGGTCATATTATTAGCTTCTTGTTAGTAATATTTCATTGTTACTTGTTACTCGGGTCTTTATAACTTTTTGTTCTTATGCGTGTTTTGTCGAATAAATTCTTATTCTTTTCTTTAGGTTATAGATAATTCATTTCCAGAATGGTATTAGTGTAGTATATACCATATTCATTCATTCAATTAATTTATATAATCATTATGAAATGAAGATCATGTAGAACGAGTCGCATCACATCGTGGAGACGGTATTCCGTACGTACGCACGAGTGATGATATCGTTCCTATGATCGTGGAATTGTATTGGAGTATATATATATTATTTCAGTATCAATATTACTTCATAATAATCATATATAGTTACTCATTACACCATTATATCTATCCTTTTAAGGTGATGGTGGAAAATAGATTACACCACGGCGTGGAGACGGTATTCCGTACGTACGCACGCGCTGTGATTTCATTTTTCCGTAGGATGGATAGAAGGTGAATTAGGGTTGTTTCATATTTATAATAACATATCAGTATGTAAGTAATACTGATGTTATTACTTTATCATGAAACAACTAAAGAATAAGAAGTTGAAGAAGAAAGAAATTGAAAAGATCGGTAATGGATATTACCTCTTCTTTGGAACGCCTCTTTGAATCCCCCACTTAAGGAACTAAGATTGGTCTTTGGAGAAGACCAGGACCTCTAGGATTATTCTAGGGAAGTGGAGAGGAGAAAATGGCAGGGGTTGGCCGAGCTTGAGTGCTCAAATTGGTGTGAGGAGGAGGGGGAGGAGGTGCCCTTTTATAAGGGAGGAGAGGGGCACCTTAGGAATATCTCAAAATATTATTTTATATTAAAGTCAAAATCGGTTGATAATGGTTCCAAAGGGTCTTATTTCGAAGCTAAAGTGGGGAAGGGTCGAAATACTATCAACCAATAGGACTTAGACAAGTTTAGGGTATTATTTTAACCTTATCAATTAGATTTAACTCTAAGTTAATTAATTTAACTTTTACCGTGTCTTTTTGTTTTCTTTCACTATATGGTTAATACACTTAATATAACATTCCAAACGAACCCCAAATTGTTTATTATTAATATATATATCTTTATCTAAGTCATATGGCCGAACCTTAGATTTTTAGGAATAAAATAACAATTAATAATATAATATTTGATTTAAAAACTATTTTGTGTCAATTTTGACACTATTTGATATATGATTTTTTTGAAAGTCATAACAGAATTATATGTTCGAACCAAGTTGATTAAATCAACACTAATATATCATAGTAACCTAGAAAATTAGTGGAATTCATAAAAAGTCTTAAATTACATTTATTTTGGTATTTATATTATCAATTATGTCAATATGTCATTAATAAGATAATTACTGCATCATCTTTGTGTCATATATAAATTAAATTATTTAATGTCTAAAAATTACAAATAAAATACCATCATGTAGGAAATATTTTTATCTTTCTAATGAATATTTACAATCTAATTTATCTTATGTATAACCCCATATTAAAAAATGATTTACTTATTAAACTTTGATTTTAACTATTTTAACCCTTCTTTAAATAAATTAATAATAAATGTCCTAATCTAATCCAAGTGGGCCTAAATGGTCATATTTTATTCCGAAGTTTGTTTTTGGTCGAATTAAACTTGTCCAATAGAATTAGGACATGTTTTAGGGTAATATTGATATCATATTTACCCTTAGTTACCCTATTTACTATTAACCGCGGTAAAAATAGTAAAAAGTTACTATTCACCAAAAAATTATTTTCATCTCATTGAACAACATTTTAGTCCTTGATATTAACCGTGTCTCTCGGATTTTTGAAATTCCATTCACAGAAGCGGTAAAATTATGTTTTATGCAAAATTCAGTTTTTAACCTACCACTTAGTGGTTTCACTATTCATCAAAAATTGAAAGTTTTCAGAAAAATACCAAAATTTCACCCTAGGCTAATTTCGATATTCTGAGTCCAAAAATGAAGTCCATTTTGAAAAATAAAATTTATAAAATTTTAAAAAGTGGTTATTACTATTCATAACGGCTAGTTTTAATAGCATATTGTTGTTTAGTGAAACTCGGTATTGCGTACGACGCAAGCTATCGAGGAAGGTCGTGATTGCGTGCAAAGCAAGCCAAGCAAGTGTTGTGTAGAAAAAGATTCCTTTGATGGTTTATATAACATAAAATTCTCGGGTGTTACATGCCAAACCAAGGAAACTATAAATCTCAGTTACATTTGTGGGTCTTGGCCATTCTTCAACAACATTGGTTTTTGCAGGATCAACGGTTATCCCATATTTAGAAGCAATGTGACCAAGGAATGAATTTTGTTGCAACCAAAACTCACACTTGCTGAATTTCCCATACAATTTCTTTTCTTTTAATGTTTGAAAAATAACCCTTAAATGTCTTTCATGCTCCTCTTTAATTTTAGAAAACACCAAAATATCATCAATGAAAACAACTACAAAATTATCCAAGAACCCATGGAAAATTCTATACATTAATTTCATGAATAAAGCTAGTGCATTGGTTAGCCCAAAAGGCATAACTAAAAATTCATAATGGCCTTATCCTTTTGGAAATGCAGTCTTCGGGATATATGCTTCCTTTACCTTCAACTGATGGTACCCCGATCTCAGGTCAATCTTTGAAAAAAAAACTGAGCTCCCTGGAGATGATCAAACAAATCATTGATATGAGGCAAAGGATATTTGTTCTTAATAGTGATATTATTCAAGGCTATATAATCAATGAAAAGTCTCATAGAACCATCTTTATTTTTGAAAAATAAAACAGGAGCAACCCATGGTGATGTGCTAGGTCGAATGAAACCTTTCTCTAATAAATCTTGCAATTTCTCCTTCAACTCAAAAGTTCAATTTGAGCCATTCCATAAAGGGGTTTTGAGATTGTATTAGAATCAGGAACTAAGTCAATAGTAAATTCAACTTCTCGATCTTCTATTAATCTAGGCAACTCATTAGGAAAAACATCAGGATACTCATTTACCACTGGAAAATCATTACTCTGAACAGTTCCTTTGTTTTCAACGATGTGTGCAAGGTAACATTCATTTCCATCTATTACACGTTTCTCGGCCTCTTGATAAGTTATCAACAGTAAGGGTTCATTCTTGTACACAAACTGAAAGTCTTTCTGAAAATAAACTTCTTTATCTCTATAGTCAATCTTAGCATGGTAAATAGAGAGCCAATCCATACCCAGGATAACATCAAACTCTACTAGAGGTAAAACAATAAGGTTCGCAAGTAGGTTCTATCCACATATAAGGATAGGAAGATTCTTATACATTATTTTTGCCTCAACATTTCCCCCAGGTGTTTTTACCACAAGTTCAGTAGTCCTTTCTTGAGATGGTATTCCCATTTTACTAGAAAAGGTTTCAGAGATGAAAGAATGTGTAGACCCCATATCAAACAACACACTGGCATAATATGAAAAAACAAACAATGTACCTGATACAACTTCATTTGATGGCCCGACATCTACTGAAGTAGTTGCAAAGGATTTCACCACCCCATTCTGCTTGTAGTCTAACTACTTCCCATCACTCGAGCTCCTTGTCAAACAATCATTTGCATAGTGACCCATCTCATTGCACTTAAATAATTTCACTAACTGCAAATCAAATTTGGACTTATCATCACCTTGATATTTTTTAGTGCAATCACGAGCCTTATGTCCCATCTTACCACATCGTTAGCACTTTACATAATTCAGAAGACATTCCCCAGCATGCCTTTTACCACATTTATCACAAACATGAATCTTAGTTTTCTTACCATCAGACCTTTTTGAAGAATTCTTCCCTTTCTCCTTCCACATTGGTCTCTTCTTCTGTTGGTTGTTATAGAAAACATGATCATCGGAAAACTCAATTTCCACCTTCTCCGCACATAGAACAAGCTTTTCATAACTCTTGAACTTGAGAGAAGCTAAAGCCCTTCAAAATTTTGGCTTTAATCCTGAGTAAAAACGATTGATTTTACTATCTAGGTCTCGGATAAAATTTGAAGCATACCTTGCCAATCGAGTGAACCTTTCTTCATAGGCAGCCACTGAGTCCTCCTCTTGCCTCAATTCTAGGAATTTCTTTTCCATCCTAAGTTAAACAGCCTTAGGAAAATTCTTCTCAAGAAACATACCTTTGAATTCATCCCAGTAGAGAGCATCAATCTAATCAGCATCCCTGATATTTTTAACCATCAACCACCGGTGATCTGCTTCACCCTCCAAATGTTAAATATCAAGACTAACCTTTTGATTGTCTGAACACCCCATGACATCGAAAATCTTATCCAGTGCTTCAATCCACGCTTCAGCTAGCACAGGGTCAGATGATCCTCTGAATTATGGGGGATGTTGCCTCATGAAATGTTCCACCACTGACATGTTCCTCTGCGGTTGATCTAGCTGATCTCGTGCATGGATACCACCACCATTTATCGCTTGAGTCAACTATGCCATTACTGCAACAAATAGTTCAATTACAATTCCGACCATCTCAGGATTCTGATTCGGAAGGTCATTTTCTTTTATATGCGTTTCTAGAACTGTTTCCGTGTTTCCTCTGAGAAAATCCATTCTGAACGAAGATGTCTTAGATGAAGCAACATGGTAATCTTCAAATGCTATATCATTTCAATTTGACCATAAAACAATATTTTTGGATAATCATTTAATAAAATTCTAACTCCTAAAGTAATCTAAACTGACCTTTGATATGAACTATAAGGCCCCATCCTTAAACCTTACATAATCTTCAGTTATTAAAAGATTACACATTGAGGATCTTTTCATGTTTAGAGTTTTAGAGAATTAGATCATAAAACATTCATTACATTCCACATTTAAACAAAGTGGTTACATAAAACATAGTATTCATATTTCCCATCAATAGAAACATATTTAAAATAAAACATGGATTATTTCTTGACACTTCCTTGACATTATCATCATATCATGTACCATTCCCTTGACCTGTGAAAAACATTTCAAAAACATGGGATGATCGTAATAACCTCAATAACGGTTATAAAAAAATATGAAATGAAAACAATAGTACATGCATGAAATCATAATTTACTCATAAAACATAATCACTTACCTCATCATGTCATGAATAAATAATAGAAATCATAATACATAAAGGTAACTTGTGGCATTCATAACATTCTTACGTATGGAGTAACCCTCTTGGTTACGTTTGGAATACCCATCATAGTATATAACCTAAATCTCTTTGGAGAAACATTCACATTTAACTCCTTCGCGTTACCCAATGCATTGGAGAGCTATATCGGGCTCAACCGCCCTTAGATTATAACGGAACCACCTGTATTCATAACAATTCCCATGAACCATAACATAATCATATCACATAAAACATGCATAAAGGAAACAAAGAATTTCCACATTTCAATCACAAGATATCAATACAACACATTGATATAATTAAAACATTATGAAAACCATTTTCAATACCAAAATAGAATAAAAATAATACATGGTATTTATTTTTCATTTAATAAAAAGTTATGGCTTGTAGAGGAAGCCGAAACTCAAATAATTATCACGGTGGCAGAGAAGTCGTTGTCGCCGCATACGTACGACAAAAAAAACATTCCCTTTTGTAGTTTAGTAAATGATTCATATAAAAAAGATTCCCTTTGAATAAACATAAAATTCAAAGGGGTTTATACACCATATAAAAGAACGTTGTTTATAAAACAAAATAAGGCTCAATGAAAGGAGATTGAGACGAAGTCCCATACCTCGGGTCCGACTTGACTCGATAATTCTTTAACCTCCGGAATAAGAGTTATATTCATGATTTAGATATCATATATATCATATATATATATTATATACATGAATTTATAATATTACATAACATTTAGAGGTAAGAAATGAAATGCACCGTTCATGGAGACGGTAAGTCGTACGTACAGATGAACACTGCTTTCATCTCTATTTAATATTTTATGGAATGAAATCATACTAACATAAATGTATATTATAATTCCATTATAATATCATATATAATATCATTAACTCCATCCTTTATACATCCCACATATGGAATTAACGAATCAAATCACTTTGAGGGGGCGGTAGTCCACACTTCCTAAAATAAAGATATCGCGTTTACCCATAATGGAAACCATGAAGGTATGAAATAAATGAAAAATACATAAGCATAAGAAAAAAATAAATATATTATATATCATATATAAATATAGTGACATCTTAATGGCCACCTTTGAAGGTGTTAGAAGAATATTGAACAATCATCGTTTCGTGAGGTAGAAATTCGCCATCCATGGAAACAGTATGTTCTTTAACCATTAGATGTAGGTGTGTGTAAGTGTATCTCGAATAATTTTTATAAAAACATCCGATTATATGGAAGATACTGGTGTTGTTAGAAAAGAAATGAATAAAAAGAGTTTAGGGGGTTGGAGAAGCAAAATAAAACATAAGAACACAAGAGAAGACACTACCTTTAAAAGGGTAACTCTTTTTGATTTGAGCTCAAAGGCTTCCATGGGAATAATTATTCCCAAAGTGAGGCTTCTAAGAGTTATAGAGGGATGTGTAGAGACAAAATGGTAAGGGGTTGGCCGAGCCAGAGGCTTTGGAAGTGTGGGTATTGTGGTACAGGTGGGGGCCTTTTATAAGAGGAGAGGAGGGGCACTCTTGGAATGTTAAGAAAAGAAACTTTGTTATAAAATGAATTTCGGATAAAAAAGGTCCCAAAATTATATATTTCTAGGATAAGGTGATAAGGGTTCAAAATCCCCCCATCCAATTGGTTTTTAACATGTTTAGGTCTTAGATTTTACATTATATTTTTATTTTATTTAAATCATTAAATAATGAGGTAAACGCTGCATCATCATGGTGTCATAAATAATTTAATTTATTTAATTGATAAAAATATTAAAAAAATATCATGATGTATTAAATATTTTTAGCTTTCTAATTACTATTTATAGTAAAAAATATGACTTGTATAACCCCATGTAAATTTTTTTTTAGTAAAACAATACAAGTTTGTGTCATTTTTACTTTTTCTTTAAATAAAAGGCATACATGACATTATCTTACCCAAGTGGATCCATGGAGTCACAAAAATCGACCCATGGGTTGTATTGGTCGAAAATGACACATACAATAAGGGTACGACATGTGTCTAGGTAATTTCATATTATGAAAACATTATTTTTACATTAAATTACACTAATTATCTCTAATCGCGATTAAAAACATAAAAGTTACTATTCAACAAAATATTATTTTAATCTCATTGAACCAAATTTTACATCCTAATGAAAACCATTTATGTCAGATTTTTGAAATTCGAAACACAGAGGTGGTAAAATGTCATTTAAATGAAAAATTAGTTTTAGGTACCACTTAGTGGTTTCACTATTCATCAAAAATTCATGTTTTTCAGAAAAATACCAAAACTTCACCCTAAGCTATATTTGATATTCTGAATTCAAAAATGATGTCTATTTTAAAAAATTCAAAAAATATAAGTTAAATTAATAAATTTAATAATTAATTCCCGCTGTCAGAGCGAATAGCGTGTTTTTATGAAACAATAAGTATCAAAAGATTGACACTAGTTTAAGTCCAATTTCAAAGTGAAATTAATTCCAAAGACCACTGTGGGATTAAATGGTAAAAATATATTCTAATTTAACTTTAAAACCAATTCAAAATATAATCAAATCATATAATGAAATTATATTAAAAAGTGGTTTTGAATTAAAATACAACATTTTTCACTATTCATTAAAAAATGAACTTTATCGGAAAAATACCAAAAATTTACCCAAAGTAAATATCAATATCCCAATAATAAAGAATAAGTTTATTTCGATGAGTAGAGATTATAAATGTTTCAAAAGATTGATTTAAAAATGGTTTTCCATCAAAAGGCGGTAAAACAATCTTTTAAAAATATTAGTCTATTCCACGCTAAAATTGGATTTATTCTCATTTTAAGCTTCTAAAACACTATCTTATTAATTAATAGACATAGATAAAAATATATATTATTCACTACTTACTTGGGATGTTACATCCTCATTAAACCCGTCATGAAGTCCATTGTGATACCATTCAATTTCCCTTTGGGAATGGGTAACTGATGCAAAATCCAAGCTGGTTGATGATGCTCTGCCTTCAAATCCTGATAGGTGGAACATCTCATGACAAACCCAAATAAATCTCTCATAATACTTGGCCACCTAAACTGATGTTGTAGATCACAATACATCTTTGTGACACCAGGATAAACATCCAAAACTAAGGAATTAAAGTCCCACATCAGCTCCCCACGTATGTTTGTTGGCACCCATACACGCCAATGAAAATTCAAGATATCGTCCTCACCTACAGTCCATCCTAGAATAGGGTCCTCTCCTGCAACACTCCCCCGTATGAATAGGCATTCAGAAACTGATAGCTTCCACGTTCGTACTCGTTCAAGTGGACTGGAGGTAACAACCACAGAAGAAAGAAACGTCTTCCCCTAACTGTCATGCACCTCCAAATGCATCTAAGAGAACATATCTATAAGATACCACTCATTAGTGGCCTTTTGAACTGCCTGTACCAGAGTCCTCTTGCTCAACACATCAACCACTGTATTAACCTTCATATGAAAGTAGGCAAGCTCAAAGTCAAACGACTGAAGGTACTCAACCCACCTTTGCTATCCCAAATTTAGGTCACACAGAGTGAAGATATACTTTAGACCTTTGTGGTTAGTAAAAACCAAAAAATACTCTCCCAAAAGATAATGTCTTCAATAGCGTAAATCATGAACAACTATAGTAAGCTCGAGATCATGAATCAAGTAGTTCCTCTCATGTGGCCTCAACTATCAAGACACGTATGTAACAACCCTTTCTCCATACATAATCACAGCTCCCTACCAGATACTTGATGCATCATAGTAGACAGTATAAATTTTTTCCAACTCTTAAAATACATGTATCTGTGTTGAAGTCAACCTCTCTTTAAACTTTTTAAATTCTAACGCACAAGAAACGAACCACACGAATTTTTCACCCATCGTAGTTAGGCCCATTAGTGGCGCTGCTAAGCATGAAAAGTCCTGTATAAAACGACTATAGTATCCGGCCAGCCCTAGAAAACATCATACCACAAAGATGTTCTTCATTGATCCCATTAAACTACAGCTCTCACTTTCTCTGAGTCTACTGATACTCCTGTCTCATAGATAAAATGACCCACGAAGTGAATTTTGTCCATCCAAAAGTTGATTATTTAGAGCTTACCAAATAACTACTACTCTCTCAGTGTACTGAAAATAGTCTCAAGATTGGTAGCATAGTCTTGTCGAGTGTGAGAGTACACAAAGATATCATCCACAAAGACTAAAATGGAACAATACGTGTATGGATGGAACACTCGGTTCATTAGTTACATAAATACTATAGGTGCGTTTGTGAGACCGAACAACATAACCACATACCCGTATAGACCGTACCTACTCTAGAAGACTGTAAGAGGTATATCGGATGATCTAACACACAATTTATTATAACCATACCTCAAGTCAAACTTCGAGAAAACCCAGAATCCTTGAAGATGATTAAAGAGATCATAAATCCTCGACAAGAGATATATGTTCTTGACCATCAACTGGTTCAAATTCCAATAATCCACACAAAGTATGAGGGTACCATCTACCTTCTTCACAAACAGGATAAGAGAACCCCGAGGAGATGTATTGGGTCAGATAAAACCCTTTGCCTGCAACTTCTCCAACTGCTTCTTCAGCTCCTATAACTTAGGTGTACCCATCCTATAAGGAGGTATGGACACCGGTTCCTCTCCTGGAAAATTCTCAATATAAAATTACACCTCTCGATCTGAAGGAAAACATGAAAAGTCTTCTAGAAAGGAATCCCTAAAATAATCCATCACTAGAGAAAAGTACATCTGGGAGGTCCCCTGGCCATCCAGATATAGACCATAAATTTTGGTTGTAAATCCTCTTAACCCATGATGCTCAGGTCCCTCTCTACTAACCTTGACATCCCATTCTCCCTTATAATGAAATGATCTGTCCTCTGGTGACGTGAAACCCACCCTATGATTATAGCAATGGACAACTTCTTTGAAGCGAACTAAACTTCCCATTCTGAGAATGAAATCATATATTGTCATCACTAGGACATAGAGGTCCCATTATAAGTGACACCAACCAACCAATAGAGGTCACACTTTGAAATATTGTACACTAGCTGTTCTAGTCCCCAACAAAGTTTCTAGAATCATCACATCTTCAGAAGAGAAGATATAGAGCCCAATGTCCTCCATAGACGAAACTGATATAATGTTATAGGAATCCCCCATATAGAAAAGAGAAGCTAAACAGAAGGCATATAGGATCCTACCTTGAATTGTAGAGGGCCAAGGATCCTTCCCCTATTGGGTCATGTCCACAGAAAAAGTCTGACCTACACCGTCACCCTATGACCCTGCCTAACCACTCTGAGCTGATCAACCCTGTTGTCGTTGAAATCCTGGTGACTGGATACCACATCCATGGCATCCTCCTTAGCCTAAACATCCAGAACAACTCCAGCTCCCAGACTGGTGAGAAACTGGTGGTGCTGCTCCTGAATGAGGAGTCAGAGAATAACCATGTTGCTAGCTGCTGGTGAGAAAAACCGACTGAAACACTGAATATGACCCATATTTTCGCATGATCAGCACTCCACTAGGTCTCTATGGAAACGTGTTCTCATATTCCCGCTATTCATTCACTAGTATCACACCACATGTATACTAAAATAAGTTCCCCGCCTTCTCGGATCCCCACATGTATACTCCTTGCGGTGCTTCCTGTTTTCAGTTGGAGGGATACTAACTCTGGATGTCATGCCACCCTGGCTTACGACTCCAGAATCCCTCAGAATTTTCTCCGTGATCAGCGCCATGTTTACTATAGAAGTGATGGAAGTTGACTTAAAGATGTTAATCGGAGATCATATGTCATTCTTGAGACATTCCTCAGACTTCCTTTCAATGAATAACTCCTCACCTACTAGGATATGTGAGAAGCATAGAAACTCAATGAAATGAGAAGAGTACTCTATGACTGAGAGAGTACCCTGCTCCATACTCACGAACTATC
This sequence comes from Viscum album, assembly GCA_963277665.1. Lineage (NCBI taxonomy): Eukaryota > Viridiplantae > Streptophyta > Magnoliopsida > Santalales > Viscaceae > Viscum > Viscum album. Next base: position 1,203,768,537 of record OY728150.1, on the reverse strand, counting down.
ACCCTCAATCGGTCGTCAAAGTCTCTGGGAAAAAGTAGTCATAAATGGCATGCTGGAACTCATCCCACACCATAACCTGCTAGTGTCCAGCCTTTGAGATCACATCCCACCATCTCTTGGTGGAATCCAGAAGCATATACATAGAGAACTTATCCCTCCTCTCTCAAGGCTTCTTCAGATGCTCGAATATATAATACATGGATTCTAACCATGAATCTATAGCCTGAGGTCCTCCTTCCCCTGTGAAGGTGGGAGGATTCTGATACTAGAAAACTCACATCTACACTTCCATAGAAGGGGTAGGATGTGGTACTCCTAGGAAGGTCTGTGTGAACCTTATAAAGGTCTCTCAGAACTATGCCTCAACACCTATGTCTGGAATGACGGCTGGTGCTAAGACTGGCACAACAGGAAAATCTACCAGTGATCCCGGATCATCAACATCTGGGGCCTAATAACTACCCTATAACTGGCAGACAATAGGAGGACATCTCAGTGGCATGACCTCTAGGGTCAAGCACACACCTTAGATCAAGATTGTCAAGGACTAAAAACTAGAAGAGTAAGAAGGAAACAAGAGAAAGAAATAATTAATGTTTTTTTTCAAGGCATTGATACAAAGCGTGTATAATGCCAACACAGAGTGTTCCCTTATGCCTTCACATGGGTGTCTACTTCTTCCAACCCAAGTCACGTAACACCCAAAACACACTGCGTGTTTTCCTAGCACATGGTGTGAACTTGATTACTCTTACCCAGCCCAAGTTATCCTACTCGACTAACCCACATAGTTATCCTAAAGAAAGACCACATGGAGTGTTCTTGCTAGACACAACATGTACTAGATGAAATTCTCCGACCCATGTTGTTAGTGACATGTCTGGTTACACAGCTGACTCTACACGACATGTTTGTACTAGACACGATGTATACTAGGAGATTTCACTATCCCGTGTTGTTGATGACATGGCCAGATACTCATTTTACGCTACATGATGTTTTCTAGATGGTAATTATGTGTATTAAAAAATACTCAACTGACCCGTATTGTTAGTCGAACGGCCTGTTATATCGATCTAAAACACGGCGTGTACATATGATACATGTTATGTCCTGCCAGAGATTTCCCAACCCCATGCCCCTGCCAACACATTCCATGGCATGGAAAGAGACTACATGGCGTGTACATAGAGTACACGGTGTGTAATTAAATAAGCATTTTCGTCTTGAATAGAAGAACACATGGCCTATATTCATCTTTACATGTCGTGTTTTTTGGGTTTTTCCGTAATGTAAGCCTCAGAAACTCATCTAGAACCCCAAAAAACAATGAAATGAACATTAATGATCCAAATTCCGATCCGGGAGAGCCCATACTCCTCACAAATCAAAGCTTGGAATCTTATATATGTCTTATATAGGGAAACCAAGGCAACAATTCACCAAATTCTGGTCCATGAGGGCTTATAACACATCAATAACCAAATTTTGTTGTTCATTCAAAGAAAGCCTCACGCCAAGCAATACCTTATCAAAAGTAGTTATTCTATCAATGAATCTACCACAATAATATGCATATCTAGCACACCATCTATAACAACTACATGAAATCTCTAATACACCCTAAATGGTATGCCAAGAATGCATGACATGTGATTTCTATCATGTGCCTATATAATGCATGAGATGGCCTACCCTCATCTCATTGGTTTGCAATATAAATAGAACCTCAATAATATCAACAAAAACAACACAATACATGTGAATCACCCAATGGTAAAAATAAAATCATATATAAAATTGGAAAAAAAGAAAAATTGAAATAAACGAGGTAAATTGGGTTTTCCCTATACACAGGTTAGCTAATCTCGGGCACAACATATTACCAAGTACTTATTCCTTCATATCCATAGCTATATGATCCAAACAGTAAGTCAAAAAGAAATAAATCCATCTAAAATCACTTTGTAACATCTCGGTTCTGGAAGCCACCTGGAGGCGCCCCTACCCAATTGGTCACATGCCCTCAAGTGAATTTTCCCAAATGCCAAATGCTGCTGACTACCAGCGAGGGCCTTGGGTGTGATAGTGAGGAAACTATGCCCTCATTGGCAGAGTAACATAGTATAAGTGAACAAATATAAAAAAGAGGAAGCAGTAATAATATCATGTATCAGTAAACCGTGAAAGTAATAAACAATGGAAGAACACATATATAAAAGATTCATGACACATATGTCTTGGAAAGTAGCCAAAAAATCAAAATGGTGAAATACAGTACTAAACCAATGTACAAAAGAAAACCAGTAAACAACTCCATAGCATCGCAAGCCTCATCTTGTTCCCATGATCCCTTGCTACTCAGCAATCAAGTACCTGAATTAGAAGGGCGCTTGCCATTATCTATACCTGGAGAAATAAAATATGTTTGGGACAAAATGAATCGCCCAAATAGGGTGTGGGACTAAATCACTATAGGCAACCACCCAAAGATCTGTGCCTAACAGTCAGTGAATATATATGGCAGGCTATATTCATAATGAATAAACAAATAAAGAAGTACTCAATGGTAATCAAACCCCAATTTTTTAAATGCATTCAATTTTCAGATATCAAGTAAGAAGATAAAAAATGTATGTAACCCTCTGGGAGTACTCACAGCCTAACCACTCTGATTCAACCATAAAAGAACAAGAAAAACTCTAGGATGTATAGAAAGTCTAACCCCTCTTGTTCTGCATATGCACAGACTCTCTGAGGATGCAATCGCCATCAATTCCCCTAAAGTCATGTATCGGTAAATAAAAGGCACTCTAGGGAAGCACTCAACGTCCCATTCCCCCTATGGACCACGTCGAGGAACAACATACACTCTGAGGTAGCTCTTAAGTCAATTCCCCCTACGGCCTCGCTTCGTAATAGTAAAAAGACACTCTGGAGAATCCCTCAACATAAATTCTCACTATGGTCTACTACACCGGTTTCTCACGGACATGTGTAAGTCAATTGAGCACGGTGATATATAACAGCCAAAGTATACCTCAAGAACTACTTGGATAAGCAGTCCACAACATATCTATATGTTAGATAAAAAGATCACTCTATACTATCAGTATTAGGAATGTAAAGAAAGAAGCCTAATAGGCTAATAAATACCAAAACGGTCCTAAAAAACAAGAATGGGCAATAAAACCATATCATGGTAAACAACCATTTTCACAATAATTAACTACTACTCAAGCATTATAATAATTTCAGGCATTAACTGTGTCAAAACCCTAAACACTCAATACTCCGATCTAGGGTGTTGGGCATTTTTGAAAATATAACTCAACGAATTTCTACGGAAAGGCACAAACCACCTACCTCGGTGTTGTAATATGACTATACATGAAACTGAAGCATTGAATCGACCAAGAACACTGTAGTTCTACAAGAATGATAAAAACACTAAACCAAGGAAAAATCTTAAAAGAATAGGAATCAGGAATGGAAGCTCTAGAAGAAGGAAGAGAATAACGTGGCGATCCCAACATAATCCAAGGCGGCCAATTAAGAGAACAAGTGATCAATCAGTGGCTCGTAGAAAGATAAGCACCGTACGGACACTCTCAGTCGATGAAGGTGAAGAAAAAGATGCTTCTACCAATTATACATGACCCTGGTCTACTTAATGAATAAAAATAAAGTACACGACATGTACATTAGAAATACATGGCGTGTACTTGCCCTTACTATCCCCCGTAATAGGCAGTCTATAGATCGCCACACACAACTGTGTGCTCAACCGTTACACAGCCAAAACCTGTCTACGTATGGTAAAAGAGTACATGGTGTGTACATATAATTACACAGTGTGTACTCCAAAAACATTTAGAAACTAATCTTTTTCATAAAAACAGTCAAATAGAGAAAAACAAACCTGATAAGAATATTCGTGTTCTCACAAACACTGTTTATTTTATATGGACTATATTTACTACCCTTTTATGTATCATATCATGCATATATTTGTAATAAATGTATTTAATGTTTCATTGGAATACTATTAGCTTTATGGGTCATATGATCAGAAAGGTTATAGATTTGTAATGGATCTTTTTTGAACCACCATTCTTCCTTCATGTTACTATTTCTCAGTCATTACCCAAATTTTATTCTTAATTATTATTTTTTACTACTTAAGAAAAATTTAATATGTTTCAAAATATTCTATTCATATCACTTCACCATTAATTGATGGAGAAATACTTTTTTATAATGATCCCTTCTCCATTTCTCAAAATAAGTAATCTTGATTAATGGGAACTTCCCAACTTCATACTCAAATTCAAGTTCCAAACATAATCCGATTTAAGCTAAAAATATCCTTATAAAATTAATCATTTTATCATGAAAATATATCTTTTTTTACTTCTAATTTTATACGCAAAACTATCACTTTTTTGTTTTAAATTCTCTAGCTATTTTCTTTAATCCGAAAAAATTACCTCTTTTCTAGTAATTCATAAAAACTACTTACTTGTTTCCACTTAAAAAGAAAATAATTTTTTCCTAAAACATAATTTATTTATAATTCACTTGTATTTTCATGGATATACTTGTTTAAAATATGATTTTATGAAAAATACAAATGATTTTCCCAAAGAACTCCTTTATCCCAAGTAAAAAAGGCATTTCTCTCAAGAAGTTTTCAATTATTTTATTAGAGTAATTTAATATATGATTATGATTAATAAATTTGAATTTTATATGGGAAAAATTGATTTTAATGAATTTATTTATTCAAAAAATTGGGATTTTAATATACTTTGTATGTGATAGGGGGGCCCTCCATAGTCCCTCGATGAATCAATAGGTCCCATAAGACAAAATCTGTTTGTAACAAACCTTTCAAAAATTTTCCAAGAAGATTTAATTTATTAGGAGGATAGATCATGAAAGAAATAATACCATTTAACACCAATACACATAATCATTAATGAAGATAGATGTTGACAATAACTATCTTTAAGATATATCTTGATAGTAATGACATCCAACATTATGAATTTCTTTATTATTTTTTTTCCTTTTGAATATTTGATTAGTTATAATATATATGGTTATATTTCATTATCATCTGAATATTTATTCTGAATTATTAATTCAACTTTTAGTCCTCCTCTTTTATTCTCATTATTATGTTTTAATGGCATGCATTTTTATTTATTCAACTTGCGTTATTTTTATGTTTTCGATAGCTTCTACTGTATTTCATACCCTTACTGAGCATCTGATCTCACCCATTTCTTACATTTTATTTATCCTAAGGATATGAGTATATATAATATAAATTACTTCTAGGTTCAATCTATTATCTTTGGGTTGTTTCCAATAGTGTTTATATGTTTTTTTCATTCATGTTGAATATTAAAACATATTTATGTATCCAGTTTTCTAATGTTATTAACGTATTTGGTCCATTAGGATCCAATAATTTGGTCATAGTATAGATTTAATAAATTAATGAACCGACTATCGGATATGGGGGTTGGGGCCTTTATAGACAGTATCAGAGGAAGTATAGTAGAAACCATGTAATGTAAATTTAAAAAAAATTATTCGGGAGAACAACCATAAGATATATTATAATTATAATTCTGGAAAGGCATTAATTTTCAATTTACATTAACTGTCTTAGTATTTTGAAATTATTCATTTTTCTTCCTAACCTACTATAGAGTATTCTCATATTTTGAAATAGTGACTAGTTAATAAAATAGAAACTATATCAACACACCTAATCAATTTAGGGATTTACCTCTTATGTAAGAGAATAATATAAGGGCTGGTACAACATTATGTAATAATAATCTTTAACTAAAATGGGATAGTTAACTCAGTTTATGAACAATTACCTAACTTGTATTGATCATCCTAATCCACATTGTGGACGAAAAATGTTTTCCCACTTTATGAGACAATATCCTACAACATTATATGGGACTAAAAATACATTTATACCTAAATAATGTATAAGTTCCATAGAGAATATATTTCATTCTTTGGGAAGAAATGAAAGAATATATGTTTCAGGTAAATTTTTCACCTTTTAGAATATATGGATCAATTATGGTCATTGATTCAAAAAATGAAGTATGAGGAAGAAATAGAACACAATTAATAGATATAATTCAAGGAAATTTTCATGGAGAAATATTTACCTCATGAACAATGCATTGATATGGATTGGATATTTCTAATTTGGAGGAAAAGGATAATGATAATGTTTCTATGTTTGAAGACAACTATAATGTGACTCATATAATATTATGTAATACATATGTAACCTAAGAATTATTATTGATCATTTATTTTATGGGTTAAATCAAATACTATAAAAGGAACTAGTCTCCCAAAATTTCTCATTACATGGAGATATAAACTCATGTGTTATCTAAATAGAAAAATAATTTTCTATGTCTTATGAAATTAAAGTATGGAAAGAGAAAAATAAGACAATACATGTAATGATGGATTAATTGGATAAGGTAATGAAGGGTTTTCCCTAATGTTATAATTATGTAATTTATCATCCTCAGAAGTACCTGAGAGGATTTAGTGCTTGTTATAATGGAGGATAAAAGGGATAGTAGGAAAAAGAATGCACGTAGAAGAAGGAAAAGACTAATGATCTATGTTTCCACTATATTTAAATGGGGTATGAAGAAAATAAATATCCAATGAATCAAGGTATGTTATCTCATAATAATCAAGGGGATTAGTTCAAATATTATTCTATTACTATAGTTAAAGCGTAAATATTAATGTATGTTTGTTTTTCATTGAATAATTATGTTATGATATTTTGGTTGTAAAAATCATTATAAATATTGGTATTATACAATAATTCTTATTATTTATGGATTTTTAAGAATTCATGTTTATAATATGGTTATACGGGGATCAAGGTATTTATATATTTGGAAATTGATAATAAGAACGACATTATTTGGTGAAATATTATGTTCATTTGATTATAGAAATTCAGTGTCATTCTTCCTACAATTTTGGTCACTATATATTGAATGACATGTTTTAGATGAGTCTTATGATTAATTACATTTGAAATGGATCATCCATAACTTGGGAAATTATTGTTTATTAATAACATATGCTATCCTTTTTGGTTTCAATAAACATTTAAATTTTGAAGGAATGATTTAAGGATTATATGATTAAGTAAAAGTGTTCTATTCTAAAAAAATAAATACCAAACATTCATTTTTTGGTGTAAAGAAAGAAGTGAAAATAGATATAATCACAAAAAATGATGATATTATACTTTTGACATGGAAAGTAATCTGGTAGGTTGATTTTCCCATGTTATTATCTAAATATTAAAAAAATCCATCAATTCTATGAATAATATTTTAGATCAAAAATATTTATGTTTAATTTTCATTCAAAAAATCAATGGTATTTTAATTGATCATCATATTTATGGTTTTCTGATGTCAAAAATTCTAGTAATCATATTATATATCACTATCTGTGAGAACATGATAGTTATTTTGAACTTCTATATCCATATTATCACATTCCATTAATTATTTCCTACCAGAAATCCAGGTTTTGTGGTGACCTTCTTTATTCCCTTTCACTCTTATTAAGTGGTTATTTTTTAACCCTATTTCTAATGTGGGTTTCCCACACAAGAATTTCGAAGTATAAACCATTTATTATAGAATTTCAATTTAAAATGTCAAGTAAACAAGTTATTAAAGGTGGGAAGATGGTGACACCCATCATTTTTGGGTATGTCTATTTTTTAATTTATCTTATTCAATAGTATATGTTACATTTATTAACAAGCATAAACAAATGATTATGTGTTATTATCAAGATAGTAATAACCGATAATTTGGAATGGTGATAATGAGATAGATTTTTTAAATTATGAATGTAAAGTTCACACATGACATTAAAAATTATTTATATTGTTAAAAATTAATTATAAATGAAAAAAATTAGTAGAACATAAAATATGTGTTTTTATAAGAAAACAATTTTTTATGACCATAATTTCATTTTTTTTAATAAATTAAAATGATAATTTATTATTGAATTATATTACTGAAATTAATATTTTATATATTCAATATATTTTTTGAAATTCAGTTTATAAGTATAAATGCCTTAAGATAAGAATAATATGAATTTTAAGCATAAAATCAATATTTTTCAAAATAACCAATTTTACCGCCATTTAATTGAGTAATTTCTTTAAAACTAAATGTTTACACTTTTATAAATTATTTTTTCACAAAATATACATTATTTTTGTAATCTTAATATCAAAATATTATTTGGTTAATTTTTTTTTTGATTTTTTAAAAGACATTCATTTTTTATGAAAAGTAATGTGACCATTACAATAATACGTTGACTAGTAAGAATAGTAATATGTCCAATAAAATAATATATTCACTAAAGATATTATAAATAAAATTTAGTTAACTTATTATTTAAAGTATAATAAATTTATTTCAACAAATAAAAAATTAAATGTAGGAAAATGTTAAAATAATAATTGGTATATTTGTGATACATAAATAATTATTTACAATTTTACAGTTAAAATAATGATATAAAAATAATATTTAATTTCAAAAAAATATATTATTAAAAAATAATAATAATTATTATAAGATAATTTTATGAGTCCTTAATTAATTTATCAAAGTGTTATAAAATTAGGTGTAATTTAAAAATTTCTATTTTTTAATAAATGACTGTATTAATTAAAAATTAATTTTCTCATGTTTAGAAATTCATATTAATGAAATGGAGTCCAATTCTCAATAATAAGAATTGAAAAATGGCTGGTGTGATTTTTTGGGATTTTTTGTAAATAGTTAGTTTTTATATATAGTGATATATGACAATTTATGGTATAAGTTAAATAAATAAACTATTCTCTCATAGATCATGTATGGATGATTTAGGAACCATTGTTTTGAACACACATTGTCTATTTACTATAATAATTGAATCATCACTATTTATTTTCTTTAGAAAAACTAATAATCTTATGAATAAAATTAACAAAAAAACATCCCTCTCCTCCACTTTAAATACCTCCCCTCACCATTTCTACACCTCACACTAGAAAAACCATGATGATTTTCAAAATTCCTCCCAATAATCATACCAATTCTCTCCCCCACGTCTTAGAGCCCTTATTCTCAGTAAAAGGAAATCGAAATTCTCTTAAAGTGTTTCTCATGGATAAGAATTCAAGGGGTAAATTCTCCGTTCGACTTGTCTATTTTCTTCTGAAATTCATTCCTTTTTAGTATACCATTATTTCCCCATGTGACGAAAAATGAATGACAAATCTAGTATCTTATATATAATATTGTATTATCATGTCAATGTAAAATTCACAGTTATAACTCTTCTCTTATTCATTATATTCATATGATGAAAACATCATATGTGAGGTGCCGATTTACATCCATTGTGGATGACTTGTTTTTGGTTCTCAATTCACCTTTAATGATATACATGATAGTAAATATATAGTTAAACAAGATTATAATATTTTTATTATAGATTATTTAATTTTTCTAAACTAGTATATGAATGTAATATTAATTAATGAAACAACACTAGTTTTCAAAAAACGATTCACATCCATAATATTCTAAAAGAGTATCATTAACTTTTTTTACAATGATTAATCCACAAACAAAAAAATTTAATTATTTATATAAAAATTAAATATTATGTATTTTAATTAATAAGATTAAATTTTAATTCTATAAAACTATTCTCATTTCACATTATCTTTTGTACATGTATACAAGTGAACCAATCGTGACAAACAAGTAATTTAACACTCCTAAACGACGAAATTGAATTTTTATATCTCATTAAGAATACCATAAATAAACATATAATAAAAAATCAAATAAATATTAAATAGGATATAAATTAAACTATTAATTAACCAAATTTCATTATTCATGATGTTAAGTACAAGTGTAGAACACTTCCGGACATAAGGCAAGGGTTTTCTCAACTCTCTTTCATTTCTATGAGACATTACTTATTCACCTCAATTTATTGTGTGAAGTGTTTTATTACTAACATTTTATTTATTAAATCATGAATTAATCTATATTAATTGTATTTAATGATTCATTTTATTATTAAAATCATCATGGGGAATACGATTCAATTTATTTCAAAGTTGTAAGAGATCAATTCAAAACATCCATTTTCCTTCATGATACTCTTTCTCTATCTTTACCCAAATGTAATTATTAATTATTATTAGGTAATCCTACTAAAATAGTTATATATGTTCCAAAATCATGTATCCAGATCATCTCAGATTTCATTTTTGGGGAAATACATGTTTTATATGGTTTCTTTCTTAAATTTCTTCCGATAAACAATCCCGATTAATGGGAATTTCCCAATTTTGTATCCATTTTCAAGTAAAATAAATAATATATTTTAAGATACGAATAATTTTATAAAATCACACATTTTATCATGAAAAACTATCCTTGTAATTTTTGGGTTATATAAAACAATTAATTATTTTCCATTTTAAATCCTCTTTATTTTTTTCCCAAAAACCGAACTAAATATACTCATATATAATGTTTATAAAAAAGTATTTATACATGTTTTCACCTTAGTTAAAAATAATTTATGCCTCAAAAGTAATTATTTTGTAATACATTTTCCATTTTAGGATATACATGTTCAAAATCATATTTCATGATGAAAATAAATGTTTTTACAAAAGCACTTTTTTCAAAAGTAAAAAGGGAATTTCACCAAAAAATGTCTCAATGATTTAACTAGAATACATTCATCTTTGATTATGAATCATATTGTACAATGTGGTGTGGAAAAATTTTATTTTAATGATATATTTTTATTTAACATATTAGGAATTCATTGGACATAGTACGTAATAGGCGGGTCTGATTATAGCCCATCGATGCATCAGTATGTCTCAATAGATGAAATCTGTTAGTAATAAATGATTCACCTTTATTTCAATGAAATTTAAAAATATGTGGCAGATAGATATTGAGAAAAATTAGATGAGTTCCTATCCACTTAATTATAATATCATGATGATAGATCTTAACAGTAATAATCTTGAGGATAAATCTTGATAGTAAAGATGTCCAACATTATGTATTCTATCATCTTTATTTTTCCATGTGATTATTTGATTTGGTATAATAACCATGATTATGTGTCATTATAATGTGATTATTTATATTTCATTATTTATTTATCTTTTAATCTAGTCATATCGTGCTCAAGATTATGTTATAAGGGAATGTGTTTTTAGATATTAACAGTTCCTTATTGTTTATGTTTATGATAGCTTATGTTGTATTTCATTCCCATACCGAGAATCAGATATCACCCATTTCTTAAGTTTTATTTCTTCCCAGGATGAAAAGATATATATTAGGAATGACATGCAGTGTTAATATGAGTGTTTATTTTGTGTTTCCAATGGAGTTTCAATGTTTTTTTACTTCAACATTGTAATGTTAAACTTTTGTATATATCATGTTTTCAAAAGATAATAAACTATACAGTCCATTTGGATTTGAAGATTTTTTAATTGTACCAATGTAATGATTATGGGAAAAACATTATTTACAACTAGTTTTTTGCAACATGTTTAAATCCCATCGCAAATAGTCCATTGAATAGGTTATTTGGGAGGGGTTGACTAACCCGTCTTAAAACCAGTTATTTTCGACGGGAATAGGCACCCTGTCTCCAAAAATTGCACGCGGATTGGCGTTGTTTGCACGCCAAATCGCACGAAATGGTATTTTCGACATGTTAGAACCACCCATCGCAAATGTTGGGATGTGGTAAGACCTAGTTGTGATGTGGGATCCCCCGTCAAAACTAGTTCGACCTCGAAGGGTATTTGTGATGGGACCCGTTGCAAATGACTGATAGCGGAAACAACCTATTAGGGATGGGATGTTGTCCCGTCGCAAATAGTGTGTTTGCAGGTTACTTTTTTACAACGGGCCCCACCGCAAATAACCTTTTAACTACCGTTCGTGATTAATGCGGTCGAAGGTATTTATGACTGTACTTGTCGAAAAAAGTACTATTAGTAACGTGGCTATCGTCGCAAATACTCCTGTCAAAAATAATATAACCTCTATATACCCCCTCGGTTTTTTCTTCTATCCTCCGGAAATCCTTATTCCTCTGCTTCTGTAAACAATAATTTTAGAGTAAAATTTTTTGAGTGTAAGTTTTTTTTACGAAGAAGTTGTGAAGTCGCCTACAATTTCAAGAGATCATGTTTAAAGGTATTTATATTTTATTTAATCTAGTATATATGTCATTTCTTTATATTAATTTTTATTATTGTTGATTAGTTGTAAATAAGTTCGATTAAACTTAATTTGTCATTAGTTTTTATTTGTAATAATAAAATTATATTATTAGTGCTAATTCTTATATATTAGTAATAATAAATAATTCATATGGATAATTAGAAATGTATATAAATAATTAGCTGTAATTAGTAAATAGAAACTGTATTTTTCAGTAATGTATAGTAATTAACACTAACTAGTAATAATTAGAAATAAATAGTAATAATTAGAAAAAAATTGTACTAAATATTAACATTTAGTAATAAATAGTATTAATTAGAAATAATTAGTAATAAATACTAATAAATTGTTATAAATACTAATAAATAGTAACAAATACCAATAAATTTAAATAAATACTAATAAATACTAATAAATACTAATAAATACAAATAAATAGTAATAAATACTAATAATTTGTAATAAGTACTAATAATTAGTAATATATATTAATTAATAGTAATAAATACAAATAAATAATAATAAATAATAATAAATAGAAATAAATACTAAAAATAGTTTTAATTAAAAAATAGTAAAAAATATTACCAATTAGTAATAAACATTAATAAATACTAATAAATACTAATAAATACTAATAAATAATAAATAGTAATAAATAGTAACAAAAACTAATAACTAGTAATAACTTATAATAATTAGTAATAAATACTAATTAATACTAATAAATACTAATAAATAGTTATAAATACTAATTAATACTATTAAATAGTAATAAATATTAATAAATAGTAATAAATATTAACAAATAGTAATAAATAGTTATAATTAGGAATAAATAGTAATAAATAGTAATAATTACTAAAAAATACTAATAAATAGTAATAAATTCTGATAAATAGTAAAAAATGGTAATAATTAGTGAAAATTAATAGCAAATTGTTATAATTTGTAATAATTAATAATAATTAGTATTAACTAGTAATAATTATTATTAATTAGTAATAATTGGTAATAAATATAATAATTAGTAATAATTACTAATAAAGAGTAATAAATACAACTAAAAAGTAATAAACGCTAATAATTAGTGATAAATACTAATAAATAGTAATAAATATTAATAACTAGTATCAATTAGTAATAATTAGTAATAATTAGTAATAATTAGTAATAATTGGTAATAATTAGTAATAATTACTAATAATAATAATTAGTAATAATTAGTAATTATTAGTAATAATTAGTAATAATTAATAATAATTAGTTATAATTAGTAATAATTAAAAAAATTTAGTAATAATTAGTAATAATTGGAAATAATTAGTCATAATTAGTAATAATTGTTAATTATTAGTAATAAATAATAATAATTACTAATAAATAGTAATTATTAGTAATAAAAACTAAAAATACAAATAAATACTAAAAAATACTAAAAAATACTGAAAAATACTAATACTTAGTAAAACAATAGTAAAAAATAGTAAAAAATACTAATAAATAGTAATAAATAGTAATAAATAGTCATAATAGTAATAAAAAGTAATAAATGGTAATAAATAGTAATAAACATCAATAAATAGTAGTAAATGGTAATAAATACTAATAAATATAAATAAATACCAATAAATAGAAATAAATACTAATAAATAGATATAAATAGATATAAATAGATATAAGTAGAAATAAATAGTATCAAACACCAACAATTACTAATAAATAGAAACAATTATTAATAAATAGTAATAAATAGTAATAAATAGTAATAAATAGTAATAAATAATAATAAATAGTAATAAATAATAATAAATGGTAATACGTATTAATACATGGTAATAAATAGTAATAAATGGCAATAAATAGAAATAAATTGTAAAAAATAATAATAAATGATAATATTTAGTAATAAATGATAATAATTTGCAATAAATGATAATAATTAGTAATAATTTGCAATAAATGGTAATAATTAGTAATAAATAGTAATAATTAGTAATAAGAAGTAGTTGTAATTATTTATCTTCTTTTTGGGATAATGTTTTTATAAATTTAAATTATTCAAAAATAGTAATGATTTTATATTTTGTAGAAAAATATTGAACAAAGAAGTTGACAATAGTCATTATTAGATGATCACATTTGGATAAATCAGCACAAAAATCCAAAATTTTCTAGTTTTAATCATGTATATATTGAGAATGTTGAAAATTTCTTAGCATTTGCATCATCAAAACCTAAATTTGTTTCAGAAGGCACATGTAATTGTCCTTTTAAAAAATGTGTTCTGAGAACGTTTGACCCATTTGGGAAGGTTATGGACATCTTTTACGATTTGGGATTCAACTAGATTTTGATTTTTGGTTTTAACACTGTGAATTCAGTTCCAGAGAAGATACTAATAACTTGATTCCAGATCCATCATGATTTCAAAATGTTGTGCATGATTTTGCAGGTCCATCTGGTCAACAGTCTGATACTCAGGATGCTATTGATTTAACTATTGAGATGGAACCATTATAATTTTATGCGTTGTTGACGATGGATAAAGATGAATTACATCCTGGTTGCAAGACAAGAAAATTAGAAGCGGTTGAAAAATTTATGGCTATTAAATCAAATAATAAAATGTCAAACAACTATTTTGATCAGTTATTTTCTTTGGTTAAAACTCTGTCACCTGAATGAAATGTGTTTCCTATAAATTACTATCAGGGAAAGAGGTTGGTTTATAATCAGGG
Source organism: Viscum album (assembly GCA_963277665.1). Taxonomy (NCBI): domain Eukaryota; kingdom Viridiplantae; phylum Streptophyta; class Magnoliopsida; order Santalales; family Viscaceae; genus Viscum; species Viscum album. The sequence continues at coordinate 1,203,753,401 of OY728150.1, read as the reverse complement.
CCTTAGTTGTTGGAAGATTCATGCATGTGAAAATGATTGCATCTTATATAGTGGTGAAAATGAGTCATGGGATTGTTGTCCCACGTGTAGAAAATTGAGGTATAAAGAAGCATAATTGGGGAAACATTGATTGATTAATCTGAAACAGTTAAGATATTTTCCCTTCACACCTAGGTTGCAGCGTTGGTTTATGTCTCAGATCATAGTGTCAATGATGTCATGGCACAAAACCAATATTTCTATTGATAACAGTTTGAATCATCCTTCTGATGGTGATTCGTGGAAACATTTTTAATAGTTGTATCCATCGTTTGCCTCAGATGCCCGAAACATGTGATTGGGTCTTTCTTCTAACAGTTTCAGTTTGTTTTTTTCTTATAGTATTTAGTATTATTTTTTGCCTATCTTTATATCTCAGTAAAATTTACCTCCATGGATGTTGATGAAGGAGACTAATAGATTTTTTACCTTATTAATCCCAGGACATCAGGAAAAGAATATTGATGTTTATTTGAATCCATGATTGATGAGTTAAATTTATTGTGAAGTAAAGATGTTAGTACATATGATGTTGCTGCGAAACAAAATTTTATATTAAAAGCTGCATCGATGTGGACTATTAGTGACATCCTAGTGTTTGAAATGTTATCTGGTTGGAGTAAACATAGTCTGAAATCATGTCCTTACTGTATGAATGACAACAAAGCCTTTATTCTCATCAATGAAAAAACATTTCTATTTTACTTTCATCATAGATTTATTCCAACAGATCATCCATTTTGGAGGAAAAAATATAATTTCAGAAAAGTAACAATTGAAAGGGATGATACTTGAAAAAGTGATCTTAGGTATAGAGTTAAATTCAGTTGTATTTTCATTAATTCTATCACATTTGTTCTAATGTTATACCAACAGAAAATCCATGGCTTTGGGAAAGAGAATAATTGGATAGAACACAGCATTTTTTTTGGGATGGTCTATATTGGTCTAATTTTTTGTCCCACCACATGTTGGATGTCATGCATTTTGAGAAAAAAGTTCTTGATAATTTATTTCATACAGTTTTGGATATACCAAGTAAGACCAAAGATAATGTAATGCCACGATTAGATCTTCCCAAATTTGCAGATGACCAGAACTTAATCTATTTGAAAATGTCAGATCATAGAGGTTAATAACGCCAAAAGTATCATATATAGTGTTCATAGAGTGTCTTGTATTATTTTTCTAGTTGATTAAATATTTCAGGCATCTATATGGCTATGTTTTCAATTTGAAAAAATGTGTTAAAAATGGTCATATTACCAGATTAAAAAGTCATGATTGTTAAGTTAAAATGGAAATAATTATATCTAAGGGATTTATAGGTTTATTTAATTCTATGATTTTGGATTCGGAGACTGACATATCATAATTGTTTTGAGACATTTGTGCAGTGAAAACAGACTATGACACAGTAAGTAAACAGGATGAAGATGTTATTGTCATTATATGTAAATAGTAAAAATCATCTCGTCGACTTTCGTTGACTCAATGAAACATTTGATATTACATTTTCCACATGAAGCTAAATTTGGTGGTCTAGTACAGTTTCGATGGATGTACCCATTCGGGAGATGCATGCAGAAATTGAATAAAAAACTACATAACAAAGCATCAGTATAATGCTCCATTAATGAAGCTTATTTTCAAGTGTAAATTTTTTATTTTATCATTATTTTGAATGTTATTATACCTAAAAACACAACCACATGGGAAGGAATGATGGGAATAAAGATGATTAAATGAACAATCAATTATTAGTTTTTAATCAGCTAGAGCTTGGCATCAGGGGAGTTCATGAAAGATGGATTTCAGATGTTGAAAATCACATAACTCATACATATGTTCAATTAAACTGTGTTGGAATGAAATTATTGGTACTGTGAGTGCTTCTATAACTTATTCATTAATCTATGTTACAGTAAGTAACATATTTTATTTGATGGCTATATGATAATCATATCAAAAATAGCTTCTACAAATTATATCAGTTGCTCTTGAAGAATTCCGATAGAAAGAAAATTAACAATGGTTTGAAAAACTAGAAACATAAATTTTTGATAGTTTAATATATCAATTCTATTTATTATTTATTATATTGATAATTATTTTAAAAAAATTCATGTGCCTCAACATGCTGATAAAATTGATAAGTGACTGTGTATATTGAGCAACCCACCATCCAAAATGGATAAATCTCATAATGCAGATGTGGCTAATAGTTTTCTATTTCAAACACGTGCATACGGGGAATCAAAAAAAACAATGAACTATAGAGTTTTCTTAAAGAATATTGCCTCCTAGAAAAACTGGAGTTCATGTTTATGGCATGCTAGATGAAATTATTGAACCGTGTTATCTAGGGAAAACTTACATAACAATTTTTAAATGTCAGTGGTTGGATACTGAGTGAGTCTTGCATGATCATTTGATTAATGTAATCATCGATATTAAATATAAAAGTCTTCCTGTAGTAAATGAACCATTTTTACTGGATCAACATGCACATAAAATATATTACTCGATGTACTGTGCTACTTCAAGAGACCTGAGTGATTAGTGGAGAATAATAAAAATAAAATCCTGGGAAAATCAGTTTACTGAAACTAAATGTGGTTCTAATGATGTAAAATGAATTGAAATTTTTCAAGAGACTACTCAAAATCCATCTTTTTTCACAAAGAGACATGAATATTTATGATGCAACTCAAAAGTAAGGGTCAATGGTGACGATGATGTTAATGATGTTACCATGGAATTTTAAATGGAAATAGATGATGAAATTGATACATATATGGATATTTATGACATCGATGATGAATATAAAGACATTGACATTGTCAGATATGAAGATGAACATTGACATAGTTAAATGCTGGTTATACTCATAACTAATATATATCTATATATAATACTTATTTTCAACTATCTGTTAACAATAATCATTTTGTGTTTCAGATTGACCCTGATTTATTTCATGAGTTGGAAGAGTCTGGGCTTATTTAGATGAAGAGGATTTGGGATCAACTCACCCGTAGCCAACTAGCTATTCAGGAGGTACGCAGAGGGGGTGAGGTCTGGCATGATAGATGATTCATGACTTTATACCTAAGAGACATCCACATATTGGTTTCGATCCATGAACATGTAGGTATGATAACCTATGTATTTTAGATATCTTTCTTTATTTTTTTGTACTAATTGTTTGATTAATTGTTTTTTTTTCACAGTTTTATGCATGTAGTTGTTGGACAGGGGAGCTCTATCTAACAAAATTATTTTTATCAGACATGGATCACATGGAAATAGATTACCATTTATTTGGAGCTTGGAATGTTCAATAATTGGATGGTACATAAATAAATAATATTTATTTTGAAAATTATTTCATTAATAACATGATATAATAAATAAATTGTAGTGTTTGTGGTATCCCGTTGATGATAGCATGTGGGGCTCTATCATTGAGGCATTTGAGGTGTCTATGAGTGAGAGTTTCTATTAGTTTTTTCATAATGTTAGAAGGACAACCATTAAGAAAGAAAGAGTGATAGTATTTGATGAGTCATGTAGATCCCACTGACTAGATTACATTTCATCTCACGTTTGGGATGAATTATGTTCACACTAATTGAGTGGAGGATTTCTAAGGAGATCATAATTGGGCCAGTAGAACTGGGGGAGACATGAGGTGACACATCGAGGTGGTAGCCATACATTCATTATGCATAGAGAGAATTTGGTATGTATCATTTTTTAATATTTTTTACAACATAAAATATAAACAGTTTATTTTATATTCATATAGGCATTCAAGCATCCTGATATTATGGAGTACGACATTTATCATAGGATGTACAATGATGTAGCCACTGGAGAGATTAGAGGTTGTTTCCAACATCATATTATGGTCAGTATTTTCTATTTTTCAGTTTGAAAATTAACATAAATATAATATTTTAACTATTTTATTTTCAAATTGACACTTAAGGAGTCATATGAGGTCGTGACCTATCAGACACGAGCTAAGAGTCAGGCTGAGACGAATGATCCGACTAGTACCCACCATTTTGATGATGCATCAGAGATGAAGGAAACCCATTATGCCTTTGATAATGGCCGAGTAGTTTGTATAGACTATCATTTGACTCTTGGGACTTATTATTGAACTGAAGATGTCAACGTCCAGCTTGAGAGTAGTTTGTGGAGAGGCATCATAATCTGGTTCATAGTATCAGGAGCAGTTGCGTGCTCAAACTGAGATTATAGAGAGTATACAGAAGCAGCAGGTAGAGATGCGTCAGTAGTAGTAGCAGCAACACAAGGAGGACATGTGTTTATCGGAGAAGCAACAACAACAACAATATGATAGTACATGCATCGATGATAGTATTAGTAGGACGAGCAGATTTAGTAAATGCATCGTTTGGCTCATAGTTTAGGGATGGAGTTTCCTCCACCATCTCCTCCAGATCCTTTAACTCGTCCATAAGACAATCCCCAGTGAATTTTTTGATCTGTTAAAAACATTTGAATTGAACATTTGTTGTAAAATGAAATATTTGCTGCTTTTTTCTTTTATATTGGTGTGAATATTGCATAATTTTTTTATTTATAATAATTTAATAATTTAATAATTATTATTGTATTACGTTTTTTAATTATTTTATTTTACTAATAATAATAATAATAATAATATTATTTTATGATTTTTTAATATTTTTTTCTGAATATTTTGAATTTTAATATTTTTTAATTTATTTATTATTTTAATAATATTAAAAATATTTTTGTAAATAATCATAATTTTTATTTTATTAAGAATTTTCAAATATTGTGAATTCTAGTATTTTTTTATTTTCTTATATTTTTAATAATAATAATATTATTTTTTCATTAACTATAATTATATTATTTTCTATAATTTATTTTTTATGGGACCTTTTGCGACAGGGGCCCATGGAAAATAATTTATATATATATATATATATATATATATATATTTTACAATGGGTTGCTTTACCGTAACAATAACTTTGTTGCGACAGGCCCGTCACAAAAAGTTTATAATATATATGGTATTTGCAATGGGATGCCAACCCGTCACCAATAATTTTCTGCAATGGGAATATCGCTAAAGGTTCATGAAAATATAATTTATTTAATAGGAGATCTATTTGTGACGAAACCGCATCGCATCACAAGTAGTATTTGTTGCGATGTTCCCATCATAAAAAATAATAGTTGCAACGCCATTTTCTACAACGAGTTATTTGCGACGAGACCCTGTTGTAAAAGAGTTTTTACAACAAAATCCCATCATAATGTTCTGAAATTATAGTAGTGAATAAATTATGGAACCGAATCCATTCTATCATGGTTAGGTTATTTACACATAGCCTGATTTTCCACATGCCTTCAAGACTATCTCACTAAATGCCAGAGGGGTCCTACTTCCAATGAGGGCTAATGGTGTGTCTGTGGGGGGACTATGACCTCACTTCCACACTATAGCACAAGAGATAAATATAATAATAGTTAAATAATAGAATATGTATAAGTAAAGAATGTCACAACAAAAGAAGATATGATCAATAAACAATAGACCAATTTATAATCATATACAAAAGTTGATGATGACATGTCATGTATCTAACAGGTTGGAAAAAATGGATACAAAGTAGAAGAACAAGATTCTATAGAAAATTTAGAAAAATAAATAAAAAAACCAATCCCGATAATCCCAAGATCCTTATGAGTAATTTTCTAATATGTCCATCCTATGAAAGAAAGAAATCATGTGGATGAAGCATTATGATTCCCTTTTCCAACACCTACATACATGTAATCTATCTTGATACCAATGGAGGCCCATATAGGGTCTAACATAAATCTAATTATGCCACCACCAATGGTGTCTATAAAATCATTTCTATGCAATATAATGTGATGAAACAATCTTGTATTCTTATATAAAATTAAATCATTACTATAACATAAATACACAAAATCCTACATCATCCCCTGGCAGGTGTCTGATCATGTAAGAATAAAAAATTTAATTTAGATCTAGTTTATTTAAATAGGTTTCCTGAAGTAAACCCCCTACTAAAATGTCAATATTTATGGATCCAAGACATAATAAGGAATCCTAATGATATTAACAATGAATAGGTTTTATGGTTATAAATAAGGCAAACGAGACTCAATGGTCACTAAAATAGCAGTAACTGTAGAATACATATAGGTGTAAGAAAGTAATACAAGGACTGTCATATAAGAAATTAAACAATAGATCATGTATGACCCAGTATAAGGAACATATGAATGGTAAAATTTGACATGAAATGGATAGGTCCATGGTGGTAACCATAGAAACTCGTGTACATAGAAATAACGCTGGTTCCATGGAGTTTTTCCAAGTCACCCAGTATTAAAAAAATAATCCTAACATTTCATTTAGGTATCCATTAATAGAAGAGAACTGGGTTCCTAGGTTTGTCACACATTTGGAAACTGAAATCCATAATCGTAGTAGAATCCATGAGTTCTTAATTCATTCCTTCATGAATCCAAAATATAACTCGAGTCTGACCACTCCTATAATGACTACATGGTCCATATACAATTAGAAACCATACACTTGGTTAATTTAATTAATTAGTACATATATTAATAATACCATTTAACAAGTTCATTTGGTTCAATCCTTACCTCTTATTAGTGTAACAAGGCCAAGGGGCATGCAACTACTTAGTTGATTCACATAATATATAATCATTTATAAATGATCAATATGATAACTTCCATGAGATATAGAAATGGGTTCTACAGATGTTAAACCATGAAATTCAATTACACCAATTTGGACATATCATATAAATAGTATACATTAGTATTAAACCATTTAAATAAAAATTAATAAATTATAGAAGTTACCATATAAGGGTAAAGTGACAACTCAAGGATAAACATTAAAATTCAATATTCATTTAAATAATAAATTCATACCATTAGAAAGGTCATGTTAAGGATCTCTTGAGAGGTGGAATACACACACACGCCAATGTACTAAATTCCCAATTAAGAAAAATACCCTACATGGGTGATCTATGTTGTTGACATAACAACCAGTGACATATAGAAAATATGGAAAGAGTCTTAGAAAATGATTCTAATGACTATAATAAAGGAATATAAATTAATTTGCCCACACCGAATGAAATTGGTTAACAGATATGACAATTTATAAAATGATGAAACACTAGGGATGGGTTACAACCCACCTACCTCATAATCATATAAATATCCTCATCCTGTATCAAAATCTTTTTTTGAATGTATTGAAAGGGTTATAAATAAAGGATCAATTCCCAAATTTTAGAGATATGATTTGACAACCACCCATGAATGTTGTTTGAAAGAAGTAAAAAAAGAAAGATTAAGATGGATTAATGATCATATCAATGTTTATCTAACAAGATGAACAATAATAAAATCAGACTCTGGAAGGATTCTTAGGATAAAAATATATGTTAGATATATTTTTTTCTTCTTGAGGGGGAAATAAGTATTGTTATGCACTAGAGGGGAAAAACAAATAGAGGGATTTTAAATTAGGTTTTATGTGTAAACTCATAAATCACATATAATTAGCCTTTTCATGGTCTAGCTACACTATTTACCAAACCATGTGAAAACCATTCATAGTTAGATATATCAATCGGTACCTTCATGGTTATGCCATGCGATTGGGGAAACCATCTCCCAATAGTTATAAACACCTCTGTTGTTTTTATATAGTTTTTATAGTCATACCACTAATAGCACACAGTTAGGTATAACCCTTTTCCATATATGACTACATTTTCTTGTATTTCCCAGTTAAAAATGACCATGCATCCTTCCCCCACATAGTTTATTCTTGACATTAAATAATCAATTTCTTCCCAAAAACTTAGTTTTGGGCTCCAAAAATCCACATAAACCCCATGATACCTTCATAAACTCATTGTGGATCTGTATTTGGTCCATAAAATTGAATTTGACCATAATTAAAATCATCCATATCTAACTCAAAACTAAGTTATTATCATATTTCCCTCTATAGAAACTATTACTTTAGATCTCAATCTAAGGGTAGAGGAATCCCATCTGAGAACAAATCTTGTCACCTGGAACATACATGAACCTCACACTCCCATGTCTCATCATGTACTTTGATGTGATTTCATGGAACCCATACTAGAGGAATACACTATCCTTGGAAAACAATATTTCTATTGTCCACAATACATATAGTATAATCCAAAAAATATGTATCATCATCTATATCAACATCCTAGGTATCATAAGTATGAGACGGTCAACATGATATCGATGATGTTGTGAACAATCGAAGATATTGTGCATGGAATAGTACCTATAAGGTAATAAAGAATGATAGTATATCACCCAGAGTCCCTCTGTGGTATTAAACTTCAAGAAAAATCACCAAGACATCTTCAAATTCCTTTGTATTATTCTATTATCTAGACCTAGTGATATCCATATGAAAACATGATCATTGACCACGATATCTGAAGGTCATTGACGAAGATCGACATACTATTTATATCAAGACCACACATTTGAATTATTTCTTCTTAATATTCTGAACAAACTTTTCAGTCTCTTTATGAGATGTGGACCTAGTTGGGATGCCTCTCCTACCTCTATCCAATATAGTTTGTGTAAGGAACATCACCAAATGTAAAACACATTCTTGAGCTACTCCTACGAAACTATAATACTAAACCTATATTGATCGATAGAGACACCTATTTATAATATAATATTACACAATAATTGAACATTATTGATAAAAAAATGGAACATATAAATCTTGGAATAAATATTATTTCCTCCCAATGTACTGAAAATAATCTCAAGGTGCATAACAGGGTCTCTATGAGTATTATAATAAACAAGGATTTCTTCCACAAAGATTATTACCAAAGAGTCAAGATAAAGGAAAAATACTATTCAAAAAATCCATGAAAGTAGAGGGGGTTTTTTAAGAAATAAAATAATGGGATACTGATAAAAAATATCAGCTACAAAAATTCATACAAGGCATGTCTGATGGCCTCAATCACACCTATTAATCACTAGATCATAGTTAGATCTTAGAAAACAGCTTTTCTCCTCAGATCTGGTCAAATATAATGTCTATGTTAGGTATTCTATACTAATTATTGATCTTATGATGGTTCAAACATATTTAATCAATATATAGACTAAGGGTCCCATTCACCTTCATTGAAAAAAAATGAAAAATGAAAAAATAATTTCTACAGTATATTAAACCATTAGCCTCTAAATCCTATAGTTGTAGTTCGAGAACCTAGAACTCAATATGTGTAATCCTGTATGTAGGAATGGAAACTAGAGATGCTCATAGAACAAGATTAGTTATAAATTCTACATCTCTCACATGAGGTATTCTTCAAAAATTATCTGAAAAGACATACCTAAAATGATCTACTACTAGAGAGAATTCGACCTCATTAAAACCCAAATCCTCCATGAAGATATTGGAAATATGGATGGTCACTTCATTGAGACCATGATGCTCTAATATATCTCTATAAGATAGTACATTCCACTCATCCTTATGTAGATAATTTCTTACATCTGGTGATGTAAATAGAACTATACAAAAAAAGTAGTCTACATATGCTTGATACAGAACTAATCTATCAATCCTAATTATGATTTATAATACTATCATCTTGATAAAAATGATGTCCCACATGAAAGGGTATCTAACTACATCAAGTGTACGGTTCGTACATTGGTATAATCCATCTGAACATACTGCCAACATTGTAGCTATGGTTATTACACCACATTAATACTGTATTTACATACCAAGAATTTACATGATAGATTGGAAGAAGAAGGAGTGTAAAGAACCTATATAAAATAAAATGTATCCTATAATAGAGGATAATAGAATAGTAGCTCGATCTATAGATGTCCCTACAGCCTGATATTTTTGTAAGTAATGTAGTTCATGAAAATGCCCTAATATATAACCATATAAAATTTCAAGCATATAGTGATCATGACTGCTCAGGAGGAATTTATAATGATCATTAGTCTAGATACCATGAAAATTATCTTCCTTTTATCCACTCCTATCGTTGATACTAAACTCCCAACCTAACACATCTTATAAGAAGCTACTTTTAATGGTGGAAATCATGTCAATCCTATTCTACTAGAAGCCTATTTAAATTTGTGACAGAATATCTAAAGATGCCTCATAAGGACCCAAACCCAGACCTCCATAGGCTCTATGACACTGTGACATAAGGTTCCCATATCATCCAAATTGGTGACATACCATTGAGATAGTAGTAAGTGTAATATATTTGTGACATCAATGATAAAAGACATCAAGTGATCACTTTTAGCTACATGTAGAACTACTAGCCTTCCTCAGCACTTACCCCACATGCTCAGTATATTCATCTTCTCTCAGAATTTTCTTAGTGATAACAGTTTGATGGACTATTTTTGAAAAGGAACGTAGGTGAAATTCATTCACCTGAGTGTAGATGGAATACCTAAGCCCCACCTCAAAGAATATATCACTCAAAATCACATCACTGGATAAAATTGGTAGAGAACACTATAATTCAATGAATCCCAATGAAAAATCCATAACAAAAATATAACCTAGACTGAGACTCATGAACTCTCTATCTCAATTATCTCTTGTTGTATTAGGAACGAAACAGTCATAGAATATAGTCTTGAAATCATCCCCTACCATGCCCTGATGGCGACCTGCCTAGGTAATAACATTCCACAAGTTATTGGATGAATTTAACGTCATGTACATTTAAATTTTTAACGTATGATCATTACACATTTCAAAATGCTCAACGATTGAAAATGCGGGATCTAGTAAAGAATCACCAGTCTGTAGACTACCAATCCCTCAGAAAGTAAGAGGATACTGCTCCTAGAACATAGAGGCTAGATCTTCGATAATTTCTTATTTTCAATGAACTCAATATATGGTCTCTATTAGATTTATAAGACAATAATGAAGACGAGAATTATTGCCCATATCTAGTTCAATAGGTGGTGCCTCAAGTGGTACTCATGGTGGTAAGACTAGTAGCTCAAGACCCACCATGTCTTTAGTAAAGTCATCACCAGCCTCTTGGTTCAAACCAAGAGAGCGACGTGGCAATATTGATTTAGAAATTACAATCATACAACATAGAAAAAAAATTCAAGCATACAAAAGTAATAGAGAAATTTAAATGTAAGAAATCCATAATAACCATTGTATAGTACCCAAACCACCTATGTTGAGGGATCTATATTTATATCTTCTCAAGTATAATTTTAATTGGTTCTAGTAGATAAATTGTCAATAATACCCTACCTCATCATTTACATGAAAATAATTCGTCTCAAGTGTCAGGGTTCACATTTTTAGTTTACAGTTTCTTATTATAATATATCAAGTGTCATTTAAAATGAATCTTCTTTTCTAGTGAATCATATATCATAAAACTTATCAAAGAAATTGACAACCATTCAATATTATTCTAATGGCATGACATGATAAATTAATTATTCTATCCCATGAGGTCTCATACAGCACATGAATTGACACTAGAAAACACTCAATCATGGACAATATGAAGCACATGCATATATAACTACCACAACATCAGTCAATAATCACACACATATCAATAAATAAAATAAAATAAATTCACTTTTATAGTATAGAAATAAGAAAGGAATTTGAATTTTAGGTTCCTAAGATGATACCTATAATAATGATCTCATTCCTTATATCATTAGGCTAAGGATGAAATAATATTTTGAATTATACTAATAATATGAACACTAAATAACATGTGAATCACCCAATGGGGAAATTATAATACAAATAGGGAAAATCAAAAAAAAAATAATTCAAGAAACTCATAATTTTCCCCAGACATGGATTAGATACCCCTAATCATGATTGGTAAAAAAGTTCCAAAGAGTTCATAATCTCTATTCTATTGTCTTTAAATATTGAATAAAGAAAAGAAAGCTATGATATCGTTTTGTGATGTCCTGGACCCAAGTCGAACTCATAGGTATCATGATAATAGTTATCCACATGACCTCAAGTACATCTCCTTGAATTCCAAAGGCTAATGTCTAGAATAGAGTCCCTAAGGTGTGTCCATGGGGATACTATTCATTCATTTCAAGAGTGTAACATAGTAGATAAACATAATAAAAGGTAAATAGAATAATTAGTGTAAGTATTAAATGGAAAAATAGAATAAGGGAGGAATAAAAACCATCTGAACAACTAATTGTCATATACGAAAGTTGACTGGTGATATTTCATGTATCTAATCTGTTTGAAAACATGGAAGAAAATAAATAAACAATACATGCTATACATAAATAGAAAATGAAAATACTAAAAAAATCCCTTCTATTTTGAGATCTAGATCTACAATCTACTACTAGCTCTATCCTATAAAATAAAAAATCACGAGTCTGAAGAAGTAAGCTTCCCTTTTTTAAGACCTCCATAATAGTAATCTTCTCTTATGCCAATGGTAGCCTAGATAGGGTGTGAAATAAATCTTAGCAGGCCACCAAAAATGGATTAAATAACATCATGTCGAGGACATATAATCCGAAAAGTGTACGAGAATGCTTATATGAAACTAAATCAGTATAGTAATTTAAATACCCCTGAACATACCTTATCCCTCGACTATTGTATAATAATTTAGAATATCATTAATTAATTATGTTATAATTTAAATGAATATGTGAAATGACTAAAATTTAACACTCATATGATAATAATGATGGATCCACAATATAAAAAGGCATCCTGATGATATTAATAATGAAGAGGTTCCAATGTGATAACCAAGGAAACCTACACATCAAAGATCACCAAATCAGTATAAAATATATCTTGGTTATAGTTTTAGGAGTGCAATCTAAGGATCATCATTTAAGGAATTCCACAATAGTTTTTGTCTAACCGAGTCCAAGGAAAATATCAAAGATAAAAAGGGATAAGAAATGTATATGACCAATAATGTAACCAAGAAACATCATGTACATTAAAAACATGCATGATCCATGGAGTGTCTCTAAGGAATCTAGTAATAGTAAAATAAAAAGCATATGGTGTCAAATTAGGAATCCACTAATAGACAAGGATTGAGGACCAAGGTGGGTCTAAAACATAGAAAATGGAATCCTTGTATATGAATGTAATCCATGAGTGATCAAGAAAATATATTTGGAATCCAAAAGATAAATTGGGTCTGACCACTCCTATAATGATGTCAATGTCCATATATAATTAGGAACCTTATTACTGGTAAATTTTTTATTTAGGCCATATATATAACATACCTTTAAAAGGTCCATTTGGTTCAAGCCTTGCCTTTCATTAGTGTGACAAGACCAAGTAAAATTAAAACATTAAATTAATTTACTAATGTCATTATCAATTATTAATGTTTACTCCAATATCATCCATTAATCATGGAATGGTTTCTATGAACACGAATCAAAGACATTGAACTGTATTAGTTATGACAAGTCATAAACACAGTATACATATCTATTAAACCATCCAAAGAAAAATTATTTTACTTGGAAAGCTACCTTATAAAGGTCAAGTGATAACTCAATTATAACCATTATAATTAAATTTCCATTTAAATAAGGAAGGGTTACCATAAAAAAGGTAAAAGTAAAGAACAACCAAATGGTGGAGCAGACAGACATGTCAAATCACTAAAATCACAATAATGGATAATACCCTACATGTGAAGATTAAAATTTTGTATGTAACCCCAAAATATTGATAAAATATCTAGAAAGGGACATGGAACATGGTTATGATGAATATAAGAAAGGAATATTAAGTAAACAGGTTACACCTAATGAAATATGTTTCCATGCATGAAAATTTATAAAATGAAAATACATGGGGGATTAGTTATAGACCACATAACTCATACTCATAAAAATCTACTCATCAATTATCATCATCTAGTTTGGCTTGTATTGGAATATATTTGATAAATGGATTAATTCCCACAAATTGGGGAATATGATCATGCATCTCAATATCACATTGAAAATAATTTGAACAATGAAAGTTTAAAATGGAATCAAGGTCATACCCGCATGGATCTAATGAGAAAAAGGATGATCGAATAAAACATCATAACTATACATCGGTTCAAAAAATGTATTACATATATTTTTTTTCTCAAAAAAGGATAAAATAAGGGCTGTTCTCCACTGGAGAAACAAAAAACAATATGGGTTATGTTTCTTTATTTTTTAAGGGAAACCCCATAAAATCGTCCAAAATTAACCTCCACATATTATGGATGCATGGTTTTCCATATGGTACACCAACCATGCATGGTTAGCTTTAGAAATAGGGTCACCACATAGTTAGTAAAAATGGTTATGGAATCCATGAACAAGACATCAAAAAACATATTTTTATTTTTTATATAGTTTCTTCATGGTCGTGTAGACCCTAGATCCTAGTTATGAAAGATTATGCTCCCTATATTACCCAAATATCAAGCTTTTTATGGCTAAAACTAACCATGTGTCTTGCACTACATGTATTCTTCTAACCATGAGAAATTCCATTTTCTCCCAAAAATTAAGTTTCCAAACTATGAAAATCCCCATACACCCTCAATACCTTCATGAACTCATTAGGAATTTGTATATGGTCCATAAAAGAGAATTATAAAAAAAACTAAAAGGATCCACACCTGAGTAAAAAATTATGTTCTTACACAAGATCACATTAATGGAAATGTAAAAAACCTACTTCAAAATCATAATGGAGTATTGTTATTGGAATTTGATAAAAGAGAATCAAATTAACCGAGGTTTCTAAATGCAACATGAGTATGATAACCACATTATGGGGAATTTTTAATGACCTTATTTATATTATATTAGTGTTTTTTTGGAGTAATTTTAAAATTTCAATATTCTATAATTAAATTAAATTCTAAATTTTGATTATGTTTTATTAGAATAAATATTTTATTCTATTATGGGTATGTTTTAGAGTATTATTTTTCAGTATATTTAGGATATAAATTTTTTTGAGGCATTCAAGTGGTGAAAAAGTGAATTGGGTATTGTTGTTTCTAGTAATTTAGTACATAGTTTTCTATTATCCGGTATATTGGGTAGTTACTAGGGGTGAACCTTGGTATTGGACATTAGGTTTTTAATGAACTACACTAGTTTGATAGTGTAGGTGTTTCTACTACTGGGTAGTCTTGTTACTCTTTTTCAAAACTGATGTTTATAACAATATTTTTTCTGCCACCCCCTGTGATTTCTATGTACAAGTGGAAATACATAGGTTAATGTTTCTGATTCCACCCATATTTATTCAACCATCATAGTCTCATTTATTGGGGTGTTTTTTTGATTTCATAGTGATTTGAGGTAATTTTATATTATGTCTTCCTATCATATTAATATTTTTATCACATGTTAATCTATAGAGATTATAAATTGTGGAATATATTAACATTCTACTAGATCATTTGGGAATAATCTTTAAAAAATTGGTATTTTAATGTGTTTGATACATGGAATTGAGAAATGACTAATGTATGTGGTTGTCTTGAATTTCATATGAGGTATTCGAATCAATGATATTTTTTTATATTTGATTAAATTCACACATGATATTCTTTTAAAAAATATATCATTTCTTCATGGGAGAGATGGAGACAATCCATAGAGTATCTATATTCCATTGGTCACAATTTTAGTGTAACTACATCACATGGTGTGATGTTAATGTTTTTGTCTCTTTAGATAAAATTTGTATATTAATGATGAGTTTTTCTAGTTAATTACAATGGTGTTGTGGTTTATATAATATGCTCATGGAATGGATGGTATTTTCAGTGAATTGGATTATGATGCACAATATTGTCTAAAGGGGATGATCTCCATATTAGTCTAGGTGATCCATATTATATTTAGCAATATTTTACCTATAATTGATAGAGGATGTGAATGCATAGGGGATATCATTTGGGAAATTAAAATGAGGGGTGAGAGTGTTATAATATACCATATTAGTGTGCATGAACACAAAATTAAGTTACCCACAAAAGGTTTAATGGTTTTAGAAATTCTTAATGATCTTGATGCCAATGAGAATGAGATTGGTTATGTGTGACAAATCCAAAATTGGTAATAGACACTTAAAGAACTAGTATATTGATTGGATAGATGTACTTAGGTTAATGTGAGTAGCTTATGGTAATATAAATTATTGAGTATGGGTGAGGAAACTGATAAACAAATGATTTATGTGGAAATCCCTTAATGATTTCATGTTTAAAGGTATATTATCAGGATCTAGACAGTTTCATTGAATCTTAGTGTAATTTATAGAGGTAAAATTATGTTATGGTGGTTGGTTCATGATATCCTTATTAGATGAAACATGTTGGAGACCCAAGTGTTTGATTTTAATATTAATTTCAGTTGACTTAGAAAGAGGATACTGTAGTGGTAGGGGTACTCTCTACTTTGGATGCACATTAGGTACTGTAACAATGCTAAATGTATGGGGTGATGCAATGTGAAATGATGAAATGAATTTAATAGATAATGTCATGTATTATATATGATATATAAGATCACCAGTGGGGTGTGGGAAATTAGTTTTTATTACTAGTTTATGACTATATCGGGTCTATAAAATTTAGAGTTATTTTTTTATTTAATAAAATGTATTTTTCAGTATGTTTAACATTAAAAATATTGACCATTAGGGAATTGAAAAAAATAATAATCCTATACTGTATGTAAAAAGTAAGAGTTTCTATATATATGATGGGATAATGTCATGGATGACTCATTACCGATATATTAGTAGATATGTGGGATTTACTAATAGTAGTGAGAATCATTCTAAAATATTGAACATAATTTATGCATGAATTTTATTTATTTATTATTTTATTAACATTGATGTGGGGAAATATTCTAATTTAGAAAAAAATTATGTTTGATGATAATTCTGATGTTAATGTTATCCAAGTGTAGTCTCATAAGATTTTAAGGATATTTTCATTCTATTAATTGAAATCCATGCCCATATTTATAGAGAACTTGGGGCCCCATTGGGATTTATTTAACAACCATGGTAATACTATTAGAGTGAATGAGAATAAATTAACATATATTTAATGATAAAAGTATAACTAATTGGGATCGTGGGATGGAATTTTCATTTTAAACAAGAATTATCATATCAAAAAAAGTTCATAGGATTCCATATAGCATTTATTTGTACACACAATATGATATATAAATAACATATAATATAGTATCAAAATTTTAATTCCCATTGTTAGATTAGAATATAGATGAAGATAGAATAATGATTTTTTTAGAATCAATGGTAATAAAAATTGAGAGGCTAGGATTCCATCTAGATTTCTTTAGTTTCTATGGTCAGATATAAAACAAATTTAAGATGCAATTTACTACCATTAAAATGATTCATACTATATTTTATTCTATGAAAAAATATTAATTTTTTCTATGGTATTTAATAATATTACATGAATGGTTCAATATATATCTATAATAAGGTAAAATCTAGTGTCATTGTGGACATGTTAGTATAAAAAACAAATGTTGAAATATTTCATATCAGATGTTCATATTTTATTTACAATTCTATTTTATTCATGAATATTTTTATCATATATTTTGGGAACCCATTGAGGGTGACATACTTTTATTCATTTCTCTTACCCTTCAGAAAAAACATTGATGGACATGTAGACCATATATTTCTTATATAGGTCTGAACAAAAGTTTTTCAATATATGACGATGTATTTTCTTTATTATGTTCTGAAATGGGATTGAGAAGGGACATAAGGTTATGATATATCCTCTTTTTTCATACAATTTTTTTATATTTTATAGAACTAGGAGATATCAATTTGATATATGTGATAAATAACTTTCATGTTTCCATTTATATTTCATGGGTGTGATTATTAATTATTATTTTATTCAAGCTATAATTACATATATTCATACATTAATTATATATTACGGATGATGAGTTGATTATTTTTAACGTATTGATCACTGTGACCATTGGAGTATATTCTCCCCAACATTGATCATAAACACTCAACATAAGTCAACAATATCATGTATACAAAGATGGATATGATAGATTATATTCCACCATTATGTCAGATGCTACTTGAGTGAACTGTTTTGAGGAATTACAATCATATAATCATTTTTCTACATGGAAAATTAGATATATATGTTCTTTTTTTAAAAATACCATCATCAATATTTATAAAATTATATGGACAAGCAATTTTATTCTATTGTAATATATTATAAACGTACTCAACATGTGTTACAAGTTGTCTTGTCCCATTACCAATAGGATTACCTACCAATAAAATAACATCTTGTATACAACATTCTACAACCTTTTTACACATTAAAATACATATTAATTAATTTTAATTTATTCTATTTCTAAATAAACCAATTGAAATATATATTTCTTCTTTACCCACTCTAGAGTTTTTATCATATCATAATGAAAAATGTGTATTTATTTTAACCCATATACATGTATATCCCAAATTTCACTCCTAGTAAATTATGTGAGTATAAAAAGTTTATGAAACTATAAAAAACCTAATTATATATTGCCACGACTAATAATGTAAATAGGATAATATAGAAAAAATTATTACCAATTTATTATGTACTAGATCAAATTTTAATCATTAGTTGAGTTAATATTAATATAAATATATTAACATGTCATGTGATCTTATTTTTCAGTCATGATTTGTATACTCACTCACTATCACCTCCCAGTCAATGATATGTCATTTAAAATTAATATTATAATCCTTGAATCTCAAATATAAATTTTGTATAGGCAATGTAATTTGGATTTATATTAAAGAAATATTTTCTAAAAAAGTATACAACTTCAATAATATACCAAATATGCCTATATAAAAAATTATTATATTCTCAAAACCATAAAAATTAAATTGGGTTATAATACATTTTTTTAATGTCTCAAAACTTGAAACCCTTGAAATGGGGTTTCTACTTCCTCAATGGAGAACCTCCTTACATGCTAAAAGCTGTCAACAACCGTTGGAGGGCTAAAATCTATCATTGGGAGGCAATGGCCACAAAATTATAAAAATAAAATAATATTAATATATCTATCATTAATTATATGATATAGTCGGTGAATTATAAATAACACTAAGAAAATATAAACAATATCTCTGATTGATATGTCACATGCTATGTAGTGACATTCAGGATTTTCGATTTCATTGTTTCCTATAAAAATTACTATATATATATTTATATATAGTATTAAAAAAACATGGTATGGAATTACAAAAGGAATTAATATCTATGATTGAAAATACTCCACTATAATTCATTACTTCAAATATTTTAAATACTATACAGATGTTCAATATGTATCCCAATGATATGGTCTTCAAATCCAATTGGGTACACATTTAAATTTTTTTATAAAAATTATATCCAAAATATCAAAATCCTTATATGATATATAAATATATATATATATATAATTGAGTGAATCTATAATATGGTAATAAAATACCAAAAATCTAATAAGTAAGAATCATGATTAGATACCATGTACTTAAAATTGTTCAATTATTCTTATCAATAATTTTATTTTCTAGTTTCTCTCACCAATTCATTTCTATACATCAATATATTTAGTCAATAGTGCCCCAATTTTGTTAACATAAACAAAACATAACGGTACGTATCATCAATATTACCCAATTTTTCATATCATGAAATATCTGAAATAACACATCATATAATTCATAGATCAATCCACTCAAATCAACTAAAACAATTCATAAATCTCTAGATGTATGTCTTAGAACCCACTAGTCTATCATGATCACATGTAGTCATGTATGACATAAAATTTGCTACTGGGTTATATATTTTACCAAATGGTTGACTAACCGTGCCTTAAATGGTTTTCGATTCTAGGTCCCTAATGATATTTCTCACCCTTGAAACAGTTATCCATCCTGACCATAATACCAAGGGATATGAAATACATTATTCCCATTGATAATTCATATTATATTTTAATTAACCAATACTAACATTTTCACATTGTCTAGTCACTATCATGAAGCCATTGGAAGACCACCACATAACACCTTTGGTTGATACCCTATGATCACGAAGTCTATTTAATTATACTGACATTAGTGGAATTAAATTATTTATATTTAAAATAATTGAATTTATAATATTTAATAAACATAGTTTACGTGACCCACTATCCTTATAATAGGTCGAAACACTCATTACCACTCTTTATCTAACTATTATTCAATGAAAACCATTATGTTATTCATTTCACCTATCTCTATTGTCTACATAGAATAATTTATAATAAATTTATCAATTAAAATTTATATTCATTAAGCGAAAACATTCAGTAAATACCCACATAGTAATCCTTTATTGAATTATTGTCTATTATTCCATATATTTTCATTACTAGTTCCTTTCAAATCCAACACCCATCACCTCCTAGGTTTCCACATTAACTCTAAGCCCCATACATAGCCTTTAAATATATTGAACAACTAAAATGATCCATTAAAAAACATTCTTCCCATCGATCAACCCTTAGATTAGTTCTATCAAGTGTATCACTAATAAATATAAGGATTTCTACACATTATCACATTTTATCCTCATAATTGACCTATTAAGTGAATTAAAAAGGTAACTAGATAACACACACACTTTACAAGTACTATTCCTCATCAGAAGCATATCTTTGAAAAATACACCATATAGTCGACTTCTAGTAGTCACTCTAATATAGTAACAATGGATCATAAAGAACCCTTGCACTTATTTAAGGCCTTCAAACAAATTTTTGTACCCTATCACATAATAAACCAATGAATCACAATGAATCATGGTTAATTATATATCATAACACTGTAAAATAAAAATTAGAAGACACATTATAATGAAAATTTGATCAACCAATTATTTTAAATAATTATGATCCCTATGGATGTTTTTTTGGTCTCCTAAACAGTATAGCAATTCCATTTCACCATAAACCTAATGAATTAGGTAATATGTTGAATAATATATTACGTACATCCTAAATTTTTCAAAATTATGGATTCCTATTTAAAAGTACATCAATATAATGTATAATTAGTTTCTTCTAGTGAAACCTTCCAAAATGAACATTACGTTCTTAAAAGAATACACATGATGATTTTCAGTATATTTCATACATATTCAAAAAATTTCAGTGTCTTATATGAATCAAAATAGAGTTCTTATATATTTTTAATTATGTTAACATGGTGCAAGTCTATATCTCATCTATAACAGAGCATTAGGGTGATGTCACCTACTGTCATAGTGAGGGGTTAATTCCACATGCTGGCATGAATATAGATAGAGGTGATTCCCTTGGCCTTTATCACATCATATTATCTTAGAGGTCATAAACATATTCTTTATGATTTACTATTACCCATATCTATAGGATTTTTTTCATTCCTTATTTTATAATAAATAATGATGTTGATGGTTTTATAATGTTCTAATGGAAAATATACCACTAATTAACTAATAAAATAATGGATGGAATTTAATAGTGGTATACAATAATTTCATGGGACAAAATTGTAATTACCTAACCCTATAATCTTGGAGCGAGTTCATTATTTTATTAATTTTACATGAATACAAGGAATAA
This sequence comes from Viscum album, assembly GCA_963277665.1. Lineage (NCBI taxonomy): Eukaryota > Viridiplantae > Streptophyta > Magnoliopsida > Santalales > Viscaceae > Viscum > Viscum album. The sequence goes on along the minus strand of OY728150.1, from coordinate 1,203,731,423 downwards.
AATCAGAAATGAATGGTTCGTCTAATATTAAAATAATCCTTGATTACAAACATGATGCCTATAATGCACTGGAAAATATAAATTAAATACATGATACATAATAAAATTAAATAAACTCCATGCTTGAAATTTTATTCATATTTTTCTTCTTTATAATCTAGGTAAATGACACAAAATAAGGGTGAGATCAAATTCTCAGTAAGGTTGAGTAAAAAAGGAATCCATAATTAATAAATGAGAATAAAGTATCATTTAATAGTAAATAACTAATAACAATTTACATTTAAATAACTATATAAGGAAAAATCAATATGTTATGTTAAAAACCTAAAACCCAAGTTATTTAATCAATGAACATAAATTAAATGTATCCTTATACATGTCAACACAAAATCTCACGGATAATTAATAATAGAAACTAAAAGAGAGAAATTATTTCTTAATGGATGGCATGTTCTAAATGGTTCAAATGGTCAATAGTATCATTGAAAATAGGTACAATTAGACTATAACCGCAGACATCATAATTCGTTATGATGTGTATGATCATGCAGGAGAACAATGTGCTCAAACTGGAGTAAAGGAAGAAAACAAGGGGGTGTCTAAAGCTAATTCTTCACTCCAAAGAATAAATGTTGTAAAGTTCATTTGGTTCAATTCATCATGTGTTTAGATTGATATAATTTATGAGAAAAGTCTTTGAGTTGGTATCAATGAGGAGAAAATGGAGTGGATTCATAAACAAGACAAAATTCTGGCTAGAGTATTTAACCATCGTAAAATCTAGTTGTAGAAATTCATTAAAACATGTAAAAATGGATATTTATCTAGTAGATCTTATCAATGATGAACCAGATATCCAGGTAAATCCTCTTCTATTGGAACTCTATAGGGCAGCTAACTCTAGTAATCTTAGTCTGGTCTTTGAGAAACCTGTGATTTACTTTATTACATAATGATATTTATTTTGTTTTGCATAGTTCCCCTCTTTTCTTTAAGGTTTGTTTGAAATAAAAATTTAGTTTGGAGGAGGATGCCATGTCTAATGAACATGAAAACCTATATTGTCAAAACCTTTCACTAGAGGCTTAACATTATGTATAGAGACCCATTTAATTTTGGCTAACTTATTTGTCTCATGAGATCCATTTGATGCATCGAGGATTCATATAATTTCTTGGTTGTACCCTTAATTACTAGTCTAAGTCATTCCTTATATTGAATAATAATAGTAATATACCTTATCAAATAATAATTTTTAATGAAAAATATGTATTTATTATTCATTCCTATGTTACTAAAATAACATTAAAAGTAAACACCAAATGTAACGTGGTATAATGTTTAGGAAATACAAATATCTATTTTATGAGAATATGTATATGAACCTAAATTTAAAATGAAAAATTATTGAAATAAATTAAGTGTTTCTTGTGCTGGTTAACAATCACAAAATGATGTGGGAGTGAAAATATAATCCTTAAGAACAATGTTGAGGAGAATAATATTTAAACATACCCTAGTGTCACATACGACATTGAAACTTTTGAATAATAATATACTGAAAGATATGATAAAAAAATTATAATATCATTATAATAATATAATTGTTGATATAACAAAAAAAAATGTAGTATATACACCAAATACAAGTGAATTGACACATAATAACATATAAGCCTCAATGAAATGTAAATTGAAAAGAAATTCCCTTACCTTTACAATTTTATTGTTGTGTTGAATTTATCATCTTGTATAGCAGTTTAAAATAAGTTATTTACTTTTGAAATAACAATAATCAGTTTTATAATATCATATATTAATTACTTATAATATCTTATTACCCGTTTGTGAACACACTTTCACTAATATCACTATTTTGGGTGTTAATTACCCAGTTTTCTCATGTAAGTATTAACTATTTATTTGTTGTTATCATTAATTATATCACGGTTTCATCCTATAAATAAAGTAAAAATGGAAAATTTATCATATATAATCATAATATATATATTTTAGTCCATTATATTTGGATATTAGGAATAAAGTGTACTATTCATGGAGACAGTAGGACATATGTACACATGAACGATACTTCCTGTTCATTGCTGTATTAAAATAATGAGAAATAAATTATTAATTTGTATATTATAATTAAATATTCATATATTGGTTATAGATTTTACATAATTTTATCAAAACTATCATTTATATGTTTCATGTATGGTATAATGAGTCATGTCACTTTGATGGGTGTTAGTCAACAATTCCTCAAAAGAAATTATTATATTTATAGAATATAGAATATGTGAATGAATGTTCTAAATAAAAATTAAAAAGAACATTGAAATTATAATTATCATATTATATATATATATATAAATAGTTTTCATCATAATGATGACCATGATTTGTGGTAAAAGAAAATTGAGCAATCATTGTTTTGTGAGGCAATAGATTGTCTTACAAAGAAACAGTATGTTTGAAATAAATTAGTTGGAGGTGTATATAAGTGTAAAAATAAAAAATTAAATAAAAACATCTCAATATATTGGGGATAATGATATTTTTATATAATAATGAAATAATAATATTTGAGGTTGTGGATAATGGAAATGAATCTAGTGAACTTGAGAGAAGATGTTACCTCTTAATCGAGTAACTTCATTTGGTTTTTACAAAAAGGATTCCTACCAAAGAGAGGCCTTATGATATAGGGGAGGGATTTGGAAATCTATTTTGGCAGATCTTGGCTGATCCTAAGTGGTTGGAGAGGTGTGATGAAGGGGTTGGTGGTTTCATTTAAAAGGGATGGAAGATAAATCACATGAAATGTTTTAAAACATGTTAGGTGTACACATGTTATGACCTAAAAAGTATACACAAACCAACAAAACTCAATAATGGAAGGTTTATGGCCAATAAATGTACATAAAATTGGTTTCTTATTAGTGTATAATCCATTTGGGTTTTTATGATAATGGTTTAGTCCTTTATTAAGCTTGATTTTTTTCATTAAGAATTATAATTAAGTTTAATTACTTTCTCTAATCATTTTTTTCAAATACTAGGTTTTCCTTATTTGTCATTATAAATTACTCTAATTCCAAATATTGAATTTATATTTCCAATTTTCCATTCTCATATGTGATGGAAATTAATGTAATATGCATCCTGTAAGGGGGACAACAACGTGATATTTTAATGTAAAAATGTATTAAATATTTCTACGTTTTTATAGACACATTCAAATTGAAATTGATTCTACTAACCAACAATGGATTAATTTATAAAAATATTTTCTAATTAAAAATCAAATGTAATATTAAACATAATTTTTCCTTATAAATAAATAAGATGAAATGGAAGTCTTGAAATAAAATGCAGTATTTTTATCTATTCATTAAAAAAATTTAATTCTTAATAAAAATATCAAAAATTCCCCATAAACTAATTATTATGTCTCAATATAAAATATAAAATTTATTATTACAGACTAATGAAATTAATGTGTCATAATTCTGATTCAAAATGGGTTCTCTATTAAAATGTGTTAAAATTACCTTTATAAAAATATTGGGTTTTAATGTGTAAAATAGTGTTTGTTATTATCTTATGAATAGAAAACAAAATGGATGATTATAATAAAATTTATTGAATATATAAAATATATAATTCATTAAAATAGTTAATTAATTTTAATTAATTATTTTTATTAACATAAAACTTTTTTGAAATCATAAATATAATAATATTTCATTCTATATCCAATTAGTTCCAATTTTAATTTGTCAAAAATTGGTAACCCATGAATTCATTTTATATTTATATAAACCATTTATTTTAATAATTTTGTAAATATTATTCTTAATCTGTAGTTTTTTCTTATTATATTATATAATAATATTTAAATAATTTATCATTGTTTGGTAAAACTCACTCTTACATTGGACACATGTCATTGAATAAGGTCTCTTGTGAGTGTAAAAAATGCTAACATAATGTCATGTGAATTGAATAATATAAAATATATAAAATCTATTTATAATATATATATAATTTGATTTATAATGGTATTATATCCCCTTACTAGATTGGTGTAGTGTGTTACACACTCTATCGACTATATGGTTATTACATTAGATTTTTTTGGTGATACATTCTATCCACCTTAATTAATTTGCATCCCTACTTCTAAAACATGATCTCTTTAATAGAGGCATTGAAAATAAACTATTGATGAAAGACCCACATCATAAAAATGGTTAATATAAGATATTCCGAATAAGAGAGAAAGGAATGTACAAAAATCATGTAAAGAGGTTACCAAATATAGTAACATAGAATGATTAATGGGAACATGGAAAAAGAATAAAAGTATCCAAAATTCTTGTTTTTATGGAGTGTTCTAGTGAACATGTTCAGATTGGTGTTGTTGACCAAAAAACCATAAACCATAGGCATAAAAAATGTTCATTTATATTTTTAAAAATAAGGATAATAGGATAAAATTTTATTCAAACCCATTTTCTCTTTTGATAATGATTTCTTTAACTCTATAAAAATATAGGTAAATATAAGTTTTGATAAACATAATAATTTAATTTTATTGTGCCTGGAATTATTTCTACTTCATCTCTTGGAAAATGATTCAACATATTGTGAAGTAATACGTTGACCTCTAAAATATCATTCTATTATCAAATTAAACCATTTTATAAATGGTAAACTTTTCCATAAAAATATGATGAATTAATTTTATGAAAGAGAGTTAATAAATTTACAAAATTAACTTATGGTTATCCAATAATAAACAAGAAGTAGATCGATATTTTCACATTTGAAAAATATGAAAAACATCAACATTTATCCTCTTAAAATATTTTAATAACTCGAATCACCATATAAAATTATTGTAAACATGTATTTATACATAATAATTAAGTAAGACACATGTTATTGGATGTACTCCTTAATTCAAAATTTGTTGTAAACTCCATTAGTGAGGTAATATACCACATGTAAACAAGTCATTAATCATTTACAAGGTTGTCATAACTTGTCCATATCAATCATTTCATCATAATTATTTAAATATGAGGAAAATGTTAATGATTTTCAGTCACTTAATAATGTGTTTTCTGTAATGTTTAACATTATACTAAATAAATGTTCTTTGTCCCATTCAACATTTGATCTCAAATCATATTGAAAATGTATTTCAATACAATCCCAACATATTTAGTAAATCATTTGATGAAAAAAATATATTTTTACAACAAATTTATTAAATAAAAATATAGATATAATTTAATAATTCCACAATAGTGGTGTCAATAATATATTCTTGACCTTGATCCCTTAACTTCTTGTGATATATATTATCTTAAATTTTTAAGAATTTGTTTTTATAGTGCTATGTTTTTGCATTATTTTTTAAGGGGACCCTTTTCTCCACACATATAAATTACTCCCAATACATTCAATCATATACATGGCTGATTCATTCCATGGTTATCACAGGTTAGAAAATCAATATTTCCCTTCATTTTTTTGACTCATTCTCATTTTAATGGTGTTTAAGAGACATTTTATTCAATTGGTGTCCCCTAAATCCATATGACATGTATAATTATTTCTCTGCATTAATAATACATAAAACTCATTAATCATATAAAGTAATTTATTAAGACACTTTCATCCCATAGAGACTAGTCTTAAGTCTTTCAAATAAGTGGTTGATATTACACATCATTTTTTGTATATAATTCATAGCATACCTGGATAACCTTGTAATGGTGGGTTCATAATCTAGAAAAATGGCTTCCTCATTATTCTTTATTCCAAGGAACATCATGTTCATCTCAATTTTTTGATCCCAAGGAAAGTATTTATCAATGAATTCATCCTTAAAAGTACTCCATTCCATGAGTCTAATATATTCTTCCTCCATTGTATTTTGAGTCATAGACCACCAATTGTCAGTGTCACCATGAAGGCAATATACCATAAGTATAAACTTTTTATTTTCTCAATATTACAAGGCCACAAATATCACTTATATATTACTAATATTATTGACATCTAGATTTCAATTAGTAGTTCTACTAAACAAAAAGTGGTTCATTGGCATAAATCGATCCAACATAAGAGATTCTCTCTGCAGAATAGGTTTGTCCATTTGGGAAAGGTAATTTTCCAGAACCGGACCAAGATAACCTTGCTCATAGCCCATAACAACTATATATTTTTTACTCAACATGGAAATCTCAACATTTTCCATGACTACTGATATAATAATTATTTCTTGGAACCATTTCTAAATAAATTCATAAACTAGATTATCTCATAATATTGTGTCATATTTTTATAACTCTAAAAATGGTATAACACAAAATAGTAATTTATGAATCATGAATCCTAGATCATTATATTTTGTTACTTTGGGGTAATGTTTAATTTTAAATTGTTTATAATGCCAGGTAAATAAAATGTGAACTATCCTTACCCTATCCCTAGGTTGTGTCAAACAAGGTGTGTCAAAAGGCCCATTATTTTGTACCATGTTTCCCCGAGATAGGCCTGGAACTCCATGTTAGAGTTATTAATCCTGGTAAGATCATTTCTAGAACCCCTACAACTTATAGATTCAATACCTGGATGTATTTCTATGAATACCAACATAATAACTACCTAATAATATTCTTGGATGTATATGTATACTTTTTCGCAATGTATATATTAAGGTTATTCTACCTAATCTAATTTTTATAAATCATGTTTCCAATGATACTATGAAATTTCCATTGATACTAAATATAATTCACAAACCCTAGAATCCCAGAGCTGGTGCATTATTTTATTACATTAGCAGGATTACAATAAATTAAATCCCTAAGGACTGGTCGATTTAGTTGTCTTCAAAAATTAGATTACAAACATGATATCCCTAATGTAATGGATCAATGTTTTATCAATGAAATCCCATTATTATAATAATTTATTTTTGTATAATCACACAAAATTATATATTTAACACAATACAATCATTATAAATGATGAATGAGTGAAATAAATGTTATCTCTATATGTTATTAAATAGATACCTGTGAAATTGTAACACATCCTTTGGAATAGTAAGGTGACCATTTTGAAGAATAAACAAACCAATGTAATAGTAACCTAAAAAATGAATTTATAACTAAAATTAATCCAAATTATAAGTGACAATAGTGTATAGTTATATCATAGTATAATTTATTAATGATTTCAAATACAATTAATTAAGTGTTGGTATTTTTGTAAGACATATAAATTTAATTAATATTTTATTTTTAATTTAATAATTTAAAATAAAATTTATATTTATAAATTATATTAATAAATATGTTTTATTATGACTAATTATTACAAGATAATTTTATGAGACCTAAATTATTTTTTCAAAGTGTTGGAAAAATATTTTTTATTTGAAATTTTTTATTTTTCATGTAAATAATGACTTTAATTAAAAATTAAATTTATCAGATTTAGATAATTATTTTTTTAAAATTTATTAAATTCTTTAATTATACATGTTGAAAATTTATTGGGGTGAATATTTGGGATTTTTCTAAAATAATAGATTTTTGTGAATAGTAATGTACCATAATTTACAATAAATGATAAATAAATGAATTTCTGCATCATGTTATAGTCATGGATGTTGTAAATGGATATTGGTTTGAACACACATGCTATATTTACTATTTTTGGTCACATGAATCAGGAATATTCATAGTCTTGATCAAAACCAGTAAACTAATTATTAAAATAAAGGGAAACCCCTCCTCTCCTCCAGTATAAATACCACCCCTCTTTTCCTCCACTCTTCACACCTCCCAATATTTTTTCCTTGTCCAATTCCAATTAAAATTTCTCCCTAATCCCCTATCCCATATATTTGGGATCTTTTTCAAATAAAATTACCAAAAACCTTCCCTAAAAAAGTCTTAAGGAAGTTATATTCAAGAGGTAGATTCCACTTTTCATTTATTTTGTTTTCTTTTAAGTTCATTTATCTCATTTTCATTCCCAACCTCATTTCATCTAAATGTTTTGATAACACTAGTTCCATACATTTAGTGTAATTTTTTATAATAATTAAATAATTCACCATAATCTATTATTTCCTATCATTTTATACTAAAAATAAAAACACCATCAAAGATGTGTTAATTCATCACATTCAAGGATGAAAGGTTGCAATTTATTTTTCCATGTTATTTTTTTTCATGAAACCATTTTTATAGATGAAAAAACAATAGTTTTGGTATTATGTCAAATTTAATGTTCTGTAATATTTATAGTAAAAATAATTAATTTATAATGAAAAATGGTTTATTTGTGATAAAAAAACCACCAAAATGGTTAACATTAATGTTTTATATAATTATTCATCTTCACTAGAAATAAAAAATATGAATTTTATAACCGTGTAATATACATGATGTTATATAATAATATAAAACCTCAATTCAGAACAACCATTACCACCTTATATTTTTATCCTTACATGTATATATGTAAACAAATACTGAAAACAAGGAAACAAACACTCCCAAATGATGAAATTAAACCTATTAACCAATCAAATAGGTCATGAATGAAAATAAAAATATTATCATAAAGAAATTACATGTATAATATGTTATGGAAATATTAGGTAACAAATTTTATTTTTTTATCATCAACACAAAGATCAAGAATAGGACACCTTTGTACTTAAGGTAATGGATTCTACCTGAACCTCTAATATTCCTTACGATTTCTCTATCATTATTTTTAAAGAAATGAAGTTATCTTAAATTTTTAGGTACATTTTACAAATGATATTTTTATGTTATAAAATCATGTATCAGAATCCATTAACCATTATCTTTAAGAGAAATACATATTTTTATTTGGTTCTCAACTCAATTCATCCCAATAAACGAGCCAATTTTAAGGGAAATTCCCAAATTCTTACCCAATTTCAAGTAACCTTTAACATTAGTTTTAAGCCACCACTGCTTTTAAGAATTTTTTTATTATAATTACATACTTATTTTTTAACTGATGGTATCATATAAAATATTATTCGAATTTCATTTTTAAATTCCCTTTTTGTAGTTTCCTTAAAACCTCACTAAAATGTTTCAATGAAAATATTTATTAAATGCTTGTATTATAACTGTTTAATATAATTTATGTTCACTAATAAAATCCATATTAATTTATGTATTAAAATATTAGTCTTAAATTTTTATCCTTATTTTTATATAAGTAAAAAAATCATGGAAACCAAGGAAACAATCACTCCAAAACAATGAAATTGATCTTCTTAACCCATCAAAATGATCATGAATGAAATTAATAAGGTTATAATAGCTATATTATATGTAGAAAAGGTTATGGAAATATTAATTAATGGATTTTATTTGGTAATACATGACAATAATATCATTAAAAGGTTTCCGTCAGAATTTAGGTAATATATTCTACCCAACCCTCCATTATTTATTCGGGTATCTCTATCATTCTTTTTACTAGAATGAAGTTATTTTTCCTTTTTATGTAAATATTATAAATTGTATGTATATAATCCAAAATAGTGTATCAATATCCTTTAATCATTCTCTTTCAGGTATATATATATTTTCGAAGGCTCCCATCTCAATTCATCCTGATAAGAAATCCCATTTTAAAGGAAGTTCCAGAATTCTTAACAAATTTAATGTACACTCTAGCATCTGTTTGAAGCCACAATTTTTTTATAGAATCATTATATTTATTATGAAAATCATCTTGGCTCAGTTCTTGTATTATATAAAATATTATTACCCTTTCTATTTTAAATTATCTTTAGTGATTTCTTTAAAACCACACTAAAATGTTTTAACGCTAAAATTTATTAAATACTCTACTGAATTATTGTAAATTATATTTAAAATAAATTACATTGATATATTAAAATATCCCCTTTTGAAAATAAACGTATTTTTTAATTACTTTATTTTATAGAAACATGAATGATATTCCCATTCATTATGCTTAATGACATGATTACGACACCCATTACATTTTACATGGGTACCTTATGTTTATGTATGATTGATTGTGTATGATTCATTATATGGAAAACATAATCATGAACCTATTAATATTGTTCCACCCAAATATTTCTTCAATTAATTGGGTAAATTTTAGTCTCAAGAGACAATATGTTAAACTATCTTGGTGGTTAGCCATTGCTCATGCTACTAAGTGCAACAGTCTTGGTGGTTAACCTTGACTTGTGATCCTCTATGTGAAACAAGACTTCAGTCATGGTAATGTCATGTTTTATGTTTCTTCCACATTACTATGACTCTGTGTTTGTATGATACCATGTGTATATATTATGATTCCATATTTTCTATGAATTTTTACATCATTATATCATTCCTTTTAACACATGGGTTAATGATTTATTATTATGTTTATTTCCATACTTGGATTTTTTATCTCATTTAATTGTTAAAGTTATCCTCAAGTTATCCTATGAAGATATATGAGCCCAATGTATTTTAGGATATATTTAATAAAATCAAATAATGGAATGTTTTATTTAGTCCCATTATTTAAATTTTATGTACCTAGTCTTCCGTTAAACAAGAATTTATTATCCTTGGATAATAATATAAGGTTTAGAAAAGCCTATAATCATGTAATGTTGTGTGTAAAATGATAGAGTTTCTATAGTTGGTATGAGATTATGTTCTAGTTAGTTTCATAGATTATAAATTGAAAACATTAATAATAACCTTATGAATGAGATAATGTATATGAAAAAACACCTACGTTTTGGTAAGTATAGAGTAAAGTGTTTATCATGAAAATATATCCATAAATGGACACAATGAAGTGTATGTGGCTCTAGAACATATGTATTTAGATGTAAAACCCAAAAACATATCATTGAGCCACACTCGAATGGGAATTAGTGAAAAAAAATGATCACTCCTACAATTATGTTTTGTCCCTCCCAAGGGACATTTTGTTGTAAATTCATAAGCATAGAATGAACTATTATTAAGGGAACAAAAAACAAATCCCATAATAATAAATTTGAGGTAACAGATCATGGATAACGTAGATTGAATCCCTGGGAATCATATTTTAGGATATTCTATTCATTTAAGAGTTTATGCTTTTATGTTTAATGATTCCTTTTAATTCCAATTATACATGTATTCAAGACATCTAATTGTACATTATTTTTAATAGTTAATGGAAGGAAATAAATGAACATGTGCCAATAATCAATGTGAAACGATATGTGATGATTAACCTAATGATGAGACTATTTTGATAGAAATTGGTGCTAAAAACCTTTTGATAGTGCTTTCTCATGAGGCTCATGTTATGAATAAGAACTTGAATCATGTGGAATGATCTACTCCTATATGGAAAGTGTAATTTTCCATAATATCCTTCAAAATGAAATGGCCTCCCATGTTTAGTGTATCTTTAGATCCCCTCTTCATGGAATAGTGGAATAAAACCATTGAAAATATATTCAATATCTTTTAGTTCTGAGAAGAGGATAAAATTTTTCTAGCGGTCACTCCATTTTATGGGAAAACGGATCAGTGGTGGGAACTAATAAAGAATATGAAGTATTAGAAGGAAATCGATTTCATATATTTTAGGGAATTCAAGAATCTGTTTATCAAAAAAATATTTTCCCCAATCCCCCCATATCAATATAGAAAGATAGTTCCTCAGACATAATTTAAAGAAAATGAGTACATTGGGGAGTATAAAGAAAACTTTTCAAGGCTTGCAAGATAGGCCTCTTGCTTTTTCTTAAATATTAAAATCAAGGAGGATCACTTCTTTTGTAGACTAAAGCCGAGTCTATGGAATTTGTTGGAAATTTGAGACTTCAAAATTTATGAGAATATTTTCCGTTGTTCCCTTAATATTGAAATAGGAATCAGAGAGTCTCAGTTTTCTTTTGGGACTGGAAAAAACATAAAAATTGGAGATAATATGGGCGGTTAGTCAAATAAATCCCATGATAGAAATAAGACCAAACATTCCATGTGTCAAAAGAATGGGAAGTAGCATCCTGGGAACAATTTAAAAGGAACCAAGAATTAATTAAAATTTAGAATAACAAGGAATTTGGAGAAGAACTATTTAAGGTGTAGGATGAATTCCATTAATGTGGAAGAATAAAGAATGGTTCGTATCAATGTTTATCCAATACTGTAGTGCTTCAACTACAAGTAACATGGGAATTATGGGAACAATTTACCTATGTAATGGGTTGTTAGAGGCAATAAATAGAAAACTCCAAGGCAACTAGGATGGTATTATGCTATCACTACTAGTGAGGTGAAAGCAGAAAATGATGTGGTGACACGTATTCTAGTTATTCATTCACGAATAGTCAACGTAATATTTGATTCTGGTTTACACATTATTCCATTTCATTCTTTTTTAGTATAACTATTCCAAGACCATCTCAAAATTTGGAGATTGAGTTATATTTGAGAAGAGAATTTATGGAATTGTTTTCATCTGATGTATATAACTCCTCCCTAATTAATTTTTGGGGGGCTGAATCTCCTTTCAAATCATTTTATACATTCATTAGCGGAGTTCAATTATATATTGGACATAGATTCAATATCTTTATACAAAGCTAACATCAATTGATTGGAAGGGGAAATCACTCTTCACATTCCGAATCATTCTCCAATTATTTAAAAATTTAAGGTGGAAGATTAATATTTTTAGAATCATTGTATCATGTGTTGATATTAATAACTTATAAGAAAGAATCACTAACTCAAATGATTGATATAATGGAGAGAATCACGATTGAAGACATTCCAATCATAATGTAATACACTGATGTATTTCATGAAGAATCTGTTGGTCTTCCTCATGATCTAGAGGCCGAGTTCTCAATTAAACATTTTCATGGACATCTACCTATATCTATGAAAACATATATAATAGCCACTGAAGAGTTGGAAGTTCTTAAGAAGTAGTTACAAGAGAATCTAGAGAAGTGATTTATATTCTAGAGTTCTTCACCTTGGGGAGCACCAGTCCTCTTTGTCAATAAGAAGGTCCGTTCAATGAACATGTATATTGATTATAATGACCTACATAAGATCTTGAGAAACAACATGTATCCCCTTCCTAAGATAGATTAATTGCTCAATCTGCTTTGTGGATCCAATAATTTCTCTAAGGTGGACCTTCAATCGGGATATAATCAATTATTGGTGAGTAATGAAGATATTCCCAAGACTTATTTTAAATGAGTTATGAAAACTATGAGTTCATTGTGATTCCCTTTTGAATAACTAATTCTCTAACAAATTTTTTGGATCTAATCAATTGAGTATTTATATATTAACTTGAAAAAAATTTGTTAGTCTTTATCGATGATATTAATATATACTCCAAGTGAAAGGAGGAAGATGTAGAGAATTTTAAATCTATTCTTAACACTTTGTAAAGGGAGAATCTATAAGAAAGGTATAATAAATGTGAGTTTTGGATAGAGGATGTATCATTATTGTAGAATGCTATCACCATCAAAGAGATATATTTAAAACCTTCCAAGGAAAAGGAAATTGATGAATTTTCATGACCCGTCCCAGTGGGGCCCATATCGCGACTCCCCGAGACCCACTCCAAAATGCCAGGGGCTGGTGACTAGCATTGAGTAGGAATATCACTAACATGGGGAGAATTTCCTACATACCTGTACACATGCACACATATAGTATCCCAAAAATGTTGAAATGTAATAAATAATATGTAAAAAATGTATGAATTCAACTAAACTAACCCAACAGAGTACAATGGGAAGTGTAGTGCAGAATGTAAAATGTGAAAAAAATCCCACAAAAATAAAGAGTTTTCAAACAAAAAATTCCATCTTGTATGAAATAAATAGGTTTTGGGACTATTAATCATAGCCATAAGAACACATCATCTTATAAGGAAGCTCATAAATCATAGTCCAATCTTGGTCCTCCCTAGAAACAATCAAAAAGGATACTCGTCTGCACAAGATGCGACATGTGTGGGAAAATATTCTATTGGGAGGAGTATAAATATACTGAGTAGAGGAAAATTAAAACTATAAAAAAAATTCAAAAGATAAAGGTACATTCATATCTATAATTTATATGTCTAAAGAACAAACAAATAGATAAATATATCCATATATACTCGAAACCCATACCTGTAGTCCAGAGGTAAGTCACATGGACTGCATACACATGTAAGAGATTCAGTTTATAGATTCCACAAAGAACATGTCTGAGAGAACTCAAACTATGAGTCTAATAGCTCTGATGATGTCCATTCGATAAGTACATTTTTTAGAATGTGTCATGACAGAGATAGATGTAATGAAAGATCAGAAGAGAGATCATATGTACTCATCTCAAGATAACTCACTCTTAAGTGGAGAAACATCATGATACATGGATGAGGATCACTGGTATGGACATGTCGTATAACATGAATCATCTATATTCACTTGATAATTATAGTATCATAATCCTATAGGATTGGTCCCATCGATACCTGAATATAACTAGGGACAAGAATGGGTTGAGGATATTGTTTCAGTTTTCTAAGAGGAATTCTGACTATATCCATAATGTCCTGTGGAAGGGATCATACTCTTATGGATGGAAATTATATATGACCTTTAAGTGAATGAGGGAATGGGGAACTAACCCAAAAAAACATGTCTAAGGAACAATGGTAAAGGAGATCGAACCATGTAGAAGAAAGTACATGGAATTTAGAAAGGTCACATGGTGTGTCCCTTGACATTGGGTACTGCCCATGTTCAATGATCCGAGTCAAAAGAGATGTCATGAAAAAATTACATACACAGAGAGTACTGTTTCTCAGATTCTATGGCCGATTATCTAGGGTCTGTTCCATGTGTTCTGGCCATTTCTTGTGGATGGCATTGACCCATGTATTCTCACACATTTACCGGGACAAATGGTAACCCACAAAACTAGCATGTTCTAGTTGTGTGGTGGAGAACATCCCGTGTACTCCACCCCGTGTCCTTGTATCAGCTAAGATACATGCCGATCACCATGAAAGAACCCACACATTTTGTTAAATTATTGACAAGTTTATTCATTTATTCCTACATCTTTAAATCCTACTCACCATAGAGCTATCCGCACATTTAGTGTTCTTTGGAGAACATGCTATGTTCTTCCCAATTTTCCAGAATTTATGTTCTTCCTCCTCACACCTATGATGATATTCAGTACTTCAATCCAACAATTCAATCTCCTCAAAACTAGATATATTGGGTTTCCCCAACATGGAAACAATGATTTAGTACGATTTGGGTGTCAGATCGGATGAAAAAATGCATTTCGATCATCCGTGTGAAGAACTGTCGAATAAAAATTTCTTCTGATCTATGTTAATTCCTTTTCAATTATCATTGTCTCGCCTCCACTAGTTCATCATTATGTTGGATCAAAAATTTTGATTGTTTCATTTCTAAATGAATGTACAATGATCTGTTGTTCCGAACCCTGCAAAGACGAAACAGAACATGTGGAAAAAACGGGGGAAGAAAACACAAATAGAAAATTGAGGAACAAAACTCTGCAGTTATTCTTTCTAGAGTTTATCTTATCACGTTCAAAGGATCTAATTTCTGAAATCATAATACGAATAAAATAAAACAGTGATCAATCCACCAAATTAAACCCTATAAACGACCCCCCCATAAGAATAAATTATCTACGGGTCAACCAGTATGTCGGATCATCCACGTACATCATTTCATGAAATATTGGGGAAGAAAAAAATAAAAACAACAACCACTACATAGATCATTTACTAATTCATTATAGTGGTCATCGTTTGGGATTTGATCTCACTGCACAATGATCCTTGTGTCGTCGCTTTTCTTCGTTCATCAGGAATTCTACAGGGTGGCTCCACTAAATTGTTCCGAAGGATTCTTGTAATTTTTTCTAGGGTTGTGAGACTAACTGTGGTATCCTGATTATTTAAAATAAAAAAATTCATTACTGCATCATGGAAATGCTAAAATTAAATAAATGATTGTTTTATTTTATTTCTCTTAAAACGTCCAAAAAATAATTTATTTATTCGACTAGTTCTGACAAATGTTAGGCCTCTCTTAGGGTAAAGTTGATGTTTTGAACACAATGGTGCACTAGGATATCTAATATGATCGAACATTTAAATTTTATTCCTCTTTTTCATGAAAACCACTCATGTGAGATATTTAAATGTGTAATTTATTTCAACCATTTATTCTGCGCAAGTAAATCCTCAGAATAGCATGTCGTCACAAAGCAAGGTCTGAAAATAATTTCATATAATATTTGAAAATATTACATGGAATATATGGGAGATTACATTCTCTCTACATTAGGACTATTATTTCCCCAAAAATTTAAAACAAAAGGCTACTCAAACAGATGTGTGTACTACACAAGAATCTGAGCCTCCTAATCCCAGATGCTCTCCTTAAGGATCCCTTTCTACCACCAGAAATGCACCAAGGGAATCTCTCACCCATGAAGGAATCTATCCTATTGATCATGTATCTCTACAGGTTATTCTATGATTGATGCACCAACCTCTACTTCCATATCTCCACATTCGATGACGTGGGATGGGTCATGCACATAACTCCTCAACTACGACACATATAAGACATCATGTACTCTGTGTAACTATGACAGTAGAGCTAGGTGGTATTCCAAATCACCAACTCATGGTACTATCTAAAAATGGACGTTGAACCTCAGAGAAAAAATCCCACCCCAAACAAATCTCTGCAAACCACGTCAAGGTTACACCTAAAGGAAGACAAGGTCCACCAATTTGAAATCCAGAGGTCACTATACTCAACCAACATAAGACTTCTACTAGATCTTTCAAGTCTTCATCCACTCCTGGATAATCTACACCTTCTCAGCGGTAGCTCACACAAACTCTAGACCCATCAGTGCTGACTATCTAAGGTATGTCAAACAAAATAATGACTAGAAGGGTCACCCATATAATGACTCAAACAGTGCAATACCGATGGTGGAGTGATAGATACTGTTGTACGAAAACTCTACCAGTGGTAGGTTATCCTACCAACTATGACCAAAGACCGTGATATAATCCCACAACCTATTCTCCAGAACCTAAATGGTTCTCTTTCACTAACCATCTATCGGGGGACGGAATGTTGTTCTCAGGCATAGTTGAGTCCCGAACACCTCTTGAAATCCCTTCCACAACCAAGAAATGAAATTATCATCATGATCATATAATATCATCAAAGGGATACCATGAAGCCGAATTATCTCATGTACTTTGACACATCCCAATCACTCTACATAACTCGACTCCCTGATAGCTAACAAGTTGTCCAAATTATGAGTCAGCCAATGATCACCCTAATGGAATCATGTTCCCTGGATTTTTAGGTTATGCCCCACATTTAGTCCATATATATTTCATACCACTTACACTCTAGCACTTCCAAGGGGTGAGATAACGTATTTATAACCTGGTGCTCAACCTTCACATTCTTCCACATAAGGTATTGATATGTAAACTCTAATACTCCCTTATTCATACATGTCCACCAGAATTAACACCATATGACCTGGTACATTTTTTCCACTCTGGGTTGTACTGCCAAGGTGGATGTATAAAAATCCCTTAGAACCTCCTCCCACAATGACACTGAGAACACTAGGTGTCCTCTGAAAGGGATGAAATATTCCCCACCATGAAACTATCCATCAAGAGATTGTCCTATAGATATATTATCATGTAATGTATCATAGTTGATATTCCATTGGTGTGGCTCCCTGACATGATACAAGTGTATAGGAGTAACAACCATCGATTGGAGAGAAGATGAATCCTCTTTAAATATAACGAATAGCTATAATGAGAATACCTATTCTGAGGCCTCGCTCAGTAGCTGTGAACTCTACCACTAATTGATAGCTTCAGATACTATGGTCTCCTTCCCATGAGTAGTAATTATCTCATAGTCATAATCATATAGGAACTTATGCCATCACCTCTTCCATATATTTAGATCCTTTTGTGAGAAGATATACCAGAGGCTATTGTGGTCAGAGTAGATAATAAAGTGTTCACCCATTAGGTAGTCTTGCCACATCTTCAATGTGAATGCTACATCTACCAACTCGAGATCATCAGTTGCATATTTCTTATTTGGTTTCCATAACTACTGAAAACTGTATGAAATCACAACATTTCTCTAAATTAGGAAATAACCAAGCCTGGTCCCTGATGCGTCATAGAAAACCACATTCTTGACACCCACTTCTGTAAATCCAAAGAACATTCTTCTCATAAAACTCTGACACAATATCTACAAATCCAACTGGAACTACTCAATCCTTACTAGAGGATACACTTTCCTGGTCAATACTATCATTAGTGCAGATATATGGAAGAAAATAGGGATAAATTTGTAGTAGTATACATCTAACCCAAGGATTCTCTACACCACGGTTTCACTCCGAGTTGTCTCACAAGCTAACCATGCCTTGACCATGGATGGGTTCAATACTACTCCATTTACTGAGATTACATGTCCTTGAAAGTGGAACTCATTTCTCTAGAAATATCACTTCAAGAGATTCCTATAAATTGGGTGTTCTCAGAGTATGTCGAGAACCATATGCACGTGGCTCACATTCTCCTCATCTGATAGAGGATACATAATGATGTCGTCAATGATGACCACTATGAACTGGTCTATATATATCTAGATGATCTGGTTTATAATTCCCATGAACACTGTGGTGGTTTTCTTAATAGCGAAAGGAATAATCAAGTACTCATAGTGAACAAAGCGATATCTAAAATATATCTTCGATATATCCTCATTTCATACTTGTAATTGGTGGTAACTCGATAAAAGGACAACCTTCAAGAACCATCACCCCCTCTCAATTGATCTAAGATGTTTTCGATCCATGATAGTGGATACTTGTTCTTCTCCTTTACCTGATTTAGGTACTATTAGTCCAGATATATCCTCAATATCCCATCCACCATCTCAGAAATCAAACTGAGGGCTTCCTACGGTGAAACACTAAGTTATAAAACACCCTTCCTCTATAAATCCTCTGGTGGCATACTCATACCATGAATCTCTATGGGATCCATCCATATTTGGGTGATGATATCAGTTCCATCCCTGGGTGTAAGTATATGTAGAAGTTGATTTCTTGGTGAGGCGATAATCACAAAACATCACATGGAATGTTATCCTCATACTCTGCCACTTTTGTTTGGAACTGAATCCTCACAACAACAACTACTCCGAGGGTAAGGATAGCCAACCCATGAGTGATCGACTGCACCCTCCTAAGCATGATCTGATTTTGTGTTTCTTGGTATTCCTTTTCACAAAAAAATGAAAACCTCATACCATCACTGTAGACATTCCACACTCTTTTTATAATGTATTCAATCTAGGCATGGAATGAATATAACTAATCCATACCAATAATTACATCATAAGTCCTCAACACTTTCCCCAAGTGGTTCCAACCGAAACCCATCCCTAGTAGGGTAAGAAAAAACATTCAAAAAAGATGTTTCATCCTCGATTCTCCCCTCGTACCTATCTACATGCATAAGGGTTGATTCAAAGGCTCCACCAGAATCTCAAGGTTTCTATCAAGACACGTGGCAAGAAAAAAATGACTAGAACTTGTGTCTAAATGATTGGATGTTAATGTTGAAAAGGCATATATCATACCTCAAATCATCATAGGAGTAAGTGGGTTGTATGGATCAACTACATATAGGTTCCCCCATCTTCTTGAGCATGTTTCCAACCTCATGGGGGGAGTGGAAGTAGATCAACCCATCTACCACCACATGAATATCTCTCTGATCCTCTACCACATCTACTTCCGGGTGGTTATGCCTACTGAACACCTTCCCTTAGCCTCGGTGGTCCATTCACTACATCCCCATAAACAGTTTGATGGGTTGGAAAATATATAGACAGATGACCCCTTCCATCGCACGAGTAGAATTGCCTCTCCATTGGATTAATGGATCTTGAATGATAGCCCAAGACTAAAGATCATCTGTCTTGGGTCCTCCTGTGATGTCTCCCACATTCTGATCCTTATACCTGATGTCAGATCCATACAACCAAGGTCTTTGCACCAATTTTCTAGCTACGGACTACCATTGTCAATAATTTCTCAACCATGAAGATCTTAATCACCAATTATTTTTCATTCACTCCTTTATAATCCTAAATTCATAGATTCATGACACTATCTCATATGTCATGTTGTTGAACTCACTCAAAAATTTGAGATCTAATGTACTGATCTCTGACCATATAAATAGTGTTAATGGAAAGTTAGGTGAACTTTGATGAATAGTCATCCAATATTAAACTATCCTGGTAGAGCTGAAAGAGTTCCTAGATACGCACATCTCTCAGCACAACTGGAGAGAAATCCTCCCGAAAGAGTCACTCGAATTTTTTCCACATAAGAGTCTCCTTATTGTGAGTCTTCATGGTAAAACTCAACCGTTGTCCTACCGAACGCTGAAAAAGGATCACTCCATGGATCACCATATAGTCCGCTGGTGTCCTAAATAGATAGATAACTCTGGTCGCTGCCTCAAGAATGTCCTCAGTATCCTGATGGATAGGCTCACCTCAAAACTTGAAGGGTCCCTCTCTCTGAAACTCATGGAGCACGCTCAGATTCTTCTCCTTTTTTGATTGTACTACATGTACCACCTACTTATCTACAATTATTTTTATAATAGGTGCATCACATGGATGTAATGCCTTGGGAACTGTTCCCTAAATTGAATCCTCTTCACAGAGGGGGTCATCGTCATGATCGAGCTACCAAATCCTTATTGGAATGTGTCATGGAGTAATCCTATAAGAAAACAGGATGTGCAATGGTCAATGAGTAAATTTTGATTTCTCACACATAAGGACATGGAAAAGACTTCCCATTTATATTTTATGCATGAATCATTTTTTATCTCCCTTCCACAATTTCCCCATGTACCTAGTTAAAAGGAAGATTATCAGAGTCCTGGTATATGTTTAGATATGTATCCCTTACCAACACCAGAGTCGCGGTCCTGAATTATTATCTCAAAACACCTAACACAATTACCCCAAACCAATTTCACATTATCATCATCCTATGGTAGAACCTATAAGCTCTGATATCACTCTGTCATGACCCTTCCAGTGGGGCCCACACCACAACTCTCCATGCCTTCATATAATAGGATAGGGGCTGGTGACTGGTACTGAGTAGGCATATCACTATCATGTTATACATTGTGTTTGTACTTGTAAAGTTTCACACATCTCTAATCCCACAAATTCTAAATTTTAAAAACCACAATGGAAAAAAATGCATGCATACAAAAAAACCCAACCAACATAGTACAACAGAAAGAAAAGTGAAAAATGTAAACTAGGCCAGAATACATGCCCAGTAAAAGAAAGAGTCTAAAAACTATGAAGTCCAACTAATATGGAAGAAAGAGTAACTAGGATTTCCTATCATATCCCTAGGAGAGCCTTGGCCTATAAGGAAGCGGACAAATCTCAGTCTAGTCCTGGTCCACCCTTGACTCTGCGAAAAGTCCCCTCATATGAACAAGAAACAACATGTGTGGGAAAAGCCCTTACATGAGTGATTTTAACAATACTCAGTAGAAAAAACTAAAAACCATAAGGGAATTCACAAATTTAATGTAATGTCTTCTCTATATAGTATATATCTATATAACATATATAATAGAAACATATCCTGATATAATCAAAACTCTAACACATAGTATAGAGGTAGGTAACAATGACCACATACCTAGGATAAGAAATTATTTCAAAGATTCCATGAGGCACTCATTCTAGAAAACTCACTCCATGAGTCTGAAGGCTTTGATGACATCCATCCAAGTAGTACGTTTATCAAGAAATTTCTTGAGAGAGATAGACAGACTAATAGATTTGATGAGTTAAAAGATGTACTCATATCAGGGGAACTCACTACTGAGTGGGGTAAGATCATTATACGTGGATGAGGATAAATTCTAGGGCCTTTACATATACAAAAACTCACCCAGATTTACCTTATAAGTAAAGTATCATCACCCTATATTATTGGTCACATCGATACATGACTATACCTAAGTCTATGAATCGGTAGAGGATCTCGGTCTAGGGGATCAAAATTTTACCTGAACTACAGAGGAACACGAAAAGGGGGAACTAACACAAATGAAAATTTTACATGGAATGGTTTAAAAGGATATCAATCCTTATTGAAGAGATTAAATGGGGTGTTGAAGATCACATGACTTGTCCCTTGACTTCAGGTACTACCCGTGTGAAACTACAAAATCCAGAAGACATG
This sequence comes from Viscum album, assembly GCA_963277665.1. Lineage (NCBI taxonomy): Eukaryota > Viridiplantae > Streptophyta > Magnoliopsida > Santalales > Viscaceae > Viscum > Viscum album. The sequence continues at coordinate 1,203,708,900 of OY728150.1, read as the reverse complement.
TTGTGTAAAAAAGAGAATACACAGTGTTAGTGTTAGTCACAAACCATGTATTATAATCCAGGGTCCACTCTATGTACGGTGGAAATTTTCACATATATGGCTTCAACCCATGTATTCCAACCTATTTATTGGTACACGGGGTAACCTACATACCCAGCCTGGTCTGGCCATGTGGTGTAGTACATGTCATGTTCTCCACCACATTTATGTGTATCATTCGAGATATATGCAGAGTTTAACATAAAGCACCACATGCTGTGTTACATTTCTCACACACCATTTCATCACAACTAGCATCATGAAACCCTATCCACCACATATTCATCCTTATATAATACGATCTTCAGATAACACACCATGTTGTTTTCAATCTTATTGAATTGTTATTCTTCATATACAAGAATATTGTGATATTTGATCCATCTATCCTATCATTGACTATCCTCAAAAATCATGATCCTGGGTTGTACCATCATGACAATGCAGATTCAGTATGTTTCGGGCATCTGATCAGCTCCAAATTAAAATCTATCATCCATGCGAAGAACAGTGGAAGAACCATTTATTTCAATCTGTGTCATTTTGTAACCCTCTATTTCTATTTCAACTCCACTAAGTCATTATGATGTTAGATCTCTAATTTGGGATGGTTTCATTGTGAAACCGATGGGCAATGATATGTGGTTTAAAACCCCATGATGAACATGAATAATAAGAGGTAAAAAAGGGGGAAGAAAATCCAAATAACAAATCAAGGAACAAAACTCAATCATCACTCGTGACAGAAATGATCTGTTCACATTAGAGGGATCAGATAGATAAAATTAAAATATAAATGAAACCAAACATGGATCAATTCCTCAAAATAAAACCGATAAAAGACCCTCCCAGAAGAACAAATGATCCATTAGTCAACCTATTTTTGTGTTGATCCAAATTCATTATTTATTCAAAGAATAGGGAAAATGAAATCAAAACTAAAACCCCTACCTTTATTTTCTATGAAGATTTTGAGTGGTCATCATTCATGATTTTATCTCACTGCGCAATGATCCATGCATTGTCGCTCATTTTAATTTTTCACGATTTTTCTAGGGTGGAATCACACCGAAGTTCTAGAGGATTTCAAAGATTTTATCTATGGTTATGAGCCTAACTCTAGGCTCTTGGGTATTCAAAACCACAAAATGCTTCACCGCATCATGGAAACTATATTACAAAATTATTATATATTTATTTTATTTCAATTGAAACAACCAAAAATTATCATTGGAAGCCGACCAATGCTGGGTGATGTTAGGCCACACATAGGATAAATTCACTATTCCCATGGTAATGGTGCCCTCAGATTTCTAATCTGGGAATCCATTTAAATTTTATTCCACTTTTTCAAGGAAAACTATTGGGGCGTGCTATTAAAATATTTAACTTATTTCAGACATTTATTTTGGGCACCCCGGGCCTCGGAATCACACAATGTCAAAAAGCATAATTTCAATATAAATCCATATAATTTTGGAAAATAATACATAAAAATTATAAGAAATTACCATAATGAACTAGGACAATATCATTAATGGAGATCCATAGCATCCTTAGTCTAGCTGGGTATTACTAAAAAATTTTGAAGAACATTTCATGATTTCCAAACTGAACGAAAACGTTGACACGAAAGGGGGTGATGTTTTTATGGACCCAAGAATGTGAGGGAAGCTTCAAGGAGCTCAAAAAGTGGTTTATCACTACACCATTACTAACAATCTTGATATGTGGAGAAGAACTTATGGTGTAGAGTGATGCTTCAATGAAAGGGTTAGGTTGTTTACTAATGAAAAATGATAAATTAATATCCTAAGCCTCTGGAATATTGAATGTACTTGAGAAAACTATCCCACACATGATCTAGAGTTGGTAGCTTTGATCATTGATTTGATAATATAGAAACGTTATCTCTATGGGGATAAGTGTGAGATATATACATGTCAAATGTGTCCAAAATATATATTCACATAAAAAGAGGTTAATATGTTCTATAAAATATTGTTAGATCTCCTCAAGGATTATGACTATGAAATGTACTACTATCATAGTAAGTCAAATAAGGTGGAAAATGATCTAAGTAGAAAGGATCGTGCATCTTTATAAATAATGAGAGTTATGAAGGAACCAATCATCAAATATTTCTATAGTATATACATTGGGATCATTAAAGGAGGAATATCATCAATCCTTTGTCAAATTGTTTCTTAACAATCCCTTGTGGAGAAAACAATGGATGCTCTATGAAAAGAAGGGGAAATTATAAAAATGATGGAAGCTATTAGAAATGGGATATCCTATGAGTTGAAGATTTATTAAGAAGGTGTTGTAATATTTGGGTCATGATTAGGTTTACCATATATTCCAAAGAGAGTGAATGAGCTTTTGAATAATACACAGAACTCAAAATTCTCAATTAACCCATGGATCAATAAGATGTATCGAGATCTCTGAGAGAACCTTTGGGGTGACAATAGAAAAAAGGAGATTGATGAATATACATCAAAGTGTCTGGTATGTCAACTAGTGGAGGTTGGACAACATTACCATATAATTTATTATTAGAATTCTAAGGACATCTATTAGAAACAATGCTATATAAGTCATTGTGGATAATCTTTAAAAAAAAGCTCCCATCAACACAATTAAAAAAGGCTTCTAATCGGATAATATTTCATGAATATATATCAAATATGTGGAAAGGATGCATGGATTACAACAATCTAGTGTATCTGATAGAGATCCAAGATTAACCATAATGTTCTGGAAATGCCTCTAGAATGCTCTAAGAATTGAACTAAACTTCATCACAACCTATCATCCACAAACAGAAGTCCAATATGATAAAAATGTTTAAACATTTGAAGATATGTCATGAGCTTGATCAATGGACTTCATAGGTGTATGGGACCAACATCTTCCACTGGTCAAATTCACTTATAATAATTTTCTCTACTCGAGCATCTAAATGGAACTGTATTTATCCATTTGTGGGAAAAGGTGAAGAACACTGGTGTTCTGGGATGAGTTCAGTGCACATAAGCTGGTGGACCTAAAATTTTCAATGAAATGTTGGAGAAGGTGAAAACCATTCATCGTCACATCAAGGCATCCCAAAGTCACCAAAAGAGCTATAAAGAAAATCGTCGATGAGACCTTGAGATTATAGTTGGATACATAGTATTACAATCCATATCTTCATCAAATAATTTCATGACACTAGAGAATAAATGAAACCTAAGTCCCAAGTAGATTGATTTTTCAAGATTCCTAATCATGTCAGAGTTGTGGCCTATCGACTAGAACTTCCACATACTCTTTCTAAAGGACATGACATATTCCATGTATCCCTCTTAAGTAAGTGCATACCATATCCTTTACATGTACTCTCTTCATTGGTGGTATTGTTGGAGAATGACATTTCATACGAGGACTGCCCATGTGAAGATCCTAGACTGTTGAGATAATGTTATATGCAACCAGACTACTCACCTGGTCAAAATACTATGGTGGAACCACAAGTACTAATAGGCAATATGGGAACATGATGAATCAACAAAGGAAAATTACCCACATATTTTTTAATCATAGAATGTAGAAGAATCATTCAAGGGATAAATTTCATAAGGGTGAAGAATGTAATGACCCAATGTTTTGTCAATGGAATTCCTTTATTATAAATAATTCTTATATAATATTCACATAATATAAAATATTTAATATAATACAAACTATATAAATGAATAATGAGTGTAAAAATGGTATCTCTAGAAGTTAAGTAACATATACTGATTAAATGATAACATAACATTTGGATTAGTAATTGGTCCTTTATTAATATTAAACCTTCCAATGTAAAAATAACCTCAACAATGAATGTATAAATAAATTTTATTCGTCAATTAAGTTACAATATCGTATATTTATATCATTGTATAATAATGTAAATATTTTTTTAAAATTATTAATTAAAAGTTGGTATCTATGTATGTAATGTATATTTATTTAATATTATAGGATTGATGTAAAAATTTAAAAGAACATTTATTTTCATAAAATTCATTCTTAAATAGTTATTTTTATAATGTTTGATTATAAAAAAAATTTAAAAGACCTTAATTAATTTCCAATGGAATTTAAATGTAGTTTTATTTTTAAATTTGTTATTTTGATGTAAATTAAGATTTTCATTAAGAATTATATTTCTCATATTTGGAAAATTATTTTCATAAAATGGAGTTATTTTTTAAATTCCACACATCCAAAAAATTTTGAATTTATTTTTAGGTATTTTTCTAAAATATTTGAATTTTTGGTGAACATTAATATATGATAATTTATGATAGATGGTAAATAATTGATTTTCATCATCGTGTCTAAGTCATAAATATTTTAAATGGGGGTTGATTTGAACTCAAATTCTTTATTTATCATTTTTGGTCACATGAATCAAGAATATTCATAGTCTAGAGAAAAAACATTAATCTAATGATTTAAATAATGGGAATCCTCACCTCTCCACCACTATAAATAACTCACCTCTTCATCTCCTCTCCTCACACACATCATGCCTTGTGCCTAGTCTACATTATACTTAAATCTCTCTCTAATCCCTTATCAAAAATCCAAGAACTCTTTTTCTCATTAATGACCAAAACCTCTCTCCTAAATATGCTATCAAGGAATATATATTCAAGAGGTAAATTCCACTTTTTTTCTTTCATTTTTCATTCATTATTTTTTCTCCACAAATAACTTCATATAAATGATAAGATAAGTACAGTAAATTACATGCAATAATAATTTTTTATGATAATTTAATAGTTTATCAACATCTCTCCTTTCACATCCTTTTATACATGAACTGAAAACACCATCCGATTTGTGTCAATTAATCACATTCAAGGTTTAAGGGGTTTTCAATTTCATTTAATGCCTCTAATTATGGTTATAAAACCATTTTTATATTTGAACTATACTATAATATAGGTATTATGTCAAATTTATGGTTTGGTAATCTTCTTTACACTTGATATTAATTTATAATGCAAAATTTTTTCATTGTGATAAAAAACAGCCAAAATTTTTTTCTTTACTGTTTAATATAAAGATTAATCTCCACTCGAAATAACAAAATAAATTTTATAACCATGTAATATTATGGATTCTCACTAATTACATAAAAAATCAATTCTGGATAGCCATCATCATCTTAAATTTTTATCCTTACATGTATATAATAAACTAATCATGAAAACGAAAGAAACAAACACTCCCAAATAATGAAATTACACCTCTTAACCCATCAAATTGGTCATGAATCAAATTAATAAGGTTAAAGTAAATCAATTGAATGTAAAAGTGTCTATTTAAATATTAATTAATTAATGTAATTTTTTTCCATGACATTAATATCAAAAAATGACACATTCAAACTTATGGTAATGGATTCTACCAGAACCTCCATTATTCATTCTGGTTAACTATATCTTTTTTTACCCAAATGAAGTCATCTCTTATCTTTTATGCAAATATTATTAATGATATGTTTATGTTTCAAAATAGTGTATCTAGATAAATTAATTATTCTCTTTATGGTATATCCTTATTTTTTAGTGTCTCCCTTCTCAATTCTTCCCGATAAGAGATATTGTTTTAATGGAACTTCCTGAATTCTAACCCAATTTCATGTGCAATATATCATCAACATTATGCCACCATTTTCTATAAAATTTATATTTTTATTATGAAAACAAACATGGTTCACTTATTTTTTTTATATGAAATATTATTATGTTTTCTATTTTAATTCCGTTAATTTCTTGAAAACCTCACTAAATTTTTTTAAAACTAATGTTTCTTAAGTACTATGGATACATGCTGTCACTTTTTTGAAATCACATAGATTTATATATTCCTATTTTCTCTTATTAAATTACATTTATTTTTTCATTCCTTTCATTCAAAGAAACTTGGATGATAATCAAATTCATTATAAATTAGTACATGATTATGATACCCATTTCTTTTTATATTGGTACCCTTATGTTTTTGTATTATTGATTATGTAATATACATTATGTTGAAAAAATATTCATTAACATGTTAATATGGGTTTGGATAGAAAATACGGTAATTCATTGTGTTATTTTTAGTCTTATGAGTCGTTATGTGAACTAGTCTAAGTGGTTATCCTTGACTCCTGCTACCATGTGTAATAGTCCTATTGGTTAATAGTGACTTGTTCTCCTCTATGTGAAAAAATCCACGACTCGTTATAAATTCTAGTTTTATGTTGCTTCCACAAAACTATTAATCAATATTTATATTATCTAAGGTTTATATGTTATGATTCCATATGTTCCAGGCCTATTTACCTCATTATATCATTCCTTCTAACCCATGGGCTAAAGCTTTATTATTTTGTTTATTCGCTTACGATGATTTTTTAGCACATACATTTTTAATGTTATCATTATGTTACCCTGGGATGTTTTGTTGGAAAAATTTAACTTATGATCTATTTATCAATATATTAAATAAATAAATGTTTTATTCAGTCCCATGTTTTCATTTTTATGTACATAGCCTTCAAAGATGCTAGACATTTCAATACTTGGCTTGTAAGAACATGTTTAAATATACATAAAATCATATAATGATATTTATAAATAGCTAGGGTTTATATATGTATAATATATTTGGAAATATAAATTACAAATTTTATATATATAATAATTAAATAAACTATATCATTGAATGTTTTTTCAATGATTTATATTTCAAAACCTAGAGAAATGAAACATAATATGGTTGAGCTCAAATGCTCAATAAGGGTATGTAAAATGTAATAAATAATTAATAAGAGTAAATTTATAATCATGTAAAGGTAAATAATTAATATCACATTCCATTAAAATATCTAGATAGGGAAAAAACAATGTGGGAAGGTATAAAATTGAAACACATGCCATTTAATCAATGAACTGAAAGGAAATATACCCCTTTTGTGTGGAAGAAAAATAAAAGGGATGGATATGAAACAAAATGGGGAAAATTATTTCTTAATGTATTTCATTTATATGTCACATGAAAACATATACTATCAAGACCTTTCACAATATGGTTAAATCTAAAGATAGAACCCCATTTAATTATGCCAACTTATTTGTCTCATGAGAACATATCTATGAATCAGAGAGGTATAAAAAATGTAGGCTAAACCCATAATTTATAGATTAAATAATTCCTAAAATATTATAATCCAAATAAGATACCTCATTTAATAACTATATTGATGTAGAAATAATGATTTATTATTTATTCACCAATTAACCAAATAATTGTCAATGTAAATAACATATTTAAAATGGTAGACACTTTTGGATATAAAAATATCAATGTTTTGAGAATAAGAATATTTATGTAAATTTAAAATGAAAAGGGATTAAAATAAATTTCTTTTTCAAGTGATGGTTAACAATCAAAAAATTATGTGGTTTTAAAAATATATTACTGGTGAAAAATCATTAAGAGTATAATTTTTAAAAAATCCAATGTGTCCTATACCACATTGAAAAATTTGAACCATAATATATAAAAAGGTATGACATTAAATGAATGATATAATATCATAATAATATTGGTATTCATAATATAATAATAAAAAAGGTATTACATACCCCAACTAAAAGAGAATTGGTGAATAATAACAAATAAGTCTTAATGAAATGTAAATTGAGATGAAATTCACTTACCTTAACCTTCCTTTTGTTGTGTGGTGTTTATCATAATATATAGTTGATTAAAATATTTTCAAAAAAATACCTAATCCATAATAATATTTATAATATCATATATTATTTCCTTATAATATTTTATTACCTGTTTATGAACACGCTTTCATTCATTTCACTATTTCAGGTGTATATTGCCTCATTTCCTCAAGTATGTTTTAACTTTTTTATTTTTTGTTATAATTTATTATATCATAATTCAATTATATATAAAATATAAAAAATTAATTAATTATCATATATAATTACTATATATATATATATATATTAGTCCATTATATATGGGGATTTGAATTGAAGTACAGCATTCATGGAGACGATTGGTCGTACGTTTGCATGTAATCCATGTCCATTTCATTGTTGTGTTAAATTAATGAAAAATAAAAGATAGATATTTATATTAAAAATTCAATAATCATGTCACGACCCATCCCTTACGGCCTATGTCGTGGCTTCTCCAATCCCACCTTCTATAGGCCAGGGGCGGGTGACTAGCACCAATGGAGTTTTCACTAAAACATAGAAGGCATTTCCCTTATATCATGTAAACACTTGCAACCAAGATCACAACAAATTATGAACAAAAGTAAACTGTGTAGTAATAGTGTGAGTACAATATGCAAAAAGGGGCCAGAATACAAGCCCAAATGGGATGTACTGGAAAACTCAAAATTACAAGAAAACTGAAACAGCTCCTGTGATCACTCGCCAAGGATTGTACCTGAATGGTAGGTTCAGTTCTTGAATGGTCATATCTGTGGTATGCCTCATCTAATTTCCACCTCCGAGCTACCTCAAGTCCTGGTACACTCGTCCTCAATAACTATTGTCTGTCTTCTAAACCAAACACCATAAGGTGAAGGCATAACCCATGTAGAGGTGGGTATGGTGATACTCAGTTGGGACCCTGAGACCCTCAAGGTCTCACGAAATTCAAAAAGGATAAACCCCAAAGAATGAAATAAACTGACAACCCAACTTAGGTATATGCCCATAAATATACCTAAGTTATCAAGTATGCCCATCTCAACCATGAGGAAACAGAAAATCTAACTCAAAATTCCAAGTTCAACTGTTCCACAAAGGATGGAGTACCACACAAGTACGCCACATAGAGGAATACCACCAAGGTATTACCACAATGGAATGTACCACACAGGTACAAACACAGCTCACACCAGTATTAACATAGTAATAACTGTAGAGATTATTATATGTAACTAATAATTAATCTTACTCGGTTAAGAGGAATACCCATGAAGGATCCTAAATACTCATTATACCCACAGAGGATCATATTACATCTTCAAACCCACACATGATCCTAGTACCTCGTTAGACCCACACAAGATCCTAGTACATTATTAGACCCAAACAAGATCCCAGTACATCTTTAGTACATCTTCAGACCCACACAGGGTCCTAGTACCTCGTCAGTACATCTTTAGACACACTAATGATCCTAGTACATCTTCAGTGCCTCGTCATCCCCACACAGGATCCTAGTAAATTGTCAGTACGTCATCAGATCCACAAAATATCCTAGTACATCGTTAGTACATCGTCATACCCACACATAAACATATTACATCGTCAGTACGTCGTCAGACCCATACATGATCCTGGTACATCATCAGTGAATCTTCAGAACCACATGGGATCCTAGTACATTTTCAGTATGTCTTCAGACCCACACATGATCATAGTACATCGTTACAAGGTCTTCATAACCACACATGATGCTAGTAAATAATCATAGCCATCAATAGGGTTCCTTCACTAAGCTTGCTTGTCACTTAGAGGGTCCACTCCTCAAGAAACTGTTCGATACTCCAACTGTCGCGAAGTCCCACAAGTAAGTATCACAATGGTCCACCATGTTATAGTGGTCTCAATGCAACAGATGGTGCATCAATCGGATTCCAAATCTGTATGTTATTAGCATTTTGTTCCCAAGGTCCCGGTTGGAATCATGCTCGATACATCAATACTGGACCCAAAATTTATTCAAATATATAGTGGGGTATAACAAAGGGACCATCTCTCTCCAAGGTTTCCATCACCATAGAATTTTCTTCAAGAAGAAACCCAGTGCCAAAGTTATGTCCAAAAGTATTGAATTGGTTGAAAGTGGTTCGTGTCCAGTCCCACCCGGTTGGGCCGTCCTAGCCCGAACCACTTGGCCGACCTCGTTTGGGTCGATCCGACCCAACCCTCTAGGTCTGGCTTGGCCTGATGCATGACCTGGCATGCGGTGTGGCCCAAACTGGCCCGCGCTACGCGGTCTGGCCTATGCAGGACGGCCAGGCCTGGCAGCCCGGCATTGGTGGTCCGCGGTGCGGCAAGACAGCGGGGGGCCACTGGGTGGCACAGTTGTCGTGGGGCTGCATATGGTCATTTTGTGGCACAACAGTTGTGGGGTGGCGGTCTGCCATTGCTGAACTGATGTCCAACTATCCTCTTCGCATGGTGCGGTCATGTGCCACGCCTTCGCTGGCGGCCGACAACGTGTCGATCACCCTTCCCATGCTCCCATAGAATAAGTCCACCATTCTCATTCCCAACCAGTGTCGGTTGTCTTCCTGATCCATCGCGATGAACACACCAACAATTAAGAACGACGAAGGGATCATGCCATGTTTGTTTGCCACACTCCCTCCTCATTAGTTTGGTAGCATGCTGATCAAGATGATTAATTCGACATAAATCACAAAGAATAACAAAACCCCTACATTGAAGGTTTGTTGACATTAGTGAACAGAGAAAGGTGATCATCGGTTCATTGTTGTTGAAGAAGTCCACGTTAGAGGTGGCGTGTTCTTCATTGAAGAAGTTTTTTGTTGTGAGGTGTTCTTCATATGAGAAGCATAATCCTCACAAAATATCTCCCCTTATCCTTTTCCCACCAAAATAATGTATTGCCAATGTATATTATCTTAAGATGATTAATTATGTTCGCACAATTAAAAATTATGACACATTTCATTAATTGTTAGTTTGCCCCAACAATTAAATTGGGATTTGGCAAAATTAATTTAAGGGAATCCTAGGGTCACCCCCCTCATTAAGGTGGGAGTTCAAGAGTCGGGTGGTCACCACCTTTAAATTCAAATCTGGGGTTTTAGTACATGTGATCCCCACATCCATAACCCCTGTATAGTGGTTTAAAGAATAAAAAAATGTTAAATAATTTTATTTTTATTTTCTCTTGAAAAAGTGAAAAACTATATTTCACCCACAACCTACTATAGTTGAGGTAATGGTCTCTTTAAGAAAATACTGTTGCTGTGAGTTCAACGGTGACATCAGATTTCAATTCTGAGCACATGATCTAAATTTACAAAAACACAAATGCACGTTTACTGAATGTACCAGAAAATAAATTCAAAATTTCATTCTGGGCACACTGGGCCTTGGAATCACGTGCTGTTAATTTTCACGGGCTCGTAATATTCCATTATAATTAAAAAAGATACATAGAATTTTTGGGTCTTTACATTATCCCCACATAAGGGATTTGTGTACCCGTAATCCACTACTCAAAACTAGGAAAACATTTGGGGGTACTAAGCACGTATCTGAGCCTCCCCCTCCCATGTGCTCTCCTGGAGGTTCTGGTACTACCATAGAACACGCACTAGAGGTATCAAACGCCCAGGAAGGACCTGCTCTTTCCAATATTCAATCTCTATTGGAACCTCTATAAGAATTTCCTCATCATTGATGTCTAGCTCTCCATGGTTGATGATGTGTGTAGGATCATGCACATATCTCCTCATCTGAGATACATTGAAGACATCATGTACCCAGTGCAATGGAGGGGGATGTTCTAAGCGGTAAGACACCTTTCCAACTCTGCTGAGGACCTGGAAGGGTCCAATGATCATTATAGATAACTTGCTTCCCTGGCCAAATATCCACAAACCCCATCGAGGTGAGACACTTAGAAAGACATGGTTTCCATCCTCGAACTCTTTAGGTCTCCGTCTCCTTTTGGCATAAGACATCTACCTACTCGGTGAATTCTTCATCCACTACTGGATGATCTTCACATTCTCTGTGGTAGCCCGTACAATCTCTGGTCCTATGAGTACTGACTCCCCTAGGTTAGTCCAGCACAAAGGTGATCTTCAAGGTAGGAAATAAAACACCTTGAAAAGTGTCATCCCAATTGTGGATTTATAGCTATTTTTATATGAAAACTCCATCAAAAGAATGTGATCCTTCTAATTGCGACCGATGTCGAGGTTGCAACCATGTAGCATGTCATCAAGGGTCTGAATGGTCTGATCAGTCAGACCATCTGTCTGAGGATGGAATGTGGTTCTCAAAAAAAGTTGCATCCTAAAAGCCTCCTACAACCCCTTCCATACACGGGAAGTGAAACACGTATCACTATCATATATAATCGTCGAGGTTAATCCATGTAGCCGCATAACCTCATGCACATAGAGGCATCCCAAAATCTCTACTGCACTCTACTCTCTGATCGGTAGGAAATGGGCCGACATTGTGAGTTGGTCGACAGTCACCTAGATAAAATCATGAACTATGGATGTACGTGGAAGTCCTGTCATGATGTCCATGGATATCCCATCCCACTTCCACTCTCGGACCTCTAAAAGCTGAACCAAGCTTGCAGATACCTAATGCTCTGCCTTCACTTGCTGACAAGTGAGGCACCGACATGCAAACTCTAATACTACTTTATTCATTCCTGACTACCTGTTTTTTCATCGGAAGTCCTGGAACATATTCTCCAGCCTTGGATGTAACGCTATTGGGGATGTTTGGAACTCCCTAAACACTTCCTCCCGAAGTGACAATGGTACCATGGTACATCCTCTGAAGGAGATGATGTGCTCCCCACCTTCATAAAATCAATCATGTTCCTATCCTATACATATTTGAGCACGTCGTGACTCTTAGTCAGTGTTACCTAACTATGCCTCCCTTACTCACTGACGAAGTGAGGGAGTGACTGAAAGATATTGAAGAAAAGCAGTTCTATCTCGATCCACATAGGATATCTGCAAAGCGACTAGCTTCTCCGTCTCCTCACCTAGTAGCTGTATACCTGACCTCCAACTGAGTCCTTCTGCTACAACATTCCCCTTCCCAATAGTATAGACTATATTGAAGTCATAGTCCTAGAGGAACTCATGCCAACATTGATGTCTCAGGTTTAGTTAATTCTGACAGAATATATTTCCGAGACTCTTGTGATACGAGTAGACTGTAAAATGCACACACATTAAATATTGTTTCCACATATTCAAGGCGAATACCACTACTGCTAACTCGAGGTCATGGGTACCGTAGTTCTGTTCATTCCGTCTCAGTTGTCAAGAACCATATGCGATCACTGCTAGCTCCTATATTAGGACACATCCTAGCCCTGTCCCTTATGTGTCTCAGTATACTATGTAACCTATGCCCTCCTCCTAATGCCTCAAGATGGGGGCACTAGTCAGCCTCTAACTCATCTCTTGGAAACTATGATGGAATCTCTCTGAAAAAATGAAGGGTTTCCCCATCTTCGTCAATGATGATAAAGGTTCTCCAACTCTGGAGAAATCTAGTACAAATCTCCAGTAGTATCCCACCAAACCCATGGAACTCTTTACCTCCGTCACACTCCTAGGTGGCACCCAAACATGTATGACCTCAATCTTCACGGGATCTACTGCAACTCCAGCCTCAAATATGACACGTCCTAGATAGTGAACCTCTTGGATCTAAAACTAGTACTTTGAGAGCATAGCAATAAACTGGTGCTCTCAAAGTGTGTCCAGAAATTTCTACAAATGATAATCATGCTCCTCCTTAGTTTCCATGTAGATCAGAATGTCATCGATGAAGACTACTAAAAAGAGATCAATGTATGGCTGAAAGATCATGTTCATGAATCCCATGAACACCGCTAGAGCATTGGTTACACTGAATGGCATAACCAATAACTCGTAGTGGTCATACCGACATCAGAAAGGTGTCTTCTGTACATCCTCATCTAACACTCCGAGATGGTTATAACCTGATTTGAGTTCTATCTTCAAGAACCATTGTTCTCCCTTAAAATGATCAAAGAGGTCGTAAATACATAGCGGTGGGTACTTGTTCTTCACAGTAACCTGGTTCATGCTCTAATAATCAACACAAAGCCTCATGCTCTTATCTGCCTTCTTAGTGAACAAAATCGGGGCTTGCCAAAGAGAATCACTGGGCTGAATTAATCCCTTATATTATATGTCTTCTTGTTGTACCCGCAACTCACGAAGCTCCATAGGAGCCATCCAATAAGATTTTGTAGATATCGGGGCAATATCAGGGAACATGTCAACGTAAATGTCCCCCCCTCTATGAGGATGTCGACCCAGAACATAATTTGGGAAGAAATCCGTGTACTGGTCCAACACTATAGGATAGATTGGTCTCTCCACATAAACTGCTCTGAGGGTATGGTTATCCAAATGATGAGTGATCAGCTACACTCTCTTTCGGGTAAGTCCATCCTATGCTACAAAGGCTCCTTTCTCTTCAGTGAAGGTAAACCTGGTCCCATCTGTGCAGACACACCACACATTGCGCCTTATACAGACTATTTGAGCATGGACTGTAGATATCTAGTCCATACCCAAGATGACATCATAAGGCCTCGACGCCACTATTCGGAGATCCCAGCTGAAGCTCTCGCCACCTAGAGGATGTTCAAACTACCGGAAATAGTGCCTAATCATCTAATCCTCTCCCATAGGAGTCTCTAGACGCAAGGATCGATCCAATTACTTCGTCGGAATCTACATGCACCGAAAGAGGGAAGTGGAAATAAATGACTAACTGGAACATATGTCTATAAGTTCTGCAGCTAAGGTAGAGTAGACACAGATCGTACCTCGTATCATCTCCGAAGCATTATGGTCATAGGCCTCAGCTGCTTGGAGCTGAGCTCACCCATATCCACTGCCTCCCTGTGGTCGGTGTGGACCACCTGGTGGTGTTGGTGGTAACACGTCGAATCATCTCCCATCTTGAACTACACAGCCAGATCCTCTACCACGTCTGACTTCTCCCGAAGGACCTCATTAGTCAAACCTATGTCTCTTCCGGGGTGGTCCCTTGACCATCTGCTGATCATCTGTATGGCTGGTCGGGCAGTCCTGAGCCATGTGACCCTGCCTGCTGCATGTGAATCACTACATGTTACTCCCATGACTGACTCTGTAACCTATGCCCTACACAACTGACCCTAAATCAAATGGTTTTCCACCAGTGGGTCTGGTACTATTGGAAATATGTGACATCTATCTGCAGCTAGATACTGAAGAGTCTTCTACATGACTTCTAGTGGTGTGTCTCACTGCTGGTGACTACTCAACAAGGAAACTCTCTACTATGAGGGCTCGCCCTAACACTCCATCCTACGTCGGGATGCTGAGAGAAATCATTGAATCCCTTATCTCCCTCCCGAGTCCCTGCTCGAAGGTTTGGGCCATAAAGAATGGGTCATACACCATATCGTTGGAGTAGCATGAGAGATAAGTGAACCTCACTAAGTACTGACCCACAATCATTCTTCCCTACTACAAATAAAGAAGCTCCTGCATGCGCACTACGCAAAGAGTCACTAGGACATACTCTACCCAAAACAGGATCTCAATGTCTAACCATATAAGTGTCACCTTGTCATGAACCTGGAGCATCAAGATCCACCATCTGCCTGCTACCACCGGTATAAGACAGATGGTATTGATCACGATGAGATCAGCTGGTGTCCCTACCAGTCAAAAGACTCTAACTATGACTTCCAACCAATCCTCAGCCATCTCTGGGTCCATCTCTCCCCTAAACCTTGGGGACCTCTGGTGATAGAACTCGTGAAACACACTCAGGTGGAGTTCACCCTCTGCAACTGGGGCTGGTGGCATCGGTTTCCCAATGTGTAATGTTACTGCTAGTGCCTCCGCAGGTGCCTCTACTGGAAGAGGGCCTTGCACCGAGACCTCGTCACTCAGTGGGCTATCAGAACATTCTATACCTGGAACCCTAGATGGATGTCGGGGTGGAGGTATCCTCAAAATAAATAGGTGTTCCATGGTCAAAAAGTTATACCTGGTGATCTGACTCAAATAGATCACAAAGAAAACTCTTGAAACACACACACAATCAGTGTTTTCGTGCACTGAGTTAGAAATCAGTATTCTGGGTCCTGGTGTATAGATACGTCGGCCACCGCAACAACACTGGATTACCTAAACTAATAACTGAACACACTATACTAAACACTACTTACAATAAAAGAATCAGAGTCCAATGTTCCAAGGTAGAACCGACCCCTCTATTACCAATTTGTCACGAACCGTCCCCTAGAGCACGTGCCATGACTACCCCAATCTCACCTTCCATAGGCCAACGGATGACGACTAGCACCGAAGGAATATTCCCTAAAATGGGGAAGGCATTTCCTTTATGTCCTATAAACATACACAACCATGAAAATAGAAAATTATGAACATGAGTAAACCGTACAGTAAAAGTGTGAGTGAAGAAAGAAAATGGGGGCCAGAATACAAGACCAACATGGAAGTACAAGAAAATTGAAAAGTAAAAGTAAACTAGAACAAATCCTATCAACACCCACCAAGGATCCTACCTGATGGGTAGGTAAATCTCTTGAACGATCATCTCTATGGTATGCCTCATCTAATATCCACCTCCGAGCTACCTCCAGTCCTCGTACAATTTTCTTTAGTCAGCGTTGTCTGTCATCTGCATAAAAAACTACCGGGTGTGGGCATTTCTCGTGCAGGGGTGACTATAAAGATACTCAGTAGGGACCTACAGACCCTCAAGGTCTCACAAAATCCACAAAAGATAACCCACAAATTATGAAATAAACTGAAACCCCTACTTAGGTATATGACCATACATATATATAAGTTATCAAGTATGTCCATCTAAATCATGAGGAAACACAGAGTCCAACTCAAAATCCCAAGCTCAACTATTCCACAATGGAAAGAGTACCATGAAGTATGTACCCCATAAGTACAACACATAGAAGAATAACACTAAGGTATTACCACAAAGGAAAGTACCACATAGGTACAAACTCAGCTCACCCCAGGTATAACTTAGGTACAGTAGTATAGATGATTAGATGCAAGTAATAATTCATCTAACACTATTAAGAGGCATATTAAAAAAGGATACTAAATCATCATTAGAGCCACATAGGATTGTATTACATCGTCAGACCAACACAAGATCCTTGTACCTCGTCAGATCCATATAGGATCCCAGTACATCGTCAGAACCACACATGATCCTAGTATATCATGAGTATACCATAAGACCCACACATGATCCTAATACATCATAAGTATGTCGTCATACTGACACGTGATCCTAGTACATCATCATTATGTCTTCAGATCCCTGCGAGATCCTAGTACATCGTTAGTACATCATACAACCCACACAAGATCCTAGCACATCGTCAGTACGCCGTCATACTGACACATGATCCTAGAACATTGTCAGTACATAGTCAGACCCACACAAGATCCTAGTACATTTTTAGTACATCTTCAGTCCCACATGGAATCCTAGTACATCTTAAACCCCCACCAGATCCTAGTACATGATCATAGCCAACTACAGGGTTTTGGCACTAAGCTCGCTTGTCTCCAGAAGGTTCTGATCCTCATGCCACTGGTAGAGACTAAAAATATCACGATGCCCTATGAATAAGTATCCCAAATTACCACCACATCATAGGGGTCTCAAATCAATAGACGGTGTGTCAATCGGATGCCCGGTATGAATGTTTTTATCATATTATTCTGGATGGCCTAGTTGGATTATTGCTTGATCCAACCTGACCATACCCCAACTTATCCAAATATCTGGTGGGGTATACCATAAATACCACCTCACTCTATGGTTTCCATCACTATAGACAGTTCATCAAATGGATTCTTGGTTCAAATTTTAAGGATACAATTAAATGGGTCGAAACTGGTCTGGCTCCGGTCTAACCGGATGAGCCGAACATGTTTGGGTCATCATGGAATGACCCTCTCGGTCTAGCCCGTTCCGCTGTATGCCCCGACCCTTGGTGGGCGGCACTACCCACATTGGGTGGTCCGGCCCGTGCTGGATAGCCTGGCCTGTCGGCCACAGTGGGGCATGGTGGTCGCGGTGCAACAGTCTATCACTGCTAGTCGGACGGCTATCCATCCTCTCCGTGTGGCAGAGTCATGTGTCGCGCCTTTGGTAGTGTCTTACAGCGAGTTAGTTGCCCTTCCCTCACTATCATGGCACAAGGCCGCAGTTCTCTTCTGTCGGGCGGCGTGGTGGCGCCGTCGCCTTCGTCGTAGTGGGCTGTGGTACCGGGCACCGTTATCATGCCCCACTTGTGTCGGTTTCCATCCTCTTTCATAACGATGGACACACAACCATTAGGGATGGTGGAGGGATCATGCCTTGTTTGTTTGGCCCAGTCCCTCCACATTAGTTCGGAAGAAGGAGGATCAAGATGATTAATTCGACGTAAAACACAAAGAATAAAAAAACCTCTACCTCAAAGGTTTTTTTGACATCAGTGAGGAGAGAAGGGTGGACATTGGTTCTTCATTGTTGAGGACATCCCACGTTGGATGTGGCGAGTTCTTCACTGAATAATTTTGTCATTGGGAGGTGTTCTTTGTTGGAGAAGCATAATACTCGCAAAGGATATCCCATTCTCATTTACGCACCAAAAGAATGAGGTTCCAATATAATTTAACATAAAATGATTAAATATTTTAGCACAATTTAAAATTCCGACATAGTTAATTAATTTTTTGTTGGCTCCAACAATTAAATGGGGAGTTGGAATAATTAATTTAGAGGAAACATAGGGTCACCCCCTCATTAAAGAGGGAGTTCAAGAGTTGGGTGGTCCCCACATTTGAATTCAAATAGGGGGTTTTAGTTTGGGTGGTCCACACCTCCATAACCCATGTATAGAGTTTTAAATAATAAAAATAAAATTATAAATAATACTATTTTTACTTTCCCACAAAATATTAAAAAACTATCCTTCACCATCATCCTATTGTGTTTAAGGTAAAGGCCTCCTTAAGAGAATACCGACGCTGAGAGTTCAACAGTTTCCTTTGATTTCAATTCTTATAACAGGTTCAATAGTTAAAATAAAACTTCCCGCATGATTATTGAAATATCATGAAAATAATGTTCAAAATTACATTCTGGGCACACCGGGCCTCAGAATCACGCGCCATAAATTTTCGCAGACTTGAAAAATTCCCATATAATTAATAAAAATTACATGGAGTCTTTGGGACATTTAAAATCATATATATGTTATATATTTTACATATACTTGTTAAATAAATCTTTTATACATTCCACATATCGTTTGAATGAGTCACATTGCTTTGAGGGGGTGGTAGTCCACAACTCCTCAAACGAAATTATCAAATTTACCCAAGATTAAAATAATAATGGAATGTTCTAAATAAAAATTACCAAAGAATAATGAAATTATAAATATTATATATAAATTATATAAATAATGTTCCCATTATAATGGCCACTATGATAGTTGATAATGGAAAATTGAACAGTCATTGTTTTGTGGGGCAGTAGTTTGTTGTATACATCAATAGTATGTTCGTTAAAAACTATATAGAGGTGTTTAAAAGTGTAGGTAGAACCATTTTAAAAAAACATACTGTTAAATTTTTTATACATGTTTTATATAATAATTTATAATTATAATTTAGGGGGGGTAGACAATGAAAATGAAACTAATGAGTTTGAGAGAAGACGTTACCACATAATCAGGTAACTTATTTTAGTTTGTACCAAAATGATTCATTGAAAGTATTTCTTCACAAAGGGAGGATTCAATGTATATGTGGGGGATTTTGTAATATTTGTTTTCTATATCTTGTATAAACCAATGTGTTTTGAGAGTTGTGATAAATGGGGAGAGGTGGTGGCCTTTTATAGGGAAGGAAAAATACTAATTTGAAATATTTTGAAACATGTTAGGTATACACCTATTCATAACTAGAAAACATCAAACCAAACCAAAAAACACAATTAACGTTTTATGGATGATATATGGCCATAAAATGGGTTTTAGATATGTGTTTATGCCATTATTTCCCTTAAGATAATCATTTCTTACTTCCTAAGAATAATTTTTCCTTAATAATATTAATTAATTTTAATTACTCTCACTAATAATTTTTTTCATGAACTTTGTTGATATTAGTAGAAATTATAATTTTTTTCTCATTCCAGATATTAAATCCAAATTTTCATATTCCAATCATAGAAGAGGCCAAAAATTAATTAAAATTTCATCTCGTAAGTGGCACAACAACACGAGTTTTTAAAGTAAAAACTTTCAAATGTTTGCAACATTTTTATAGTCATTTTTAATGTAAACCTGTTTTGAATAAAATAAATTGAAAAAATTGAAGAAAAAATATATAATCTAATTAAAATTTAAAACTAGTATAAAATATGATTTACCCTTATAAATAAATATGATGACAAAATGGTTTTATGATAAAATGCGTATTTTTATGAATTCATTACAGAATAAAATGATCGAAAATTATCAAAAAATCACAATAATCTAATGATTATGGTTGTATTTAAAATATTATTATTATTTCTACATATTATTTATTTTAAGGTATTAAAAGTAAAATATAAATTTAGTATGCCATTAAACGGTGGTAAGATTGTCTTTAAAAAAATATAGATTTTTAATGTCTAAAATTGTGTTTGTTCTAATCTTATACATATCAAAGCTAATGGATGAATATGAAAAATATTTTATTAAATATATAAAATATATATTTAATTAAAATAATTCTCAAATTGTTAATAATTATGTTTATTAAGATAAAACACATTTATAATTATAGAAATAATAACATTACTTTTTATATCTAATTACTTCTTATTTTGGTTTCTGATTAATTGGTAACTGTTAATTTATTTTATATTTATATAGACCATTGATTCATATGATTGTTAATAATATTCATAATGGATATTTAATTTTTTTAAATTAAATAATTATAATTATATAATATATTATTGTTCGGGAAAACTCGATATTGCATGTAACACAAGCCATCGAATAAAGTCTCTCCGGAGTGTAGCAAATTATAACATAGTGTTTCATGAATATAAAAATATCAAATCTATCAAATCTATTTTAAATAGTAATTATATTTTAATTTATAATTGCATTATATCCACTTAGGTGCTTGGTGTCATGTCTCATGAACACTATCTAATATAAGGTTCTTACTTTAGAATTTCGTGGTGTTACAACACTGCTATAGAAAAAGTTAAAATCAAACACAATATGAGATTCCTGGATAAACATCATGTAAGAGGGGAAAATAATTAAACTAATGATATAATTTTTTATATATCATGGAGGATGGAAGTAATAATTTAAAAAGGGATTCCCTATATCTAAAGAATATAATATTCTTATGATGAAATGATATCCAGATCATTGGTTTAGAAATGTCATACTTTTGGCCGCTCATTGTCCATTTACCTCCTTATGATAGTCTCATGGAAATATATTGGAAATATAAAATTTTAATAATGGATTTGGGAGCTTAATTATGTATCTATGTCTCCCCATTGGGAACCTACTAGCCCATTTCTCTCACTGAAAGTTTTACGAATTGTGAGCCCCATGTATTAAAAATGAAAGTATTACCAATGAATGTATTACAAAGGGGAACGTAATGTCCACTTTCTCTCATTTAAATTATTACATACTTGTTTTTTCAACAAAATAATGATGTCAAATAACAAAAAAATTTCCCCTAACATAGAATAAAAAAAATTCCTAATTTAATGCATTAAAAATATTACAAGTAATACATAAAAACCCCAGGATCATTAGATAATGTTTTAAATTTTTTATGGAATGAAAATAAAATAAACTATACTTATATTTATTAAAACCTGAATTTGTTTAAAATTTTATGTATTATATTTTATTTTGTTTTAATGATCCCGAATTAATATGATTTAATAATGTAATTACTAGTAAAATCATGATTTGTTTTTGAAAATACCATAATAGAAAATAAATGGTAATCATTTTTTTAAAAAATGGTTTATCAATTCGAATAATATATTTTGATAAATTATTTTATAATAGGATAATGATAGTAAATATTTAGTTTAGAGTATTCCAAATTCAATAAACAAGTGAAAACCTTTTTATAAATTTTTATTTCATTCATTCCAACTTTATCCATCATAATATCACAAATGAAAAATTCTAAATTCATGAGAATAAATTATTATATATATTGTTAAATTATAATACTTATGTAATTTATAAATTATTTCTCATCATCAATGATCTTAAAAACCATTACATTTTATTTCATAAAAAGTAAATCTATTTGTTTAGTCTATTTTAAAAAATAAAAAACAATACACATCATAATATTAGATATTATAATGTAATTATATTTGGATATAATTAAATTATAATATATTTAAATATCATAAATAATAATATAACTATTATATAAATAATCATTCTTAAATTATAATATCTCATTAATGATTAAATAGTGGTTTTCGATTTTTGATGTTTCTACTAGGTGATGTAGACGGTGTTGAGTGGTGATGTGTCATGTTTTGATAAAAAAAAGTCTAAATAATAATATCATTCAACATTCCAGTATATTTTTATATATTGAAAATGTATCTTATGTATAGGGTTTCAATTGTATTTTCATAATGTATATTAAGAATAATAAAATATATTGTGTTATAAAAATGGTTTTTTACATTATCATTAATTCATTTGTGTCATATAAAATAAGAGAGTAAAATTATAATTATAAAATTAGACATAAAATAATATTTAATCCTCAATTTTTGACCCTCAGTATAAAACATGGATAGTAAAAATATGCTAAGATCAATATGATAAGAGTATTGTATAACAATTCAAATGTAACAATATAAGCATGTTTTTATTGATTGAATAAATTGATAATCCCATTTATTATATCATATATTATGTAATTGGTTAAAATTAGTTGCATGTATCATAGTAAACCCAAATATTTGAGGTTAACATGGTCTCATGAATTTTGAACTTCATATACTAATATCATTCTCATACCAACACTAAGAAAGACCTAAACCTATTGTGGTTGGTATGTTTATGATAATATAATGGATTCAACTTAAACAATATGAGTTTTATTCTCACATATAAAAGGTGTGAATTCTACCATATTTATGAAAATGACTAAGAATGGTTATGGATGTACATACTTTAGTGAAATGTGATGTTGTTGTCTATTTATAAAAATATCATGTGACATATTGATCCTAAATATTGAAATTTGATATATTAGACAATATAAGTCAGTGTTGACTTGTATAATAATTAATTGATGAGTTGAAAAATATAGGTTTATCATGTTTTATTTATTTTTGAATTTTATTATTTAAGCAATAATAGATCGTATTATTTTTAATAATTTAGAGACATATATTTTTTGTATATGTATTGACATAAATGTGTTTTATGGAGATTCTAAAATATTCATTTATATCTAATGAAACAAAATTATTTTCAAGAGAGATCCATTTTTATATGTTTATGAATTATGAATTCAAAATTCTTTAAACCCTACAAAGCCTCCATGGGAATTATTTTAGTTAGATTTTTTTAAATATTTTTTATATATAACTATGAAAATTATTTAAAATATTATCTAAAATATTTTTATATTATATATAAAAGTGTTTTAAAAATGGATTCAAAATATGTTACAATAAGCATAACATAATTCAATTTCTAAATATTGGTATGTGTCCTTAGTGCATGTATGATATTGAATGAATTATATGCACAAGATAACCATGTCATAGTAAAAAATATGGCCATATTATTTTATTAAACAATGATTATAATAATTATTTCTCTTAAATATATACAGATGAGAATAAAATATGAATGTAAATTAACACTTACACTTCATTTATTCTATATAATCTGTCAAATTTTAGGTATATACATGATAAAAAAATGTTTATGGCAAGTTAGTACACATTATATGTTTTTAAATTATGAATTTATTTTGTACTTGGGAAAACAATTAAGGTATAATTCATAAGTAATGAAATAAATTATATCAATATCTAAAATACATATTAGAACTAATAATATCTCTTGTTTTAATTTCTTATCACAGTTACAAATATCATATATCATGTTATATGAGATATAAAATCAGTATTATCCTTTTATACTAATTTTATAACATTGTTTTCATTTCAACTATTAATAATGATATCAATGTATTGATACCGGTGATATCAATATATATCTTCAATGGATATCCCAAAATATTCAATTTTCATTATAATGATAATTATATTATCCTATTAAGGCGATTAATTATTTTGGATAAAGGTATTAGTTCTCCCTAATCCCAATGACATGGGTTATATAGCCTAACCTGGTGACTTCTAGGCATTTAGATGTTATAAAAAATGACCAAGTTAGGAAAGTGTATCCCAAATCTCACATCAAGCATGGAGTAGTTACATTATCTCATATATATTTATATAATATAGGTATCCTTCACATGATATATTACTTTTCCAATGGTTTTCATTGTTCCATATAGAAAAAAAATCTATGGGGTAGTGAGTCAATGTCGGAAAATCTTGTATAGAGGAATGATGAGTTTGTGTATATATTATGAGAGATTGGAAAGAGTTTGATTGAATAGGGAAACGTTTTTGGGGAAATTGTTCGATATAACTTCCAGTGCTTTTTTATTTTATCATAAATTGGTTTAACATCACTGATATCAGACTATTATAACCTTCATAGTGATTCTAGACTATCATGTTGTCACAGTACATCCCATGTCCCACATCAGGAAAGGGGGACACCATGTTCATATATATATATATATATATATCTGTGTGTGTTTGTGTTTGTGTTTATATGGGAACACTCCCATAAAAAGAGGCCTTCTATAAGGATGGCCAGTGATCTATGGTAGAAACAAAACTATGAGGCCTTCTAAGAGAGTGGAAAGAACAGTTTTTAAATTGAATTTATTAAAAATAATTAAAAATGACTATATAATTAGAAGGGTAATAAATTTAGTTATATTAACAAATAATGATTAATTTAGGATTGAAAGTTATGGATAAATTGATAATGAATAATGGTATTCCACGGTTGTGAAAAAATATTGAATAATGAAATATTAGTAGTATTAATGATGATTAAATTTTAATGAAGTAGAATTTTATTAGAGTGGTAATATGTATATGAAGTCAGGTTCTGATAGTGATATAAATTCCAAATTTTTTTGAGTTTATATGTGGAGTTGGATTTTATAAAATAAAAATGTGTTTATTTTTTACAGTCGTGGGAAAATTTCATAAAATATACTGAATTCATTCATAATAATTATACATTTAATGTCATAGATACAACACCAAGATAGCACTAAAATGAATTTACCGCATCTGAAGATTTATATATTTTAACTATGTGAGATCATGTGGCTTATTGTGAAATTTAGAGAAACCCAAAAATAGTAATTCATTTTATATAACATATGGTTTATGCATAATACTTATTCCCAGAAATTTATGTTATTTTACTGTCTTAAAATTTATTATTTTCATTACGCATTGGACACAGCATATTGTTTCATAATGGTTGATTAATATAATTTTAGTGGTTTATAAGTTTCATGTTACATGAATTAAACAGAAATGATATTCCATGAAAAATACTCAATGAGTTTTTGTGGTCAAAATGATTTGATGTGTGTTTCATGGGAGATATTTAATACTATGTTATGAAGGACCCACCACAAAAATAATGTTTATGAAAATCATCAAGGTAATTTTTATTGAAGAATCATGTTCTAAAGGATTGGAATATATTATATATCATGAGGCATTACATATTCACAACTCATATATTAGTTGAAAAATAAATTAATGAGAAACTTATTTGTCATTCCATGAGGATGAATATCACACCATGATTTTTGGAAGGATGTGAAATCTTATAAATGTAACCCTAATAAACATTTATTAAGGTATTTAAATGATTATAAAATTACCATTAATATTACAATTATGAAGATATATTTTATGGCGATCCAAAGGATTTATTTTAGTAAAAATCATGTGGATGTTTAGTGATGGTTTTTTTGAACGTGAATATCAAATTATTAGGATATATGAGTGTAATTTCTATATAGATAAAGGGAACTCGAGAATATTTAACATAGAATAAAAAAATAACTTTCATTTTGAAATAGTATAGTAAGAAATTTATCAATATGAACTTTTTAATATATAAAACAAATAAGGTTCATTATTTTCTGGTTGTTGTGTTGATGATGAACTGATTTATTAATTACAATGGATACATTTTTGTTTGTTAATGTCAATAGGATATGGTATATGGATGGATTAAAATAATTATTTAGTCATTATATTTAGATCTGTAGTGTAGATATTATATTCTATTTAATATAAAATTTGAAATATATCTTATTCTATACAACTAATTTAAAATCACGATGTAAATGATTCAATTTTTGAGTATTTTTATATCCAAGTTAGTGTTAGGGAATTTGATTGTATTAAAATTCACCACAAAAAATTATAAACATGAATTGAATATATTTTGATATAATGTTTGGAGAGATGTATATTTGGTAGTGTATTAGTGAAAAAATACACCTTTTTTAATGAAGCATCAACATTTTAAATTTATGACTTGGTTTACTTCATAAGTACATAATGAAGATCGAATTAATATAATATAATCAAATTAAGAAGGTACTTAAAAGTATATAATCTTATTTCCATTAAATCAATATATAAAGAATGTTAAAAATCAAATATCCCTAGTAATTTGTGAGAAATCATTAAAAAATAAATAGACTATGAGCCTTAGGTGGAAGTGATATTTTTCAGAAACAAGTATAGGGAATGTCTCATTGTAATGAGTTAGCTTACATAAATCATGAAACCATATAAACTATAAGGTAAATTAATTTGTTATTGTAACAAAATGATAATTATATACATAAGAAGTATATACTAGTGTGAGTGAACCAAGAAAAAACTAATGGGATCATGCATAATTTTACTGAATAATTGTGTATAATTCATGATGTGAAAGCACTATAAAATACATGGTTTGAATAGTGTTCCTTATAATGAACAATAAAATGCCTCAATATAAACCATTGATATAATATAACTATACTATAGAATGTATTTATAAATTTCTCCTAGATTAAAATATTTATGGAATATGTTTCCCTAATAAGATAATTTATTAGAATATTGGAGTTAGATATATGTTTTATAGTCTATAGTCTTGATATTAAATTGAAATTAGAAGAGGTAGCTCCCAAATTTGGAAAAAAATAATACAATTAATTATTCAGTGTAATGGAAAAATTTATTGAAGATCATGAATTTTCATTTTTATTTTTAATAGAGTGTATTTAATTTCAAGTGATATAGAGAAAAATAGAATATGAAAAGAATGTGAACTATTTTTTAGAAATAAATATATTGACTTTATATAATGTGGTATTATATTGAAGTAAGGTTAAAAATTATTCATGACTGAACTATATCAAATAATAAAAAAATAGACTTTTATATTCATTAAATGTGTTTAAAAAAATCATGAGGATAAAATACCAACTATTATGGGAATTAAATTTTTAATTTTGGATACATTATCATCCAACAAAATCAGGAAAATGATAGTAAAAAAAAGAAGAGAAATAAGTTGAGTTCAAAAGTATTAAACAAGAAAGAAACTCAAAGATGGTACATGTTTTTTAAATCACGAAATTGGATTCAAGTATAAATGTACAAAACTATTTTTCTTTAAAGTGGGATGTGTCATCATACAATATGCTTTGGTTAAGATATTATTGGACATATTTTAGAATATGAAAGGATGATAATATCAAAGTCTGTCATTCAATATAGAAGATGTTATAAATAAATTTATTTTTATTATCATATTTCTTATATATTTGTTGATGTGTTGATAAAAAATAATAATCGATGCAAAGGCTATTCCAATTGAAAATAATTAAAACAAGACACTTGATGGTATATAATTATTTTTAAAATAATGTAACATGATGAGAAAATTTATAATGGTATTTTTAGGACAAAATTTATGTAATAGATTGATGAGAAACAAAAGTAATGATCATTATATTATAATATTATATAAATATTATTTCAATTGTAATATTGGAAGGTATTTCAATTTGATATAAATATAATGAATGATGATGTAAAATACAAATTTTATAATAAATATGAATCATGATGGTATGAAAAGGGAATATATTAAACTATGGAACTGACTCAGTTATTTTTTGAATGATGTTACATACTATTAAGGGAGAGTTTATAAATATTAAATGGATGATATGATAAAATAACCATCATTTAATGAAAGTCTGTAGTTATTAAAAACATATTTTAAATAAAAATATAACTTCTTATATAAAAATGATGAATTAAGTAATTATAAATTTATTTAAATTAAAAAAAATTAAATAACATAGATATAATTAAAGAATAGATAAATGATTTTTTTAAGAGGGTAGGAAGCGTGGAGATGTAGAATCCATAAAAATATTTCCACCCTAGGAATGTATTTGAAGTGAAGAGAGAAGAAGAATTAGAAATACCAAAATCTTTATGAAAAAAACTTTAGTGAGATTAGTTAGAAATTATAAAAAGTGAATAAATTGATAAAATAAGAGGATGTAAAATAAAATAACTTTAAGGATATTTGTAAAAATTATGTCAATCGATAGACAACGTCCATAAATCATCTGATGAAAAATGGAAGCAATTCATTGGAATTCCCAAGAAATGCATTTCATAAAAATGTGGATGTATACAGACTGTCCTAGTAAAAAAGTGAATTATATTATATATAATATATTAAGGATAAATATGATACATATAGAATATTATATGAGTGTGCATTAAAATAAATAAATATTGGATGAAGAAAAATAATTTAATTTCTACATAGAATATCACTAGTGATAAAATAATCAGAGGACTTGTAAAATAGTTAAATGATAGTTTGAAAGAAGAAATTTGACAAATATTGAGAATAATAAATTGATTAAGTAAGTAAATTATTTATAATTATGGTTTTTATATGGTTACCTCTAATCCATAATGTGGTTTTTTAAATGAAAAAAAGGGAATTTTTTGTCAAATAAGTCTAGTGGTTTCATTGAATAACATGATCTATAGTTGGAATCCAAAGTGATGTCAAATAGTTACCATAATGTTTCAATGGTAAACATTGTTATACATATTGAGATGATAAAATACATTTGAAATAATTTTTAATATAGAGTGGAACTAATTTCAATTCTATATCTACATATTCTGTATTATTCGAATCCAATTATGGAAATATAATTATGGTACTATTAATTTATCAAATAATTACAATAATTATAAATAATTGTAAATAATTTATGGTTTAGAACCAGTAATGATAAAATAATAATTTCTATTACAATTTTAAATTAAAATTTTAGTATCTTATGATATATTTTTGTGATTTCAATTATCCATTTAGAATAAATTCATTATCATTAACTGGTTTTAATGGTAAAATGAAATTGGGGATTTATTTTGAAGAAACTAATACTATATATATCAATGGGAATCCTAATATTATTACAAACATGTTGTATCAATTAGTTTAACATGTGTTATGTCTCACACACATATTCTTAAATGTTTCTAGACATAATGATTTTTGTGATTGGGATTGAGTTCCCACTAGGATTAATATTAATAGAATACAATTACTCAAAATGTATTTGTTGTATAGAAATTAGTGGTTGATATGGAAAATATTAATTTCATTAACAAATACTATTATTTCATAATACACGTTATAACTCTATAGGAACGGAATATTTGTTTTTGTCCAAATTTAATGAGGTAAATTTATTATCTATATTTTTTCAGAAGATGAAAAATTAGTTTAAAATAACATAAAAATAGTTTATATTAAATACTGTATGAAGAAAGATGATTATTTTAGATAATATTTCCATTATTGGTGTGACAAGTGAATCGTATATTATTGATTAAGAAATAGAAAAAATATTTTTTGTGACCTTTTTATTTTTTAAGTGGTTGTAGAAAAACCTTTGAATTTTATTGGAAATGGGGGATGAAAATAATCGCATAACATTCCTTCAAAAACATGAAACTGGTTTTATGGAAGAATTTTTAATAGAATCAAAAGGGGATGAATATTGAAACCAAGATATTTAATGTCTGATTTAACTAAAATAAATTATGGATGACAATTTTATTATAAGGTTGATAGATTTAGTGATTATAAGAAATAATGATTTTGGAATGATTAAAAATTAGTAATGGATTTTTAAGGATGAATGGTTATCATATATTTTGACTTGTTTTAAAAAATATAATATGATGATAATTAAATGATGCACTATAGACCCACACTCCTCGGTCATGTGATAAAACCCATAATTTATACATAATATTTAACAAAAATTTGGATCCTTTAAGCTAATGATATCTTCACAATACAACATTTCCATAAGGCAAAAATTATATCTCATAGTAAAAACATAATTTTTAGAATAAAGAGATTAGGGTATTTGAGTATCTAATATATAATAAACTTTTTTTATGATAGTTGTGAACATTTATTCATAATAAAATCACCTAAGAACCCCACATATACTCCTCAAAGGTGATAAAAATATTCATGTCATAAGGAATAAAAATATTATAAAGTGGTGATCTCAACTTCTCAGTAAGGGAAAACCTTATAATAAGTAATAAATTTAATTAGTAAAATACTATGATAAAACATGGGTTGGTCTGAAATATTTTTTTAAAAATAACATATGACAATAATATTTTCCCATATGTCATGATAACATACTTGTAATCATAAATGAAAAAATATATACAATGGCATAAGAGAGTGAGATAAGAATGGAATTATTTCATAAAGGAATGATATAATTCGTTAATGGAATCAATAATATTTTGAAACAATATAATAAATTACATCAAAAATAATAAGTCTTATATTACTTAAAATATGGTATAACATTGTGTTCTTAGGATAACCACACATACAAAAAATATTGTACCTAATAAGATCAAACTATTACCCAATTAATTAGAATTATATCATGTTTCACCCTTCACATTTGTCAAATGTAGATGAATATGTATTCCACATCAGTAAATATCACCATATATAACGCATATGTATGATATAACCAATGATAAGGTAGTATGATTCATAATATATTCTCAATAATTAAAAATGTATTTTCCATAATTATTCTTATGGAAATCAATCACATTGGATGTTAAAATTTAAAACGGAAAATAATCATTAACATAGTGTTCAAATGTAAAAAATCACATGAGGAGAATTGAAAATGTATTATTAAAAACTATACCCTTAGGTGATTCTTTTATAAAAATAGTAAATGACCTTATAAATAAGTTATGATCTTATTATTTTAATTTATAATATAATTTTACTTGGATGTATTTCTATATTATAAATATGAATTTTAATATTTATTCAACATTAATAAAATTTGATATGGGTGGAAAAGGACATGAAATACAACATAGATAGATTTAATTAAATAAGGTCTATCTAAAATGGAACTTCTTGTATGTATAACATTAATAAATAAATGGTTCATAAAATTTGGTATATATGTAAGGATCACATATTTAAAATAGATGATGTATATTGTAATGAAATTTAATATATTTAAAAAGATAATGAGAACATGTGACCACAATGTAACCAGGGTGGTTCAGAAGATTACATTCCTTGAGTTTAGATTAATTCTACTCAAGGAAAAAATTACTTCTCCATTTGGATATTATCAATTTGTTATCATATTGAGGTTATTTTTCATAGAATATTTGAGAAACCAAATATTCAAAAATGTGCGGGGAGAGTGGATGAAAAACTAATGAAGGTTATTATTCCATGTAATTCATTATAATGTGTTAAAAAATTGTGTGGAGTGAGTTTATTTCATATGTGAAGGTAATATCTTTTTTTAAATAAATTATTAATATAATGATAAAATATGTTTCACCTGAGCAGTGAAGTAAAATTGAATCATAATAGACTAGATAATATAGAATGGTGTATAATATCTCAATAATTCATTTACACACTTCTATTAATTTTTTTTACCCCTTTTACTCATAGATTTTTTAATTTTAATATCTTTTATTTTTTATTTGATAATTAATTCATACCTATAACACCCTAATATTTCATTGTATGTTATGTCTTTAAAGTATTTCAGTAACATGCGCTACACACCACACCGAGTTCAAGATCACCAAGACATACCAAACTATCCATTCAAAAAATAGAATATGAATTGTATTAAACAAATTTTAAATTTCAGATATCCTATATAAAATGAATATTTTGTGTTTTTTAGATATAATATCCGAAAAATTCAATTTTTAAGATTAAAGAGGTGTTTTAAAACAAATGCATTTTTATGCCTTTAAATGGAGAACACATTTTAAATCCAATATTTTACCCTTTTATTTA
This sequence comes from Viscum album, assembly GCA_963277665.1. Classification (NCBI taxonomy): domain Eukaryota; kingdom Viridiplantae; phylum Streptophyta; class Magnoliopsida; order Santalales; family Viscaceae; genus Viscum; species Viscum album. Next base: position 1,203,676,314 of record OY728150.1, on the reverse strand, counting down.
TTTAATTTAGATAAATTAAAGAAAATCTTTAGAATAGGGATATAAAAAAAATTTGGATAAATTTTTAGTACTCTTTTCATAACTTTCATATGATGATGAGTAGTGATGAAATACTAAATTTTAATTAAAAACATCTTTTTTAATCAAAATAATTTATACTGATAAAATATACATTTGAATGGTTTTTAAGTATCATTAGAATATATTTTTATCATTTAATATAATTTAGGTAATTTTATATGATTTAACATTTAAATTTGACAAAAACATGTGTCAATCTTTTGATAGTTATTATTTCTTAAAAACACATATTTTGTTTTGATACTGGGAATTAATTTTAAATTAATTTATGCCACTTCTGTGTTTTCAATTTAGAAAAATGAATTCCATATCTGTAATCAGTAATTAAAAATTGTTTAAATATGTATATTTTATTTTTATACATTATGAATAATTACTTCGGTAAATAATTTATTTACCATGGTTAAAGGGTAAATCCAGTAAACATTAGTAAAAACTAATATTATAATAACATTAAATTACTCTAACATATGTCCTATTCCTATTTTTTGACACATTTCAGACCTTGGGAATCTTCAGGTAGATTTTAGGTCCACTTGGAGCCACTTGAGAGTGATAATGACACGTTATATTAATTAATTTAAAGTAAAGACAAAAATGAAATAAACTTATACCTTTTAGTAAATTTTTTTACATGATGGAATATAAGTTATATTTTCGACTATAAATATTCATTATAAAGATAAAATTATTTCTTACATAATTTTATTCTATATATAATTTTTATAAATTGAATAATTAAATTTATTTATGGCATAATGATGATGCAGTAATTACCCTATTAATGAATGAATCAAATAAATATTATTATAAATATTAAAATAAATAAAATTTCGAATTTTTAATGACAAAAAATAATTTTATAGGAGAATATGATATGTTAGGATTGATTCAATGTATTTGGTCAGAATTAATCAAGATTTGATGGCTTTAAAAAATCAAATACTTAAAGTGTCAAAATTAACATAATTGAATTTTTGAAATAAATACTATATTATAAATTGATATAATATTTCTAAAAATATATGGTTCAGCTAAAGGACATAGGTAAGACTATATATATTTATAGTTAACAACATGAGGTGCTCTTGGCTTGTTATAGTTATTTTATTATCCATATAACATAAAAAAACAAAGAGACATGATAAATGTCAAACTATTTATCTAAGATTTAAATCTAAAATATTAGGCTAATGTGGTGACCTAAAAATATCCAAAACATATTTGTTGAGAGGTCTTCGAACAATACCCATCTTATCCTCAAAATAATTTATTTTGGATTCATTAAAAACCTAAATTTATTTTATTATAAAATAATATTTCATGTTTTTTCTAAAGTGACCCTCACCTCTCTCATAAAAGGGAACTTCCACTTTTCTTAATTTCACACCTCCAAAGAATTTTTGCTCAGCCAAAACCTACCCAAATATCCTCACAACTTTCCTCCCTTCATTATAGGGTCCTTAATTTGTTCATAAATCCATCTGATGTAGCCATTTTGAACAAATGAAATTGATAAACCCGAAGAAGAGGTAAATATTTCATCACCAATTTTAAGTTATTTTCTTTTTCCTCTACCTATGTCTTTGTTTTTTCCATTATAAAAATATAACTCTCGTGTAATCTATATAATGTGATGTTTTTAAAAATATGGTACAACCAATTTATTTATTCAATCCATCCTATAAATGACAATGTCATCATATGTGTGTACGTATTGATTACTGTCTCTACGTCGGGGTGTATATTGTTATTCAAAGACTACATTATGTGGATAGGTAGTAATGAGTATAACTAAGGTAAATAACAAAGATAAAATTTTAATTATTCTTTATATATGATATTATGTCAAATTACATACTATTTCACCATCAATATAATGATATTGTCGCTCGTGCGTACGTATGGATTACCGTCTCCATGACGCGATGATTTTCATTACTACCTTCACCATTCAATGATGATTATATAAATATATATCATTAATATGTATGTAATATTTGACATAATAATTCTAATGGAGATATATATATGTATATTTATGTTCTTACATATATCATATTTAGTTAGTACTGTTCAATACGATATAAAAACAAAAAAAACATTTATGTGTACGTACGACCTACCGTCCCCATAAATGGTATTTTACATTTCATATATATGTCTATAATACCTATTTATATTATAAATAAATATGAAATATAAATCATGTTTTATATTATGGAAGTATTTAACTCATGATCTAAGTGCTACAATCAAGTGTAACAAGCTAAAACGCATATGATAAAGAAATCAATTATTACCTGAAATGTTAATTTAACATGGAAATTATTATTAAATGATTAGTATAAAGTCATATGTGAATCATGAATGATATCATAAATTTTAATATTGTTCTTTTATAATTTAATAATAGAATACAATCTTTATATATGAAGGATAAACGTACCCACTACTGAAGAAAAGTACAATGTAAGGGTTAATTCCACAATCTCTATATTATATGAGGTAGTTTTTACATGAGTATATACTGGGACATATTTATTATCTGTGTCCATATTTCAAAATGTTTTTTTAAATGGATTATTTTTAACGGACTCTTATAATAAAACATTATTTTAAATTTTTTAAGGATTCAATCTTCAAAACATTTCCCATTAATGTTCATGTTTTCAAAATGGTATTATGGACTTATTTATATAGACATGAATGTTTTAAAATGATAATTCCTATCAAATGTTTAAATGTGGTATGGGAAACATTGATTCAAATCTATATTTTAAATGAATTACTTTATAAATTATGTTACTTTTAAATGACTTCAATGAAAAGGGATATCTCTCTCAAAGAGTTTTACAAATCATTTTCATCTTTGGTAACATCCATTGATGGATTTTAACTTTTTTGAAGTTGATTTATTATGATACAAATCATTAATATTGTATTTAATGTTTTGTGATATTTTTTATTATTGTTTTATAATTTTTATGCCATTCATAGTTTAGGGTTAAATTATTGTCATTTTGTATGCTAGTTATAATACAAATGTTTATATTGTATTTTAATATTAAAATATGAAGAATGTATTAGAGATAGTAAGGGATGAGTGGATCCCACTATAGCTCCTCGATGCATAGGTAGGTCTTACGGTACAATTATACATCGAACTGGATGATGCCTTCCCCAATTCGATATATGGTTTTGGCCGAGGACTTAATAATTTTTAGACGTCTTGGTCAAGACCTTGACAAAATGTTTCAGAATGTATGGCATTATACATTCCCTCATTATAAAAATAATATTGATGGTTTATGTGGTTTTCGACTAGTAGAATACCAATGACAATGTTTTATTATGGAATTATTTACTCATCTAATATTTCTTCCATAAAGTGTTCATGTTAATTATATATAAAGACATGTGTTTTAAATTATTCCCCATACCTATTGTTTATGTTATCTTTCTCTAAATTGATTACCCTTACTGAGCATCTGAGCTCACCCATTTCTTATGTGCTATTTTCACATGATTCCAAGAAGTGTATCACAATTGATATTTAGGGATAATATAAGGAAATAATGAAATTATCGTGGAACTATCTATGCTTTATATTGTGTTTGAAATTATGATGTAAAGTTAATGTAAGTGATATATTTTTCAAGAATGCTAAACAGATCGGTCCTTAAGGACTTGATTTCCGGTAATCATTCCAATGTTAGGTAATAATGCATAGAATCTAGGTAACTGGGTTTGGGGCGTTATAGTTGGTATCAGGGTAAGGTTGTTAAAAACCATGGAAACTAGATTTAGAAAAACTCTGATTTGAGAATAATACCCTAAGATAGTCATTGATGATTTGTATGGAAGAAATTCTTAGAATTTTGGTACAGTAGAGGATTTTTTAGTTATTAATAAAATACATCCCTATTTGTATACTATCAGGTAGAGGCGGCTCTGGCAGATATGTACCTAGGGGTAAAACCCAAAAGCACCAATTTAAGCTAGAATCGAATGTGAACTGGTGCACGAAAATGGGCCTTGCCTCACTCTTGGTTACGACACTCCCATGGGATATTCTTAGGATAATTCAAATTTTATTTATAAACCATTATAAAGTATTTATATGTATATACCTCCACAAAGAAAACATTTTTATGATTATGGATTATATCCATAAACTATTCAATTTATGTAAATTGTTTTACAAGTTCAAAATTATGTACTGCGGTTCATAAACTTATTTATTGTATGCCATTGTTTAGAAATGGTGCCTAGTAGAAGGAATGGAAACCATATCGACTCATGTAATCCATGTAGGGATTTCCCTCCTACTTACGATAATTATACTGGAACTGGTGATGCAACTATTGTTGATCAGGTTATCACAATACTGGGACAACTCACACAGGTTATGAATAATAACCATACACGTACGGAGCAACCTGATCCACAACGTGGAGGTTAAACGTTGGATATTTTCATGTGTAAACAACCATCAACATTCAGTGGGACTACAAATACATTTGTAGCTATGAAATGGATAAGATCCATAGAAGAAATATTTCATGCTTTGGGGAGTAGCGAAAGGGATAATGTTTTCATTGTTTTTTTCTCCTCATAGGAGATGAAGATCAATGGTGGTCATTGATTCAAAACACAAATGAAAATAAAGAAATATCAAATATGGAATGGAGAGTGTTTAACGAGCTTTTCTTAGAAAGATATTTTCTTCGTGACCATCGAGCGGATTTGAAATGACAATTTCTATGTCTGTGGAAAAATGAGGATGAGAATTTAGCATAGTATGAGACAAACTATACAATGATAGAAAGGCATATGGCCGATTATATACATAACCCAACGAGTAATATTGAACGATTATTTTGTGGGTTAAAACCATTTCTCGACTGAGAAATATTCTCACAATCCTTATCATCATATGAAGATATTCTCTCATGTGATATCATGAAAAAAATTAATTCTCTATATATTATGAATTTAATGAAAATCAAGGAAAGAAGAGATTTACTAAACCATTTTGGAATTGATATAATGAAAAATGTAATAAGGGAATATTTGAGTTTCCACCCTATCTTAATTGTAGAAGGAAGTAACTTCACACCTGTCTAAAAGTAAAATGATTGTGATAAAAATGTGGATATAAAGGCCACATTGCTGGTTAATGTAATGGAAAGTAAGAGGCTGTCAAATTCGAATGATACATTTTTAGTGAAATGTGTGATTATGTAATTCAATGTATTTCAATAACATTCATAACACGCAACACCGAGTTCGAGCGCACCATGATTTAATAAACTAGCCATTCAAAAAAGAGGTTATGGATAGTATTAACCACATCTTTAAATTTATATATCCTACATAACATTCATATTTTGTGTTTCTTAGACATAATATATGAAAAATTCACCTTTTAGGATAAAAGATGTATTTTTAAATAAAATAAAATTTTATTCCTTTTAATGGAGAACCCCCATTAAATCAAATATTTGAAACATTTATATTTTCAATTTAGTGAAATTAAGTTCATATTTATAATAGGGACATAAAAATTTAGTTTGCATCAATTTATTGTACTTTTCTCATTACTTTCATATTTTGATGAATAATGAAAAATAGTAAAACTTAATTAAAAACAACTTTTTTAATCGAAATTATTTATAGTTTTAAATTATAAATTAGAATGTTTTTGAAGTATCATTAGAATATATTTTTATAATTTATTATAATTTCGGTCATTGGATATAATTTGATAATTAAATTTAACATAAACAAGTGTCAATATTTTGATAGTTATTATTTCTTAAAAACATTCTTTTTGTTTTGATAACGGAAATTAATTTCAAATTAATTTCTGCAACTTATGTGATTTGAATTTAGAAAAATGGATTCAATATTTTGAATAAATAAAGTCAAATTGTGTAAATAGGTAACATTTACATGTATAAATTATTAATAATCATTTTGGTAAACAATATATTTACCATGGATAAAGGGTAAATCTGGTAAATATGTTTAAACAAATTATATTATAATAATATTAAATTACCCTAACAATTGTCTTATTCATATTTTATGTTAAATTTCTAACTAGGGTCATCATTGTGTCGATTTTGAGATTAAATGGAGCCACTTGAGAGTGGTAATGACACTTTATATTATTTAATTTAACTTAAATACAAAAATGACATTAACATATATCTTTTAGTAAAACCATATTTACAATATGTTATATAAGTTATATTTTAGAATATAAATATTCATTATAAATATAAAATCATTTCATACATAATTTTGATTTCGTTATAATTTTTATAAATTATATAATTAAATTAATTTATGACACAATGATGATGTAGTAATTACCCTATTAATGATACAATCAAATAAATGGTATTATAAAAATCAAAATAAATAAAATTTGAAAAATATTTATGAAATAAAAGAGTTTTATATGTTAATATGACATGTTATTATTGATTTAATATATATTTTTCGATGTAATCAAGTTGTGATGGCTTTAAAAAATATCAAATACTAAATAGTGTCAAAATTTACATAATTGAGTTTTTAAAATAAATACTATATTAAAAATTGATATATTATTCCCAAAAACATAAGTCTTAGCGAAAGTACATATATAATTTTATATATAATAATAATTAATCACATGGGTTTCTCTTTCCTTGTTATAGTATGTTTATTAACCATATAATATAAAAATACAAAGATACATGGTAAATGTCAAACTATTTAACTAAGAGTTGATTCTAAATGAAATGGTTAATTTGGTGACCTAAACCTGTCAAAAACCTATATTCTGAATTTTTTTCGACCCACCCTCATATTAACTTCTAAATAATTCATTTTTAATCAATTATAAACCCAAAATTATTTTATTATATAATAATATTTCATGCTTTTCCTAAAGTGACCCGCACCTCTCTTATAAAAGGGAACTTCCCCTTCTCTTACTTTCACAGATCCAATGTCTTTTGGGTCAACCAACCCCTGCTCAAATATCCTCCCAACTTTTCTCCCTTCATACTAGTGGCTTTAATTTAGTCATAAATCCAACCTAAAGATCCCTTTTGATCAAATCTAAAAAAAAAGAACTTGAAGTATAGTTAAATATTTCATCACCTCATTCAAGTTATCTTCTTTCTCCACTTCCTCTTTCTTTGTTGCTTCCTTTAAAAAACAATAACTACAATATATTATATATACTATGTTTTTATTATATAAATTTTACAATAATATTCATTATTATATCCATCATATAAATTACAAAGTCAACATACGTGCGTATGTACGGATTACCATATCCATATCGTGGTGTAGTTTGATATTCAAACACTTCATTATTTGGATAGGTATAAAAATGTGTATAACTGAAATAAATAATTAATATAACATGTTAATTATTATTTATATATGATATGAAATCCAATTACATACAATTTCACCATCAATATAATTTTATTGTTGCTTTTGCATACATACGGATTTCTGTCTGCATGACGTGAGGAGATGCATTTCCTTGTTCACAATTCAAAGATGATTATAAAAATTCATATCATTAATAAGTATGTAATATATAACAAAAAAATTAAACTGGAGAAATATATATATATTTATGTATTTTTATGTTCTTGCATATATCTTATTCAAATAGTTTTTTTCAATACGATATGAAATCAGAAACCACGTTTATGCATATGTACAACCTACCGTCTCCATAGACAGTGTTTTCCATTTCATATATATGTCTATTATACATATTTATATTCTAAATATATCTAATATGTAAAACATGTTTTACATTATTTAATTATTTAAATCATGATCAATGTGATACAATCAAGAGTAACAAGTTAAAACATGTAGGATAAAGAAAGAAATTATTACCCGAAATGTTAATTTATCATGGAAATTATTATTAAATGGGTAGTATAAAGTCATAAATAAATCATGTATGCTTTCATAAATATTAATATGGTTCTATTATAATTTAAGTACATATTATGGTCTTTATACATGAGGATAAACATACCCTCAACTAATGGAAAGTACGTGTTATGGGTTAATTTCACAATCTCTTTATTATCCAAGGTTGTTTTTACGTGGGTATCTTTTGGGACATATTTATTATCCATGTCCATTTTTCAAAAAATTGTTTTGAAAGAGATTATTTTTAAATTAATATTTTTCTAAAATAATATTAAATGTTTTATAGATTTGTTCTTATAAAATTTTCTCATTAATGTACAGGTTTTCAAAATGGATTTATTTATTTATTTATATGGGAATGAATATTTGAAAATGTTAATTTCTTTCAAAATATTCAAAGTGGTATGGAAAAATTTGATTCGAATGTATCTTTTAAATGAATTCCTTTATAAATTATGTGACTTTTAAATTATTTCATGGAAAAGGGATATCTCTTTCAAGAGGTTTACAAATCATTTTCATCTATGTCAAAATCCTTTGATGGATTTTAAACATGTTTAATGTTTATTTATTATGATACAAATCTTCTATATTGTATTGATGGTTTTGTGATATGTTTGACTATGGATTCATTATTTTATACCATTCACAGTTTATGGTTAAAGTATTTATATTTCATATGATTGTATTAATAATAATGTTTATGTTGTCTTTATACTTTTTCATATAAGGAGTGTATTGGACATAGTATTTGAGGGGTGGAGCTCGCTATATCTCCTCGATGCATAAGTAGGTCTCATGAGACAATTAGTCATTGAATTGGCAGAGGACATTCCTGATTTTATATATGGTTTTGGCCAAGGCCTTAGTCATTTTTAGGCTTCATAGCTGAGGCCTTGACAAAATGTTTTATAATTTCTTGCATTATACATTCACTCATTATAAAAAAAATATTGACGGTTCATGTGGTTATTAGACCAGTAGAATACCCATGGCTGTGTTTTATTATGGCATTATTTACTCAACTCATATTTATACAATAAAGTGTTCTTGTTTATTATTTGAAAAGGAATTTGTTTTAAATTATTAACCATGCCTATTGTTTATGTTATCTTTTTCTAAATTGTTTACCCTTACTGAGCATCTGATCTCACCTATTTCTTATGTTTTTTTCCAGGATTTCAATAAGTGTAATATGATTGATATGAAGGGATAAGCTAGGGAAATAATGGTGTTGTCATGGAACTATCTATGCTATATTTTGTGTCTGAAATTGGAATATAAAGTTAATGTATGTAATATATTTTCCAAGACTGCTAAACTGATCGGTCTTTTGGGACCAGAATCCTTTTAATCATGCCAATGTTATGTAATAAAGCACTGTCTCTGGGTTACTGTGGTTGAGGCGTTACACTTCCTTAAGTAATTTACTTTTAATTCCTTAAAATTATGTAGCCCATATTAAATAATTTCAACCAAATGCATCGAATATGAATTCTATTTTTAAAAATAATATTTTTATTTTAATGAAATACAAATGATAACAATAGCTCCTTTAATGTATAATAAAATATTTATAAAAAAGATTTATTTTTTTAACATAAATGTTATGTTTTAGAGAAAATTATTGACGTGGATGATTTTAATGAAATTAATTTTATTATTATTTTATAAATTATATTTATGTTAATTCAAAATATATCCAAAACCAAATTTCATTACGAAAAACATTAATTTAATGATAAATAAAAAATGGTTTTACATTATATTAAAATTTCATAATTTTGAAAATTATAAACATGGTTTCTATAAATAGAAATATTAATTTTAAATATAAAATATCTCTCTATAAGTACATATTTTTTTAATTATTTTTCATTATATTTTATATTACAGTTACTTCTTGATATAATCATAAATTCCAGTATTTTAGTAAAAATCATATTTTCACAATTTACATAAAAATAAATTATATAATAAAAAAATGACGCATCCTATGATAATAGTTTTATTATAAAAAAAATATTATATTAATTTTTTACAAAAATAATTTTACAAAAAATGATAAATAAAATCATTATATATATTGAAAAACTATTTTTATGGGAAATTAAATTTTTAGAATAACAACTGAAATAATTCATATTTACAATAATTCAATAACTTAATAAGTGAGATCAGTTTTTTTTCATAATAAAAAATTATTTTTCAATAACATTTCAAAAATGATTGACTCAATTTTTGATTAAAAAATATTACAGAATATAATTTCTTTTTCATTTATATTAACAATCATTCACCAAATACAAATAAAAAGAATTATTAATATTATAAAATTATTATTATAATAATCCATAGATATTAATATCATTACTTCAATTTTATAAATACACCATATCATATTATAATAAGAACAATGACATTAATAATAATTTAAAACTCATAAATAAATATATATATATTTATATTAAATTTTTATTTCACTATCTATTATTATTGAGTTATTTTATTTTAAATTTTCTTATAATAATTGTCAACATTATCATATAATTTATACAAATGCATATACAATTAATATATTTCAAATAACTATATTTTAGATGAAAAGATTCATAATGGCTGAATTTTTTCCTATATAAAGCATTAATAATTTCATATATCACATTCAAAATTCATAAAAAACACTTTTAATTTCCATAGTTTTCATTTTTGACATCACATCATTTTTATCCTTCAGTGATATTACTTTTTATTGTTGGTTTTTTAAACTAATTATTATTCTCAAAGTTGAATGTAGCATGATGTAGTTTCTAGTTTTAATGATTTTATTTTTATTATATTGATTATCCTCTATCATTTTATTCACATCCATTAGTTGTGATATTATAATGTGAATAATAAGACATTATCTGGAATAGTTATATTCATGTGATTTTATTTTAATATTTTATGATGAATGAATTATGTATTTTTAGTTTCATTCATATATTATATTACATGTTTCATTCTTTGATCAACTGGTTTTTTTATAATTCTAGACATGTTTTTAATGGAAAGAATAATTTTCCTAACAACGTTGGGTGTTAGATTAAATTTTCAAGAAGTTTCATTGTAAAAAATTATTAAAATTTATGTGATCTCTTCTACAAGATATTGTATATGTCATTGATGTTTGGAATTAAATCTGTGGAGTTGATGATTATAAAATTGAAATGTTTTAATTCATAATATTTATTAATTCATTTTGAAAGATTCATTGGTCCATTCTATAAGAATATTTTTTTTCAGGAAAACGACATAGAGATGATAAATGACTGAGATGCTTTTTTACATCTGGATCATTGAGTATGTTTATATGGGAATATCAGGTATCATACTAAGACATGTCTAGAAATTAAAAAAGGAAATATTTTATATTAATAGTGGGTTAACAAAAATATTTCTCAATAAAAGCATAATATCTTTTAACATTTCTAACATAGATATTTTCATTAAATACCACAAAAAAATAAGTAATGTATAAAATGATGTTTTATATTTTTTATTGGTTCAAATGTTTAATATTTTGCAACATGAATTGAAAAGACTCACCATGAATAACAATTATTCATATTAATGTTCTTTTAGAGATATGTTGATCAATTAATGGGTGATATGATATGTTGCATTAGTAAGGATTCATGTTGTAGTTGGTTATCATGAAAAATATAAAGAAAATGTTTTTTGAATCTCCAAGATTGATAACATAGGATAAAATGACCTGATGTAGAAGATTTTACCACACCATGATTCATCGGGTTGTTAAAAAATAGTAAAATTAGAACTCTATTTTTCACAGTGTGGGATATAATATCACACTATGCATTATGAATGTTAGCTAATTCCAAATGATGAAATTCAATTAATATATTTGATGTCTTAGAAATTATTAATAACCACCCATCGAAATTAATATGGCGTGGATACATATTTAATCAAAAACAGTTCACCGAATGGAATTTCATTATGTAGTTATTTTAAAGGTATATTTTTATTCGAATTTGATTATGAAATTATCTTTATATATGAGGGGAATTTATACGAATATAAAAATACTCAAATAAGAGTTAACATCAAATAATAATGTGATATCATTTGTTCTAATAATTGATAACGAGAAAATAAAACATGGACATTATTAATGATATGAACTAAAGATGGTTCTATTTTCCATCATTAAAGTATTATTAATGATTAGGATTGTAGATTAAAATTTGTTTGTTTATGTTAGGCTGATATAATATGTTGAAGGATAATTTAATTAGTTGAATGTATTTATATATATTTAAATAATAATTATCGTATTCCATTGATGAAATTTTTTGAGATAGGAATGTTTATGTATGTATCACTGGATATCATCACGTTTATAGTCAATATTATGAAATTATTATTTCAAGAGTGGTATGAATTTATATAATTTTATGGATGTAATTAATTAATTTTTTCTAATAAAATAGTTGATTATATTTGAAGCTTTGGTTTTGATGTTATTAAATTATGATATTTACCCCAGAATAATCATAACACTATTCATTAAAGTGGCACTATATGTAATTTGATATATAGTTTACATCAAAACTACCTTTTGAAGATAGAATGAAAATAATTCCATTAAATTAATAATATAACAATAATATATCAATGTATTTTTTTTTTAGTATTATAAAAAAGTAATTTTATCCTTGGGAATTAGTATTATATCCCAAATCCAATTCACAAGATGTGATCCATGAGATGTAGTTAGTTTCATCATATACATATATATGTAATGAGGCTAGGGAGAAAGGAACATACCTAAAATGAACTGCGTGGTAGAAATCATTGTAGTTCAAGATGAGAATATTCCTCATTCTTGAAATCTTATATTCTTTTATTTATCCATCATAGAGATTTTTTAATGGTACTACATCAATTATTTGATAAGGGAGTTGATTATATTTGGATATAAAGATTTGATTGTAGTATATCGGGAATTTAGTTAATGATGCAACACAATAGTATTTAAAGAAGCAAAAACATATAGAGTGTATGGTATAGATTAATTCATAACTGCATGTTTATTATAAAAAGAATATCATTTGAGAACACTAATAATATTCAAACAAGTCTATTAACTAATTTTATTTAGGGTAATATTTAATGAAGGAATGAGGGTAATGATACATAGAAATAAATGATTGGTCCTTAAACCAATATATTTATAGTTCGACTTAAGAGGCTATATATGTTTCCCTCTACATATATATATTTTTACCCTGTTATGTAGTCGACACACAAAAAATATTTTATCCATATAAATAGTGAGTTATAATTCTTTTGGTAAAATAGTGCTATTATTAGTGTATTCACCCTAGATATAGCCTAGTGTGTGTAACTATGAAAAAATAATAGTGTTCCTTCATCATATACATTTAGAACATGTGTATAATGATTGATTTGTATACACTGAAGAAACAATTTGTTGTGTTCATTAAAATACGAGAATATAATCCTAATGAATATTATATAATGGATGAAGGATTAAATATTCATAGACTTTGACTCTAATCTACTCCCAGGGTTCCTTAATTTCAAATACCTTATGTTGTTGGTATTTGAGATACATAACAAAATATATCAATATAGGGACATATAATATTTTTTTATATCAGGATCAATGTTCTGTATTATTCTATGTCAAATTAGTTCGACCGATATCTCTAAATATCTTCTATTGATAACGAGTGTTCATATTTTGAAAACCTTCAAATAAATTTATATTTTTTTCAAAATATCACTAAATATATCTATAATACCATAGATGGATTTTTATGAAAATTTATTCTTAAAATTTATATATAAATAACCGAATACATATTACTAATACTTATCCTTTTGATTTTGTTATTAGATAAAACAAAATTATGCACCTAACACTTCTTTGTTCATAAAAAAATTTATTCTATTTTTTTTATGATGACACTTCAGTAAAATAATAAGGATTCATTCCTCTATATGTAATACAACAATAATATAAATAGTAGACTAAATATATGTTATATCTCATTCAAATTTTGATAATAAATTTACATTAATGAATAACTATATAATTTGAGCGATTTTACCAAGAAGACATTCAATTACATGATTTACGTGATTCCCCATACCTACAGTCCATGAATCTAAATTAATAAAAATATAAATTAAATTAAATTCATGATACTAGATATAAAATCCTTTATATACCCACACTTAATTAAAATATCATATTGATTATTTCACCTCTTATATATATAATAATTATCAGGTAAAGACCATTACGGAATTATGACAAAACAAAATTTGATAAATCCAATTTTCATTGTATGAAATTGAAAATTCCCCAATTACAACTAAACTACATAAATCATGAAAATTCTTTAATGAGTTTTCTAAATTATTAAACACATTATATCCTTATAAACATTTACCAAGTACTACTTTTTAATATATCACATGGAAACTGAATGTATAAGAAGGGGTGTTCTCAAAAACTAAGTAATAGTAACATATATCTAGAAAAATATTCCAATAAACCTGACTTAAATATTATAGAAAGAATAGATAAACAATAGGAATCCATAAGAAAATTTAATCTATTAGCATATTGTTAATATAATGTTACATTGAATCCATGGATATCTATAATACTAATCTCATACCAAGAAAATGAATAATAAAATTTGTCAAAAACTAGTTATCAAGGCGTCATAACAAGAAAAATTACTTATCATAAAAATGAAAATCAAGAAATATGATTAAAAAGACATTATTCCAAGACAATATCCTACTATAGGAAGATAAATACACCAAAACCCAACATATTTTTATTAGGATTATTAGACATCCCTCAAGGGGATATATAATTCTATACCCCACCTATAACTAAGTTAGTTGAATTAACCATAAGAGTTAATCAAAAAATTCCCAAGATTTCAATATTTAACAATTGTTGTATGAAAGCAAGGATATCTATATAATATATAACATAGATTATGAATAAATGGTCAACTTATATTAGTAGACAACAATCATCAAAAATTTCAAAACATTTCCCCATGTTAATCATGTGAAAACATGATCAAGACCCATCTTGAGATTGATATTGGATGATAAAATAACTCATAGTCAACCTGAATGTAATCATTGATATTTGGATAATAATACATGATTCACCAATATATTTTTACATGTGTATATAATATAAAATTTTTTGGGTGAACCTCATCTAATAAAATTTAGGTACATTTTGATGTTCAAATTATATAATATAATGAGTATATGAATATGTTAATAATTTTAAAAAATTAAGCTATACATTGAATGTATTTGGATGTTTTTATAAATATATATCCATATATAATAAATTAATCATTAAATTATTTTTACATAGATGAGAAAACATGAATAATAATTCTTTAATGATAAAACCCAACAAAGTGTCATGAATTAGATTTTTTATCCTGAGTTCATTTATCCAAAATAAAAATAAGTATATATATTATATAATAAATTATGAAACATAAATAATATTTGGAAAAATAATTTTGAAAATTGAAATTGAATAAGCTGTGAAATATTAAAAAATATTTCATAAAACATTTTAAAATTTAATATAATATGATGTTAATGGAAAATTCGAGAAGTTTTTTTGAAAAGGTGAAGTGGAAACTAATAAAAAAAACTTATTATAAAAGATCCTCTAATAGTTGATCACTAAAAATGAAATAAAATTTTCTTTTTCAATTGTTGATAAAAAAATTTATTATGAAGGGGACCTTTTTTTACATATGAAATTACAATTTTTATCAAAACTGATGTTGTAAAAAGAGTACTAACAAATTCATTTTATTTAAAATTCTTTTTCCCAATTATTATTATAAATTTTAATATAATATTATCATTAGTTTTTTAGAACCAAATAATGGGAGGAAAATGTCCAATATAAACATTACAACTCAACTAGTGGAATTGAGTAACAAAAAATCATTACTACTCGGGAAACAATGGAACCAATAGCCCATAAAATCACAATTTATCTTTAAAATCACTTAAAATAAGTGGAATATTATTTGAATATATAAATTATTTGTGAATAAATTATTAATATAAAAAATGGATCTCAAAATGTATTATGTCTTAATGAATCAAAGTTAAGACTAGGAAAAACATTACGACTCGAGTAAGGATTTAATCAAAACCCTTTGAAAGAGAAGGATATAAATTAATATTAAAAAAATATCAATATATAATTTATGATATTATATCTCAAATTGGATATATATATATATATATAAACTATATAAATTAATGTAGGTGCATAAATAAAATACTTTTCTCAATGAAGAGAAATTGAGATAAAAAAATTACACCCATTTGAAAATTTGAACCAAAATAACTTGATAATTTAAACATGAAATGTAATTTTTTAATATCATAAAATATAATTTTATAATGATATAAATATCAAAATGGTGTTTTATTTACTCTATAAAAAATAAAACATGACGTATAACATAATCATATCCCTATAAAAAGAAACTGAGACTGAGACACCTACATCTTGTATGGATATCCAATAACAACAATTATCCTCCTATGTCCCAAAAATTTATATATTAATCACATAATTAAAGAAATACTCATAACTTTTTTTATTTATATTCTCCTTAATTAATAAGTCCCACGTGGATTTTATAATTTTTTACATGGAGTGTTTATATATTTTTTTCATTTGTTATAGTTTCATAATATATGTTTTCATGTTTATTCTTATTATAATTTTAATCAACAATAGATCATCTATGATTAAAAACTATATGATCCATGATTTTTTTATAACGTTATAATTTTATTCTAGATATGTTTTGGTTATAAACTATGATGATGAAATCAACGATGAGCTTGTTCTGGTGATTCTTAATGAATGAAAGGAGTTTTATAATTAACAAGCTAAATATTGACATAACCATACTAGAAAAAATATATTTTTATATAATATTAAACAATTTAATAAGTTATAATAGGCATGCATGACATAATTTCATAGTATTGTACAATTAAGTGGTTCAATAGACCCGAAAATGAATATACCGTGACGTAATTGATGGTTACGTGGTGGTTGACCTGTAATATCACTGTACCAGAATAATAGGGTCTCATTTTGTTCTTATTTTTTTGATATGTAAGAAAAATAATGAATATGAAGAAGAATTAATGGATGTTAAAATATTACACAATTTGAATAATTTATTATCATCATTTCTTGTTTACTTTTATCAGCTATGTTTACGATGATTTATTTTTTATCATATGCACAAATTGACATAAAATTTCAAATAATACTAAAATATTGATATGAGAAACATAATATTTATCCTTTAATCCCATTAATATATTTAAAATTGTGCAGTGGTATGAGAAAATTATACAAGTTATGTCCTTGATATGGTAGTTTTCAAAACACAAGATCAATAGTTTTATTTTTATTAATGGACGGGGTATATTAAAAAAATGATACCTCTGTTAATATAATGAAAATTAATGTATATAAATGATATTAATATTAATAATTTGTTTTGTAATAAAATGTTTAATGAAAAATATTATGATTAAAAACTACAAAGATGATAATACTCATGCCAGGGACTTGGATTTTCTGGGGAAGTCGCATTGAATTTTATGTCCATAGATTTACTATGTTTTACTTAGAAGATACTATATAGAGATAATGAAATAGGTATGTTGAAATATATTTTTTTAATGTGTAATATGAAAATAATGTGTTCCCTAATGATTTAAATTTGTGACACTTCTATAAGTGATGGAAAGCAGAGTTTTGGTAATAATGTTAAATTTTTCAATAATTCCATCAATGTATTTAATGGTTAGTGTTTTAAATGAATACAAATAGTAGGTGGAGAAACTAACTGGTCAATATGACGCTAGAATATTAATTTATTTTTTTATTTTTAAATGTTTTAGTTCTATTTAACTAGATTAATCATAATTTATCTATTTTATTTTTTACCTAGAAAAATAATTTCTAAAATAAGAAATTAATTTAAATGATAAATATTAAAATTGATATTTTTACATAAATTGTTATAAAATTGTCATAAAATTTATTTTTTAAAGTGTTAACATTTATTTTTATAATAAACACATTTAATCGCATAAATTAGTTTTATGCTAAATAATAGTTTATTATTTTATATTTATATATTAGATAAAATAATCATAATGTCTAATTTTAATGGAATGAAATGTTTTATTTTAAAAAATATACGGTATGAGGCTATAAAGGATAGAAAAATTCATTTTTTATACAGAATACATATTTTTTATTGAAAAATTCCTACAATAGTTTCTATATTAATGGGTAATTTTAATTATTTATAAACATTCATGGAATAGATTTTTTATCTTTAAAGCACATTCAAAAATGTGTAATTTTATTCAATAAAATTATGTTTGATTACTTTACTATATTTTAAATAATATAGGTTCTTCTTATATAATGATATAATTATGGAAATTATAATTTTTGGAAATCCCAAAATATTTACTACAAATTAATCATTATAGAAAATAAAAAATATCATAAAAAGTAAATTTTGGATAATATGAATTTTAAAATTGATTTTTAATTTTGTTAATTTAAAATAAAAATATTCATAATTAGGTTTTTGAATGAAATAAAAAAATATTATTAAAAACTATTTTTTCTGAAAATGAGATTTTAAAATATAAATAGATATTTTTCTCATTTCATATCATATATTAAGTAAATTGGTTTTAAAAATTTATCAACAGAAATAAAAATTTATATTTAGAAAGATGTTTCATTAAATGGAAATTTTTATTATATAAATATAATTTTTTTTGAAAAATACATTTAAAAAAATTAATGATCTCATTGGGTAATTTCTGTAAACTAGATGAGTTTTTTTGAAATTAAAAGTAATATTAATTTTCAATATTAATGGATTTCATAAATCTAGTACTCCTATTAATTCCCACATATTCAATTTATAAGTTTTTATAATCATATTGAAACATTCATATTTTATCAAAATATATCACTCTTTTATTTTTTTGTACAGCGTGCCGAGAATGCTGTTGAAAAAAAATTATCTAAATGTAATAAAATATTATATTTTTTTGGGTTTTATATTCTTCCATATAAATAAATTTAATCCATATTATTTTTCACACCATATCAGAATAATTTATATATTGAACTCATATTTATATGTATGTCACTAGATGGTCATCAGAATTTTTTGGATGTGGGAATAGATTTATATATTTTTAAAAATTAATATAATAAATTTATAATTAGATATATCATATTCAAAGTATCAAAAATAATTATAATAAGGGATGTTATTATAGATCAATATAGAACAATATACCATAAAAACATATAATTATATATATGATAATTATAACACTATGTGGTTTTATAATTCAATATTCAGTAGCCGGTGAATATTACAACACATATAAATATTTAAAATTTATATAAAAAACTAACCATCTTAATCATTAAAAATATAAAATGAGTATTTTTCTTTTTCTTAGGATTTTCATTGAGTTTCTCCATCATTATACCATTTAAGGATCTTTGAGTTCCATAACGCACAATATTTCTGGAAATAACGGAAAAATATATTTACAACTTATCTATTTAACTAATACTTGTGAGTATAATAACCTTCATCACCTGATACTTAATGAAAATTAATTTTTATATTATTTAATATTTTTGGAAATTTTACAATGTTAAAATTATTAATCTTATCTCATAATATCATGTTTTATATAATCACAATACTTATGACTCTAACTCCCATTATGAGGGGTTTTTCATCAGGGTAATCTCTTCATTATCCCTTTTACTCATAGTTTATTCTAGTTAAATCAATTAATAATTTGTGAAGATCTATTATGAGTAATGATATTTATAATTGAATTATTATGAATAAATATAAGAATAAATAACCATAATATTTCTAATTGTGTAAGATTTTCATGGTGGTCTATAATTCGATGAATTCTAGATGTCTCGGATAAGGTTAAACTAGTACCACTACAGTATAATTTTTTTGTCTAAACTATGTTATAATGAGTTGGGTTGTGTCAAACAAATTGATGTAATTTTAAAAATATAGATCCAAATCTTTAAATGAACTTTCTTGAGATATTCTAAATCCAATAAACCTTGATTATTATTCTCTCAAAACCCATATTATCCTTCCTCAAAGATGATTAATCATTCCGACAATTAATACATGTGTTTATATATAACATAATAATATAATCTAAATTACATATCTTTCCTGTAAACTTTTTTAAAATCCCTGACGTTAAAAGAAAATGAGATTATATATTACTCCAAAAAATTGATCTATCATTACCCTTGAATTGGTATTAACCATTAGTTCTTAATTACATACACTAGTCACTATATATCTTAATCCAAAAATTATTTTATCTACTCTAAAAACATCATGAATCAATTATGATTTTTCATTTTACCAATCATAGACTAAAATTATTCTTAAACATCAAACCACCCTTTATTATCTAAAACTCATGTATATATTTAATGTCTGAGTTATCCAGACCTCAATCACATATCCTCTAAAATTTAATCCCAAAAATATATAATGGGAAAAAAATTACTTCTCCAGGTAATTAATATTGTTTAATAAATTTCACCAAATAATTAATGAATAACTATTAAATAATAATACATAGATATTTCACATGAAGCTCATATATTCTATACAGTACCATATTATTATTTATAAACATAAATCACAAATGAAACATGATAATTTTTTCAATATTATATCAATATCACTTCCATTTGTAAGACTAAAAAATTCATATTTTCCATTACAATAGGAATGTACTAAAATTAATAACTATTAAGTGGTCTGCCATATTTTTTATAAGACATCGATCATTCCCAACACATACCATTATCAGCTTCATTTTTTATGAAATTTATTCCACCATATACCTAAAAAATGGTCATCATAATATCCAAAATATGAATAAGAAAACATCAATATGATTATTTTTTCCGTTATAAAACATTTTTTAACATATTATACTTTTAGATTAACCATTGACTCTCATTGTTGAGTACATGGACTACCAGGGTCATTTTTTATTAGGATATATATCTTAATTACATAGAATCAATATGAAATATATCATAATGTTTCATAAATAAATAGTAATACAAAATTATATCCCTTAGTACTATCTTCATAGGTGTTTTTTCTAAGGCCCACTCATCATGGATCAACGTAATGATTGATTAAATCCTCAACCAACCCTTTTCATGATGATTAACCCTATGTGAATCTATTATACATCATCATCCACATTACATTATCAAAATAAGGGTGTATTTAAAGGGAAAAACTATATATTATCCATTAAAACAAAACAATATGATGTTACCTATTACAAAGACTTATTTGTAGAGTTTTAGCCATGGTTATCTAACCGTAATTCCATAATAATATGTCCATTATTATCATAACTACAAATTATACACTTTTCCAAAGGGTGTTATATACCTAAAAAGATATGATCAAAGTTGAATTTTCAATCACTAAATTTTCCTCACATAATATCCTGACCTCTCAAGATGCATTAACCATTCCCTAGATACCAACTCTGAATCCATGTACCAACATACTCGACTTGTGTCTTAAAAATACATACCTTTTATTAATTTCTCGATACCATTCGTAGAATCTAGAATATTACTAATATTAATTATGAAATCAAAAACATTATTATACCTATTATATCATAATTTTTTTCAGATTTTAGAATTAGTGAATTAAGACACAACATAAACTGGTTGATCCAATATTATTTCCATAAAATGGATAATATTATGAATATATAAATAACATCATTTTTAATTATAGGTGATAAAAATCTCCCAAAACTTCTCTCACACATGATATACTTAAAAACATTTCACCAATACTAATTTTCTCTATAACCCCACAGAAGAGAAAAATAATATTGAATGGGATCAAAAATTTGAAAGGGAAACTATAACTAAAAATATATTGTCCTAAACATAACATCAATATTAGTGGAGGAATATGTAAACAACATGAATTTATAATCAAAATGAAAATTAATGTATACTATAATTATGGTAATATAATATGAACATTATATATCAATAATTCTAATATCATACTTATCGAATTCATAATGTCGGAAAACAACAAAAAAAATTCAATGTTATTCCTTGAAACAAAACATGTCTTCCAGACAAAATTCATGAAATCCTTTTATCATCTCATTATCAAAAGAAAATATCCTATTATAGTAACATCCATATTATAAATCCTGTCATGTTTCGTCTCAAGTGACACATTGATGAATTGAGGTGTTATATCATTCCATACCCCCACTAGTGACATGTTTAATCCCAATGAATTTAAAATAATATTCAATGAAAAATTTCTTTTCAATCCCTAATGAAATGTTGGAAGAATGAAAACATTATTATCTATATAATTAAAAATATCATATATTAATAAATGATCACCCCAAATTAGAAGGTAGTAATGATCATGAATATCAATACTTTTCTACATTTAGATAATTGAATAAAATTATCATAATCTATCACAAGAAAGATGTTATATGGTAAAATTATGAAATTTCAACATGTTAATAATAATCCTAATTTAGAAAAAAACCACTATGCATAAATACATTTCTCTGTTAAAAATGAATGTCATACTTTCTATTTGAACATCATTCAATATGAGTTAGGAAAAATTTGTTGTTTAAATCTTATCGAACAATGAAAATACATAAAATTCAATACATTAAAGGAAAATACTCATAATCAATCAGTGGAAATTAGGTGGATGGTTCAAAAATAACATTTTCCTAGTGTAATAGAGGAATCCTAAAAGGATGCTGATATTGTCTAAAAACATTCTCATAAAAAAATTATTTAATGACACAACTAAATAATGGTTTAGAAATAAGATTTTTTTGGTATCATGACATAATTATCGCAAATTTATATATATATATATATATATAATTGGATAAATAATAAAACATAAACCTTATTATAGAAAATTCATTTGAAATTTTAATGGGAACTGTAAATGAAAATTAAAAACAGCTTTCGTAATACAATTAATATTGATAAAAAAGGAATTTACATGTATTATCCTAATGTGACTTTAATAAGGTAAAGTATGAAATAATTAAAAACCCTTTATTTTTATATAGTATATAATGAATCCTTGAAAGAAAAATATTTTTATTTGGAAATTTTGATCCAAAACATTACATTATGAAAGAGACACTTATTAAATGTTAAAATTGTCATCTTTGAAAGCATATTTTTTTTTAAATCATGATAATGATTTATTTTTAATATTAAATTTTATTATTATACATTTTCATAATTCTAATATTTTAAATTATATTATTTTGATTTACCCATGAATGAGATAATAGTGTTCAATATAAAACATTATAACACATATGATGGGATTTGAGTTACTAAAAACCATAATACTAGGGAATCATTTGTATTAATAAACTTGTGAAAATAATATTTATTATGTAAATACCATTAAATAAAAGGATATGAATATAATTATTTCGATGTCAACTAAATACACATTTCAAATAAATAAAATTTAATGAACATTATTATATCTCAAGGAAATATAATAGAGACCATGAAAATTCTTATGACTCTGGTAACACATTAATAATGACCAAATGAAAGTGAATTCTTGTAATTAAAAATATAAATAAAACATGTATTGAGTTAAATTATCCAAATTCATGGATTATATTTCTATATATTTATCTAGTTATGTTTTGGAAAGTTACGAGGGGCTTGGACATGCATTGGAGGAACTTATAGAGGTGCATATGTAGTGAATGGTCTGTAGAAATGGAGAACCACCTCTAAGAAAATATGAATCAAAAGAAATTAGACACTGGGATGGAACAAAACTAGTACAATATTTGTCCCAATAATGATAGTTATTATTGGAATAATTTTCTTTTGAAATATATGGAAAATAATGGTTTTCACACAGGTTGTAAATCATGCAAGCCATCCATGTTACGACTGAACTTATGAAAGAAGCACCACATGGTGGGAACACGATTTTCAAAACTTATTTTCCTTACAATGCATCTTGAAATTTTCTAAAATAAATTTTTGGATCTCATCCAATTTAATCCCTATTAGCCTCATTAGTCATTTATTCTCACAATATCTCAAATTACATCTTATTATTAGGCTTTAGAAATGATCGCTTACAATCAAGAAGTTATTTTTAGATGAATCAAAGTTCCCGACATATTAATATTTGTTAGGATCATACTTAATCCTATATCTATATAATCATAGTTACTTTAATAATTTTTCTCAAAAATTTATAGTTAGGTGGATCCTCTTTTATATGAAAATTATTTATAAATTGAAGGTTTATTTTGGAATATATATTTTTCATGAAATTGATATTGAATCCTAGTGTGATTCAGGGTGGATATACCCTATTAATTTTTTTAAATTTTTAAAATTGAACTTATTTTTGGAAAACCATTATTGATTATGAATTTTAAATTATTATTAATTTATGTAATTGGTTTGATGCACAGAAGTTATTTTATAAAGTAATTTAAATAAATTTTGTGTTATTTTCATGAAAAAAGGTTTGGCATTGTATTTAGAATTTATGGTTAGTTTGATTTTATTCATTGATAGGACCATGTGGAACAAGAATGTTCTATTTTGGAACTTGGTATTGGTCCCCTTGTGATGACTTGATGGATCAATGAGATAATTCTAATAACTATGGAATTATCACATGGGAAAACATGGTTTGTGTCTGTGGAGACATAGTATTCTATATTAAAAATTATTATTAAAATTTTATTCTTGATATAATTTCCTTAGATAATTTTATATATTTTCTACATTAATTATTTATTCTAGTTTAATACATTTTTATTTAAAATTTGTTAAAATAATTTCAGTAGTGGTGTGAGTTTGAAAGTATTTGTTGAAATCCTATAGTTTTTATACACATCCCCTATATGGGAACTATCTGGTGTTTGTAGTTATAATTTATTTAGACATAGTTAATGGAAAGATATCTGAGTTATTTATTTTTGTTTCTTAATACCGTGGTCATGGCATGGGAAATTGGATCTAGGGGTGGGTTGGGTGTTGCTAGTTGATGTCAAAATGTTGTTTAAAAAATGTCGGTATTTTGGTTATATTATGTTTTTATTTTTATTTCAACTTATTATGTAATATTATTATTTTGTTAGTTTTTTATTTTTATTATCTACACATGAATCATATTGGGATTTTGTTGGTTATTGATAATTTATTTTGGATGTTTTGTCTTTTGAATTGAAAATAATACCCCAAATGTAATTGAGGAATTATGTGACACCGAACGTATCTATGAATTTTATTTTTAAATAAACTATATTTATTAGTTTCATTTTTTTAATGAAACAATGAGTTAATCTTGTGGTACACGCAACAATAATATTTTTTTACATTACACACAACACTTAGTTTTAACAAAACCATGATATATTATTAATATTATTAAAATGTTAAAATTATAAATAAGACCTCAAAATTAGATATATCAATATTAATTAATTATTTTAAAATATTATCTATAATGGTTTATATATATAATTTTTTTGATAAATCATTACTTCATTTTTCAATAAAGTCATTATAAGTATCAAAAATTGCATTTTTTGTAAAAATATTATTTTTGATCAATAATTTTTTTCTCTTTATACATTTATTAAAAAAATATTTGGGAAAATTAAATTCATTTTTGAAATCATCATAACCAAACTATCTTAGGGTGACTTTTTTAGAATTTTCAGAAAGTATTCATTTTTTAAAATACTGAAAAATACTAAATTTTAATTTAAAATGTTATTTCATTTAAATTATTTCATATATAAAAAATAATTTTCTTAATTTTGATTTAAATTTACCATATTTTTATATATTATTCCAATATATTTTATTTGAATCATTCTCATATTTAATTTTGTTATTAAAACCATGTAATGTTTTGATCTTTTTCTCTTTTAAAAGCAACATTATTATCATGTATGCACGATTACATTTATTTTTAATTTTTCCACTACTATGAATTGAATATGGAAAATTTTGTTTTATATCATTAATAAAAATATTTTATGGTATATAATATTGTAATATTATTTTTTGACTAAAACAAATATTGAGAACAATAAGAATTAATAACCACGATTAAGGTAAAAATGGATTTACCTAAGAGTTAAAAAATTATTATGGTTTAAAATGACATAAACAATTATATAAAATCTATTTTATGGACATATTTACGACTTATCATGTTTAATTATTTATTATACTCTCTTTTTTATTGACTTATAATGGTAAAAGTGTAGGTAAGCCTTTTTATTTTTGAAATATTATATGTGTCACTCACCTAACTAACACAAGGACACCCTATCCTATATTATTTTCCCTATAAAAAATAATTTTATCTGACAATACCTACCCAATTAACTTCCCATATTTCATACATTAATCCTATAATAATTATTTTGGTCATTGATCTATCCTGATAAGTGTTTTTGTTCAATCCTAAGGAGGTTACCTAAGGAATTTGTAACAATTTTCATCAAGAATTTTAACTTTATTTATTCCTCTATATCAATAAATTATATTTAGAATATTATTATATGAGTAAATTATTATATTACATATTTTAAATTTTTTAATGTTAATGTAACTACCTAAAACCGTATCCACTTCTATCAAAAGGGTTACAAAATCATCTTTGATGTGTATAGTGGACTACAGCCTCACGAACCATTCTCATTTATTTTTTCATTATCACCATTACAAGATGGTTATAAATATGGGTTAAATGATTATATTTTATATTTATGATATTATAATACTTATGAAATTAATAAACTCAATATACCTTAAAATATTCCATTCATTGGGAATATGATCACATTTCTCATGTGTATGGAGGACTACTACATCGCAATGTGATGTGATTATTTCACACTCTACATAGAAGGTACTAAAGAATATTTTAATTAAAATATGAGATATATATGAAATAAAAATTATTATATATTTTGAATATATTATTTACCATTATTTCATTCAAATAAATGATAATATGGAAATAATTCCCAAGCCTATGTATGGCCTACTATCTCCCTGAATGGTTTATTTCATTTTCAATATACAAATTTTATGGATTACACTAAAAATATTTTTATCAATATATATTATGTTTATATAATGGTTAATATTATATTTATTATTTAACCAATATCAAATTAATAAAAAAATAACAAATCAAAATATACATGATTGGCAGAGTAGGTATTACTTTAAATGTGAATTTAACGTTGAATTGTTAATAAACGGGTAATAAAGGATCATAAGAAAGTCATTTATAGTATGATATATAAATATTTGGTTCTTAATTGGATGTATAAAAAACTTATATATATTATACAATATTTTAAAACATTTCTGATGGAATTTGAGAGTTATGTTGTAAGATTTTTTCCTCAATTTTCATTCCTTGAGACATACATGTTGTTATGAACCAATATTTTCTAAGAGGTTTATATAAATTCCTTATTCCATTTTATATCAGTAAATTATTTATTATCATTATATTTTTTTAATTTAATTATATTCCTATATGGGGATTATAATTAATTTTTATGAAATTGGTAAATGGTTTAGGTTACAATATCTTCATTTATCAGGAATATTTATGATTATATTTCTGATGATTAAATAATATGATATATTTCTCAAGAAAATTATGAATTTTTCTATCCTATGGTTTAGAAATTAGATTTTTTTCGTCATTTTCATCTCCTTATATATTCATGATTTCCGAATAATTTTATTAAGAAAAAATTCATATTTATTTATCTATTTGATTGAAAAGACATTTTTCTTCTAAAACCGTTTTTTATAATAATATTTTAAAAAATATTTATATAATTATTCAAATTAATTATTAGATAATTTTTTACCCTAAAATAAGTTTTTGGCATGTTTTTAAAGGAACATTTTTGTTGTTTTCCAAACAATTCTTATTTGGATTTTATGGAAATTGTGTCAGGAATATCTATTTTAACTTGTAAAAATGAAATTAAATTTTTACAATCATTAAAATTATTTTAATTTTGTCTTCCTTTATCTGTTTAGAAGTTTATTTTCAATGAATTGTATTTTCAAAATATTTTTTGGAATTTTATGTGTTTAAAATATATTTTAAAAGAAATGTTATCTTCATCAAGAAATGTTCCAAGTGACCTTTCATTCATAATATTCCCCTTTATAAGGTAAAATACCTTAATATAATTTATTATTTTTTATAGATTTGAACTAGGGATACCATTCATATTTTTTCATTTAATGGGTTATTATGTCATGTTTATTATGAAACCCATTTCTCTTCCATGGCTTATACAAATATAATTTTTTTAAAACCCAGATCATTGTATAAAGGATATATACTGATGAATTGATGAAATGATTAGGATTATTTTATCTTTTACATACATTATTATTTGATAATATTTTTTTGAATCTCATTTAATTTCAAGGGTTATGATATGATGATTTTTTATGATCCCATGGACCACGTATGTATGATTTTAATTATTTTATTGGAGGAAACTATATCTCCCACCAAATAATTGGTAAATTCTTATATCTTATAAGGTAGATAAAACTATAGTATGAATTGAACCCATTTCATTATTTGAAATTGTCTATTATGATGGTCTTGAGAGTAAACCTTGAGTCCTATGATGGTTTTCAGAGTGAACCCATTCCACAGTGATATACTTGGAAGAGATTGGTGAGTAATATGAAATGTTTTTATATGCTCATGTCTATACCCAAAAACAATGTCTTATGTCAATGTTATTCCCTCATGAATCATGTTATATGATTCTATTATGATTTATTACTTAGGAACATTAAATATGTATTCCATGACCTCATATAATGAACTATTATAGGAACTGTATGGTTTTCAAATTTTATTTTCATGTTCTCATACCCTTATGTTTTGTATGCTTATGTATCTCAATTTTTTTAACCCTTACTAAGTATCTAATCTCACCCTTTATTATGATTCTGTTTCCCAGGTTAGGAAGATATTTATGATGTATGATAATTTATTGAAGGGATATATTTATGATTAATGTTGCGAGGGACGATATAGTTTCATACGAACCAATTGTTTTTTTTTTCATGTTTTGAAAGGCAGTATACCTCTATGATCCCGAGGCCTGTATTTTTGTAATATAATATAAAAACATAAAAATGATGTAACATATATGTATGATTGTATGGGGTCTATATAATTGGAAACAGAGGATGTGTTTATTAAAATTTTAAAAACATGGATGAGAAAAATTTAATGAGATCACTATGGACATGTATAATAATAATTTTAAGGATGAGGTAATGTATAGGAATTTTTTATAGAATTTTGGTAAAGGATATAGTAAATTGTTTAAAATCAATTACATCTATTTCATTATACTAAAAGGTGATGTAACTCTAGAAGAGTTATACATAGGGGTTGTAATATTGAAAATGGTGCATTAAGATGGACTAAATCTTCACATAGTGCCTGAAAATGGTCCTTTCTGCACAATTTGTTTGACACCCCTATGGGATATGCTTGGGAAATTTATGAACTCATTAGGAGCCATTTTGAGATATTTTAATAATGAAAATGAATAATGATAATTTAATTGATGATTTCATAGATTAAAAAAAGGTGACATGATTTAGACACTGTTTTAGTATTTATTTTTGATTAGGTGGTTCTCCATTAGATTATTGTTTCTTACACAATTATTTTTTTGTTTTAGTCATTGGATGGAACCTAATGAAGTCATATTAATGTTGAGTGTTATATAAAATGACATTATTTTCCTTTTAATATTCCATTTTTTATTACATATGTAATGAAAAATATAATTTCTATTTTCAGAAAACATTTCATGATGCGAATCATGATGGACTTCCATATGAATAATGTAGGGAAATGCATTCAGATAATTCATTCATAATGAAACTCCCACCTTCTTTTTTTTGGTCATATGTTCCACTAGTTTTTGAACAACTGATCAGCATGACTAAAATGATATTTACAGTTTCCATTATTTTGAAAATTAGAATGTTATTTTGGTAATCAATCCTTTAGAAGGTGAAGTGGATATATGGCATCCTCTTGTCAAGAATATGAGGAACATTATGAAATTGACCGAAAATTAAATTTTAATTACCATATTGAAAAATACCCATATCATGGTGGATATATAAAATAATGAAAATGGGAAAGATCCCATAAAATATGTTCTTAATAATTTTTTATGAACCCCATATTATGATGAAAGGTAATACCATATCTTGATATTCATCTATTATGCAAGAAATCAGCTGAAAATTAAACATACCTCAATGCATTTTCAACCTTAATTACTTACTCAATTAATATATTTATATACTAAATAATGTATTATATATTGAATGGGAGGCTATACCTACTGTACTATATATTTAAATAACTTTGGTGTCTGAATCAACGTCATTTTTTTAATATTTCGTCCCTATATAAAGAAATACTTTTGGAAAGAGATCTAGCTACTTCCCTAATAGAATTACCAAAACAATAATAAACTATAAATGATTAGATCACCAAGACCTGTCTATATCGAATGAGACCAGATCTTTTCATTTATTGAAGCATACACAATCCATCAATATTAATGTTAAGACCTGAATATGGGGGCATCCATTACACCCAATTCTCATGTCCATTGACACATCACTATATGTTGGATAAACCCATCCCTAGAATGAACCTTCCCATGAAAGTCACTCCCCCAACAATTATGATCATTCCTAAATCAACCCCCATAGATTTCATAAGTACAAAAAAAATAACTAGTACAATCACACACCATCTTTGGCCTTATTTCATGTATCCAAGATTACCTAGAAACAAAAAATGATAACAATACTCCCTACACAATTATTTACAACATACTTACTTGCACCTTGATACTAGTCTATGAAATAATCTAAAACCTTGTTTCCACTCCCATAAAAATCTATTCCTTTTCCTAAAAATCTATATATGTCCCATGAATATATTCATTGAAAATACAAATACCACATATTTATAGAGCTTGGTTGAGGGAAGAACCAACATTTTGAAGCAATAAGAATCCCTTTCTTCTGAAAATTATCACTCATGGGCTACACATAGTGACCCTACCACCAAATATTAAATCAAATAATTTTAGGAATATATGTGCATGTTAGCTTAGTTTCCCACTTGTCTCTCATACTTCCTAATTGAAATAATTACGCATAATCACTAAAATTTACCCTCTTAAAGGATGATTCTAGGGATGAACATTTATCAATCTCATTGACAATGTTGTTATTATCATAGAGTTCCTTATAGTGATGATAAACAATCAAGTAATAAAGGTATGAATCAAATATCTTCTCTCTATGATATATGTGGGAGTAGATAGCCGGAGAATAAGAGTTATTTAGCATAATTTTTTTTCTTCTAGTACGTAACATCCCCACAAAAAACAACCTATAAAACTTCCTCATCCAATACATTAATATTCTCAATAATACATATAATAATATTAAACACCTTCATAGAGTTATCTATAAAAATCATCCAATCCATGTCCTATTTATTCATCCAACAACATTCCAAAATTGTGGTCCTTTAAATGAAAACTATTTAATTATTTTCATGTGTTATATTCACAGCTTAAGTGGTGTTTATAATATTGATTACACCCCCAAGAATTAGTTTCACAATCACATTACAAGATTCCCAATCGAATATTCCACACAAATTGGCATCTCAATTAATGAAAATCATAAATTTTTCAATCCTTTTGGGGGGATTGATGATTTAATGAACATGAATTATAATGGGAGATAACACATTATTTACCAGGGTTATCTAACCCCCAATGGAAGGTAACCTATAATTCCAATTAATAATAAATCTAAAAATTCCGTTAATGTTTTCTTATAAAGATCATTCTTGATCCTTCAATCTAAAATGGGAGTTCCAATATATTTCATTTTCACATCATTTATCAGAATTAGCAACTTATTTTGAATTATAAAATTATTTCAACTTAATAACTTATTCTGAATGACTATATTTTTGTTCTCGTGGCTTATCCATTAGCCAGTCCATTTTCATTGGATTATAAATTTCCCATTAATCTAATGATTGGTATTTTCCATCAATTAATAAATAACAACATATCCTCATTAGAAATAAGGTGAGAGAAAATGGAATCCCTAAACCTATTTCCAAAATGAATAATCTTCCCATCCTTAACACCACATTTTATATTCCTTCTAAGGATCTCTTAAGCCATGATAAATGGATTCGGTAAATGTGATCCCCCTTTATTAAACCATGAATAATATTAATTAAAGTTGAAGCCCCTCCTCGAAATTGAGAACGAAATACATTAGAATGAATAATACATGAAGAAAGAAAACAAAACCATTCATTGATAATGAGATCCTAAATAAGAAAAAATGAGGAAGTTATTTCATAACAGATCATATGCTTTGACCATATCAGTATGGACCATGATTGTTGACCCCATAGTCTTTTTATTAAGGTCATCCAATATCTCCCTATAAATTCCTATCCCTCTTGAATACTACTACACTATATGAAACTGTGATTCACCTCTAATACCAACCATGGAATCTAATGGTTCTTCATCTTGCTTCATAAATAAGTGATGATCTAACAAGAAGAGGTGAACACAAATATTTTTTGGTACTTGTTGAGCATTATGGGTTCCATAACTATGGGAATGAGTATTATAGTTGATGCACATAATTCCATTTTAAGATCCCCCATCTAAAAAATCATGCACTATATCTATAACATGTCCCATGATGATCTCCCATTAATCCATGTAGAATGTTCCCATAAATCCATCCATGCTAGGTACACTATCTAGATTTAGAATATCATTGCCTCTTTAAACTCTTCTTTATCCAAAATATGTCATCAAAAATAATTATACCTAAACTTCAATAGTCTTGTATTATAATATATTGGGTTTCCATCCCCTTAAAACATAGTATGTATACCTCTATTTATATCATCCATTCTAACAATAAGAACCTCAAAAAGGAAAAATCCAATATTCCTACCATATCAACCTATAACATATATAACCCATCCTAATGTTTAGATTATCTCTCTTGGAATCCAACCTTCTTTCACACATGACTAAAAATAGTATTCTTATTATTTCCCTCCCTATTCCAAGTGGCTCTAGATTTATCTTTAAAAACTCATTCAATTTATATAAGTTTATCCAAAATAATATCCTCTTTCAGGACCATGATAATAAAATTTCATCATCCTAGTCCCTTTTAGTCATCTCCTACATCTCCTAAAAATTCTTGTTGATCCCCTCCAGATTATCCTTAGATTATGTCTTAGAAATTAATTACTATATAATTCCCCATTTAAATTATTTTACACTTATAGATAAACCCTCTAAAGACCCCTCTCTCTTCTGTTTCTTCCGTAAAGACATTACTATATAATAAAATCCTTCATTCCAAATACATTTGATAGAGAAAAAATGATTTTGTTCCTAATATATCCCATCATGGGATACCTCAAAATAGAGAGTGATCAAAAAACACCCCCCAAGAAGATGAATAACATAATCATGCTGGAATGAATTAGTGACTTGAATGTTAGAGAGAAACCTGTAAAGCCTATAGTAGAATCATTGATTTCTTCATTGTTCACTGCACTTGGTTAACTTATTTTCTATGAACCTCATATCCAAAATTTCATTGAAAATAAAAAAAATTAAATTCCTGAATATCATTTTCCATAAATTCTTCTCCACCTCTCTTTTTAGACATATCAATAATGTTCTTAAAATCCCCTCCTATAAACAATGATAAAAATACTCTTTGGAGGACCAATAATTGTTTCCATAACTTCATTCTAGTCATGATGAAACATTAATCCTAAATAAATTCGATGATAAAATAGACACATATAGTACTGACCTTTGATGATACATTTTGAGTCGACACAGTCACAAAAGACATCAAAATGTTTCACTTCTAGAAAACGCAAATAAGTTTTTTGTGTGGGTTTGTATGAATGGAAATTGAAATACAATAGTCATAGAAATATAATAGAAAGAGTCAACATATTATTGATCCTATGTAGATAAAATAAATGAGGAATACACACTTCATTAAATGTACTATCAATCATTTCTTGAGATCCCAATCCATTATAATTCAATATGGGGATAGTTCTCATTGAAAATCAGTATTGATGAACTTGAGGATAATAGAGGTACCGAAAATCCCTTCAATATAAATACTAAATGTTTATGTCCAAATAGCATGAGTAAGGAGACTAATTTTAACCAAATGGGATGGGGTAAGAATTTACCATTCCTCCATGGGGTTCAGGGATTTATGAACCTCCAAGTGATCATATGGAACCTCTATAACCGTAAACTATTTAAGAGAGAATAGAGAAGAAAATTCATATGATGGAGAAAAACTCTTATAAGATTATCAAACCCATTTCATTTTTTTGTGGAATTCCCTTTACTATCATACCCTTCATACTAGCCTTATTCTCAATAGCACATTGTATTTCAAAAGGTTCTATGAAATAAGGCACACCACCACTGGATGTATCTTTCAAAATCACACAACCAGTGATAAGACTGAGAGAATCCACCATAAAGGAGAAAACCATCATATTATTTTTAAATTAAAGGGATGTTCTTATCCTAAATGATATAACTTTAGGATTGGGAAAATAAATTGAAGTGGAAAACCCAGCACTAATGTTTATATTAGAATCTAAAATCCCATTATCTAATTTTGGGAGTGATTATATGTCTATAATTAGTCAAAAATAGGGAAATGTGAGTGAAAAATGAGGCATGAGTTTCAAATTTAAAATTATATCCCCATGATATAATCAAATCCTAGAACCTGGAGAAGATATTGGGGGATCTGAAGGGACCTAGAAAGGATTGTTAGGGCCTTGAGCTTCCGACAAGACCTTCACCAGAGATGGATTGACCTATACCTGGTAGGAAACCATAACTATCATGACCAATTGGAAATATAGAGTTATTATTATGAGTAAATACATAGAATACCTGAGAAAATTACACTCCTAAAAACAAGGAATCACATTGTTGAAAAAGGGTTTCCACAAGGAAAAACAATCTACATCCAAGATTAAATCCCTTGATGAGAAGAAACATGGAGAAAATTGTGTCAAGGGAAAGAAAAATTGATGAAAATTTATTAAGTGGATTGGTAAATTTTCTTATATGTATAACAGAAGGTTATTAATAAATTTATTTCATATGTGATGGGAATAAATTAGCTATCATTGTAAATAGTGAGAAATATGTAATGAATCCACCACACATACGCTAACTTTTAAAATTCAAATAGTATGTGAAATATGGTAACATGTGAAAAATATAGAGTTTAATGATGATTATGATGTACATCAAGAAGATAAAAATATAATAGAAAAAATAAAATCTTAATTAGTCACTACTTTTGATGAGGTTTGCGATTACAATGTGGTGAAATGTATACATAACATTAAATCTTGATCTACAAATGTCATATTTGACTTCAGATACGACAAGTATTTCATAAAAAAAGAATTTCTTATGGATATCATGATTCTAAAAATAATTATTAGATATATAATTAGAACTTGAAATCCCTAATTTTATTATAATCAGATGTCATATCTTTGATTCTAATATATTAGAAGTTTGTGGGAATTTACTTCTTGTAGATAATATCATTATTCATCTTGTAGGAATATATGAAATCTTTGACATGGATTGGAATTCTTTTCATAATCCCAACATCTATTTACAATGATGGAAAGTCATGATTTATATTCCAAATCAGCCTATGATCTTCTATCTGTTTGATGATAAATATAAATCTTGGTTTGAAATCACATCCATTTGATGAGTTTTAATTTTTATTCATGATGGGTGTTTATCTCATATGATTCGGGTGAAAATAAATGTCGATGATATTGGTATTTTTTCTAATTTATATTAGGTATTGATATTGTTTTATATGCTTCCACAAAAAAATATGGTGAGTTCCCAACAGACCAAAAACATAGTATAACACCAATTTTTAAGACTCCCTATAAAATGGACCTTACTGAGTTCTAGGAATTTAAAATACAACCCCAGGATAACCGTGAAAAGGGATTAATTTTACCATGTGTGTCACCATTAGGTGAAAATATTATTTTTTAAAAAATTAAATACAAATAAATGAAACTCTTTATTGATTACTGAGAGAAAAAATGGACATTATAAAAACAATCGTTATTTACCCCTTATTGATAACATATTTGGTTATGAAAACGGAGCTCAATAATTTTCCCATGTTGAACATCATTTATGTTATCATAAATAGAGGTTAAATAATATTTATATACCAGAGATAAAATCCTATAGAAGGTATGAACACTGTGATTATATATTAATTCCATTGAGTCTTAGTAATTCCCACCACTATCATCATAGATTTAATTAATATTGCCTTTATAGACTACCTTGATCAATATGTAGTAATCATTATAGTGGATATTATGATTGGTTCAATATGTAGTGAATAGAATGAATATCACTTGATAAATGTACTAAAGACCCAAGGGATGGATGAACTGAATGAAAAATTTAGAAAATGAGTTTTTGGGTGACAAAAGTTTTCATTTATTGGTTATATAATATCAATATAGGGTATCTCGATAGATCCAACAATGACATAGGCTATTGAGAGATATCCTTGACCAAACAAAGTCACCAAGATCTATAGTATTAATATTTTATCTAGTTATTATCAATAATTTTGGATAATTTCTCTTGAACATATAATTTAGTCATCATGCTAACACAAAAAGACTCTATGTTCTCTTATACAGATGAAGGTGAGGAAAATTTCATTGAACTTGATAGCGAAATAGTACACACACCTATTAATACATTAGCATGTAGTGGATAAGCGTTTTAGTATATATTGAAGTGTCCTAGAAGGTATTTTTTAAGCTTTATAATGAATAATGGAATGGATATAACATTTGGTTACAAAAATTGATGATTAATAATTAAAATGATCCAAATTATGATTTCGAGTTATCTGTGGTAATTTTTTCATCAAATATATTAAGGTATTATCATTATTGAAAAAATTGTGATATACATAATGATTAGAAAATATTAAATTATATATTAAGACAGAAGGAATGTGATCAATTCTAGACAATATGGTTAGATATGATTAATTATTATTAAAATTCAATACATTACCACCCTATAAAAGAAAACATGTTGGTTGATGCGTTGAGTTGAACAAATAATTAAAGCTTATCTATGATAGAGATCAAAAATGAACCGATATTTCTATATTTTCAAAGGGATAATATATAAATCCGAAATTTAGGGGAAAATATTATCTTTATTGGTTAAGTTTTCAACCATGTATCTATGTAAATATTAAAGAGGAGAAAAGGGATGATATTCATCAACAAAAGAAGGTTATAGAGATTCCTGATTTTAACCATGATCATGATGGAATGATAATGTTTAGGAACCATGTAAAAAATCCATCCATACTATATTTTAAGGATTTATTAGTGTTTTCTCCTATTTCTTTACTCTCTATTCATCCAAGAATTATGAAAAGGTGTAGATATTTTAATGAAAAGATTTAGTGGGTTTGAATTAAGAGATATATCATAGAGTATGTATTTAAAATATTGGTATTTCATCATGTTATGTCTAAGAAGAAAAATTCTAAGGGGATATTACATCCATTAAACCAAACTAGAATGGAAATGGGATAACATCACCATGGATATTTTTTCATTAGACTATACAAAAAATATAAAGGGTATAATTCTATATGAGTTGTTTTTCATCGCCTTATGATGTCCTCACACTTCATTACTAATTGGAAGGATTTCATTATATATAATCATGTTATGATATAAATTATGAATTTTTTAAGGTTTCTTGGAGTATCATATTCCATTATGTTTGATCAAGATATTATGTTTACCACAATGTTCTGGAAATGTATTTAGAATTCACATGATAAGAAGTTATCTTTTAGAAATACATAACATCCTTTGAATTATATATAGACTAAGAGAAAAATAGTAAAACCTAGAATATATTTTCATATATTTTTCTATATATCTTAATGGATTAATGGATTAAAACCTTCATTCAGGTCATTTTTCATACCAAATATACTTTCACTCAATCATACATATGACTACATATAAGTCCCTATATAGAATGAAATGTAGATATCCAATGTGATAAAATAATGTCGGAGAAATAAATATATTAAGAAGTGAGATAGCTGAAGAAGTTGTAGAAAAACAAAGATCAATTAAGAAACACATTTATGAATCTTAGATTCCATTGATGAGTTATATTGAAAATTACTAATGGGATCTTGAATTTGAAGTTTGTGATAAGGTGTTACTATGACTTTTTATATGGATGATGGTTATGAGATTAGAGAATAAAGGGAAAAAATACAATGGTATATTGATCAATTTTAAATTCATACTCATGTTAGGATGGTATCCTTTAAGTTGTTTCTTAAAATAAACCTCTCTTTTATACCTTATGTGTTATATGTATGACTCTTAAAGTATCACACACCATAACCATCACATGATATAAACTCGGAGTTAATACCAATATAGAAATATCATTATTATGAGGAACAATCGATGGAGGTTCTAGATCATGCCGATATTGTTCTATAAAATAATACCGTAGACATTTTCAATGTTTTTTTGTGAAAAAACCACGAGTTTGAAGAATCTACATGGGAACATGTGGAAATGATAAAGCACATGTACCCTCATGTTTTGTATCATAGTTATAAATTTAGAAGGAGAAATTTTTCTTAATTGTGGAAGAATGCAACTACTTAAGTTTCTTTGAATTATTATTTTTTGAAAAAAATTCTTTTCATTGATATGTTTTGTAACACGTAACATCCAGTTAAGATTTCATTACACGCAACAGTGAGTTTTTCTTTCATTACACATGACATAGAGTTTAAAAATAACAATGATATATTATTAGAATATTCAAAGTAGACTACTATAAAATATATATTAAATGTACTTCTAATAAGAATAATAAATATTTTTTAAATAATAACTATTAAGGTTTTATTTGAATAAAACAAATTAGAAAAAAATTACTTAATTTCACAATAATTCATTTATATGTTTCGAATAAAATATTTCACAAAATGTTTTTTTGAGAAATAATAATATTAAATTTTTTCAATTTTATAAAATTTATTTTATAAACCAGGATTCATTTCTGAAATCATTATATCATTATTAAATTGTGGTTGATTTTTAGTATTTTCTAAATAAATTAATTTTTTGAGGAATATTGAAAAATACTGAATTATAATTAGTAACATCCCATTCATTAGACTTATTTTTAAATATGCAGACATATTTTAATTTGTTATCATAGTAACAATATTTCAATTATAAATATATAAATCAATTTTAACTCATTGGAATCATTTTCA
Organism: Viscum album; assembly: GCA_963277665.1. Taxonomy (NCBI): domain Eukaryota; kingdom Viridiplantae; phylum Streptophyta; class Magnoliopsida; order Santalales; family Viscaceae; genus Viscum; species Viscum album. Next base: position 1,203,636,368 of record OY728150.1, on the reverse strand, counting down.
TATTAAATTCATTCAGAAAACCATGTAACTTTTGAATGTTTTCTCCTTCAAACATCACATTCTCATCATGTATGTTGTATTATTTTAAATTAAAATTTTCAACTTATTTGAACTTATTTTGTAAAAATGGAATAATTATATTTAATAATAATAATTTCTAGTATTTCATAAAATTAACTTTATTTTTTACACTAATTAATAGTGAATACTATAAAAATTCATTACTGGTGTTGACGTAAAAAAATCTTTTACATAGGGGTTAAACTAAATACAATAAGTGTTAATATGGCCTTATAACTTTTAAGAAATCTTTTTTTTGAAATATTTACACCCAGTAATTTATATTTCACAATAACACTCCTTTTAAGGCATTTTTATGTAAAAACATGGGTAACACTTTTTTATTAAATAAATAACAAGTGTGTCACTCACCTCACCTAAAAAGACCACCCACTCTCCTCTATTTTTACACCATAATATTATTTTAACTAGAAATAAACTACCCAAAACAAATAACAAAATAAATAATATGATAGTATAATCCTTTAAATGTTCATATTACCAACCATGTATTTTTTTATAAAACATAATAAGGTAACCTGAGAAAGGGGAAACTTTATTCATCAAGGGTTTTTATTTTATTTCATAATCCCCCCATGGAATTATTAATAACCATAATGATATAATAACCATATTATATTACATATATGAATATTTTTATGTTATTTTCCGTAATTATAACAATCCACACTACCTTCAAATTGTTTAAAAAATCAGCATTCATGTGTTCGGTGGAATACCTCATAGGGAAAATGATGACATTCCTTTTTTCCATTACCATCTCTCACATATGGTTAAAATTATGGATTAAATGTTTACATATTATATTTATGATATTATTAAACATATTTAATTATTATATAACACATTACTTCATACATTAAATTCTATGTCAACAAGATAATGCCGCTCATGTGTATGGAAGACTACCACCTCAGGAAGTGATGCATTTCATTTATTCTTTATATAGATCGTAATAATGAATTATTTTGTAGAAATATATGATATATATGATACTCAAATTATTTTTCAATTTTAATATTTTATATACCATTATTCATTCCAATCCATATAGAAAATGGAATGATCATCCATATATATGTATGACATATCATCTACATGAATAGTGTATTTCATTTTCTATCTCTAAAATTTTATGTATTAATACGGAAACATATGTACTTAATATATATTATTTTTACATAATGATTAATAATTTTGATATTATTGAAACATGATCATATTAAGAAGAAAAATTCAAAACATTCATGAAAAAAACCTGTTATTACTTGAAACATTAAATTACATGGGGATGTTAAAAAACTGGTAACAAACAGTAATAGGGATGTAATATATGTATTACATATATTATTATGGTTCTATAATATATATATAATAGAAATATATTTATCATACATTATTGATAATATTTGTGATGGAATTTGAGACTTAAGGTATAATATTTTTTCTTAATTTTCTTTCCTTTAGATATATGTTATGTCATGCACCAAAATTATATTATGTGGTGTATATACAGACCATTTGACATGTAATATAAAAAATTTATTTATTATCCTGAATTTTAATGTTTTAATTAAATTTATTCCTCCATTGGAATTATAATGCAATTCTAACAAAATGGTAATGATTTTATGTTACAATCTTAAATTTTATAAAGATTTTTTATGATTATGTTTCCAATGATAAATATTATGATCCATTTATCAAAAATATTATGACATTATTTCTACTATTGTAATAGAATTATAATATCTCACCCCTTAATTTTATTCTATATATATACTCAAGAGTTAAAAAAATTAACAAAAAAATATTCTGTTTTTATCTCATCAATCATAAAGAAAAACGTTTTCATCCAATTCAATGTTTTCAAAAATGTTTTTAAATTTTAATTTTACATTATTGAAAGGATTTATAAAATAATTTTTTACCCATGTTTAAATTTTTTTCAAAAAATAAAATGTATATTTAGGTCATTTTATAAACTATTCGCATTCATATTTTAAGAAAAATAAGATAGGAATATCAATTTTAAAATATACGAAATAAGTAAACATTAACTACATGATAGAAATTATTTTCATTTTATAAAAGATTATAGGTTTTTGAAATTATTTTCAAATTATAATATTTCAAAAATATTTTATGAAATATTAGTTTAAAAGAGTTATTTTCATTAAAAATTTATCTTCCTCAAGAAAAATTCTATGTGATTTTTCATTAAAAATAATTCTTTATATAAGATGACAACCTGGGATCTATGTTATGAAATTTTGGGGATATGATCCAATTATACCATTATTAATAATTCATAGAATTCTTTATGATTATAATATTTTTATCAACCTCACTTCTCATCCATGGGTTATACCATTATAAAATTTATATGAATCACCCTTCTTCCACCATAAGATATATAATGATATAATTGTGAAATTATTATGAATAATATACCATTTAAATAGGTTATGATTTGATGGAATGTTTTTTATGACCATTTAATTTCATGAGATATGATATGATGGATTTTTTAAGATATTGTGACACACATATATGTGGTTTTAATTACGTGATCAATGGGACATATACCTCCTTATAATGATTTTGGTAAATATTAATATCTCATTAAATAGAATGAACTAGATGGGGTGTTAACACTATTTAGTTGGGGAATTTATCAATATTATGTTATAGGGTGTAAACCATGACTACTTTTATGGTTTGGGTAGTGAACCCATTCCACTATGATAGCCCTTCTAGTGAGCCTTTGATATTACGGGATAGATTTTATATTCTTATCTATATGCCAAAAATCAATGTATTATGTCAATGTTATAATCTCATGGACCATGTTCATTGATTCTCTAATGAATAATTTCTTATGAACTTTTAATATTTATACAAAAACTTGATATTATGATATTTTATATTAATTTAATGGTTTCCAAATGTGATGATCGTGTTCTTATATCCTTATATTCATGGTATGATTACATATCTCCCATGTCTACCCATACTGAGAATTTAAGCTCACAAAATTATATGTTTCCTTTATATAGGTTATGAAAAGGTGTATTTGGTATGATATTTCTAAGAAGTTATATATTAATGATGATTGTAGTGAGATATGATGCAGTTTACCTATGAACAATTTGTTTTTGTTTCAATGATTCCAATGGTACTATAGTCTTAAAATCATAGTGGGTATGTTTGTGTAGTGTAATAATTGTTTATAAGAAATTATGTAATATCTATTTTTTAAAATATAATATTACTAAACCCTTGAATAAATTTTGTTCATTGGGTGTCTTGGGTATGTCAGTTATGGGATAGTATCACACCCTTCACTTCTCTAGACAGTGAGGATTGGAGGGAAATTACTAATGGGATCAAAATTCATCGGTGCATCTAGAATTTTATGAAAAATGATTTTAGTTTGTTCAATATAGGAGTATGAAGTTACATATTTATATAATTTATGGTATCAAGTTTATTTGATCTTAAAAACTTGAAATGTAAATCTTATGAAAACATAGATATCATTTTCAAGACAAACTTCATGTTACCAAGGTGTTTGTGTACATTTGTGTATTAGAACACTTCTAGGTGTATTTTAACCTCATTTCATGGGTTTAGACAATGAGTGTTGAATGACATGAATAGATAGTAATACATCCCATGAGGTATTTTTTGTTCATTTGGATATTAATGGATTATAAAATAGAATAAAAAGTGATGATATTTTAATATAGTAAAAATGTTTTATTTTGAGAAGAATTGTTTTAGTATTTTCAAAAGTGAACAACATGTTGACACTGGTTTTATTGTGAAAGTATATGGTTGTGAAATATGTTTATTTCATAACCATAAAATTTTAAGACTTAAATTTATGATCAGTGAGACTAGATCGATATTTTTTTAATTATAGAGGATGACAGTATGTATGTTTTATTGAAACCATCAGGAATAGGTTTTTTAATAATGTGGTCGTACATGAGCAGCATATGTACCAATAGATTGGATTAATCATTTTATATTATCATCATGTAATGGATAAGGGTAATATAAATTTTAAACCCAAACTATTGTACCATTCTTTTCAATTTGAGAAAAAAATCCCCATCATTCAGGGGGATTATGAATAGGAAAAGGCAGAACCATTGTTGAGTTTCATGAATTGAGTAATCAATTTGACTTGGATACCCTAACGATTGAGTATAAACATGGAAATTTATATTATTTCTTAGTTTTCATGATATTTTTAGGAATTTGTATTTCAAGATATATTAGACCAATACCTGACACGAGTAGATTTTCAAGAATTGTTTAATAGGAAAATATATCATCACACCTTTATGATTTCTAGAATGACACAATTATATAAATTGAACTATGAAAATATATCATAAAATTATTTTTTATAAATTTTTATTAATCTAGTCTACTTATCACCAGATGTTTTTGAAGGTGAATCCTTGAAGGGTGGAAATTTTAAATCAGGGTTAAGTGTGTCACGAATTTATGTGTAATTCCCATTCTACTACTATTTATGAGGATGAGTAATGTTTTAATTTCATATTTATAGATATGTATTTCTATGAATTTATTTTGGGTACGAATTTGAAGAAATAATTCACATGTTACATCGATTATTATGACCAAATGGTTTCTTTCTCATCTCTTGGTGGAATTGAGTATACCATTAGTGGAAATTGGGATGTAATGGAATTAAAATAATGAATTATGGAAATGGTGGATGGATGTATCTATAATTAGTTTTTATAAAATTCATTTTAATCTATGGATGGCATTATAAATATATATTTTACATTGATTAATGTCAATTTTATAGAATTTTTCCTTAACAATTTTTAGGGTTTTCAAGAAAAAGGAAAGTGGAGATTATGTTTAATCCCCTATAAAATACCATTCGTATATCCATTTTGTCTTATAAGATGACCCCATTATTATTGGGAGAAATTATTGATTAGATGGAAGAGTATGAATGTAATGGGCTTATTCAGGGGAGCACATATCAATGGGAAGAAATTGTTCTTTTGTGAAAAATGATTATACAAATATTATGCTTATATGGATTATCATAAGCTTGAAAATTTTTTGATGATTAATTAGAATCCTCATACATGTATTGATGATATATTTTATAAATTTTGGGTATACATGTGGTTCTCTAAAATTGAATGACAGTTTGAGTATCGCAAGTTTTGAGTTTGGAAGAAGGAAATTCCAATGAAGGATTTTACAAGAAGATATGTTGATTATTAATATGTGGTTATATATTTTATTCTTATGAATGAAAAATCCTTATTTATGGAATTTATGAATATAATCTTTCATAGTTGTCTAGACTATATTTTTATGGTGTTTTTTTATAATAGTTTAATTTGTTCTATGAAAATATCGGATCATGAGAAATAATTGGATATTCTGTTTGGTATTTTAAAGGACTATTGATCACATATCATGTTATCAACATGGTAATTTATGATATAAGAATTATGTTTCCTGGTTTATTTAATTTTTAAAAAATGGGTTTCTATAGATACTATAAGGATAAATGTATTTATATCATGGAAAATATTTAATAATTCCAATGAGATATATTTTTTCCTTCACTTAGTAGGATACTATATATGTTTTCCATGTGATTTATCATGATTGTAATCATTGATGATCACTTTCAAAATGTTAGGAGTTCCTTTAAAATGAAACTATAATTTGAAAAATAGTTTCAAGAATATTATATTATACTTACATTATATCTAATCCTCACATTTATAGTGTTTGAAAAAGAATTTTCAGTGTATTTTGATTCATTAGGATCTAGTGTGGGATGTTTTCTCATGGTAGTATATCGTGTTCTTTCTTCTCGCTAACAAAAAGTAATCTGGATGAGAATGACCAACTAACAATTGAAATTAAATTAGAGGATGTCATCCATGGTTTAATGAATTGGAGTCAGAATTTATTTCATTATAAATAAAAAGTGGTTATCAATTATATGTTCTTGAAAATAATTTTAATACAAAGGATTTGAATTTAAGGAATCATAGAAGGATTGGTTATCTATAGATTTTTAACATCGAATTGATGAATACACCAGGTAAAGGGAACACTATGGTGGATTCATGGAGATGTGATTTATATGTTCATATGGATAATGTGGCTTCATACAAAATATAATTAATTTCAATCGTACATAATATTCCAATAGATATCTCATACCAATTTGATGTGTTTGGTTCATTTTCTGGTTTCTATGATTCCTCATTTGTGGGAATGGTGATATTTTCCTAGAAATTTAATTTTGAATGTATTACTATGAGGTTAGAAATAAATGTTGGAGAGACCATTAAAGGAAAAAACTACACAGGTTTACGAAGTTATATATTAGAGATTGGATGTTTGTACCATTCTATTATCATGATTAAATAATTAGTTCTTATAACCATTTGATATAGGGTTTTCATTTAGCAATAAAAAACATGTATAATGTGTTGAAAGAGTGGTTTCAGAGTGTTTGAATGAATATATCTATAAAAAAGTGTGTCTCTTTATGCCTCAATTGTTAGTTGTTCAAAGAATAATAATAATGTCTAGCGGTTATGTTTTAGTCTTGACCAATTACCATATAAAAGTACGACAGGATGGGCTTGGATTTTCTAAAAACTCTACCAAGGATAGTTAGAAAAAATGATCACATATCAGGGATAATGTATAAATTTATAAGGCAAGAAAATTTTATCTATTTTCATTTAAATAATATGTTGGATGAATTTTCCAAAATCTACATTTGGGATATAGTAGTGATTCATGGTATATCAAAACAATTTTTTATAATAGTTACCTTAGGATTTCATTGCTTTTTGGAAATCCATACTTCGAGCCTTTGAATCACTATTGACCATGAGTAAAACTTATCATATCTAAAAATGATATAATATCCAAACAAATAACCTAAACGATGGAAATGCTTACGGATTTACTAATGGAGTTTTGTGTCTCTTGAGAAGAACTTATATTTTTACTGTAGTTATCATACAATAAAAATTATATCGCCTCAATTCACTAGAATCATTTTGAAATGATTTATGCGAATTAATGTTGTTCTCAAAGTTGTTGTATTGGAATCAGTGATATGTTACTAATTAGAAATATCCTTGTACATGAGACAACATAGGGGATGGAGACGACTCAGAGTCATCAGAAATAATATACAGATCTTCATTAGTGATCTTTGTTATTTTGAGATTGGTGTGCATATTTTCATATGAATCAAACTAAGGATTGTTCATCATCGTTTTGGTAATATTGTTATTTTTACTATGTAGCACCATTATTTAATACATTAATGATTGGTGAGTTGAAATATTAGTTGGATTTTACACCAACGTTTACTTTAGTAGACAATTTATTTTATGATTTTCCATATAAAAAGTGAGAAACTAATCACAACCATGCAATTAAATTGGATCATGATGAGATTGAGCAATATTTTATGTTGATTCATGTACTCGAATAAATGTTTCTTAGGAAGGATAAGGTCATTCATGGGAAAATAAATATTATTATATGGGATTTATGGATGAATTGTTAGACCGTGGAGGAAAAGTTTAACTGTGAGAGGAAAATATTGGATTAATGACCCAAAATCATCTAAGAAAAGTTTGGATATCTTCATTTTGAGAACTAAAATACCTATGGTTGGGATGTTTCAGAACCTCTATTTGCTGGTAAATTTCAATTTATTAATTTATTTTATTTCTATACAAGGAGAAAGTTATGTTTTTGGATGTTATGATGAGTTTTGTATGGTTTAGAAGGATTTTTGGAGATAGATGGTCTTTGAAAGATTAATTTAAATAATGAATGACCTCTTGAAAACCACACAATTGATTATATTGGAAACAATAATGGTTTATGAATGGTTAATGGTTTTGAAAATCTGAGTGAGTTTCGATCAAAAACCATGAATCTTGAAATATTTGTAAATGAATGGTTAACACTCATTGGGTATAACCATGCAACCCAACTATATAAGGTAAAACTGTAAGATAGTATCACTACACAACTATAACATAGTATTCCTAATCATTCATGATAACCATGAAGAATAAACTTGTTCATCGGGAATTTTAGATCTAATTCGAATTAATCCCTTTATGAAAACATAATACCCTATTCCCTCAATATCTAAAATTCACATTCCTCCCTAGGCATGAGGGATAATCTAATTTTACCCAAATTTATTCCCATGAAAATATAATCATGTTCGAGTTATGTATTAATTATGAATAATATCTATGTTCAGAACTACATAATCATTGTCCCATTATTCAATTGTTCAAATAGATGAGGGGTAGCTGGTTTCTCTTTTATCAACACATGATATTGAACCTGAAGTATTAGCTATGATTAAATTTTCTTATTGAAATATTTTTTATGATGGAAATTTTAATTTGGTTGTGGATTGGATGTTATAGATATAAGAGGGAAAACCATAAATTGTCATGAATATAATATGAATTACTTAATATTATGGAGACATTTTTATGAAAACTAGTTATTTGATGAAATTATTTAATGAATATTTTGGTTCATTTCCTAATTTTTTTTACATTTTATTTTTCATACTTGATTAGCATTAGTGAATTTTTTAAAATTACCCCATTAATGGGGTGTGTTCCATTTCGGTATCAGCTGTTGGTCACATTATGAATATTTTGTGGATATATGAGAGACGACTCAGGAGTATAAAACTATCACCTTAGAATACATGGTGTGTGTGTTGATATATTGTAATTGGAATGATAATTAATTGAGAAACATTTAATTCATTAAAATATTTTCTTTATAAACTATTCATGGTTTAAATATAAATTATATAACATTATTTTAAACTAGTATATAAAAATAATATTGTCATGTGTTTTCACATTGGTGTGTGATGGGCTGTCGTTGGGGGAATCATACAAATTTATACTCACCCTTGATTTGGAACTTTTTTACATTTGACGAATTTATTTAATTAGAAAAAGGTAAATATGGGGTATCTAATTTCTCTAGTGATTACTCTTGATACCATGGGCATGGATTATTGAGTTATATCTTAGAGAATGTTCTGTGGTTCTTACTGATGTCACCTGGCAGTTTTTATTTTTTTGGTCTTTTTTTTCAATTCATTTTTTTCTGTTGGATTCTTCTTACAAACTAATATATTTAATTGGTTGGTTTCTGTTTTGTGTTTCATTTTGTTAACAATATTGATATAGAAGTTTTTTTGGTTATTTATTATATAGTTTAAATGTTTTATATTTCAAAATAAAAATCATCCAATAATTATTCTTAAGGGACTTCACATTTGAAGCCAATTATTGGTGTCCGGGGGTTGTCAATTAAGGCTTAGTAGAACACCCACAATTTTTCAATATAATAAGAAAGGGATTTATATTACTACATTAAATTCCATTATTATTGGATAATTAATGATATTTACCAAAAATAGGGATTATGTATACCACATAAATGAAAATATGTGTATATATACAATACATGTCTCAATATAGGGGAATCGAGATGAAACACACTAGAAACCATGGAACACTGGAAAAAAAATTCTTGCAGGAAGAAAAAATTAAATGTAGAATTTAACAAAATAAAATAAAACATAACAATGAAAAAAAAATTATATTATGATTTTATGTGAACTATTAAATATCCAACGTGGTGTATAATTTAAACATGCCTCACTCATAGTTAATCCATACTGAAACACCCACCTTTTGTACAGAATTTCCTAAAATAAATTATCCTCAAGTATCAAAACAATATCTATCTTTATCACTTAATTAATATAATTAATCATATTTATCTTCATTCATACTATTTATAATTATCCATTTTCTATAGTAATACATTTAATTTTCCTCATAATTATTTGATAGTTTTGACAGTTTTTACTAGTATAAAAATAATATTATACATGTTTATTTTTCAATATTAGTTCATCATTACAACATCATCAATGATACTTGAACATATTTTAATTTAATTTTAAAAAATTTATAATTTAATTTATTATTATTATTTTGGTTATGAAATATAATGATGAAATTGGGAAAGATCATGTTTCTGTGATTCTTAATGAACAAAAGTTGTTTTCATAATTGACTAAATGAAAGATGATAATTCCTTATACAATTTTTTTACTATCAACACATTTATATCAAATCATAGAAGTAAATATGTTCTGATATTCACCATGGAAAAAAATACATTGTATTATTTAATTAGTTTGTTATACTAACAAGAACATGAACATTCCCTAATTTGAAGAATGGATAAGATGTTTTTTTGTATATATATAATTTTTATAGAGTCATAATCATCTTATTTGGTTTTAATTATTAGGATTATAAATATTAAAATTTATTTTAACAATATGTAATGTCTATGAACACATTATATAATTAGAATAAAATATTTTCTTTTAATCGCACAAACTTTTAATAGTAAAATTAAGGATTATCATTTGATGATCATATCATTAATAGGATCCATAACTGCCTATAATAGAACCTTATTGATATAATATGTATCATATTTATCCTTTAAAGTCATTTTTATACCCATCCATTGGATTTGGTAATGGGAAACAAAACATGTTACTTCATGGTGGTTATAGTAATCACAATGCATGCATATTAATTGGTTTTTTAATTAATGGGGTGTATGAGAGGAAAATAGTAATACCAAAAGAATAATGACATTAATGTACATAAATAATTATAATAACAATATATTTTTGTGATTAAGCTGAATCTTAAAGATAAAAAATAGTATGAAATGTAATGTAGTTTATAATACTCTCGTCAGAGACATAGATTTTACTTTACATTCAACAAATCCATTTTTTTCGATCCCATTGAGTTTTATAGGATTAGGATAAATCTGAGTGAAAATGGGATTATGTTATAGGGATTGATTTATAGGGACATTAAATAGTAAGAGTTTAAAATATTAATTAAATGGTAAGGTAATTCATGATGTTTTGAATATGTTTTAAATTTAAATGTGAAAGAAATTATAAATTGTGGAATATGTCTACATTTTTTAATATTTCCATGAATGAATTTAATTTTACATAGATCATAAGAAGGAAAATTTTTAGGTGAAACATATCTAGGATGACTAAAATATCATTAAATCATTCAAAGGATAACATTTTTAAGGGAATTTATATTTGGCTAAACTCAATTAATCATTTTTTTGCATTTACATTGGTAATTAATTTCTAACCATGGTAATTGATTTTCATGATTAATCTAAAGATTGATCAATTTAATTAACTTGATAAATATAATTTGAAATTTGAAAATATTTTTATCAAACAAAATTTTAAATGTTGTTAAATATTGTAATTTAAATAACAACACTTAATGGTTAAAAAACAATTTTTCAAAATATTAAATTTTGAAAATACATTCTTTTAAAGAAAAATACTAAAAAACGTTTATATGTTAATGTAATTATTTAATTATTAATAAGATTGTATGGAATATGTTTACTATTTACAAATGTCATATAAAAAGGTTTAATATTACTCTTTTTTTATATACGATTACATTTATTATCTTATAATATTAATTTATATTCTTTCATAGTGATATAATATGAAAATTAAAATATTCATAAATCCAACATATTTTGAAAAAAATGCACCATTTTAAATAAATTAAAAAAATGACAATTCAATTATAATAAGATAAGTTAAAAAATCAATTTAATTTAATTAATTTAAATTTCTAAAATTCATTAATTTAGTTTTTGAATAAATTAAGAAAATATAAAGAAAATATGATTTTATTAAAAAATAGCATTTTATTATATTATCTGATATTAAAATTCTTTATAACATTTACTAAATAAATTATTGTCAACTAAATTATAATGAAAAATCTAAGTTATCTTTAATCATTATATTCATAAAATAGAAATTTTTATTTGTTAAGATGAATTTTTTTTGAATTTTAATTTTCTATATAATAAATGATCATTCTTGTCCTTTTTGTTAAACGTTTTAAATTTTAGTTGTATTAAAATTATTTTTTATTTTCATTGTAAGATGAATTCATAAAGTGTTTACTTATAACTAGTCCCTCTAATAAAATTACAAGGGTTAAATAGTCCTATATAAATGAATAGATTTAATAAAATTTTATCGTTGTTTTTTTGTTTGGTGTTACATGTGGAGAAAGTCATTGAGAAAATTCACCTATTTATGGGAAACCATACAGTATAATGTAGGTGTTTTACTATATATTTTTATATTTTAATAATTATATATATATATATATCTAAAATCATATAATGGATAATCTAGGGTTGAATTATTGAATAATAGATATAAAATGTTTCTCAATATTAAATAATATTTTATTATGTATTACACTATCAATATTTCGTAATATCAAAATTTTAGTTATTTGTTGATGAATTTAGAAATTAATGAAGTATTTTATATTTTTTCTAACATCATGAAAGGATATATTAGCTCGTACAAGATAAAATATTTTGTATATGAATACATTATTAAGAACCGTTGTATGATAACCATTGTTATGAGATATGATATCACATATAACATAACATTGATACCCCTAAGTCAGAATTTTCTATAGAACATTTCAATTTGAGCAATATCGTCTTCATTATATCAAAATATTTTATTACATATCATGAGAATAAATATACCAATCATATTATTAAAAAATATTTTTATCTTCACATATAGAAAAAGGAAATGTTGAATTAATGAAATTTGTTAATAATTTATCAATAGTATTATATCATCATCCTTAAAATAAAGAATATAAATTATAATAAAAATCAATGTATTAGATATAATAAAATGTCATGAACTGATAAAACTACTCAAATGTAACCCTATTCCAATTCATAATGTTACTCAACCTTTCAAACAATCATCAATATTCTAAATGAGGAATAGATAAAAACTATAACCAACATATACACTGTTGGGAAACAATGTATCTTCTCCAAAATCCTTATACACATAACTCAATAATATATGTAAAAAAACCAATATAACATTATCAACAAAAAGTACAAAATAATCCATATAAAATATAGTGAAATTATGAGTATGTATAAATACTGAATTCACCACCGATGAAATTAACATCATTAGTCACCACAAGCGAATATCTACTGCTATATACTATAAAATGAAAGCATAAGAAATTTATATTATTACTAAAGTACATATCATTAACATATGTTCCAATATTCACTTTTTAAGTGTAGTTATGAAAAATTTATATGTTGTTTTATGACATACCACACACCATATCCTTGAAAAAAAAGACCAAAATAATTTTACGAAAACAAGAAATACCAGTGATAATTGATATAATCCAAAAAATATATATTACTCACAATAAATATAAAAATATTAAAAATAACACAACATCATATAACATCATAACTTTAATTCTAACTAACTAACCTATATATTTTGATCACTTTCATAATATAACTCTAAAATCATTTCCCATCTTAAATTTTGTTACTGCAAAGCCCCACACTTAGTATGGATATCAAAACTAACCACATCATACCAAATGAGTCCCCAAAATTAATTTTATTATATTAACCGAGAACACTAAACCTAATGAGGACCCCACACTAAAGTAGTCCTTCCTAAAAAACTTATTATAAGCTGAGGATGCCACAAGCTCGTGTGGTGTTTTCAAAAAATCATGTATTAACATGAGGTGGGTCCTATTATTAAATTAATTTTCCCATCCAACCTCTTATAACAAAATATAGCCCCTAATGTCAATATGGGTTTTTCAAAAAACCTATACAATCATATAACTCACACTAAATATTTCAATTTATTAATATTTAAAACTCAACCATTACACACATCGTTAAAAAAATGAAAAATTAATTATTTTCATTGATGTTTGTTTTCTATTAAATATCTACACACAAAAAACTATTTATTTTCATAAAATATAGACACCCCTTAAAATAATTATCCATACAAAAGTATTAAATTTCAATTCCTTTTAAATCAACAAAAAAAATTAATATGAATACCTACATTGAGGACAACATACATTATCACACTATGGAGATTACAAGAGTCCATCTATGACACATTCCCATCATGGGGAATGAAAAATAATTATTATATTACCTATGTATAGTCTAGGGTTTATAACCTAGATTGTCTCAGAAGGATCAGTGTACAAAAAATAATATTTTCTTTTTTCTTATAATGTTACTTTTAATTACCATTGTTAGATCAAGAGAAAAATGTATTTTTGTTATTTTAAACTTAATACAATTGATATATGTAGTCAATATAGTGGGTTGGTTTAGAACAAGTGTCATGATATCATGTTTTCCAAATTTTACCACTTCTTCTACTACCATATTATGAGATAAAAATTCATCAACATAGAACTTTCTCCCCCATGGCTAGATGGTTATGCTGAGTGTAATCCTATATAAGTCATCAGGTATGTCTACCCTCCATTATTTCTATGTGTAATTTTAGTTATTTATCATGATTAATTTGGGGAATACCTCACAAGGAATTTTTTTCCCATATTGAATGAATGTTTATAAATTAAAATATATCAAATGTACCAATGTTGCCAATAAATCACCACCTAACCCTAGTCTATTACACCATATACAAATATTAAATGAATGGACTGATAATTGGATCATTTACCAAGGAAACTAAAATTAGCAGAATCTAAATGCAACTTAAATACATACAAAATTTTAAACTAATATTAATAATTAAAACCAGATACACAATAAAGAAAGGATTTTATTTAATTGAAACACATAATCTCAATCAATGAACATAGTTATTTCATTCCTATTTCCTAGTCACTCATTGAAATCTACCCCTCCATGGATAGGTGATCAAGTTTATTCCGGATAAGGAAATTAGAATAGGAAATAATGAATGCAAAAGGGAGAATAAAGTACCCTCATAATGTCACAGAAGTACATCATCTGTAGATTACCTCACTAGTTAATCCATTTCAAATCTTTCCACCTATGTGTCAGGACCCGTTCTCGAGGCCCATGCCGTGACTACCCCATGCCCGCCTTCCATAGGCCAGGGGCTGGCGACTAGCACCAAAGGCGAAAATCCGGATAACTGGGAAGGAATTTCCTTTATAAAAGTAAAAAAAACACCACAGAGTACAATAAAAAGTAATAAAATAAGTACAATAGAAAGTTCTAAAATGTAAAAAGGGCCATAATACAAACCCAACTGAAAAGTACAGCTACAACTGAAAGGAAGTACAACAGAAAAGTCAATCAACATGGTGGGATAGAAGCAGCTCCTAGATCGTCAACCTCAGATTCTACCTGAAAGGTAGGTACAGATAGAGCAGCTCCTGGATTGTCCACCATGGATCCTACCTGAAGGGTAGGTATATATTTCTTGCACAACACACTCCCCTGTCAACCTCCTTTGAGTATCGTCTCGTCGTGAAGTCCACCACCGGGTACTGTCCAGTCCTCGAACACTAGGCCTCCGTCAGTGCTTCCTGTCATCTGTAACCAACACAATGAGGTGCGGCCATATCCCATGAAAGGGTGAGTATATTATACTCAGTAGGGACCCCGAGACCCTTAAGGTCTCACTAAATCCAACAAGGATAACCACAAAGAAGGATCTTGACAGATAACCCTTACTTAGGTATAAGCCCATACTAATACCTAAGTTATCAAGTAACCCATCTCAATCATGAGGAAAAACAAAGGCTATGAAATCAATGGATAACCACTACCTAGGTATATGCCCATACATATACCTAAGTTATCAAGTGACCCATCTCAATCATGAGGTAAACACAAAGGTCATACACTCACCTCAAAAACGGATTTTCAATATTGAAACCATAACTGATGAAGAGCCCCGTCTCTGGCGAGTACAGTGATCCTGTCACGACTCCGAGGTACTTCTCACTAACCTAAGACTGCTGAGGTACTTCTCTTGTCGAGTACCATGGGCCAGCCACCCAAACACAGTAGTGCTTTCCATCGGGGTATGCCACCCAAACACAGTAGTGCACCCCCGTAATAGCCTACAGAGGTACTCATTCTGTTGAGTACCGCGGGTCTGCCACCCAAACATAGTAGTGCTCCCCATCGTGGGTCCACCACCCAAACACAGTAGTGCTCCCCACTGGGCTATACAAGCCACTCTGACTCAAGTCGAGCAAGCAGTCTTCAGGTCTCAGCCAGCTACACGGTCTCCGTACTCCGTACACTCGTCTTCGGGAGGGTCCACTCCACAAGCTACAAGTCAATTCTACAAGTATCCAAATGTCCCATGAAGAAGTATCTCAAAGGACCGCCTCGTCATAGGGGTCTCAACATAATAGATGGCGCGTCAATTGGAAGCCCAGTCTGTGAGTTATTAGCCTTTTCGTCCTAGGGGCCCAGTTGGTTTCGTGTGAAAACCAACCCGGCCATATCTCAACGGTACCCTAAACTCTCATAGGGTATACTCATAGGGACCGTTTCTCTACGTGATCACCAAGTCCATTGATGGTTCGTCAAACAGACGTCCAGTCTGAAATTTATCAGCTTTTCGGTCCTAGGGGCTCGGTTGGATTTCGGGTTCAATCCAACCCCGGCACTATCCAACTGCATCCAAACCTTATGAGAAGTATTCCAAAAGTTACTTCTCATCAAGAGGAATCCAAAAAAATTTACGTCACATCAATCGGACGTCTGGGGCTCAAGTTATTAGTGTTTCGGCTCCGAGCGCCCGGTTGGTTTCGGGTTCGAACCAACCCGGCCTAACTCAAAGTTCTCCGAAAGCTTGAGTGTAATATACCGAAACGACCGTCTCAATCCAAAGATCCCAACGCAATTGACTATGCGTCGATCGAAGGACTGAAGCCCATGTTATGGACATTTGAACAGATCTGTCCGAAATTAGGGGGTTCGGGCCCAACCCGACCCGGCCCGATACCCCCCTGGGTCCGGGTCCATCCCAATAGAGCACGGCCCGGCCCGGCCGTCCTAGCGGTGGCGCAGCGCCGGTATGGCCAGCGGGTGTGTGTGTGTGGGGGGGGGGGGGGTGGTTACAACCCCCCGCGGTTGACGAACCGGCGCGCCATAAGACGCCCCGCCCCAAATCTGGAACGGCCAAAGCCATTCTGTTTCTTCCCCCACTGTCTCGGCGGTTTGATCTGGCGGCGCGCCACCGCCGCCATGTCGCCACTGCCTTCTACGGACCACCGGACGCGCTCCGGTGGTCCGTTTCACCTGCCGTCTTTTCCAACGTTCCTCTTGGGACTCTATCTTCACTGCAAAGGGAATCAAATTCCATTTCAGCCTACTTCATCGTCGCATGTGGATATGCACCTCAAATAAACAAACAGCGGCCTCCTCGTGGTTTTTCGGCGCGGTGCGACGGCGCTACGGCTTCGTTCGACCTCAACGGTGGGGCGTGTCAGCGCCGCGCTTCTTCGTAGTGTTTCTATTTGTTTCCGTGTGGTGCCATTGCACCGCGCCACCTTCGTTCGAGCCACAACATAATCAACATCAAGGGGGAGGAGGGTCGGCCGTGTTCAGGAGGTCCGACCTCCTCCCGTTACAACGATAACAAGAGGCCCAAAAAAAGACGAAGAACGTCAAAGGATATTTCATAAACAAAAAGTAATCAACCCCTACCTTTGATTCATCGGGGAGCGTGTTCATCGTGGGGGAAGATGATGACGTCGTTCACCGCACGCTTCCACTTTCGAGTTCGTGCGTCAGTGGGTTGACGAAGAGGAAGGAGGAAGGAGGGTTGTCGGAGAAGTACCACGTCAGAAAGGGGGGGCTCCGAGGAAGAAGGCTGAAGAAGGTCGGGGAAGAAGCATCGCCGGCGTTCTTTGCGTTCTTCACTGGAGAATGAAGATCTCTCAAGCTCTCCACCAAAAGGTGCAAGAACGTGCCAAAATAATAGAATATAATCTATAATTCATGGTGTCAGAAATTAATTTAGTGGGACCCACTTAATTAAGTTCATGATGGTTGGCACAATTCAAAATTCAAAAAGGGGAGAGGCTACGCCAAATTAATCTCCCGAGTGGATGAAATAATTAATTTGGGGAGTTTTTAGGGGGGTTTAGGGGCCCGAGTGGTCCCCACCTAATTAACAAAGAGAGGGTCAAATTGTTTCATCCCATTAAATGGGGGGGGGGGTTGAGGAGGTTTTATTCTCCTCCATTAAGAGGGGAGTTAGTGTTAATGAGGCTCTCCCTCATTAATGGGGGAGTTTTGAGAGATTTCCTACCCTCCCATTAAAAGGGGGGTTAAGCCCCGTGTAGACCCCATGTCATAACCTCTCGTGGGAGGTAATGCTGCTCGGGTAGTCCCCAACCTAAAAATACTCCCTTGGGAGGTTAGGGTGTGGCGGTCCCACAACCAACTCCCATGTGGAGATTTTAACTAACAGTATCCACATGGCGTGGGTTCAACAAAGATAAAATAAGGTGTCACTTATTTTATTTTATTAATCCACGTGAAACCCAAAAACCAACTCTCAAACCCGATCATCTGTCATCGAGGAGAAAGTCCTATTATGTGAAAACTAGCATTGCGAGTTCATCGGTGCCCTCAGATTTCAATTCTGATCACCAGTTAAAATGTTAGAAAAACCCGCTCGTTCGTTCACTAAAAATACCCGAGCTAAACTTCAGAAATAGATTCTGGGCACACCGGGCCTTGAAATCAGGCACCGTCAGAAACTTCATTCCTGTGATATTCAAAAGAAAATAAGAAAAAGAAATTCCTTGAAATTTACGGGTCTTTACATTAATCCCACCTCAGGGATTTACGTCCCCATAAAGCATTAACACAAACTAGGGATATATAAGTGGTACTGAGAACACATCTGAACCCTCTGCTCCCATGTGCTCTTCTGGAGGTTACCGTACTACCAATGAAAGCGCACAAGAGGAATCGGCCATCCTCGTAGGATACGTTCCTATCAATCCTCAACCTCTACTGGAACCCCAAAAATGTAACCCCATTTCCAAGGTCCAGTTCCCCATGGACGATGACATGCATCGTTTCAACCACGTATCTCCTCAATTAAGATACCTGGAAGTCGTCATGAACTTGGTGCAACTGAGTTGGATGGTTCAAGTGGTAAACCACCTCGCCTACCCTACTGAGGACCTAGAAAGGTTTGTTCAACCACGGAGAAAACTTGTCACCTCACCCACATCTCCATAAACCTCATTGAGGTGAGACCCATTTAAGGACGTGATCGCCATCCTCGAAGTCTAGAGGCATCCACTTTCTGATTAAAATTAAAACTCAAAACTCATTCTTCCCTGAGGGTAAGGTTGGTCGACCGAAGGGTGATCGGCCAAAGCCTCCTATGCTTGAGTTCATCATATGCTTCCCAGGGTTTCCTTTTCACCGACCAAGGAAAACGCATCCTGACGTTGTAGTTAGACCGCAACCTTTTTGCCTAATAAAGTCAATCTGAGTATGAACTGTGAATCCAATCCAAACATAGACCAACATCGTAAGGACTCGACGCTACCACCAAGAGATTACAACCAAAACCCTTGCCTCTTGGGTCAGACCACACTATCGGTGTAAGTGTGATTTTCGAGTCTCATACCAAGGTATCTCCAGACATGAGGGTCAAGTCTACAGCTTACATGAAACTCTAGGTCTGGGACAAGATTCATGGAGGGAAGGAATGATTTATATCAATGTTTGTTACTAAGACAGCTAGTAGTGGACATAGACTGTCCCTTGAATCATTTTTAGAGCCATTGGGTCACACTTCTTGACCGCATGCAATAGCACTCTTCCCCTGCTCTCCAGCTCCCTGAGCCTGGCGGGGACAACTAAGGTGGGTGGTTGAAGCATGTTGAAATGTACACCACCTCATGCTACATACTCTTCTAGCTCTGGCTCCATGTCTGATGCTTCGCAGACTCATCTCTCCTTAACGCTTCCTTTTCTTGAAACATTTAACACACCCGAGTCTCTATGAATGGTGCCAGTTTCCTATTTCTTATTGCACTGTGCAGTCTTCATCCGCTCCTGGATGATCTGCACCATCTCCATCGTAACTCGTACCATCACTGGTCGGTCGGAAGTTTGCAGACGTTACAAGTTGGTCAACAACCACCCTTCTTTTCCTACTATCCATAAAAACTACTCAGATTTTACTGTTTCTAAGAGGAAAAACTTGGTCTCATCCCTTGGATGAACCGTGTTATTTACCTAATACAGTCAATCCTAACATGAACGGTACATTCATTCCATAGACGACATCGTAAGGCCTCAGCGTTAATACCAAGAGATCCAACTGTCACTCTCGCCTCCAATGGTCGAGTCACACTGTCGGCATCAGTGTGAGGTCACTAGGTCTCCTTTAGTAGAATTCGTGAATGTGAGGGTCAAGTCAACAGATTTAACTAGGACCTCTCAGTATCAACCAAACAAAAGGATAGGAAAGAAAAAATTACAATGATAAGTGTCTTTTTATTAATGCAGCTCATAGTACAAAGACAGAAATACAAAAGCAACATAGAACTAGAAGTACTAAGAACAAAAGGGTATCCACTAGTTCCACTCCTGTCCACCTGCTTCTGGAGCTCTACTGCCTTGTCCAATGCTCGGCTATTGCTCAAGCACCCGTCGCTGCTTCTTCCTCGGTGGCTCCTCCAACCTCTTAGGATCAACTGTGCGGGGAGTCGGACAGTCATGTGCCATGTTACCCTTCCTGCCACAGGAGAAACACTGTCCATTTTTGGCACGTCTAGATTCGCCCTGACCCTGGGTGCCCGCACCACCAATCTTAAAACCTGAGATTGCCCATCTTCTTGTCTGGTCCTCTTAGACCTCTGGATCATCTGTCTACTACCTACAGATGACTCGGCTACTGATGGAGAATCATGCGGCAATGGCTGGAGCTCCTGAACACTCGTGGGGTATAGATTCACTGGTATGAACTCCACCCTAAAGAAGGTCTCAAAGTCTTCCCAAGTGAAGGTCATATCATCGTAAAACTGGAGCATCTGGCTCCACCACCTGCCTACTGCTGCCTGAAAGAGGCTGGAAGCAAAGTCCACCATGAAGTCTGCTGGTGTACCCACTATCCTGAAAACTCCCACCACAGCCTCTATCCAATCC
The DNA here is from genome assembly GCA_963277665.1 of Viscum album. Classification (NCBI taxonomy): domain Eukaryota; kingdom Viridiplantae; phylum Streptophyta; class Magnoliopsida; order Santalales; family Viscaceae; genus Viscum; species Viscum album. The sequence continues at coordinate 1,203,615,044 of OY728150.1, read as the reverse complement.
TCAGCCGCCTATGAGTCTGTCTCTCCCCGGAACATGGGTGGCCTCTGGTGTTGGAACAAGTGCAGCGCGCTTAAGTGGCATGCATTGCCTACTGCTGGGGCTGGTGGCATCGGTGTCCCAACGTATGGTAGTACCGCTGGTGCCTCTGCTGGTGCCTCAACATCAAGAGGGCCCTGTACCGAAGCCTCGTCACTCGGTAGGTTGTCAGTATGTACATCTCTCGGGGCTCAAGCTGATCGTCCGTGGAAAGGCATCCTGAAAGAAACATACGTGACACTGTCAAATGATTTATACCTGGTGAGATGACCTGGTTTGAGTTGTTTTAAGGAAAAACCTTTGGAAATACACACGCAATCAGTGTTTTCATGCACAAAGTCGGAAATCAGTTTTCAAGGTCCCGATGTATGGATAAGTCGGTCGCCCGCACCAACAATGGATTCCCTGAGTTGAAAACCACACACGGTACCCTTAATACTATTGCTTCACAGAAAGAAAATATCAGAGTTATATGATCTGCGGTAGAACTAACTCCTCTGGTACAAATTTGTCACGACCCGTCCTCAGGACCCATGTCGTGACTACCACAAGCCCGCCTTCCATAGGCCAGGGGCTGGCGACTCGCACCAAAGGTGAAAATCCCGATAACTGGGAAGGCATTGCCTTTATAAAAGTAAACAAAACACCATAGAGTACAAGAAGAAGTAATACACTAAGTACAAAAGAATGTTCTGAAAAGTAAAAAGGTCCAGAATACAAACCCAACTGAAAAGTACAGCTACAACTGAAAGGAAGTACAACAGAAAAGACAGACAGCTTGGAAGGATAGAAGCAGCTTCTCGGTCATCCACCTCGGATCCTACCTGTAGGGTAGGTACATATAGCGCAGCTCCTGGATCATCCACCACGGATCCTACCTAAAGGGTAGGTAAATATAGCTTCCCAAACACTCTATCCTGTCAACCTACTCAATGTATCGTCTCTTCGTGAAGTCCACCACCGAGTGCCATCCAGTCCTCGAACACTCGGCCTCCGTCAGCGCTGCCCGTCTTCTGCAACCAACAAAACGAGGTGCGGGCATAGCCTGTGCAGGGGTGAGTATATGATACTCAATAGGGACCCCAAGACCCTCAAGGTCTCACTAAATCCAACAAAGATAACCACAAAGTAGGATCTTTACAGATAACCATTACATAGGTATAAGCCCATAATTATACCTAAGTTATCAAGTAGATCATCTCAATAATGAGGAAACACAAAGGTTATGTAATCAACTGATAACCACTACCTAGGTATATGCCCATACATATACCTAAGTTATCAAGTGACCCATCTTAATCATGAGGTAAACACAAAGGTCGTAGACTCATCTCAAATATGGATTTTCATTATCGAAACCATAACTGCTGAAGAGCCCTGTCTCTGGAGAGTACAGTGATCCTGTCACGACTCTGAGATACTACTAACTAACCTAAGACTATAGAGGTACTCCTCCTATCGAGTACCATGGGCCAGCCACCCAAACACAGTAGTGCTTTCCGTCGGGGTCTGCCACCCAAACCCAGTAGTGCACCCCCCCTAATAGCCTGCAAAGGTACTCCTTTTGTCGAGTACCGCGGGTCTGCCACCCAAACACAGTAGTGCTCCCCGCTGTTGGCCTGCCACCCAAACACAGTAGTGCTCCCCACTGGGCTATAAAAGTCACTCCGACCTGAGTCGGACAAGCAGTCTTCAGGTCTCAGCCAGCTACACGGTCTCCGTACTCTATACGCTCGTCTCTGGGAGGGTCTGCTCCACGAGCTACAGGCCAATATGAAAAGTATCACAAAGTCCCACGAAGATGTATATCAAAGGATTGCCTCATCATAGGGGTCTCAACGCAGCAAACGACGCTTCAATCGAACGCCTGGTCTGTGAGTTATTAGCCTTTTCGTCCCAAGGGCCCGGTTGGTTTCGTGTGCGAACCAACCTGGATATATCTCAACTATACCCAAAAATATCATAGGTTATACTCATAGCGACCATTTCTCAATATGGCCACCAATGCCACTAACGGTTCGTCAAACGGACGTCCGGTCTGAAAGTTATCAGCTTTTCCATCCTAGGGGCCCATTTCAATTTCGGGTACAATCCAACACGGCCACTATCAAACTACATCCAAAACTTAGGAGAAGTATTCCAAAAGTACTGTCTCATCAAAAGGAATCCAAAAAAGTTGACGGCACATCAATCCGATGTCCGGAGCTCATGTTATATGCGTTTCCGCTCTGAGGGCCCGGTTGGTTTCGGGTTCGAACCAACCCGGCCATACCCAAAGTTCTTGGAAACCATGAGTGTAATATACCGAAATGACCATATCGATCGAAGGATCCCAATTCAACTGATGGTGCATCGATCGGAGGTCGAAAGCCAATGTTATGGACGTTTGAACGGAAATGTCCAAAAATAGGGCGTTCGGGCCCGGTCCGACCCGGCCCGATACCCCCCCCCCCCCCGGGTCGGCCCGAACCGGGTCGACCTGACCTGGGTCTAGGTCCGGCCCAATAGGGCACGGCCCGGACCGATATGCGCGGCTTGGCCCGGCCTGGCTCTGGCGCGGTGCCCGCATGGCCAGCGGGTGCCGGGGGGGTTACAACCCCCCGTGGTTGACAAACCGGCGTGGTAGAAGCCGCGCCACCTCAAATCCGGAATGGCTGAAGTCATTCCAGTTCTTCCCCCTCCACCAAGGATTATCCACAGCGGTTTACTCCAGCGGCGCGCCGCCGCCGTCGGTCGCCGGCGTGGTGTGCCTCCGCTGGTCGCCTGCATGGTGTGCCTCCACCGGTCGTAGGCGTGGTGTGCCTTCGCCGCCTTTTACGGACCACCGGACGCACTCCGGTGGTCCGTTTCGCCTTCCATCTTTGCCAACGGTCCTCCTGGGACCCAAAATTCACTGTGAAGGGATTAAAATTCCATTTTATCATGCTTCATCATCACCCATCGATCCGCACGTCAAATAAAGAAATCGCGGCCTCCTCATGGTTTTTCGGCACGGCGCGACGGCACCGCAGCTTCGTTCGACATCAACAGCGGGGCGCGTCAGCGCCGTGCTTCTTCGCAGTGTTTCTATTTGTTTCCATGTGGTTCCATTGCACCGCGCCACCTTCGTTCGAGCCACAACATAATCAACATCAAGGGGGATGAGGGTCGGCCATGTTCGGGTGGTCCGACCTCCACCCGTTACAACGATAACAAGCGGCCCAAAAAAAAGACAAACAACGACAAAGGATATTTCACGAAAAAAAAGTAATCAACCCATACCTTTGATTCATCGGGGTGCACATTCGTCGTTGGGGAAGATGATGGCATCATTCACCACACGCTTCCACTTCCATGTTCGTACGTCATTGAGTTGATGATGAGGAGGGAGGAAGGGGGGTCATCGGAGAAACACCACGTCAGAAAGGGGGGCCTCTGAGGAAGAATCCCGAAGAAGGTCGGGGAAGAAGCGTCACTTCCATTCTTCATGTTCTTCACTGGAGAAATAAGTTCTCTCACGTTCTCCACCAAAAGGCACAAGAACGTGCCAAAATAATAGAATATAATCTATTATTCTTGGTGGCAGAAATTAATTAAGTGGTCCCCATGTAATTAAGTTCATAATGGTTGGAAAAATTCAAAATTCAAAAAGTGGAGAGGGTACACCAAATTAATTCCCCGAGCGGATGACATAATTAATTTGGAGAGTTTCGAGGGGGGTTTAGTGGCCCTGTGGTCCCCACCTAATTAACAAGGAGAGGGTCAAGTAGTTTCCTCCCATTAAATGGGGGGGGGGGGTTTGAGAAGGTTTTATTCTCCTCCATTAAGAGGGGAGTGAGAGTCTAAGAGGCTCTCCCCCATTAATGGAGGAGTGTTGAGAGATTTCCTCCCCTCCCATTAAAAGGGGGGTTAAGCCCCATGTGGACCCCATGCCATAACCTCTCGAGGGAGGTTATGCTGCTCGGGTGGTCCCCACCCCAATAATCCTCCCATGGGAGGTTAGGGTGTGGCGGTCCCACCACCAACTCCTATGTGGAGCTTTTAACCAACACTATCCACATTGTGTGGGTTCAACAAAGATAAAATAAGTTGTCACTTATTTTATTTTATTAATCCACGTGAAACCCAAAAACCAACTCTCAAACCCGATCATTTGTTGTCGAGGTGAAAGTCCTCTTAAGCAAAAACCGGTGCCTCAGATTTTGAATCTGAGCACCAGTTCAAAAGTTATAAAAACCCGCTCGTTCGTTCACTGAACATACCCGAGCTAAACTTCAGAAATTGATTCTGGGTACACCAGGCCCCAGAATCAGGTGCCATCATAAACTGCGTTCTTGTAAAATTCCAATGAAAATAAGAAAAAAAAATTACTTGAAATTTAGGGGTCTTTAAACTATGCCTCAATTTATAATCCTCCATTACATTTTTGGGACATCATAATGGTTCTATATGTTGTTTAGGATCAATCCATGGGGTTTAGGGGGCTCATATGAGTGGAAACACTATTTAATCCCACCAAAACTACAATTTTTAATGTCAGTGCTGATGGTTTCATGTCATGAAAATGTTACATGATGTGAACCAGATGATGTTATGAGTACTTTTATAACATTTTAATTATTTATGTTTCATATAATGCAAATGAATTAGATAAAATATATTCTCATGTTCCAATTGATTTCACCCAGTTTCAGTCTGGTTCATTATTTTTGAGATCTGAGATTAGTCATTGACTATAGTACAACTTCAATCTACCTTCATAAATCTAGTGTTGCACCGCATCGTGATGTTGTGGGGAGAAAAATTTTTCTGACTAACAATATATAGATCATTTTTGTCATTTTTTATAAAAATCTCCACATCCTTTCAAAAAACATAAAAATTAATGAAATATTTAAAAGTATAATCATTTAATTTATAAAAATGATCCATATTATAGCAAAAAAAATACATCCATAACATGGTTATTTCAATTACCCCAAACACATATCATTCTTTTCCTCCAGTATGTAATTTAAACACATATAAAATAGAAATATCAAGATTCCAATATTTGAATTACCTATAAATTAATCAAAATGACTATCACTATGGGGGCCAACATTTAATAATTCAAATAAAACATCCATTAAAAATAAAATTCATCAAAAAAATTATTATTCCAATTGTACTAATTTTAACCAATGAGAACGGGGGGATATTATACTCTAATAAATTCATATATCAAAATTAATTATTATCACACATTCCATATCATGATTTACCTCACGAATAATTCTCTTCTCTCATTACTCATGGTAAATGTTCAGTTTCAGTTTTTCTCTTATCATGATTATATAATCCTTCTCCATATGCCTAAAATGGAATTTCATTTTCCACCATGCAAATTAAAAATTCCTAAAAAAAATCATGCAGGATATTCAGTAATGTTTTTGAGGAATCTATGTTTTATGGTTGGTATGAATTTATGTACAAAATATTAAACATAAAAAATGAGGTTTTCTCTCTATATCGTAGTAAATGATAACAAAAGTAAATTAAACTGATAATAACCACTTCCATAAATTATTATTCCCACTCTCTAGAGCTCATATTTAGGTTATGATCAATGTGTGTCCAATGAAACTACATCATCTTTTAAATTTCATATTATTTATTATCCCCAATTTTTTTAATTTTTTATTTTCTAAATGTTATGCCTATATAGAATCTCACATCCACCACCTAACCACATTAAATTGATATATCGTCGGTCTAGTAAAGGTTATTTAGGAATTCCCCAAAACACAACCAATTTATTTTTATCTTTTATATATTCGAATATAATAAGTACAACATATGAAACATCTTACATTCCTGATACCCATTATAAAACCCCCACACATTTTCCATACCATTTAACATGTCCCTTCATCCAATACTCCCAACATCCTTCACAATTTGAACATTAAAATATCATCTAATATAAATACACTAGGGTGGGAATGGATAAATATTTCTTGTAATGTGGATCATTGAAATAGAGTCCATTCTTAGAATTCAGAGTATATATTTCTTGTAATGTGGATCATGGTGGTTCAATGATATGTACATAACAAGAAATTTATAAAATCATTTAAAATATGGGTTTGTACAAGCATATTTTCAATAATCTCCAATGAATTTTCATGTTGGTGCCACGCCCCAAGATCACTCATGAAATATGATCAAGATATAAATAAGAATTGTTTGGTATATAAATATACTAGTGAATGGAACATGTAATTTTTGACAATCATTCATGGAAGGTAATAAAATTAAAAAATCCAAATAAATTTCTAAAATTTAATTTGTGAAAATGGTAAAGAAATTTCCATACATGAATCTACTAATTCAATAAAAAAAATAACTTAATAATTGAAAATAAATGTTTCACTATAATTATTAACTTTAACATGTTTAAAATTAAATATCACTAACATAAAAATCTAATACATGGTATCATGGGATTCTTAATAAATTCATCTCTCCTATATCAGTAAAATAATGCGAGAAAGGTAATTTTGGTTATGAAGTTTTCTTTAAATGAGAAAAATTAGATATAAAAATTGTAATTTAAAATATATTAAATGTTAGAAAACCCCAATAGTAGTGATTTTTCATTTGGGGTTTATGGTTATTTTTCATTTGTTCTGTTCTGTAATGCATTCATCATGTGTATCAATTTCATAAAGTGTGTCCATTTCAGTTTCTCCATAGTGCAGCCTTGAATAAATTTCACATATGTGCCTATTAAATATGGATAAAAACATTTTAAATTTCATTTAGTTAAATCATCATCAAATAAGATTTAAACAAATTGTATACTAAAGAAAAAAATGAACTTTTCCTCTTTGAAGTGCTTTTCATTAATGTTGATGGATCAACTAAAAAATTGGAATGTTATAAAAAATCCTAGACTACAAGATTCCCTCCCAAAAATTTAATTGTTGTAGTGTAATAGATAAATTTATATTCATTTTTCATGTGAGTATAATAAAAATGTAATTACATTATTTAATTAAGTGTAAGGGAATGATTAAACCTGGTAGGTCTTAATATGTGACTAGGGGGAATGTATGTGATATACTCCATTGGTTTTTCAGGTATGGTCATGTGGAACATATTCATCCTCAACCCATTTATAGTGATCAGTTTTTCTCTTATATCATTTTCAAAATTCACAACACCAAATGGGTATATAGGAATGATAGTAAAGGTACCCTCCACACTGGAATGATGTATATCCGGAATCAATTTATATCATTATTTTTATAACAATGCCTAATCTCTAGGGTTGATGAATCTTGGTTGAATTATTTGTTTATTGTTCATCCTTATTCCCTCATTATTGATATTTGAATTTTAAAATATTCCATCATGATTTCCTCTAGCTTATATAGCAACAATATCCCATCTTTTTTTAGAATTATCATTGTATAAAATCTTCTCCCTACCCACCTAGTAGGAATTATGTTCTACTTCAACAGAGAGGTGGAAAATCATACCATAAATCAACCTATAAGGGAATAACCCTGTGGGTGTCTTTTTTTATCTACTATAATCACATAATATATCATCCAACCTATGGCTCTAGTCCATCATGTCCGGTTTAATAGTATTTTTTAGAATTCCTTTGATTTATCTATTGGAGGAATCTCTTTCGATTATTAGGTTGTATATTTATGAATTTCCACAAAAATTTTGAGTAATTACTCCATATTCATATTTTATAATATAGTGCCTTATTCATTGAAAATTTCTCATTTTACTCCAAACCTACAAAATAAGTTAGTGTTAAATGAACCAGAAACAACATTAGCATCACTGTACCTATAGTATTTTCATACCACTAATTTGAAACATATTTAACAAATAATAGAATATAAAATTTTTAAATTACCTTTATAATAGTACCATAATTTTTATTCACCATACATAAAATAATTCACAAAAGTAATTGTTTTTTAGTAATTTATTTTTATTTTGAGATATTATGAAAAACTATAATATTCACATCATTTACAAAAATCACAAGCATGATTGAATAAGGTGGCCCAATAAATTATAGATTCAAAAAAATTTATCGATATCTTATGATTCCCAATGTTTCCTCCATAAAATATTGTATGACAAAATTCAAAAAATGATTCAATTTTATATCCTAGAATGATTATTATAATGATTTAATCATTATAAATTTTCCAAAAGAATGGGTCTTCCAAATTATAAAATATATATTCTAATTTAATCTTGTGATTCTTATTAGAATGTAGATTTGATCTCACATAGGATTTTACGAAATAATTAAAAATTTCAAGATTACACGGTATGTCTGATTTAATGATGTAGAATTTCATTCATAGAAGTTTTTCATTGATTGGGTTTTACTTAGAAATATGGGATTCAACGAGATGCGGTAGTTCACCCAAATGATCTGCAACTTTATATTTTGTTTCATTTTAATCCTTCATCTTGATGTAGGAATCTTATTAGAGATTTATCTATATCATTAGACTCATCTTAGAAACAAACATCTTCATTAGATACTTGGGACCTATGTGATTATAGAAAAAAAATTACTTCATAGTAGGTAAGATCTTAATTTTTCTAGAGAAAATACGACTGTAAGGAATCCCTTTTCTATAAATGTGTATTTTATTTAGGTGGAATAAATGTATATGATCTATATTCTATGAATTCAGTAATTATATCATTATAATTTATATTGAAGCTATAATAGATTTATTTTATGCTTCATAGAGTAGATCAAAATGATAGTCCTAATGGGGTGGATCCATTATTGGCAGTTAAATCATGCATTTATTCAACTAATAGAATGATTTTCTAACCTCATAATTATAATTAAATTTGGAATAATTTAATGGAAACCTTGAAAATTGAAGAGAAATTTTTGTAAAATATTTGATAAATATTTGGAAGGATCATACATGGGATAAAAATGATCTGACATTCTTTGGACAAGTAAGATATGATAATGAGTTGATTACATCACCCTGGAACTTATCTACATCAATTCTATTCTATAAGACTTTTTATTCTTGTTCTATTATTTTTCTAACGAGGCAATGAATTTTTTTGAAGATTAAAACAATATTTTTTTGAAATATTTTGTTAATATTTTTCCACAATTTACTACAAAATTATATAAATAAATATCAAAAAAATGAAACTGTGGAGAAATACCTTGAAGAAGTCCTCAATATGATATGATAAAACACTCACTATAAATCGTTGAAATGTACATAGCGTCTTTCGTAGCATAAATGAAATTCTTTTTATGTGAATTTATTAATTTGGTATGTCAATATTCTCTTCTCATTGTCTTCTGAAAAAATTTGTTCCTTAATGTATCCTGAAACAACCATCTTAAAAGAAATAATCTGTTTTTCTATTTAATAATTATATAATTTAATCAATGAATGAGATAAGAAACTAGTATTTGTTAGTATCATGATGTATAATCATATAATCTCTAGACACACACTTCAACTTTTTTAACTCTCATGGGTATTGTTTCATTTTACTTCATTTTTAATATTGGTTATGCAAGATTTCTTTAGAACTACATGAATGGTTTTGACCCCCAAATAGATATATATATGGTAAATTATGTCAGCCACTAGAAATTTTACTCTCTCTTTACTAACTAGTTCCATAACTATTGTATTATGTTTTATTTTACACAATCTAATTGGAGGATAATCACATTATAAAAATATTATGTGAGAGAAAACATTGGGATTGATCCTAGGTATAACTCCAATAATTTATCCAATGAATTTAACCTTTAATATTGAGGTGACTGATCAAAGTATTTTATTGGGAATGGGATAGGTCATTATAAATGATCACCCATTATTTATATCCTTATATATGGTAAAGATAAATAAAATCACAAGGAAATAGATTTATGTCTAGAAATGAGGGTTGTTCAAGGGATAATATTGACTTGTGGCTTCTTACATATAAATATAGGTTCTCTTATATCATTTATTCTTTTCATAATAAACCATAAATATTAATTAGAAGTGAAAAATTATTCTAACATGTAATAATAATGTTCATATTTTCGAATATTAGAACATTCAAAAGAAAAATGATATCCTAAAGGTATAAATTCACAATGCATAATTGAATCTTCAATTTTTCCCATACCATCTTTAGGTGGGTTCCATTATAGACATTTATGATGTAATTTTCTTACTTTAAGGATAGTCTCCCAAGGATAATGGGAGAGTGCACCTTTTCTCTTTCTTTTTCTAGGGTATGGACATAAAATTACTTTGGAAAGACCACCCCTCTTAATTGTATGAGTACGTCTTCTATAACTCTTACATGGAATACAGTGGATAGATTTTCTAATTTTACTTCCACGTATGTTTGTTTTATTCATCGGATTTACACATATGAAATTTCCATGTCTGACATGAGATTTATTGAAAAACCCAGGTCACATAATTAATCAATAAAATTTAATGATTGAAATTTATAGGGAATAGATAATTTATTCTGATCATGAATGTTTTTATAATTGGTAGTGAGATCAGTGATGAAACACTTCTATCCACTTTTATACATTCATTTCTAACCAATAATCTTTTGTTGGTGCACATTTAATTTATAAATTAATCTTATTGAAGGATTTTTCATACTTTTTATAAGATATGAATATTTATTTCAACCTTATTAGATGTCTCGTAAATATATTTTTTAATTTTATCATCCTCATTCTTATTCATCTTAGCAAAATCCAAAAGTAATGGGACCTGAATATCATTCTTATCCCTTTGCTTCTTCTATAAGGGAATTTCTTGATTTTATTTTTTTAACGTTGTATTAATATTTTCAAGATTCTTATTATATTCTATTATATGTGTGGGTAGATCTTCATACATTTTTTAAAATTCATTATTATTGTGTTCTTTTGAGTGTTTTTATATCTTTTTCACATTTTATTGAAATAAAACATACTTTTTACATTGTGATTTGGAACTATCTACACTAGTATTTTACTTTTATTCCTTCAAAAATAATCATAAAACATTCTAATTTATCAGTTATCATATGAATTTTATCTTCAAATACCACAAAATTATTATATAGTTTATACTCTTCAGTTACTGGGGCACCTTTGGAAGGTCTCTTATAAGTCATTTATTGGAAATGTAGTGGTTAAAAGGGTAGTTATTTCTAGAATGTGTGTTTTTATGGTTTTTTTGTAATGGAGTGGTAATATTATATTTTCGATCAAAATTAGTTCTATCCTAGTTATATTGGAATCCATATCCTAGTTGAGTGTTGTGTTGACGTGGTGGATTTGGCTGGAAATTACTTGGATGATAGGATGAAATACAACTGTATGTCCCTCAAACATCTAGAATCTATTCAAAGTAATGATAAGTAAAAGAGTATAAAAAACAGAAAAAATTTGGACCTTATTGGTAATAATTTTTTTCACCACCATTTTTTAAATTAATATGGTGTGTACTCACCCGTAGTTTCAGGAAGAGTTTATGATTCAAGAGTTTGTACCATATTTATCCCTCTCATACCCACACATCCATTGAAAATATTTATGAGTTGTAAATAATATAAAAATGAAAACATCTATAATTATCGAGTGACATAAAAATTAGGGTCTTTAAATGGGAGGTATATAGTAGGTTGGAATCATTGTCGAGAACTCATTTGAATAATAACAAATGAATTGATTCTCTTTCATTTCCTAATGTTCGAAACTTGTTCAATGATTCTTAAACATCTCCTAGTACTCATAGAGTGCATGTTCAGTTTTTTGAGTATGTTATAATTATTCTTTATGATTTTTTTTTTCTTGGATGGGGGAAGAAACCTCAGAACGAAGAATCTTTTTAGATATTCCCAATCACCGATCTCCCCATGTATCCTATTGTACAACCATTTCTTATTTTCTCCTTCATGAGTGAAGGATAATTCCCGCCTCTAAAATTGGCCATCAGGTGATCCTATCTACCTTTAACATTAGAATGTGTAGCAAAATTTTTGAATGTTCCAATTGGGTCATTTTCATGACAGACTGAAATTTTTTGGATGCACATTAATTATGTTAATTTTGAGTTCAAAATCATTTTTTCGAGAAACCATAGTATGTTTGTTATTTTTATTAAAAATTCAAATTGCGAAGATATTGCATTAATTTTTGTTAGTATTTTTATCAATTTATGTCAGGTTTATAGTGAACAATGAATCAATCAATTGAATATAAAATATTAATTTAAATAGAGTCTTCTTATGACTTTACTTTTCTTCATTTGGTTAACATTCACTCAATTTCATGTCCAGCATCAATTAATTGATTATGAGAACCATGTTTACTAAAATGGTAATTGATTATTTTTTTATCTTGGTTTTAATAGACATCCTCTACAAAAATGGTGATATGTTTGATGCAATAATATCATGGGGAGTGGGAAAAACATTTATATTAACAATGTATAGGCTAGAGTTTATACCATTGGTTTTCTCCAAAGGAGGAGTGCACATAGAAAAAGTTGTTTACTTTTTATTGACTTTCTGAAAATTTTATTTTAATTAATATTGAGAGGATTATAGAAAGATGATATTAAATTAATTTTAATTCGAAATAACTTTGAAAGTTTGTGACCAGAAGAAGATTGGCTAGACCAAGTGTTGTGCTATTTTGGTTTCCAAATTTTATTATTTCATATTCTACTAGTTAGTAACGTAGAGATTCAACTACCAAATCCTATACCCCCCATGTAGATGTGGTTATGATAAGGGTAATATTATATTAACCCGTGAGTTGGTCAAACCCCATTCCTATGTTTGTGGTGTTGTAGTGGGTTCTCTTGATTATTTAGGGAAATCTATAACTAGAAATCGTAATTCGCAAATAGACAAAAATTTTCATATACAATTACACTCATGTGTTGATTGTCATCGATTAATCACCAGTTAACCAATTTACATTCCACCATATAAAAATAATAATTGTATGGAGGGAGAAATAGATAATTGACCACGCATATTATAATTTATATAATCAATACCTTTTTCAATCACATTCTAGATTTAAAATTTCAATAAATAATTTGAACGAGTTATATAAAGAAGAATGAATTGTATTTCCTTGATGAACATAAACTCAAGGAAATCACATTGGTAAAGCCTCCCCCATTCACAATCACTCATAAAAAATACCCCTCTATAGATTGGGAGGTTGATTAGATTTGGGAGAGGCGAGACATCACATGAATTAAAAAACAAAAGGAGATAAGAAAGCGACTGTGCAACATAGTAGTATACTATCTTCCAGAGATTCCCTATTTTTTCAATTGCTTTTCCATCCCACTATGCCTCAACTTATAATCCTGCATCTCACCACAGGGGTATGATAATGATTTTATAAGTGGTTTAGTGGCAATCCTATTAGTTTATGGGTCATATATGATTGGAATCCATATTAAATTCCATGAAAAAATTACATTTCTACATCAGTGTTAAGGGTTTCATGTTGTGTAAATGTTGCATAAGATATATAATATGTGACCATGAGTATTCATAACACTATATAATTATAGTTGTTTCTGTTATGTATTTAAATTTCACTATATGTAATGATGAATTCCAACATATTTTTTCCCCAATTTGAGGAATTTTATTTATTTTTTAGATTTGGGATTTGTACATGGATCTAATGCAACATCAATATAACATCAAAAACCAGCTGTCCCACCACCCCATGATGTGGTAGAGAATGAGGTTGTTTTTTCAAACAATATTTGTCAACATTTATATCATTTCTTATCAAACATCATATAATGCCTAAAAAATTAAAACAAAATTAAATATTAACTTTTCAATTAATTAATTTATATAAATGGGTTGTTTTATGTCAAAAAATATTTAATTAAATGGTTTGATGAATTCCCCCACATTTTGACCATTATTTTCCTTGATAATGTAATCTAAAAAATTAAAATTGTATAGAGAATGTTCAAATATATATATTCAATAGAAATTAGATAAAACAATAATAAATGGGGGGGGGTCAACCTTTCTAGATACACATGAAAGAACAATTCGACTTCACATTCTTCAATGAAACTAATCAAATCATATATTTTATACTTTCCCTTTTATATTTGGTGGAAATTTTACATCAATTCAGACATAAATAAAAATTAATTATTACCACACATTCCACATCAATATTTCCCTTATAATGGATTCTTTTCTCTCATCACTCATGATAAAAGTTCAAGTAGTGTTTTTCTCTTATCATTAGTACATGATCCTTTCCTTTAGACATTCAATGGAACTAGTTTATCCACTATTTAATTAATAAATTAAAATAAAATCTTGAGGTATTTTAAATAATGGTTATAATGAATATGAGTATTATGTTGGGTTGGATTTTATATCAAAAATATTAATATTCAAAAAAAGTGAATTTAACTTTGTTGTATATTTCATGATAACTAATGTAATGTGATAAAAAAAATTCTTTATAAGAAATGATAATTCTTACTCCCAATGAATCATTATATTCTCATGATAATTATATTTAAAATTAAATAGCCTTCCCTACATTTTTTTTCTTTCCCTCTATTTTTTTGTTTCCCAAAATTTACACATACAACAAACCTCACATCAACAACCTAACCAAATTGTATTGATAGATATTCTATCTTATAATAGTGATTCTTGATTTTTACAAAACACAACCCATTTATTTTAATTTATTTTATAATTGGAAAATAATAATTATAATTTATGAAAAATGACACCATCCCAATACACAAAATAGATGCCCATAATATTTTCGTAAAATTTAATACATATATTTTGAAAATATATCCCACATCCCCAACACTTTAAACAACATAATATCATGCAATATAAATAGATCAGGGTTGGAATCTATAATTATTTATATTAATGTGGAATAATCCATGATTGTTCAATCTTATATATTATTAGAAAAAATGTTATAATATCATTGTGGGTACATCAATAAAGGATAAATTATAAATTTCTTCTATCATTATAAATGGTATTTTTCACACTAATAATTTCGACACAATCTAATTCATATAGTAGAAGGTTGAATGTACCAAAAACAGTCAAGAAATATGATCATGATATAAATAGTAAGTATTTTTCTAGAAACGCCCTTGATAATTGGAAATGTAATTTTTCACAATAATTCGTGGTATGAAATAAATATTATAAATAAATATAATTTCATTTTAGATAATAAATGTGTAAAAATGGAAGGGAAACATCATTTACCAAAATTGATTAATTACATCAAATCATGTGATTAAAATACAATATCGATTACTTATTCTAATCATTCAATTTCTCATTATTATCATTCAATACTAGGACAATAAAAAATTATAAAATGGAATCATGGTATCCTTATAAATTTATTTCTCTTATATTGTTTAAGTAAATCAATAAATCTAACTATGGGTAAAAATATTCCATTTTAACCTAACTAGTTAATTTTAAATGATATTTTTATTACAAAAGATTTTAATTTAAATGAAAAATTGCATTATCAATTATGCTTCATTTTGGTTGTTTCGATATTGTTCCTTCAGTTATGTACTGTAGCACTTTAATAACATTTATTCATTTCATAGTGTGTCTATATTTTTATTTTCTTCATTCTCTATAATTTTATATGTTTTAATTATGGACATTAAAATTTTAATATTTTAAAAAAAGTGTATCTGCATTCAATCAATCTCAAATGGAATTCAAATAAGGAGTATACTATAGAAAAACAAGGGTTTCCTATTGGATGTGCTTTTGTTTCACATCTTCAGCTACAGTAAAAATAAAAATTATATAAATATTCTAATCTAAATGATTCACTACCCCATTATTAATTTATGTATTTTTTTAATTTAATTAAAATTTATTTTTCATGTATATTGATTAAAAATGGTATTGCAAAAATTAACAGTGTGTAGGGGAAAGATGAAACCAAGTAGGTCATCATTTGTAATCATAGTGAAGCAGAGTAATATATTCTCCTTGTTCTAGATGTATGGTCTAATTACATTTCTACATCTTGTTCAAATTTATATTTAATCAGTTTCTTCCTCTTTACATTATAATCTTCACAACAGCAAAGCGGTATACATGAATGATAGTAATGGGACCCTCCCATCTAGAAATATTTCTACATGGAACCAGCTTATTTCTGTATTTGTATAAGAGAAATTGATCTCTAGAGTTAATGGTTATGGGTTAAATTATCATATAATGGGCCATAATTTTTTTAAATATTTACTCATTAAGATTTCAACAACCTCCCCCCCAATTTCTTCTAACTCTCAAAACTACAATCTACTCTTTTTCTCATCTTTTTTAAAGTCCACATTCATATCTATTACTACCCAATAGGCTTTGTGTTCCAATTCCAAAAATTTGTGCAGCTATTTACATAAATCAGTCTATAGGGTATCATATTGATGGGTGTATTAAAGGATATTATATAATCCCTAAGTAATCATCCATCACTTATCCCTAATTAATTATATTTGGTTTACTAATCTTTTTGAGAAAGCCTTTGATATCTCTATTGGAGACTTCTTGAAGGCCATTTTTTTGGATTGTTTGGGGTTTACATGTTATGTTGTACACCACAATTATTTATTAATTACTATATATTCCTATTATATAAATGTGATAAATGGTAATTGACTAATGGTCTTGGTACACCTAACCTATAAAACATGTTAGTCCTGAAAAAAATCACAAAAAAATTTAGATACATTAGTCATGGTGTCTCTTTTTTCAACCAATTTCGAAATATGGATTATAGATAAACTATTATAATAATTATTCAATGAAATTGGGAATTATATTATTTATTATATTCCTAAAACATAAAAAATTTATCAAATATTAATTTTTTTGGGATAATTCTATCATTTTTAAATAATTTTAGAAAACTATATTTTTTCACATCACTTACCAAATTAATTTGAATCATTGAATAATATGGTCCAATAAATTCTAGATTCATAATAATTTATGGTTTTATAATGAGGTCTAATATAAACTCTTTAAGATAATGTATAAAATATTTCAAAAAGTAAAACAATATCTCTTATTGGAAAAAATATTTTTATGATTTGATCAGTATAAATTTCCCACATGAATTGGCCCTCCAAAATATAAAATATCAATTCATATTTAAGCTTCTTTTATTTATTATATCATAGAGGAGTTGATAAAAAATATTTGACTAAATAATTTTCAATTTTGGTGTGCCAAAATATTTTTATTTCCATGATGTTATGTTTTTGGCCTTGAAATTTATCATTGATTGGGTTTTGATTTGGATTTTTTTTCGTCAGTAGTGTGGGGTAGTCGAATCAGATGACTAGCCACATGATTCTCAGTTCCATTTTTACTCATGATACCTATGTGGAAATCATTTAAGATAATCATTCATCTCACAATCATCAACTATGTATCAGCCTTATTCATTTGGTATATGAGAGATATTGAAACTATGAAAATAATAACTATAGTTCCATGTATATAAGATATTAATTTTTATTTAGGAAATACGACATCTTGGAACCCATTTTCTATAGTTTTGTAGTTTATTTGAGTTTAATCCAATGTCATTGAAACATATTCTATTACATAACACTACTAGAAATGGCGGTTTTCTCAATGGATATATACAAATGGTTTAAAGAAACCATTGGTATACTGTAAGAAAAGCAACGCTTTCGAACGGTTTTCTCAAAATGTTGGAAAATGTGATAAAATAGTTTTGTTTTAACAACGGATTGACAGAACCATTTGGAAAGAATCATTTCCTATAAAATATACCAATGGTTTTAATAAAACGTTGGTAAATAGAGGCTTTCTTAATGGATTTTAAAAACTATTGGGAAAGTTTTTCCCCAAATACACAGCACCCCAGCTCCGAGTACGCCCAACTGCAGACCTAATCCAGAACTCCTTTGGAAGTGTTCTCGCCCTAGAAACCCCTTCTATCTGAATATCCATCTTCTAACATAAAAATTTTTATTTATACACTTCAAATTAGTAAGTTATTTTTACCGTTCTTCCAGTTTTTATTTTATGTTTGATGATTGTATTTCAGGTAAATTAGAATTATTACTGTTGGAGTACGGAACCCATTGTTTGTTTTATGTTTTTATTGTGCTACAATTCATACATCCTAAATGGTCTATTTAGTTGTGTTTGTTTAGTGAACGGTTAAAGGGTTTTTTAGTTTTTTGTTTAGTGTGGTAAAGGGTATGTATAATGTTTTTTTAATGTTTGTTTTAGGTTTTTTGTTTAGTGGGGTTTTATTTGTTATTTTCAGTGGGGTTTTATGTTTTTTGTATAGTGAAATGGATAATGCATGATAGTTTGGATTTATTAATGAATAAAATGGTATTGAATAAAAACACCCTAATGGGGTGCAGGAGGGGCAGGGGTTGTCTAGTTGTGGGGTGTTGTCCAGGTGTGGGGGGCTGTCCAAGTGGGGGGTGGGTTGTGCAGGGTGGTACGGGGTTCTGGGGGGGGGGGGCTATCGAGGTGTGGGGGAGGGGGGTAGGGCTGCCCCAAGGAGGGGTGCGGGCTGTCTAGGTGGTGAGGGTGGGATGTCCAGGTGGGGTGGTTGTCCAGGTGGGGGGATGTCCAAGTGGGGGGTGGGGGTGGGCTGTCTAGTGAGGGGGGGGGCTGCAGGGGAGGGGTGTGGGGTGTCCAGGGAGGGGTGGGATGTCCTGGGGGGGGGGGGGGGGTTCCAAGTGGGGGAGGGGGTATGGGCTATCCAAGGAGGGGGGGTGTGTAGTGGGGGTGTGGTATGTCCAAGGGTGGTGGGGTGGGCTTCCCTAGACACCTCATACCCCAGGGACAACCCCACCCCTGGACACCACCACCCCCTAGACCCCCACCCCTCTGGACAGCACCGCCACCCTCGTAAACAGCCCGCCCACCCCTGGACCCCTTGTACCCCCTGGATATCCCTTCCACCCCCGTGGACAACCCGCCCACCCACCTTGTACCCCCCTAGATAGCACCTCCAAACCCATGGACACCCCCTCCCAAAGATAGCACCACACCCCCATGGATAGCCTACCCACCCTGTTGGATAACTCGTACCCCCCTGGGCAGCCCTACCACCCCTGGTCAGCCCTCCCACCCCCTGGACAACTATTACCCCCTAAAAAACCCCCTCTAGAAATCCCCCCATGCCCATGGACCTCTCGACCCCCCTGGACAGCCCCACCACCCCCATGGACCGCCCTCCCACCCCCTTGAAACCCCATACCCCCTGGACAACAAGCTACCCCCTGGAGATCCCGACTACCCCTTGGACACCCCATACCCCCTCGACAACTACCCCCATCCTTTAAAAGCCCCCACCCTGGATAGCCCTGACCCCCTGGACAACACTTCCACCCCGGTAGATAGCCCGTGCACCACCTGGATAGCCCATACCCCATAGACATCATCCACCCTCCCTCGTGGATAGTGCACCCACCCCCGAACATGTTCCCACCACCCCTCGGCCACCACCACCCCCTCGGATGCCCCCACCCCTGGGAATCCCCCACCTTCTTGACAGCAAAACCACACTGGACAGCCCTGCCACCCCTGTGGACAGCCTGCCTAACCCCTAGACATCCCTCCCACCCCTTAGACACCATGTATCCCCCTGGACTACCCCGCTACCCACATGGGTAGCCCGCCCACCCCCTGGACACCCTACACCCCATAGACAGCCCCTCCCACCCCCCTGGACACCCCGCTCAACCCTTGGACAGCCCGCCCAACCCCATTGATAGCACGCCCACATTGACACCCTGACACCCTAGGCATCCCCCCACACCCTGGACACCTCTATCCCCCCGTGACAGCCCCACCACCCATGGACATCCCACACCCCCTTGATACTCCCCCCCTTGGGAAATGTATGTGATCACTCATATTATAGAAAAAAATATTAAATTTCTTCGATCTAAAATTTAGTCAACTACTGAATAATTTTCCACAGTTGTACATGATCTTGTACCCTCATGTATAGTTGTTCAAAGATTTTTTTTATAAATATGGTAATATTTTTGTCTTTTATATTATGATTCTCGAATAGATTAGTGTGTTAGTTTTAGTTTCATATAATGTTAACAATTCTCGTTTACATAAATATATTTTCTATGAAACATCAATCTTATTGAATTGCTTTTGACGAAATGACTTATAAAAATTATTTTTTAAAGAATTGATAGAAGATGAATGTATGGAACTGATCGGATCTCAAGATATTTTCAAAAAAATTTGATAGTTTTTCAGATTTTTCATTTCACAATGCTTCAGATAACGGCCGTATAGACTACCCATGTTCCAATTGTGTTGGCAGACCTTGATTTAGCTTTGAAGAAGTCATCTACCACATAACCAAATATGGATTTCAAGGAAACTACTATATGGGGTATTAAAATGGGGAGAAAATGAAATCTAAAATTTAGGATGATTCAAATGAGAGGAATGGAGTGGAGAATTTGTTATATGACCGGTTTCTGTTTATTCATTATCGTGAAAAGTAAATGATTCCAACCCAAGAAGACATCGATATGAGCACACATGATGTGTCTAATGAAAATTATGATGTTCTTAATGGTGAAAAAATTGAATGATGTTTCCTTTACTCAAATACATTGACAGTGCGATAAAATAAAAAAGATGTAATTTTTAATCTGATCATTTTATAGGAAAACTATGTATGGGATTTCTAATATAGCAGTAGATTACATTATTATCTTCTTGAAGGATTTACTTCCCGATGATGCAGATATACCCTCAAACCACTATATGGAAAGGATGTTAGTTGAGAAAATTAAATTTTTGAGAAACAAAATTCATGCTTGCCTGAAAGATTGAAGTTTATTATGTGAGGAAACCACTGAACGAAATGATTGTATGATATGTGGCACATCATTATGGAAGTAAAAATCTAATGGAACACCATCCAGCATGCCACATATAGTAATGTGTAACTTTCCATTGATCGCAAGACTCCATAATCTTTTTATGTCTAATGAAATATCATTAAAAATGATATGGAATGATACAGAGGGAATGAACACTAATGGTGAGTTGGTTCACCCTACAGATGGATTTTCATGGCAGAGATTTGATGCAAAATATCCTAATTTTGTAGCTGATGTGCATAATGTGAGGATGGGTCTTTAATGCAACAGTTTTAATCTATTTTGGGCAGTTGCTGACTTTGCAAAAAACATGGCCAGAGTTTAAACACATTTATAATCACCCCCATGGTTTTGTGTGAAGAAACCATTCACATTCATGACTATACTCATATCTGTCCCTTCTGATCCTAACATTGATATTGATGTATACATGATTCCTTTAATAAAAGACTTGAAACTTCTTTGGGATGTGGGTGTTCACACATACGATACAAATTTGAAAGACGTATTTGAGATGCGTGTTACGCTTATGTGGACGATCATTGATTTTTTGGATTATTCCATGATGTCTGGATGAACCACGAAGGAAAAACATCCATGTCATATTTTTATGACGAATACACGATCCAAAAGACTGAAAAATCATTGTAATTTCAGTTTTATGGGACATCGATGATTCGTTCTAATGGACCATCGATATAAAAATAATCATCAATGATTTGATAATACCACAGAGATCGATGATTTACCTCAGAGTATGTTTGGAACTGATGTGCTTAATGAATTGAACGATTTCAGTTTTTCATTTGGGAAAGGTCAAATGAAATATGGAAAGAGAATGAATGTTTTCACGGAAACCTATTACAATTGGAGGAAGAGGAGTATCTTTTTTATTTATATTATTGGCAAACCAATTTCTTATGTCATTGCTTAAACGTAATGCTTGTTGAAATGAATATATGTGAAATGATGCATTTGATACTTCTAAATGTTAAGATAAAAGAAGAAGATGTTTTATTGGCTCAGTATCATGTGGTGGATTGGGGCATCAGAAAAAAAATTCATCATGTGCGTATCAGTGAAAATAAATGGAAAGTTCCATGTGCTTCTAATGTGATGAAACCTATGGAAAAATTTTTGGAAGTATTAGAGACATTTATAGTTCTTCATGCCTATCAGGAAACATATATAAATGGGTCAACAGAAGAGAGCGGAAGCTAAAATCATTGAAAATGCATGATTATCACATTCTTATTCATGAGTTGATTCCAACAA
The DNA here is from genome assembly GCA_963277665.1 of Viscum album. Taxonomy (NCBI): domain Eukaryota; kingdom Viridiplantae; phylum Streptophyta; class Magnoliopsida; order Santalales; family Viscaceae; genus Viscum; species Viscum album. Next base: position 1,203,592,731 of record OY728150.1, on the reverse strand, counting down.
GAATTCCATCATCTTTTGTCCAATAATGTAGAGGTAACTGTTATTCGATTGTTCTATTTTCTTAGAGATCATTGTGCTAAGAATTTTTCCAGGCCGTTCTAGAAAAAAATGTTGATAGATTCTCCATCAATTTTGTGTGCGTCGGAGACAGTATTTCGTCCATCATTTTTCACATGCATGATGCATCTGGTTGTCCATATTCCCATTGAATTACTTCTTGGAGGACGTGTTTCTTTTTTTTAGGTATCAAACTGAAAAAAATAAGTACACATTAAAGTATTATTTCTGAAACAAGAATCATCCCGAAGGTTCTATCATGAACAATTACATTGGCTCAAGAATGTATGGAATTCTACTCAATGTATTTGTCTGATCTTACTTCATGAAAGAAAAGACCAATGAGAAATGGAGAAGAAAAGTATGAGAAAATTGATCACAATTTTCCATCACTTCTTCAAACAAGATGAATTCCTTGATCATATACAATGAAGACATTAATCCTTGAAGAGAGGGAGATTGAACATCACACGGTTTTTTTCAACTGTGATTTTTTTGATGACTAAATCAGTTAACTAAATTTCATATGTATGTCTTACGTAAATATATGATAAAATATTAATATTTTTTATCTACAGAGAACATAAAACAATGATAAATAGAATGAATTGTTCATTATCTTTGACAAGTAGAGAGACTTTGCATAGCAAAGAGTTTTCTGCTTGGTTAAAATTGATGGTAAAAATATTACTGTTTAAAATAATTAAATCAATATTTAATTATGTTTAATATTCATTTATATTGTAGGTATTGAGTTTTCCTGTTCACTCTGTGTCTGATGATATAATAGCATTGTCTTTTGGTCCAAATAATGTGGTTCGTGACTCTAAATAAATTTTTATCAATGTAACACCCCAATCTTCCACGGTACACTTCTCTTTGAATAATATAATAGTGTGTGTCGTACGCAACACTGAGTTCAAGTACACCACAACTTACCAAACTAGCCGTTCAAAATAGGTTATGAATAGTATTAACTGAATTTTAAATATTATATTATCTTTTTAATTTTAATCCATATTATGAGTTTCTAATACATGATTTATGAACAAAAAGCAGTTTTTCAGATAAAAGAAGTATTTTTCAAAAAATGACATTTTACCGCCTTTTAATGGCGAAGCCTTTTTAAAACCAATATTTGAATCTTTTATATATTCAATTTGACAAAATGAAAATCTTCTTTTCAATCGGGACATAAGAATTTAGTATCAATAATGTTTTGGTGCCTTTCTGATAACTTTCATTTTTGGGTGAATAGTGAAAAATACTATATTTTAATGAAAATAATTTATGTTGTTAAATTATACATTTTAATGGTTTGGGAGTATAAATGGATTATATTTTAACTATTTCATCTAATGATGGTCATTTTAAGTAATTTCAACTAGAAATTGAACATAAACAAATGTCAAACTTTTGGTAGTTATTATTTCTAAAAAATAAGCCTTTTGGTTTTGAAAGTGAGAATCAATTTTAAATTAATAAATGAAACATTTATGTTTTAAATTTGGTAATATAGATTTCATTTTTGGATTTGGAATAATGAAATTATCCTAGGGTGAAATTTTGGTACTTTTCAAATAACTTTTATATTTTGATGAATAGTGAAAATTACTAAATTTTAATTAAATACATCTTTTTTAATCGAAATAATTAATAGTGATAAATTGTGAATTTGAGTGGTTGTAAATAATATTTAGAAAATATTTTTACCAGGTAATACAATGTGGGTCATTGAACATAATTTCACATTTAAACCGAACATAAACAACTGTCAATCTTTTGATAATTATTATTTCTTAAAAACACGTTTTTTGTTTTAACAACGGGAATAAATTTTAAATTAATTTATGCCACTTCTGTGTATTGAATTTGGAAAAATGTATTCCATATTTGGAATCATGATTTACAAATTGTGTAAATAGGTAACTTTTATTTTTAGACATTTTGAATAATTACTTCGGTAAATATTTTATTTACCAAGGTTAAAGGGTAAATCTGGTAAATAAGGGTAAATAAATAATAATAAATTACCCTAAAACGTGTCTTAACCCTATTGGTTGATACATGGAAGACCATGGTCATCTTTGGGTCAATTTTGTGACCCCATGGATCCACTTGTAAGTGATAATGACACTTTATATTAATTAAGTTAACGTAATTACAAAAATAACATAAGTGTATATCTTTTAGAAAAACAATTTTTACATAGCGTTATTATGTTTTATTTTAGACTATAAATATTCATTAAAATGATAAAACGAATTCCTACATAACAATATTTTATTTCTAATTTTTAGACATTATATAATTTAGTTCATTTATGACACAATGATGACGCATTAATTACCATAATAGTGAAAAATAAAGGTAATTGATATTATAAATACTCAAATAAATAAAATTTGAGACTTTTTATGAATTAAAATAATTTCATAGGATAATATGACATGTTCGGAATAATTTATTTAACTTTTTTCGAAGTAATAATTCTATAATGATTTTTACAAAAATCAATTTTTGAATAGTGTCAAAATTGACAACAAAGCGTTTTAAAAACAAAATATTATATTATTAATTGATATTAAATTCCTAAAAATCTAAGGATCGGCCAAGAGACTTATATGATGATAGTTGTATCATTAATGGACCAATTTAGGGTCTCTTGGATGTATATAGTATTTTTATTAACTATATAATATAAAAATACAAAGTGGCATGATAAGTGTCAAACTAATTAACTAAGAGTTAAAATTAAAAGATAAGGTTAATATAATGACACAAACCTGTCTAAATTCTATTGGTTGAGTGGTTTTCGACCCATACCCACCTTAACATTTATATAATTTACTTTTGAGCCATTAGAAACCGAATATGTATATATTATAAAATAATATTTCTAGCTTTTCCAAAGGTGCCCCTCACCCATCTTATAAAAGGGCACTCCATATTCTCATTACATCACACCTTCAAAGCCTTTTGGATCGGCCAACACCTTCCCACATACTCTCTTAACTTCCCTCACTTCATCATAGAGGCCTTAACTTAGTCATAAATCCAACCTAAGGAGTCCCAATGATCAAATAAAATGTAAGAACTCGAAGAAGAGGTAATGTTTTCACCACCCTCTTTAAAGTTCCTTTCTTCTTCCACTTTTTCTTTCTATGTTATTTTCATTATAAAATAATATCTCCAGTATCTTCTATATACTGTGATGTTATTTTAAATATAGTAAAACCATATTCAGTATTCTATCCATCCTTTGAATGACATGTCACCAGACGTGCGTACGTACGGCTTACCATCTCCACGTTGTGGTGTAATAGTTATTCAATAACATACTATTTGGATGGGAATAATAATAATGTGTAATTTATAAATTTAACATGATAATTATTCTTTATATATGATATACCATCCAATTATATATTGTTTTAACATCAAAAGAAAGATATTGTCGCTCGTGCGTACGTACGGACTACCGTCTCCACGAAAGCGATGAGATTCATTCTCCATCGTATCCATTCAAGTATATTTATCATTTGATAATTTATAAATAATGTTTAAGGACATTATATAATTATGGATATGAATAAGATACAACCTATCCATAACATATACGACTTTAATAACAAATAATGTAAAGGAAAATGAGTAAGTTAACACCTGAAATGACGATAATACTAAGATATTATTAACAAATCAATTTTAAAAGATCATATATGATATCATATTAATGTAAATTATTCTTGTATAATTCAATAACAATTATTTAACCATTATACAGGAGGTTAACCTACCATCGACCAAGGAAAAAGTACAATGTAAGGGGTTTCTTATCTCACTTTTAATTCTGTGAGAATTCCATTGTTCACCACTTATTTATTGCATGTTGTGTGTGTACTACGAATGATTGTATTAATTGTGTAATATACTTTAATTTATTGATATTTACATCATCATGCTATGATCCTTCTTTAAAGGTTGTATGTTTCGTAAGTTACCTAATCGATAAGGGAATTTGAAATTTCAATTTCCACTCATTTGGCTTTACGCATATTTCATTGATTATATTACTCAAAGATTATGTGTGGAGTCACTATTCATTTGATTATGTCATAATTTCCACTCCCATTCTTGTGGATATACTATAAATACACATAATCACTCCATTGATAATTTATCAAGTCATCGATATGAATTTGATAAGAGTAATTTTCAATCATTCTCCATTTGTTGAGTTAAACAACCAATTCATTGGTGTTGTTTTTACAAGATTATGTGTGAATGTCGTTTGATTGTTTTAAACTAAATATCCAATAATATTTATTGTATTTATATTTTTCACACATAACTATGTCGTTGATTTATCATTAATCTAAGGATACGGCCTTTATGAGAGATTTAATCTCAATTTACATTCCATTGAGACTTATTTGTTGTTATACACCAAATCACTTTTATGTGGTTTATATAATGTAGTTTGACATAGTATATCATGAATTCCTTTATTATCATTGTATTACAATGTTTTGATTACATCAATTATGTGTATTCAAGTGTCTTTCTTTTGGTTAGAAACTCTAACTAAAATACCATTTTTAAATGTTTTAAAGACTTATTCTTCTAAATCATGGTCATTAATGTCCATGTTTTGAAAATTGTTTTAAGGATTTATTTATATGGACATTAATTTTTTAAAATAAAAACTCCTTTTCAAAGTTTCAAAGTGGTATGGGACACTTTGATTCAAAAATCTATTTTAAATGGCTTCTTGACAAATAGTGTGACTTTTAAATTATTTCAAGAAAAAGAGGGATATTTCTCTCAAATAGTTTTGATGATTATTTTCATCTATTTCAATATCCATCATTATTCTTGATTGAGGTTAATGTGATACAATACAATCTTCCATATTGTATTGAATGAGTTATGTATGACTGTGGATCTGATATTTTTATACCATTCATAGTTTGTGGTTAAAGTATTGACATTTCGTATGCTAGTTTTATTACGAATCATTATGTTATGCTTAAACCTGTTCATATGACAAATGCATTGGACTTAATAAGTGACGGGTGGAGCCCTCTATAGCTACTCGATGCATCGGTAGGTCTCATGAGACAAACTAGTATCCTGGCACAAGGCCTTGGAAAAATATTATTTGTAGTCTTGTCACGAGGCCTTGGCTATGTGGTTATGATAGTCTGGAATTATGCATTACATCATTATGAGAGTTGTTATTGATATTGCATGTGATTGTTCGACTAGTAGACTATCCATGTGAATAAGTAAATGAAATTATTTTATTTTATCTTTTTCATATTATTCTGAAGTTCAAGTTTAAAAGGCTTTTGTTTTAGTTATAAATTACTTTACGTGTTTATGCTTATCTATGAAAGCTTCTACTATATTGTTATCCTTACTGAGAATCTGAGGTCAACCCTTTCAGTGTTTTATTTTTCCCAGGATGAGAAGAAGTAATTTAGGAATGATCTACAAGGATAGTATGAGGGGATATGAAGACAAGATGTTGTTTTAGTTTTTTTTACCTTATGATGTATTGTAAGACTTATGAATATATATGGTGTTTCCAAGACTACTAAAATAATCGGTATTTCGAGACTTGATCCTTTGTGATCATTACAATGTTATGTAATAATTCACCGACTCTGGGTATGTAGGGTCAGGGCATTACAGTTGGTATCAGAGGAAGTTTAGTATAAAACTTGGAAGCTAGATTTAGATAAACTCTGGATTAGAGCATGTAGACCGTAGATGAACTTTGAGGATTAGTATAGAATAAATTCCTAGAATTTTGGTATTGTAGAGATTTTGTGAGTTTTCTGAGCAATACATCCATGTCTGGATACGAGCAGGTAGAGTCGGATCTGGAACAGATGTACCTAAGGGTAAAACCCGAAAACACCGCTTTGAACTAGACTCGAACGAGAACTGGTGCACGACAACGGGCCTTGCTGCAATCTTGGTTACGACACTCCCGGGGGTTATGCTTAGGATAATTTACATTTTTGTTACGAACCAATTTGAATTAATATAAATATAAGATGAGAGTAAATGAACTTGGTTAATCTTAATAAGTTTCAAATTGAGAATATGGTGACATGTTAATCTCTAAATGATTTTATGACTACTGTTACTGACACAATGCTTTCTGGTTTTAGTCAATTGCTGGATTCCAAGGAATTCATAGTGACATTGAGAATGATTTACAAGGTGGGAAAGGTGGTGGAAATGAGAATCAAAATGGAATGTTGATATGCGTAAAAGTTATCGTCTTTATGCCAAATTAGGTTTCCAAAAATTTGATCAACAACATATATATTAACAAACTCCCAGAATCAACAGGGAAGAGAAAGGTGATGAATGATAAGAGCTCCAACAATGGAGTCAATGGAGAAAATAACCCTCAATTTACATCATTCAAGAAATGTGTTAGGAGACACCTGGGAAAGTCTCTCAACGAGACCAGGAAATGCTTTATATGTGGGAAGGAAGGACATAAAATGAAGAATTGCCAAAGAAAAATGAATAGTACTATGGAAGGAGATAAAAATGGTCCCAAGAATCCATTTACAGTCATATGCCACAAATTTAGGGGACCTGGCCATTACCCAAGTGAACACCCTATTCTGTAGGATATTTTCTTGGTTAAAGAAGAAGCTATATGGAAATATATTGTTCTAGAAATGTTTAAAATGTTTTATTGCTTCTTGTTGATCGGTTTACTTTGGAATAATTTTCTCTTGTATTTTTAACCCTATAATTTTCCATGTGAGAATGATATTTGGGGAATAATTATCTCTTCTCTTGTGGATATAGTTATAAATAACCATTTTGTTTTATATTATTATTGTGTTTGATACAATTATATGTTATTATAATTTGGGATAAAAATGCAAGGTATGAGATAAGATTTGTGGTTAAATTATGTTATGGTTATTTTGAGGAATTTATCTCATTTTGGTAATGTTATAAAACATTGTTTTTGAAAAGGACAACACATAGACCATGTGAAACCCATCGCGTCAGACAAAGCTGTGGGAATCAAACCCACAACCAAAGTGCGATTGGGATTTATCACCTACCACTAGACTACATGAAGTTCCTGGATAGTGTGACTAATTATTTTTAGTTAAATGATTTTTGTGATCAATAATAAGTTGATTTGGGTTCTTATTTCATATCAAATGAATACCCTTGGTATAGAAAAATGATTTGGTGATTAAATGATAAATGTTATTTTGGAAGATGTTCGCTTTGGTGGGAACACTATATGCCCAAGGAAAATAGAATACTATGGGGTTTCATTTGTGGAGTAATGGTGGATTTGTAAATACGTTTTAATTGTGGATTTATAGTGATTTGGGTTATTTATAGAAATTATTAACCTATAATAGAGAATATGCGATGAGGTTAATTACTTTTAAGTATGTGAATTTAAGAGTATTTGATGTCATTTAGAGATACAATTTAACACAGGGACTACATAATCAAATTCTTCTATGTTTTGGGATTCAATATTAGTTTGGATTATATAGAAGGAGTTTAAGAACAATTGATTATTGAATGGTATTTATTTAACTTTGGGGTATTATTTGTTTAATTTTAGAAATTAAGATTAGTGTTTATTTATCTCAAGGAATATCCTTTTGGGGGATCATTAGATATTGTACTAACCAATTTGGTTTTGATCAATCTCTAAAGACAATGTAAATATATAGTTTATCCTGCATGGATCATGTGATTCTATAGAAGTTTATTCTAGCTCTTCCAGTGTGACCAAGTATTCTTGAATACTCATCATTTAAAAAAATGATTTAGTGGTGGAAATTTATTAAAGAATGAAACTCTACTTAAAAAGTAAGTATATATCTTTATATTCTTAGTCAATATCATAAATGAATTCTTCATCCTTATGTAATGTAACTTATAACAAAAAATGTTGTTCATTTACTTTTCCTAATAGAAGACTAATGATCATTTGTCCCAACACAAGTTTGTGGTTTTCATAATGTTAACATTCTCCTGATCATGATTTCTATCCCTCTCCCTCAGAACTTGAAACGTATTTTATCATCCATATCCATGTTTTCCTACCTGGAATCCTAGTATGGGTTATCTTGGATGACCTTTATATCTCTCTTTCATTCTTTTAAAGTGATATTTTATTGAATCTTTTTCCGATGTGGGACTTTCCATTATATTCTCATGCCCAATTTTTAAAATTGCGAGGACACAATTTATTGAAGGAGGGGTGAATGTAACACCCCAATCTCCCACAATACACTTCTCTTTTAATAATACAATAAAGTGTGTTGTACGCAACACTGAGTTCAAGTACACCACGACTTACCAAAATAGCCATTCAAAAGTGGTTATGAATAGTATTAACTAAATTTTAAATATTATATTATCCATATAATTTTAATCCATATTATGAGTTTTTAAGACATGATTTATGAACAAATTCATTTTTTCAGATAAAAGAAGTATTTTTCAAAAAATGAAATTTTACCGCCTTTTAATGGCGAAGACTTTTTAAAACCAATATTTGAAACCTTTATATATTCAATTTGACAAAATGAAATTCTTCTTTAGAATCGAGACATAAGAATTTAGTATGAATAATGTTTTGGTGTCTTCCTGATAACTTTCATATTTGGGTGAATAGTGAAAAATACTATATTTTAATCAAAATAATTTATGTTGTTAAATTATACATTTTAATGGTTTGGAAGTATAAATATATTATATTTTTACTATTTAATCCTATTATGGTAATTTTAAGTAATTTCACCTTGAAATTGGACATAAACAAGTGTCAAACTTTTGATAGTTAATATTTCTTAAAAATACACCTTTTTGTTTCGAAAGCGGGAATCAATTTTAAATTAATAAATGAAACTTTTATGTTTTGAATTTTGTGAAATAGAAATCATTTTTGGATTCGGAATAACAAAATTAGCCTAGGGTGAAATTTTGGTACTTTTCAGATGACTTTTATATTTTAATGAACAGTGAAAATTACTAAATTTTAATTAAAAACAACTTTTTTAATCGAAATAATTAATAGTGATAAATTATGAATTTTAGTGGTTTTAAATTATATTTAGAATATATTTTTACCATGTAATACAATGTGGTTAATTGAACATAATTTCACATTTAAACTGAACATAAACAACTGTCAATCTTTTGATAGTTATTATTTCTTAAAAACACGCTTTTTGTTTTAAGAATGGTAATTAATTTTAAATTAATTTCTGCCACTTCTGTGTATTGAATATATAAAAATGGATTCCATATATAGAAATCATGATGTCCAAATTTGGTAAATAGGTAACTTTAATTTTTAGACATTTTGAATAATTACTTCGGTAAATATTTTATTTACCATGGTTAAAGGGTAAATCCGGTAAATAAGGGTAAATAAATAATATTATAATAATATTAAATTACCCTAAAATATGTATTAAACATATTTGTTGATACATGTACTACCATGGTCATTTTTTTGTCGATTTTGGGACCCCATGGATCCACATGTAAGTGATAATTACACTTTATATTAATTTAGTTAAAGTAATTACAAAAATGACCAAAGCATATATCTTTTTGAAAAACAATTTTTACATAGGGTTATATATGTTGTATTTTAGACTATAAATATTAATTAGAAATCTAAAACTATTTCCTACATAATTATATTTTATATTTAATTTTTAGACATTAAATAATTGAGCTTATTTATGACACAATGATGATGCAGTAATTACCATAATAGTGAAAAATTAAGATAATTGATATTATAAATACCCAACTAAATATAATTTGAGAGTTTTTATGAATTAAACTAATTTTATAGGAAAATAATAAATGTTAGGATTTATTTAATTAAATATTTTAGAAGAAATCATTCAATTATGATTTTTAAAAGAATCAAATTTTGAATAGTGTCAAAATTGACATTAAAGAGTTTTTAAAAAAATATTATATTATTAATTGATATTAAATTCCTAAAAATCCAAGGATCGGCCAAGAGACTTATATCATGATATGTGTATCATTAATGGACCTCTTGGGGGCCTCTTGGATGTATATTGTATGTTTATTAACTATATAATATAAAAATACAAAGTGGCATGGTATGTGTCATACTAATTTACTATGAGTTAAAACTAAACGATATGGTCAATATAATGACCCAAACCTGTATAAATTCTATATGTTAAGTGGTATTAAACCAATCCCTACCTTACCATTTAAATAATACAATTTTGAGCCATTATCAACCAAAGAGGAATTTATAATAAAATAATATTTCTAGCTTTTCCAAAGGTGCCCCTCACCCATCTTATAAACGGGAACTCCTTCATATCATTATATCACACCTTCAAAGCCTTTTGTTTAGGCCAAAACCTGACCAAAGACTCTCTTAAAGTCCCTCACTTCATCCTAGAGGCCTTAAATTAGCCAGAAAGACAACATAAGGAGTCCTTTTGATCAAATCAAAAGGAAGAACCCGAAGAGGAGATAATGTTTTCACCACCCTCTTTCAAGTTCTTTCTTCTTCCACTTTTTCTTCATTTGTTATTTTCATTAAAAAATAATAACTCCAGTATATTCTCTATACTGTGAAGTTATTATAAATATAGTAAAACCATATTCAGTATTCTATCCATCCTTTAAATTGCCTGTCACCATACGTGCGTACGTACAGCTTACCGTCTCCAAATCGTGGTGTAATAGTTATTAAATAACATATTATTTGGATGGTTATAATAATGATGTGTAATTAATAAATATAAATTGATAATTATTCTGTCTATATGATATACCGTCCAATTATATATTATTTTAACATCAAAAGAATGATATTTTCGCTCGTGCGTACGTACGGACTACTATCTCCACGAAAGCGATGAGATTCATTATCCATCGTATCCATTCAAGTATAATTATCATTTGATGATTTAAAAATATTGTTTAAGGAATTGATTATAATTCTGAATATGAATAAGATACATCCTATCCATAACAAACATGGCTTACGTAACAAATAATATAAAGGAAAATGAGTAAGTTAACACCCGAAATGACAATAATACTAAGATATTATTAACAAATCAATGTTAAAAGAACATATATGATATCATATTAATGTAAATGATTCTTGTATAGTTTAATAAAAATTATTTCACCATTATACAGGTGGTTAACCTACCATCGACCAATGAAAAAGTACAAAGTAAGGGGTTTCTTATCTCACTTTTAATTCGGTGAGAATTCCATTGTTCACTACTTATTTATTGCATGTGGTGTGTGTAATACCCATGATTGTATTCATTGTGTAATATACTTTAATTTATGGATATTTACATCATCATGTTATGATCCTTCTTTCATGGGTGTATGTTTAGTAAGTTACCTAATTGATAAGGGAATTTGAAATTTCAATTTCCACTCATTTGGCTTTACGAATATTTCATTGATTATATTACTCCATGATTATATGTAGAGTCACTATTAATTTTATTATGTCATAATATCCACTCCCCTTCCTGTGTATATACTGTTTATACACATAATCACTCCATTTATAATTTCTCAGGTCATCGATATGAATTTGATTAGAGTAATTTTAACTCATTCTCCATTTGTTGAGTTAAATATCCAATTCATTGGTGTTGTTTTTACAAGATTATGTGTGAATGTCTTTTGATTGTTTTACACTAAATATACAATCATATTTAGTGTATTTATATTTTTCACACATAACTATGTCGTTTATTTATCCTTAATCTAAGGATACAGCCTTTATGAGAGATTTCATCTCAATTTACATTCCATTGAGACTTCTTTGTTGTTATACACCAAATCACTTTTATGTGGTGTATATAATGTATTTTGACATAGTATATCATGAATTTCTTTATTCTCATGATATTACAATGTTTTTATTACCTCAATTATTTGTATTCAAGTGTCTCTCTTTAAATAGAAACTCTAACTAAAATACCATTTTTAAATGTTTTAATGACTTGTTCTTCTAAATCTAACTCATTCATGTACAAGTTTTAAATTTTTTTTTAAGGATTTATTTATATAGACATTAAATTTTTAAAATAAAAACTCATTTTAAATGTTTCAAAGTGGTATGGGACACTTTGATTCAAAAAAAATTTTTTAAATGGCTTCTTGACAAATAGTGTGTCTTTTAAATGATTTCAAGAAAAAGGGGGATATTTCTCTCCAATAGTTTTGATGGTTATTTTAATATTTGTCAATATCCTTCATTATCCTTGATTGAGGTTAATGTGATACAATACAATCTTCCATATTTTATCTAATGAGTTATGTTTGACTGTGGATGTGCTATTTTTATACCATTCAGGGTTTGTGGTTAAAGTATTGACATTTTGTATGCTAGTTTTAATACGAATGTTTATGTTATGTTTAAACCTGTTCATATGAGGAATGCATTGGACTTAATAAATGACAAGTGGATCCCTCTATAGCTCCTCGATGCATCGGTAGGTCTCATGAGACAAACTAGTGTCTTGGCACAAGGCCTTGGAAAAATCTTATTTGTAGTCTTGGCACGAGGCCTTGGCTATGTGGTTATGATAGTCTGGCATTATGCACTCCATCATTATAAGAGTGTTTATTGATATTGCATGTGATTTTTTGACCGTGATTTGAAAATGTGGGTTATTATGGAGTCGTTGAAAAAATAATGATGTTGGATTATTACTCTCAGGGACGAGTCATGATGATGAAATTAAATTGGATTGATTCAATGATGTGACAGTGCACATTTTTTTGATGATTATGGATTTTTATTAATTAATATGACTTGAACACTTTCTAATGATGAAACATATGTATTGGCATAAATGGATAAACATGTTTTTTTATCTCAAAGAACAACTTCGACCTGAATTTCATGTCATATTTGAAGTAATTCCAAGAAATATTTATGATGATGGTGATGATGGAATTGACACCATCTCTACTGCCATTGGAACCAATCCATATATTTCTTTTGATGACTCCAACTTCTCAATTGTCAGAGTTTTCTGTGAACATGATGTTGTGGTGGGAAATATATAAAATCACCCATTCATGTTCTCAATTATTTTGGTTTACCTCGAGTTGGATTGTTAATGTTTTTTCTATTTAAATTTATTTAATATTTAAACCTATGTAATCTACCTAAGCTAATGAAATTAAAATTTTCTTTATTTTTGAAAATTTATTTCCCACTCATGAATTTGGTCAAATCAATGTTCTGTGATTTCAATAGTCTGATGACACTTAGTAAATAATCATCCTATTAAAAATTAAATTTCACTATTACATCTTATATGATTTATTGACTTCATTATATATATTTTTAAATATCACCTAAAACAATGGTTAGTTAAATTATCCCTGAATCCCCCTATTCCCTCTCATTTATTTTGTTTTTTGGGTTATGAATTCGTAATCCATTTCTATTTACTTCCATATTTGTTTTCAAATGAATAAAATGAAACCAATTGAAGAGAGGAAACATAAACAGATTATGGACAACAACCGTTGCATGACCGAGCTAGGCATTCCACAACTAGTTCTTGTAGTGAGTATTTTATTTCAAATATATTTATTTTAATTATATATTATTTCATGTGATTAATTTTTCTAATCATTTTTTAGGATCCATATATTATGTGACAGCTATTTGAGGAGCATCCAAGTAGTTGTCCCAGTACTGGGGTTGTTCATATGAGGGGGGGGGGGGGTCCCGGAACTAGTGATCCGGTCGGTGTACCTGATTAGAACCTTCCCCTCCCATTGACATACCATCCATCCCACATTCTGAACCCGATGTTCCATTAGGGATATACGAGATATTTAGTCCTCCCATGTTTCCACCACCATTTAAATCTGACCTTCCTCAGCCATCTGTATCATATCCGACGATGATTCCCACTCCCAATGCAACGTTTTTTCAGCCATATCTGTCATCATTTTTTACTACAAGTCTGATCTCTCTGGGATTTTATATCCCATCTTCTTCGACTACTACTCTGCCAGAGTCTGTCCCAGCAGAGCATAAATTGGGACCCACTCCATCTGTACAAGGTGTTCTTTCAATTTCTCTCGAATCCAGCGGTGCCCACTGATCAGAATACCGCAGGTCTACTTATAAAACCCTAAAAAATTATTACATCGTTATTTATTTTCATTATAAAATGTATGGAAAAAATATTTGTTTTTTTTATAAAAAATACATCTATGGATAAGAGGCGGGGTAGGGGAGTACACACATTCATTTTGTGTGGAACCGCCGCACTCAGTTGATTGTTGAATACAATGAAGATAGTTAGATGATTGAAAAAGTAGGGCATAAATGTTAGAGTTTTTTGAAAAGCTTTCCAAACACTCCAACATGATTCCTATCAGCCCAATCTCATGGAGAAATATACCAAATGAAGTCAAGGATAAAACCTGGGTGGAGATATGGGTAAAAATTCAGTTGTATTTAATGAAATATATTAATTTTTTGTATTTATATGAATTAATAATTTTGTTTCAACTACGGTTTATTTTCCCTGTTGGTGAGGGTGCATGACCATCACATATAAAAGATTTAGGTGAGAAAGAGTGCTTATAATAATCAGTTATACATTGGATGGCATGATAGAATGGGCACATAGTTGGTGGCAGTCCCTGTCATGGATGATTGTCTATTAAAATAGTACCGAAAGATGATTACTCGTTTGATGAATAGCCAATTTTCGGTATTAATAAAATTAGATGTATTTAAATGATAATTTTTATGATTTTCGTTAAAACAAATTACTAAATTTTATTTAGGATTCATCTAGAAGAAAAAAACCTTGATGATAAGAAATACATCGACACATTGGGACTTACTATGATTCCAGATAATGAGAGACAGCTGGTATTACAGTTTATAATTTTTCGTTACTAATTTCACATTATATTGTTTCCTCCGTAATTTATTAGATTGATAAATTTGTTATATAATTTTAGTTTTGAATGTAATATTTTTTTGGTAACCTATTTATAATTATGGTTTCCTACATTCAATTTATTTTTAAAGGCAAAAATTGAATATAGATGGACGTGTGACTCGAGATAAACTATTTTTCTTGAGTATAAAGAAGAAATATAGAAGTGTGGTTAATGAACCAACTCAGTAGCAGATTTTATGTTTTATATTGTAGATTTAAAATTTTAATCTCTATTTTGTAACGTAATAATCTATTTATATTTGTAACGTGTTGATTTAGAGGCCCTTAATTCCCAAGAACATGAAAATTTTGGCCAATCAATAACTTACATCAGGTGTTTGGAGATGAGCACCCTAGTAGAGTACGCTGTCGGTCTGGGAATATTATAGTTCCGATAAGGTATTGTCCTTCCCTAGGTATGAGTTATAGTTCCACCGAGTTACATCAGCTTATGGCACATTGAAAAGAGGATGAAAAAAGGGCCATAGTTATGGCATCACAGTCTTCTAGGGAAAACGCTACATTTATTAAACTGATGGAAGCTTTATGTCCAACACTTCCACCAGAGGCCATAACTACTTGTGAGGAATATAGGTCATCAATGTGTTATATATATTGTGTACCATGTGGATGTTCTATTGGTGGACATGATGATAGCAAGTAGGAGGCCAAGGTGGAGGAGAAGGAGGGTGTGGAGGAGGGTGAGGCGTAGGAGGATGGTGATGAGGATGTCGATACTGAGTACGAGGGAGAGGAGGGTGGAGAGCATGATGGGGATGACGATGAGGACAAGGGTGAGGGTGAAGATGATGGTGATGACAGTGATGGTGATGAGGGATAAATTGATCCATTGCATTTTTGAATGATATTACTGGCCTTTGATGTTTATTGATTTTTTGTGCCTCAATAAATGTGTGATTATGTAGGTTATATTATCTTTATTTTTTATCTATAAATAAAAAAAACATGATTTGATGATTTGTTGGGACATCCCCCTATTTTAAGAAAATTGTTATTTTTTAGTGGAATTTAGAAAATTGGTGGTCTGATTAGAAGTTGATATAATGAAAATAATTTTTAACCTTCAAAGAATTTTCATTGAAAATATGTAAATATCATCCCATGAACCCAGAATAGCCCCATGGACAACCACCTAGACAGCCCCCGCACCCTCCTCCATGGATCCCAGACAACCCCCCGGACAGCTCCCGGACAGTCCCCTGGACAGCCACCCCACCCTCCTCCCTGGATCTAGAACAACCCCCCGAACATGCCCCCCAGACAGCCCATAGACATCCCCCCGGACAGATCCCCGGACAGCCACCCGGACAGCCCCCCGAACAGCCCCCCAGACACCCCACCGGATAGCCCCCCCACCTTCCTCCCTAAACCCTAAACAGCCCCCCAAACATCCCCCCAAACAGCCCCCGAGATAGCCACCCGAACATCCCTCCCTGGACAGTCCCTACCCTCGTCCCTTGACCCTGGATAGCCCCCACCCTCCTCCTACGATGCATAACCCCCACCACATATATCCTCATCCTCCATTGGGTACCTCACACAACTGTGCATCACCGAAATTGTCACACCAATCACTACATCATAAGGTCAATATGCCCAATCCATGCTCTCTTCAAGATTAAACCTAAATCCCAATCTAATTAACATTCCATTACTATTACTTCAGTACCAATCCCCGAACACAAAGATTAATTCCGGAGACAATATCACTCTTAATTCACCATCTCAAATCCTAATCTATGCTCTCTTCAAGATTCACCCTAAATCCCAATGGAAGAGAGGGTTTTAGAGCTTTAGAAGAATATGAGAGAAGACTAGAAACCGTAATCAAAAAGAGAATGAATGTGTAGGATTATACTCAACCAGATTATCAATCCATAGTTGACAGCCCTCAAAACACCCATGTGACAAGTATGAGTCAATCCTGCCTCAATCTGAGGCATAGTGTGGCCGGTGCCACTCAAAGTGTCTCACTTTTATTTGAAATGGACAACAATTTAAGTGAAAACAACAACTGGCATACATAAAACCAACCAAACAGATTCATATTGTAATGAAACTTTTTAACAATGATCCATAGGTCATTTGTCACTTGTAAAATCCAACCCACCTCAATCCGAAGCACTGTGTGGCCGGTACTAGTCAAAGTGTCTCACTTTTATTTGAAATGGACAACATTTTAAGTTGAAACAACAACTATCATACAGAATACAGACAAACACATTCGGATTCTATTGATACTTTAGTAAAATGATCCATAGGTCATTTGTGACGTGTTAGAGTCAACTTTGCCTTAATATGGGGGACAATGTAGCTGGTACTACTCTACGTGTATTACTTTTATTTAAAATTGATACTCTTTTAAGTAAAAACAATTGGCATAAAGAAAACTAAACAAACATATTTTTATTGTGTATATACATTAACACAATGATTTATGGGTCATTTATGATTTGTACGAGTCAACCCAGCCTTAATCCAAGGCACGGTGTGGTCGGTACCACTCAAAGTGTCTCACTTTTATTTGAAATGGGAAAAAGTTAAGTGAAAAGAACAAATATCATATGGAAAAATGACCAAACGCATTTAGATTCTATTGATACTTTATAAAAAGGAACCATGGGTGATTTGTGATGTTTACAAGTTAACCCCACCTCAATCTGAGGCATGGTGTTGCCGATAACACTCAAATTTTATCACATTTATTTGAAATTGATAATCTTTTAAATAAAAACAACTGGCATACAATAAAATGACCAAAAATATTCAGATTGTGTTGATACATTATCACATCGATCCACGAGTCATTTTTGACGTGTAAGAGTCAACCTTGCATCAATCTGAAGCACGATGTGGCTGGTTCCACTCAAAGTATCTCACTTTTATTTGAAATTGACAACATTTTAAGTGAAAAAAACAACTGGAATATGTAAAACAAACAAAATAAATTCATATTTTGTTGATACATTAGCACAACGATCCATGGGTAATTTGTGATGTGTATGTGTCAACCCCGACTCAATTCGAGGCACGGTGTGGCCGGTACCACTCAAAGTATACCACTTTTATTTGAAATGGAAAACATTTAAAGTGGATACAAAACCTAGCATATATAAAACCAACCAAACACATTCGTATTCTATTGATAATTACTGAAAACGATCCATGGGTCATTTTTAAAGTGTATGAGTCAACCCCATCTCAATATGAGGCATGGTGTGGCCGTGATCACTCAAAGTGTCTCATTTTTATTTGAAATGGACAACATTTTTTGTAAAAATAACAACTGGAATATGGAAAACAAACCAAACGCATTCATATTTTGTTGATTCTTTAGGAAAACGATACATGGGTCATTTTTTGCGTGTATGAGTCAACCATGCCTCAATCCAAGACATGGTGTGGCTGTTACCACTCAAAGTGTCTCACTTTAATTTGAAATGGACAAAATTTTAAGTGAAAACAACAACTGGCATACAAAAAACTGACCAAACTCATTTAGATTCTATTGATACATTAGGAATATGATCCATGATTTATTTATGACGTGTATGAGTCAAGACCGCCTCAATCTGAGTCACAATGTGGCTGGTACTACTCAATGTGTGACACTTTTATTTGAAATGGATACTCTTTTATGTAAAAATAACTGGCATACGTAAAACCGACCACACTTATTTATATTGTCTTGATACTTTATAAAAATGATCCATTTTTCATTTATGATGTGTACGAGTCAACCTCTCCTCAATATGAGGTACGATGTAGCTGGTACTACTCAAAGTGCCTCACTATCATTTGAAATGGACAAAATTTTAATTGAAAACAACAACTAGAATATGGGAAACCGTCCAAATGCATTCAGAATGTGTTGATACTTTATCACAATGATCCATGGGTCATTTTTTACGTGTACGAGTCAACACCACCTCAATCCAATGCATGGTGTGGCAGGTACCACTCAAAGTGTCTCACTTCTATTTGAAATGGATAATGTTTTAAGTGAAAACAACAACTGGCATACGGAAAACTAACCAAACGCATTGGGATTCTATTTCTACATTAGGAAAAAGATACATGAGTCTTTTTTGAAATGTATGAGTCAACCCCGCCTCAATCTGAGGCATTGTGTGCCCAGTACCTCTAAAAGTGTATCAATTGTATTTTAATTGGACAACATTCTTATTGAAAACAGCAACTATCATATGGAAAACTGACCAAACATATTTGTATTGTGTTGATACATTATCAAAATGATACATGGGTCATTGTTTTGAGTAAAAGTCAACCCCAACTCAATCGAAGGCACAGTGTGGCTGGTACCACTCTATGCGTCTCACTTTTATTTGAAATGGACAACATTTTAAGTGAAAACAACAACTAGCATAACAAAATCTGACCAAATGCATTCAGATTATATTGATATATTAGGACAAGGATCCATGGGTCATTTGTGATAATTATGTTTCAACCTCGCCTCAATATGAGGCATGGTGTTGCAAGTACCCCTCAAAGTGTATGTTTTTTGTTTAAAATGGATACTATTTTAAGTTAAATCAATTGGAAAACATAAAATAGACCCAACATATTCAGATTTTGTTGATACATTAGCATAATTATCCATGGGTCATTTGTGATGTTTACGAGTCAACCCCGCCTCTATCTGAGGCTTGATGCGGCTAGTACCAGTCAAAGTGTCTCACTTTTATTTTAAATGGATAACATTTTAGGTGAAAACAACAACTAGCATATAGAAATCAGACCAAACACATTTAGATTGTCTTGATACATTATGAAAACGATCTATGGGTCATATGTGACGTGTACGAATTGAACCCTCCTCAAACTGTGGCACAGTGTGGCCGATATCACTTGAAGTGTCATTCTTTTTTAAAAAAGGACAACATTTTATGTGAAAACAATTGGCATACGGAAAACCGACCAAACGTATTTGGATTTTGTAGATACTTTAACACCAGGATCCATGGTCTAGCCTTACACAACCTACTTCTCATGTGAGGAACTCCTACCCCTAATCAAAAACACATGACATTTATTACCCCAATCCCATCCTCAAACAATGGGTTCTACGACCAAACCAAAGTCCCTTTGGGAACCCAATACCAAAGACATAATTGAATATTCATACACACTACCCAAAATGGAGATTCATCTCACATCACACCCAGGAGACCTATTTACAATTACCCACATACCACCTTGCTCCAATTGAAATGTCTATGAAAAACATGTAGGTTATTCTGCTAACCTATCTTATATGTCGAGACTGGCCAATGTATCCCACTAAAACATTAGGAAACATTTATACATGGATACATATTCATTAGAGGAATATAAACATCCCATGTCCTTCATATAACTCTTCATAGTTCTAAGCACATGGACACTACCATTGTCTATCTTATGTGTATCATGATCCTTGTTTACTCTACCCAAGTATTCTTGTTGGTTTTAAGATAGTAAAACCAAGACCATAAGTAAACATACCATGTGCTTCTTATAACATCTAGGAATTTTCTCTTGTGTGTATTAGTTTTGTGAATTGAGTGAGGAGTGAATTATAAATTTTGAATACTGTTATGGGTGTTATTTCTTTTCAATTCTAAATTTCTGAATTCTGGATGAATTGGATTCTGGCTATTTTGGTAATGAATTCTATATTTTGAATACTGTTTTGGTTATTTGATTCTATATACATTTGATTTTAATTTTTTATTGGTGTTATGGGTGTTATTGGATTTAAATTTTGGATGTATTGGATTGTGTATGTTTTGGATTATGGATTTTATTTCTTGTGTTGTGGTTTGAGTGAGGAATGAATTTTTAATTTCTAAATTTCTAAATTCATGATGATTTTTAATCATCCCATGTGGGATTTTGGATTCTTCATGTGTATGTGTTCTTACAGGTCATGGAGAGTTTCTTGTTGGAGGGGGCTTGTGGCTGTTGAGGAGCTGCAGGGCTGCTTCCTGTTGTGGAGCTGTAGCAGATGTATACCAATGGTTTTAAAAACCGTTGGTATAGAATTTTGATGTATATTATACCATCAGTTTTTTATATCCATTAGTATAAACTTGTAATCATGGTTTTAAAAACCATTGGTATATGATTTGGATGAATATTGTACATGATATACCAACAGTTTAGAAACGTTGGTATATGGGTAACATATACCAACAGTTTTTGAAATTACTGGTATATCTCTTAGATTAACACATATACCAATGGTTTACATAGAAACTTTGGTATAAGCATTTACCCATGACATACTCATCCACAGTTTGGGAAATTGTTGGTATATAACATACCAACAGTTTCCAGGCCTTTACCAATGGTTCTGAACCATTGGTAAAGGATATAATTCCAGTAGTGTGAGGATTTTCATCAATTTTTTCTGAGATTACTACTCCCAGATATTGATTTTATTCCTTTCAAAATAGCTCAAAAGGATGGTCACAAATGGATGTTTTTATTATTGGTGGTGTAATCAACCATTATTTCAAATCATCGAATGTTTTTCTTCTCCCATTATCACAATTAAATTCCAATAATATTTATATCAATCTCTATATAAGAATATAAATCAAACTGAAACATTTATATATATTTATTAGAAACATGCATGGCCTAAAATTGATCTAACATTCTTATGAAATGTCATATTTGGAAATGAGTTGATTACGTAATCGTATGATTTTTCTAACTAAAACACTTTCTCTGAGATTATGTGGAATAACATTATTCTTATTCTTATCATGAAGTGAATTGTTTTATCTATTTAAAAAATGATTTATCTTAGTTAATTTTTTAATTTTTTATCAAAATTCCCAATGAAATGATAAAAAATATTACCAAAAATAATGAAATCTTTAAGAAATACATCTGTGAATTCCACATTATGATATGAGAAAATACTGACCATACATTGATGAAATGTAAATGGGGCATTGCATCACTCGAAAAAAATTATTTTTTACATGATTATCCCAACGAAGAAGGTAAATTTTATATTATCTTTAGCATATGGTTCTATTAGAACAAGGAATTATCTTTAAAACTATATAGAATTTTTTTTAGTTTTTCTAGCTAATGATTTTAGAATTTTATTGATAAATGGGATATGGATGTAGTCATCTGAGCAACTCAATTCATATTCCTATAATATAAAAAAACCTTCCCAACATTTTTTTTCTCACTATAATGGGTTTTTGTTCATTTCATTTGTTATTAATAGTTTTTAGGGGAATTTTCTATTCGGCTACATTAATGGGGTTGACCGATTGAGAATCAAATATTGGGACAATTATTTTAGATGTTATCAATTATTTTATATATTTTTTTAAAAAACTCTATATTGGTAGGATTGAGAATTCATTTTCAATTTTTGAATAGTCAATATTTATTTTCTATTAGGATTCTACAAGAGTATAATTTGGGGGTGATCCTTAAAATATCACCTAAAATTAATCCAGTGGATTGGGATTTAATGTTTAAAATTTCAATAAAAGATTGATTTTGGGAAATAGTTTTGTTTCTAGAAATTCTAACTAGTAATTTTTATAATTATATATGGTATAAATAATTAAAATAACTTGAAAATGGATTTAACTCAATATTTTGGGGTGGTTCATGGGATTATATTTAATTTAGGATTTTTTTCATTAAATATTGGGTCACATGTATCATTTCATTTTCTCATAAAATTCATCAATAAAATTATATGTAACATATTCTTCTAAATAGGAACTTGAATTCTTATATTTATTGTTATTGGTAATTTTGAATGAAAGTTGTTCCCCAAAGTCTAGGAATTCATGAAGCATAACCAATTTATCAATTGGATTTGTACCTTCTTCATTGGAGATCGGATAATGTGAGTGATTAATGGATGTATGTTTCATTTCATCATGAATGATGAGGTGTACTATCAACAATATCCTTAGTTATTGTTCATTCATAAACATTAATGATGTTATTTTATCAAATTAAGAATAGTATCCCCAGGATAATGGATAAGGTCCTATTTCTCTTTCTTAATCCATTATAATGACATAAATGTATGATGAAAAGATCAGTACTCTTACTCATATGAATACATATTCTACAAATCCAACAGGGAATATTCTATATCTATTTTTAATTGTACCACAACTCATGCAAGTTTCGGTTCTCTAGTTCACAGGGAAGAAAATAACGAGTGAGGAATGTCATCGAATGATGAACCCATGTCACATAATGAATCAGTAAAATTTTAATATTAAATAGTTTAAGAAATATGAAATTATTTTGGATCATGAAATTTTGTGGAATTAGAGGTCTTATTAGAGCTGATATGCTTTGTCCCTAGATGATTCATTCATTTCCATCCCACCATCTTATCTTTGTGCATTTTTTCTTTAGAAATGTTTCATACTTATATATTTTTCGGAAATTTAATAATATAGGGATATTAATTTAATCTTTTTGAAATGTATAATGTTTCACATTATGAATATCATCATATCCCCCTTTATCATATCAGAAAATACAGAATGGAATGGTGCATTTATATCATCATTTTCCCATCATTACTTCAATATGTCTATTTCTATAATATCTTTTGTGAACCTGGTCTTTACATTTTCTTGCATCTCATTCTATTATCCTATCTAAATTGGTGTATATTGATTATTATTCTCAAATTCTCCATCCTTGAATTTTTCAAGTGGGTACATATCTTTTCCACTTCATTTTTTAATAACTATTATGTTTTCCATTGTATTTGGAATTGTATGTGTGTGTATTTTCCCATGAATTTATGTCACAATGTCAATAAAACATGCATATTGATGAGTTAGCTTATCAATATTATCATCCAATCCTAAAAAAATTCTTATTTATGTACTTCTCTCCAGTGTCTGGTGCACTTGTGGAAGGCTTATCAAAAGTCATTCACTAGAAATGTGGTGGGAGAAGGTTCATTTTCTAGAAGGGTTATTTAGAGGGTTGATGGTATGGAAGAGGATTTTGTATTGATGGAAAAAGGATGTTTGTCCTATTTTTCTAGAATCCATATCCTAGTTGGGTTTATGAATGATTTGGATGATTTGGGTGTAATTTACATGGATTATAAGATACATTACAACTTTCTATCCCCTTCAATTTTGGAAAATGGTTAGTGTGCAGATATTTAGAAGAGAATAATCCACATATATATGTCAGGCCATGTTTTTCCTATAGATGGTTCACTATTATTTTTTAAACTAAATTGGTGAGGTCGTCAAACATGTTGGTAATAATGGATCAAAATTCAGATGTTCATTCTTCAGGAAATCCACATGTGAAAAAACCTATAGCACTAAACTATTGTGAGTACTATGAAATATTATCAATCAAACCTCAAGAATCTACCAATTACTTATCAATAAGAACCTTTCAAGATGGCTCATCCAGTTAGTTGTGATCATTGTTGAGTAGTCCATTGTATAATAAAATAAGAAATCAATGATCATCTATTTTTGAATATGGGTAGCTAGTGGAAATCTTATTGAACTACTCCTAGTAATCAAAGAGGGTATCTCCAGTTGATTATCGTAGGATTTAAATCACTATTTTTTATTTCTGTTATACTATATTTGGGGAATAATCTATATTATTAGAATATTTTTACATCTTATCAATTATTGATATCCCCTGGTTGGATATAGTATAATTGTTCCTTATCTACTTCTTCATGTGATGATGGGAATTCCCTCTACGGAAAATGGACTACAAGTTATCATCTCATACTAAAAATCCATTAAGTTTTCTTGAATTCATGAATAATCTAATTTGGTTCTCTTATAGCATGACATTGAAATTTTTTAGGAAAAATAATTATATTAATTAATAGTTCAAATTTATTTTCTGAAGTAGGAATAAAAAGTTGGTTATTTTGATCAATAGACTAAGGTGCACAAGAAGATCACATAGTTTAGTTGGGATTTATATCCATTATTTAATGTTTATATTGAACACTGAATGTGTCAATTTTTCTTGAAATATTATTTGCCCAGATTGTTCTGATTATTATCGTTTAATTAATTGTGTTATCTTTCAATCAATTTCACCTTCAAAATCAATTAATTGGTTATGAAAAATATATTTCATGTAATTCTAATGAAATATTTTTCAAAGATGGTTTTTAGGAACCTCCTACCAAAAAATGTTTCCATGTTTAATGAAGTATTATAATGGGGAATTGGATGAAAATTATTTATATTAACTATGTATATTCTATGGGTCAGACATTAAGTTATTTCTAAACGAAGAGTTCAAGAAATTAAATGATGTCAGTTTTTATATTTTATGAAAATTTTTGTTTAAATGAAATTTGAGATTTTTAAGGAATGAATATGATTAATTAATTTTACTTCCAAAAAATTGAAAAATGATGTTATTAGAGTGGTTTGGAAAGACCTAGTGTAATGCTACCTTGGATTCCAAAATCTACCCCTTCTTCTTCTGATGTCTCGTAAGAGTGAGATTCATCTACCAATTCCTCCCCCCCCCCCTTGGATAGATATTTATGATAAGTTTAGGAATATCTGAAACCTCAGGTTGGTATACCCTCTTTCCTATGTGTGTGGATTGGTAGTGGAATTTATTCATTAATTTGGAAAATCCAAACCAGGATTTTTTGTCCTCTAATAAACCTAAATTTCTAACATACAACTTAACACATGCTCTTAAGTTCATCGATATCTCACCACACAACCCTAAACATTTCCACCATATATAGAAAATAATTTCATGGAGGGAGGAATATATCATTTAGTATGGAAATTTATATTAACATAATAAAAAACTAAAGCAACCAAATTAATTTTTTAAAACCAAAATAATGAATTGAAAAAATATACATAAAGAAGAAATAATTTTATTTTAATGGTGAATATAAACTCAAATGATTTACATAGGACCATAATTCCAATTTTCCAGTCCCTCAGAAGAAATTATGACTCCACTGATGGAGAAATGCAGTTTTTCTAGAGAGGGAGGACTTCACTAGAAATAATTGAAGTAAAATAAAATAGAATGTAAGAGTGAAGCATAGTATCATGACATTGTCCTGATATTCCTATGTCGGTAGATCCATTTTACAACCCCTAATACTGTATTTATAAGCCTATATAACACCAATACTGTATCACAAGTGAATCATATGTTTTTTTGGGTCTATCATAGGGGTGCACTTGTCATAAATGGGTGGGGAAAATATTAAATCCCATAAAAATAGTTGTTTCTACATCATTGTTGATTATTTAATATTGTGTAAATGATTCAAGATGTGTAAATTGTGGGAAGGTGATTATTTTTCATTATGTGTAATTATTAATGGTTAACATCATGTAAATTAAAAACACAATTTGTAAATTTAACCTTTATCCAATTTCAGCCAGTTTTTGTCTCATTATTTATTTATGTGCTCCGAGTTTGGTCCTTGACTCTTATGAAAAATCAATATACATTCATTTCCATGAAATGGAGTGGTTTCATTTCAATATATTCATATCTTATTTATCCATTTTTTATCAAACTATGTATCCTACCAATAAACATAAAAACAATTAAACACTGACTTGTTTAATAAACTAATTTATGCAAATGTTTTATTTTATACAAAAATTACATGCATAAAATACTTCTATCAATCTACATCATATATTCTCCATTAATGTATTCATTTACATAATATGAATGCAAAATCATATACTACAAAAAAAACATGTAAAATTAATAATTTAAATCTATTAAATTTCCATAATGTCATAAAAATATGGTTAAAATGATTAAGCGCTCATCAAGTATTATTATTATGATGATCAATAATGAAATAACATTTATAATCCTCTATTTATCTATACATAAAATACAAAAATTATGCCTATCAATTGATAGAGTTATCAATTTATTGATGATAACCTTGAATTTAAACCCAATATTTGATAATTATAATAAGAGAATAAGAATATAGAACTGAATACATTGTATATAGTACACAAACATTAAAAATTTTAAATTACATGTGGTATAGATGAAAAAATACACAAATATATTTCCAATATATTCATTATAATTGTTTAAAATTTCCACTAAAGTTAATGGGAAAAAAGAAATTAAATAAAAAATTATTTGAGATCAATTTTAAGTGATTTCGTGGCCAAAATATTCTATCTCATAGATTGTGCGACTCATCGCGCATTACTCATTATGGAATATTTTTAGTATGTCTAGTCATCATGAATAGTCATAGTGACTATGTATCCAACAATGTATTTATTCTTTCATCTCCAATAAAATCATTCTTAGCCACCTATAAAAAATACATTGTGACACAACAAAGTACTATCCCATGTATTATTTTACCAACCACTAAAGCACCCTAGTTTTCCCCCAAAATGACCTTCACCCACTTCCCTATACCAATATTAAAATTTTAACCACCTTAATGAACATATAACCATTTATTATCTCAAATAATAATTGTTTTTCATATTATATAAAATCCTAAACCTAGTATTTCATCCCTCATTTAATAAAAATTCATTATTGTAAAACAAAAAATATAACCTATTGGATAGTAGATGAGATAGGGAATACCAAAACTCTATCTCCCTTCTTGTTTTCTAGATTTCCCAACCACGATACATGTATAACTAAGAGGGTTATGGGGTGAATTAGTGATATTAGTTTAATTTTATGTTTTAATTATTTTAAAACAATGTTCACCTCTTGTTAAAGAGTTATTACCTTACTAAAACAAGACAATAACACATCCATATGAACATAATAATTTAACAGATTCACTACTCAACAATAGAAGATACATCATTGGTACGGTATGGAAATGATATAATACCAAAAATTACACTAGAAAATGATCATTTTGTGGGGAATACAAGGAGAAGGATATACCCTTAAACTCATGTCGCACTATGTCCAATACAACAGTGCAAGTGCATCAGGAATCAAAAAATGATTTAATGAATTTTGTTTAGAAAACATGGTATGGTGCTTCCTGAACCTAATACAAAAATAATATCCCAAAAACACTTCTTCATGTTCTTATATAGTAGCATGAAAGAACTTATTATAGAATTTATAATGATACTGAGTCTAATTTCCTAGTCTGATTCTCTAGTCTGATTTCCCAATAAAGAATTTACACTTTTGTCATAATACTACAAATATAATTAAAAAACGCTTCTATCTTAGTCTAGAAATCACAGTCTAATTTGTTTTTCTTATTCTGAAAACTTTTATTATAGTCCTGTCACTTATACTTTATTCCTTTTTTCTATAAAAATCCATATGTAATAACTATATAGAAACTTCTTCTCCCTTGACAATCATAACTTCACTTTATTATTCCATGAATAACACATCTCTCAGAAACTGATAAGTACATCGTCTATTTATAAGTTAACAAACAGTGGTTTGGGCGGGATTCTGAAAAGTATTCATACTCAACCATGTTTCTTAACTCTTCAAATTACCATGAATTTTGGATACATTATTGAATTATTCAATTCTTCTAAACTATTATTGAATCTTATATAATATTATTAAGAATTCAGATTTATTTAGTATTCATAATATTGTTTAGTTTGATTCGGATTCTGGTCTCCATTTCAATTTCATCAATATGAAGATTTGTAGCTTTTGAAATACTAATAATCCCATGTAGATTTCTTTATTATGTTAAAGAGTTCAATTTCATAAATAATTTATCTTCCCCAAATGATATGTAAATATAAAATACTTATTTTTCATAAAAATTATTTATAACAAATTGTAATATAGCAAGAATGAAAACCATTATTTAAACTTCTTGAAATAATTTTAGGATTTCTCATAAAATCACCTCAAAAAGTTTCAATCAATTCATTTTTTCTTCATTGTCCTATGATGGATAAATCAGTTTCTTATGATTTTGTAAGTGTTTGGAGGATTCAAATATCTACATCACCTCGATAATCGATGCTAGCTCTAGTCTGAAAGACTTTACAAAAAAGATACCATGTAACACAAAAAATATTATTTCTCTTTTAACCCAACATGAAAATCATATATGAGAGATAATTTAAATCAACTAGGAATTCATAATGATGAAATTTGTTTACTGCATTGTTGATTTATTTTTCAATGTCATTATTTTATACATTTATTCCATAACATTTCATTTTCCTTTATCTTTTTAATAAGTCCCATCCAATCCCCAATGAAAAATAATTATGCATATAATGATCTATGGCATACCGCATCTAATGGATTGGTATCAACAACTTCATCTTCAACAACTTCGTTACATTCATGGATATGATTCACACCAAATTTATTCTATTTTCTAATTATGATAGCTAATAGAATCAGTCAATGAATATTTAAATTATTCTACATAATGATATGACAAAAAACCATCATCTTCGTCTTATGACATTTCCGATAAAACTACCCAACCTTTACGCATTTCTGGGACCAGTGATATCACACTAATGAACTAAGATAAAAAATATTGACTCTACAAAAATTATTATTTCCAAAAATTCAGCTAATATCATGACATACTTCATGAATCTGATTTTGTATAAAACAAAATTTAACATTTTTGGACTTCAAATGGAATGAATTATAACTTCACATTCATCCAACAACATTTTCCATCTAATTCAATACAAAATATGATTTATATCACACATTACCCCCTTAAATTAGCAAGATTATATAAAATGTTTTACAATATACAAAAAAAATTCTAATACATAACTGATAGTTTTTGTATTGTTCTCATTAGATCTATGATGTCTCTGGAGAAACATCTAATTATGATATTCCTTTCATTATAGAGAAAATTTGTGTATGATGACCCTTTCATCCAAAGTAATTCTAATCAAATCGATGAAAGTTGTTAAGAATTATGAGTCTGATTTTTTTAGTATGATTTTTATTCTGATTGTCAACACATAAAAATTGAATTGATTTGTTTTCATTAACAACAAAAGACAACACATTTTATAAAAAAGCCTAATATATCTTACAATAACCTTTTTCAGAAAACATAGCCCTAAAAATCTCCTCATTTGTATTTGTTTTTTAACCAATAATGATAAATAATTGAACTTTGTAACATCACACTATGGATTACATATCAACAATTAAAATCCTACATGGAAGAAATCATTGTATGAAGTAAAAAATATTTATAGTAATATAATGTTTTCCAGAAGCATAGATCATGACAAATATTTATATTTTCTTCTCAACTTTTTTTATTCTTCTATTTTATTATAATAATTATTTCCTAAAACAACTATAATAATAGTTATATTGGTTCACATGTTAACATGATGCGATCATAGCTTACAACCAACTCGCCCTTTATACATGATTCATTAAAAGTATTAGCACAAATTCGATTGATAGATTTATGAAAAAAATATCAACCTGGATAAAAGTATCCAAATAAACGATGATATAGGGGGAAAACATATCAAAACCATGATGAGAAATAAGTTGGATGTCTATGTTCAACTTTAGACGACATTGTTCCCACTAAAATTGGGGAACAAAATTGATTGGAAATTTTCATTATGGACTTCTTAAGATTTCACATTGTATAATTTTCTTGTAAAATAAAATCATGTGTCATCTTTTTGTAAGATTTTTAACCCAAGAGAGTATTCCATTTACCCAAACATGGTCATTCGAAACAACTTTTTCATTCCATCAAAAAATATTTCACAAGTTCTTTCATCATTCCATACAATGATAAATTAATACACATAAATAATTTCAATGATTTAAAAATCTAGAATTTCATTAATATAAATATTTCTATGAACTCATCTGTTATTTAAACCCATCATTATCAAGAAATATCCAATTTGGAATACCATTCCCTTAGTGCCTATTTCATGAACCTTTACACAGAAATTTATTCTTTATTAACAATAATGCCTCATGGGTTTTCAATATAAACATCCTCATCACGATCACCATTCAAAATTATTCATTTAACATTCATTATGATAATTTGGTAACATCCTTATACATCAATAGGATGAAATATTTTGATTGTTTCAAACCATTCCATTGGAGAAAGAGTTTCATCATAATCATTGAACTCTACTTTTGAGTAACATTTTCCTGATAATATTTCACTGTTTATTATCACTTAATATTTTTTCATTCATCTTGTTCTGAAAAATCCATTTTTTTAACAATAATTCATTTATTATCTATCATAGTTTTGAGTTATCATGTATCATTATATTATATCTGATCCAACTCTTCATTAATTTCCTGAACCCATTTAGGATGCTCAAAATTGTAACCCACAACATTCTATTAAAATTTTCAATAAAAAAATGTACGTGAAAATGATTTTGATGTTATTATATATTGAAACATCTAATGTTGATAACAAATAATGTTACGAGCTCCCACTTACATTATTATCATGGGATTTGTTTTTTGAGATTATTCCTCATCACTAGAAACATCTATGTCAGATTCTTCTTCATGAATAGGATTATCATTTCCATGATGCTTATCAGATATTTGAATGTACATTTCTGCTTCCTTATCAACTTCTTTATCATCACAAGTTTTTATCTACTTCTTCATTTTCAATAACATTCACAACAAAGGAATTAATAATTATTCCTTTCTCTTTTTTAAAACAGTTGAATCCTCTTACTTATAGTGCACAACCATGAAAAAATCTTTCATCACCTCTCTACTAAAAAATTTGAAGATTTCAACATTTCATATTTATGATCCATGAACTCCAATAATCTATTATGTTTTAAATCACAGAGTTTTCCATAAAACATTTCACGTGGTTCCATATCTAATCATGGCCTACAGAGACATTGAATTTCTAATATGAACAGTAGTACTCGTGGATTGCGGCCAAAATTAGTGATAATGGCCATGAATAGGTAAAATCATTCACCCCATATCAACAAAAATACTATTATACCTTTCAACCCAACAATTTTTATAAGGATTTTAAGATGTGATAAACTAATGATGAATTCCTTGCTTCTAAAGATAATATTAAAATTATTAATGTTTGTATTCAACACCATTTTATATTCTCTACTTTTTCACTAAATACTCACAATCACTCTCATCTTTCATACAAAAATATTACATGTTTTTAGAGAATCTAAATTTTGATTCAAATATAGAACACAAGTAACTTGAGTAAGGCCATCAATGAAAGTGCTGAAGTACTTATCTATATTAGTTGACTATTTGTTCATAATAACACATATATCATAATAAATTTGTTCTTGGGGTAATTTTGAATAAATATCAAAATTATTATGCATTATGTTTTTATGCTTTCAATTATAACCTATAGTTAAATACCAATATCTTCTTCGTTATATATCAGTGTTCGATTTGGTGGCCTAGAACCAACTACATTGTTCTTTATTCACCAATAATAACCATCTCACATATTTATTGTTATTATGTGTTACAATTCATGTGATAATACCCTATGGATAGTTGATTCACAAAAAGGTCATAGAGGATCCCTACTATGATGAGAACCTGGAAGTGCCATAACACTGTTCTTGAATATATGTTGTTTGGTCAGATGATTGTAGGATCAAAATTATGAATATAGATGCTCAATAAACAAGAGGGGGTGAATTTTATTCTATTAAAAATCTTTTATAACCTTTAATGTTTTGTTTAAAAATGATAAACAAACATACACAACACCTTTAAAAGAAACCATTTCATAAATGAAAGATTCTACCATAAAGCGTATAGAATCTGTAATATAATCAGAGTTATAGAATTAGAAATTATAGGAAAGATATAGTTTCTAACATTAACAAAGTTAAGATTACAGTGGATATAAAACAATTTGAAATAGAAAACAAGTAACACAGAGATTATTTTAGAAAAAAGAGAAGGGTATACAACAACCTTGGATAAAGGTTCCTTAATTTATTCTTTCAAGAATGCATGTCTTACCCAAACCCACGTAATCCCTCAATATGAAGATCACCATCAGTCTTTCTATCCTTGTAAGCCCACAGTTTAGTAGGAAATGATAACCTCTATCTTCCAAACCCGGAACCCCACGATCATCACGATTGGAGTCTACACAAAGAAAGTCTGAAAAAGTTTTTCACACTAGAACAAGTTGTTCAAGGCATCCACTTGAAGCACTGAGAGTTGTAAGAGCCACTCTCTCTAGAAATCACTTCACAATTTTTTCACATGCATCAAGTTCATCCACTATCTAAATTCATGTATCTATCTTGTGATCATTCAAATAAACTTGTATTTATAGGAAAATCATCCCAACTGTCGGTTCCACTCCAACGATCAATTTTTACTTAAATTTCGGAGGTCCTGAACACATGTCAAACATAAAACGGTTAATTTGTAACATATTGCATGACATTTTTCAATTAAGAAATTATGTTATGCTAATGATATATGTAAACTATTATAAAACCAGGAATCCAATAATATTGGAATGATAAATTAAACAACTCTAACATTATTAAGAAAAACAGATTCTTAATAAAAACATTGTCCAGAAAAAAAAATCATTATGAAAACTAATTCGCCTTGAGAAACTGTTATCATCTTTGTTCTGGAATCAGAATCATAAAATCGGAATGAATTTTGTAACCGAATCAGAATCATAAAACTAGAATCACATATACAACGAAATCAGAATCACAAAGATGCTATCACTTATACAACAGATTCAGAATCATAATGACCGTATCACTTATACACCAGAATTGGTATCACAAATATGGTATCACTTATACACAGGATTCAAAATCATAAAGACGGTATCAATTATACACCAGAATTGTTATCACAATGATGGTATCACTTATACACCGAATTATGAATCATAATGATGGTATCACTTATACTCTGAAATCGGTATCCCAAAGGCGATATGGAAAAACATAATAATACATCTTTTAAATATAATAAAATTGAAAAATCGTAATGATACATCAGTAAGTATAATATATTGACAATTCCAGATCATAAGAAAAAAAACATAACTTAATACAATAACCGAACTTATGAAAAAGTGTATGTCATTTTAAAAACCTAAAACCATAAGGAATGGAGAAGTCAAAAGTTAACCTTATTGACTCAACAATGAAATTATTTGAGGGACACAAATAATAAAGGAAATTAGGGTGAGGACTCATAAAATATTGAGTCACCATCTCATGGTGTGCGCCCTAGGTAATATCTAGGAGGATATTATTAAAACGAGACCCGCCAGAAGGAAATCCGCATTTCAACGTGTAATTGGATTTTCCTATCTATGAACATGAGTATTGGTCCTTAGAATTTAAGATTATTATTAATGGGTATTAAAAATTGTGCACATGGATGTATTGACAAAATTTATAATGAAACACTGCTCACTGTGAGGTTGGATATGTTGGTTGTGTCCTGAGATAAACTGAATTAATAGATAATGTGAGAAACAATTTTTCATTTTTATTCCATAAAGTAATAGACATCTTAGGACCTTTGATGAAATAGATAGAGCCTAAAAAATCCATTGAAATGGTGAGGAATGGGAAAGTTTAATTTCGTGAAGTCATGGAAACAATCATAGAGCACATGGGTAGAGGGAACCAACATACAACCCACTTCATTCGAGAAATTGAGACCAAGGGATTACATTACAAGTGAAGTGTTATGAATAGGTGACACATCCTCACGATAATAACTTATTTCTCTATGGGTGCCATGGTGTTTTTGTAGATTATAACCTTTGACATTGGGTAGGCTCTGCATAATTCCACTAAAAAAGAGGCCTAGAGGGTCACATACTATGCGTGTCCACGTATCTTAGTAAAATATTAATTTAATAAGTTGAATTAAGGTTATTCCCAATTGTTTTTTAATAATTATTCAAGGATTTCTGATTGAATTTATTTAGACAGTAGTTATATTAGAGAATATAGTGTGGGAGAAATAATATATTTATTAGCATGTAATGCAATTATATTTATTTGAGGAGGAAATAGTCATTAATCAAGGTCTAATAAATGTGGTGTATGAAATAATGAAAATTTAAAAAAACATTACACACTTTGTATGTTATACACGCCGTGTAATTTTTCTTGGGATTTTTGATAAATAATATTTTTTATTAAATTAAAAAATATTAGGTGTAATCTTATGGGTGCTTGTCAAGTAATAATAATAGTCAATTGTTATTATTATACATGGTGTCTAACTATGAATTAAATGAAATTAATAAAATATTTCATGTAATTAATTCATTTTATTAATCTATGTAATTAAAATAAAAATTTTATTATTCTCATTAGCCAAGATATTTTTTGTGGTTGTGCACAATAGATTTGGAGAAAGCTCACAAGCTAAGAGAGAATTATTTTTTCTCTAAGAACGCACTCAGTTTATGAGAGAGATCCTCCTCCACTTGATCAAGGAGAGATCTTTGGAAGCTGATCTCAAGGTGATCGAAGGTGAACATCACAAGAAAAGGCTCTTCCATTATAGAATCTTGAAATCCTATCAGAAACATATAGATATATGTGGAGCACATGTGGATCACCTCTAGAGGAATCTTGCACATGGCTTCTGTGACACAATGACAAATCAGATCAGATCATGACCCAAAACATCAATTAATAGAGAATCCCATCAAGGTAATTATTTTCTTTTATTATCATGATATATCTCAGATTGATCATTGTTAATGGAAAAATTAAAGTTGCGTACACCCACCAACACGCTTCCATAGGACCTGAAACCTACAAGGGTTATCGACATGTTCATATCATTGAGTATATTTTTTTTATTGATGAATTATTCATTTAATAATTTAGTTGTTTCAATTCATGATAATCATTCTAAAAATATGAATCTTGAGATCTGTTCCTCCTTTTTTTATCTCGTTCACCATATATAAATGGTCTTAGATTTTCATTTTGATTAAAATAAAATAGAGGATCTCATCCGGAGGTTCCAAAGCATCTTAACCATACAACACTAGAAAACCCAGCATGTATTCGGCATCAAACGCCATATAGTATAGGTTCCATGCACTAGGACCAGTCCGCTAAAACCCGCCATGTGTTAGAGTGTCTCTATGTCTTAA
Organism: Viscum album; assembly: GCA_963277665.1. Classification (NCBI taxonomy): domain Eukaryota; kingdom Viridiplantae; phylum Streptophyta; class Magnoliopsida; order Santalales; family Viscaceae; genus Viscum; species Viscum album. Next base: position 1,203,556,416 of record OY728150.1, on the reverse strand, counting down.
ATGAATCTCTGTGTTTCCCTAGAATAGGTGACACACGGTTTCTGGATTATATTTCATGTGGTCTACTAGACACAACATGTAGTCCCCTTGGGTTAGGGTTTGACCGTGTACCCCATACACAACATTCACAGCTAGAAACCATATAATGAAGATACTACACAGCATGTGACCCACTGAAAACACTCTATACTCCAAATATTTGAAAACACCATCTACAAACCATGCCCCTAGACATGTACTTCAGATGGATGGTGAGTGATAGTTCACGCCGTGTATTCAGAACTACATGTTGTGTACTCATCCAAATTTCGCAGATTTATTACCATTTATTATTATATTATAGAAACCCCTGAGACATGTACCGTAGTTCTAGGGTAAAGTTGAGTCACAACACATGATATGTGTTTTGTATATATGTGTTTAATTTAACATATGTGTGATATTCATTTACACTCATTGGGATGTAATGAATGGGAATTCACGATATTTCCTCCAAGGTACATGTTACATAAAACAATAATTTTAAATGAATTTATTTTTTAAAAAATATAATGGATGAGAATCTAAAGGAAATTTAGAAAAGGGTTTAAGAAAAAAGGATTTATTATTTAAATATAATAAATATATTCAAGTGTGATTTATATAAAACAGGAATGATTAAATAATTGAATTCTAGTTTTATTATTTTGTAATGACTGTTGCATGTCTGAGCTAGACCAGGACCTTTTTATGTGAATGGTTTCATTTAATTAATTTTTTTATATTAAATTTGTTGGCATGTGATCCTTCTCCTAATTAATATATAGGGCCTACAGGTCCAGGGTTTCATTTATGTAAAACCCTATTTTAACACTCACCTATGAGTGAGATAAAATCATATGTAATGGATGGAGATCCCAATATAGTGGTGGTGGATCATATTAGGAGTCACGGTGAAACTAATACAAGGCGATACAATGGTGGGGAGGTGGAATGTTGTAAACATGAACAAAAAAATTTCAAGGTGTTTTTTCCCAAAGTTCGTGGGATAGTTTATTATATTCTAGATAAACTACCAAAAAACAACCTCATTATCATGACATTTATTTTATTTATGTTAGTGGCATGGTTTATTTATTATGGTTTTGTTGTCCTGATCACAAAAATAATATATTAAATGAACATGCATGATGGAACAAAAATAAGACTGGCTTATGCATAAGTATTATCTTAGATATTTTTAGTCCCTTAAGTATATCCCACATAATATTAAAATTCATGTAATCAATTAAAATAAAAAATAAATTTATATATAATGATCAAATATCTCAACGAAATATTATGCCGGTATAGCGTTCAATAATCTTGGTTTGAATCGAACCATAGTTCAAAGTGCTTATCCAAACCTAGTTGGGATGCCTTCAATTATCTAGGATTCAGAATTCAATGTTTTGGGTTTACATGAATTGTTTAACATCAATTTTTTACTACCACAATAGGACATGGTGTGACCAAGATGAAAAGGTTGAGGAAATCGAAAATAAAATGGTTAGAGGATTGGCGAGTCCACTTAGCGGATCAAGGAACTATGTGTTGATGTAGTATGAATTTGGAATGCCTACCTATAACACTTTGAGTTTCATGACCAACCCAAATTGGGTCAATGAGAATGGAAATATTGATGCTTTCGACTAGAATATTCCAGCAACAGAATATTCTGAAGATAATGGTGAGGGCTATTGGATTTCAATAAAATAGTTGGAGACTTATAAGGATTAATTTATTTATTTGTCTCGGTTTTATCATGATAAAGTAATAAATATTTTCCCATTTTAATTTTCATAAATGAAAATAAAAATGACTTCTATCATATCATTTTGAAACATACTTTAAAAGGAAAACCTTCTCACTAGAACCAATTTCTAGGAATGGAAAAGGTGTTTACGCATCATCGTTCGCCATGAGACGAAATTTCTTATGCTAGAAGATCTTATTCCAGTGGGGCCTGGAAAAAAGGATAGTGATGAGGAAAATTATCTCTATATAAAAAATATGGATGATTCCACATATTTCCAATGATTAATTCTATTATCTTTGTCTAGTGAGCTCTTGATGAAACATGAAAACATGGATGTGTATAGCATGATATCTTACCTTAAGGATCTCTATTAATAGAAGGGAAGAAAAATGAGATATGATATATCTAACTCTTTGTTTACAAAAAAAACTTGGAGAGTCTATGCCCGATGAACCTCATGTTGTAAAATATGTCGGTTATATTGAACACATTCATATCATAAATATTACGTTCTAAAATTAGTTGTATAGTGATCTCCACAGATCATCAGTGACCAAGATATTATCTAGCTTTATTGACAACTACCAAATGAGCAACAATGAGAAGAGTCTATAAGAACTTATTACCTTAATTTTCTATGTAAAGTAGGACATGGGTAAAGAAAAACCTACAATTCTTATGGTGAATATGAAAATGAAGGACAAGGCAACGGGGAAATGTATATAGAAACAGTATGAATCCCCGGAGAACCATACCTCTATGAAGGGGAAGATCCAAATATAGGGTAAGGAACAAGAGGCGGTATGTTTTTCATAAGGTAAGCCAAGCCACAAGAAGGGGATCTAAACCCAAGAGCGTGGGGATGCTAAAGGTGTGTTCGTTGTCGAGTGTAATATTTCCATTTCTACACATTGAGTATTAGATACAACATGTGTGGCTCACATATGTATTCAATATAAGGCCCCAACCTTAAACCTTACTAAATCTTGAGTTATTACAAGATTACACATTGAGGATCTTTTCAGGTTTAGAGTTTTAGAGAATTAGATCATGAAACATGCATTACATTCCACATTTACACAAAGTGGTTACATAAAAGACAGTATTCATTCTTCCCATCAACGGAAACATGTTTAAAATGAAACATGGATTCATTCTTGACACATCCTCGACACTATCATCACATCATGTACCTTTCCCTTGACCTGTGAAAAACATTTCAAAAACTTGGGATGAGCATAAAATGCTCAGTAAGGGTTATAAAAATATGGAAAGGAAACATGAGTTCATATATACATAAGAATGAAATCATACTTTACCCATAAAACATAGGCATATCAAATCATGAATAAATCATAGAAAACATAAGACATAAAGGTAACTTGAGGCATTCATAACATTCTTACGTAGGGAGTAACCCTCTTGGTTACGTTTGGAATACCCATCACAGTATATCCCCTAAATCTCTTCGGAGAAACCTTAACGTTTCACTCCTTCGCGTTACCCAATGCATTGGAGAGCTATATCGGGCTCACCCGACCTTAGTTTATCACGGAACCACACGTTTTAATAACAATGCCCAAGAACCATAAAATAAATGTATCACATAAAACATGCATAAAGGAAACATAACATTTCCACATTTCAATCACAATATAACATTTTAGTATATTGAAGTAATGAATCCATTCAAAAAGAAACCATTTCCAAAACCATTTAAAACATTTAATAAAGAGATTTTTTAATCAAAGTGTCCCATAACACCTAGAAGCTTAAAATTTTAAACCATTAATATCCATATAAATAAATCCTTAAAACCATTTTGAAAACATGGATATTAATAAGAACAAATGATTAAAACATTTAAAACAATATTTTGGTTAAAGGGGTTTTACCAAAATTAGAGACACTTGAATACAATAATTGAGGAATAACATTTAGTCAGAACTTTATAATATCATGAGAATAAATGGATTCATGATATAATACTCCAAAGGACAGTATATAGACCATATAAGAGTGAATTGGTGCATAACAACAATGAACCCTCAACAGAAATGTCAAATGTGATGAAATCCCTTATAAAGAAGGTATCCTTAAATTAAGGACAAATCAATCTCAAAAATATGTGTGACAAATATGAATACACCCAATATAAGTGGATATTAAGTGTAATACAATAAAAGGTCATTAACACATATTCAATGGATGACATATTCAATGACTACATGTTGAACCCAAAGAAATCGAAATTGGGTTAAAAAGTTCGCTTGACAGCCTAACGGCATCACATCAAAATGAGTTGATGAGAGATAAAAAGTGTATCTAATCACTTGGACATAAAATTTACATCAATAAGGATATACGAGAACATGCCCCAACATAACAATATGTAAATTAAAAGACCCAACAAAAGAAGGAGGGTGAAAGGTTCCCTTACCGACTTGGGTATCTTTCAAAACATACACCCCATGAAAGAGGGACAATAGATCATTGATGTAAATACTCATAAACGAAAGTATATTACACAAAGTGTTGAATAATGGGCAGTACATACACCACTCAATGGAATTTGTGGCAAATGTTGCATAAATCTCATGGGAATAAAAGTGAGATGAAAAATCCCTCACGAAAACTCAGCAGCCTAACAGCGCCACATAAAACTTCCGAATATGGATTGATGAGATCAAATAGGGTATATCATCACATTACTATATAATTTAAATCAAAAGGAATATAAAAGAACATCCCCCAAAATTACAAAGAGGAGCTTAAAAGAAGTGACATAAAGGAGAGTACTTAAAAAGAAAGAGAGAGGTTAGATCTCTTACGAAAGTTCGGCAGCCTAACGGCGCCACTCAAAACTTCCAAAATGGATTGATGAGAGAGAATAGGGTCTCTCATCACATGAACATAAAAATTACAGTATGTTTAATATAAAAGATCATCCCAATAACAAGAAAGATGAGCTTTAAAAGGAATGACATAAAAGTGTGTACTTAAAAAGAAAGAGATGAGTAGGATCCCTTACCTCGGGTCCGACTTGACTCGATCGTTCTTTAATCTCCTGAATAATAAACATGAGTTAATTTATACTTCCTTAAGAACCTTTTTCAAGTTCATTATTCCTTTTATATCACTTATTACCTTGTCATAAACATTATGTAATCATTAAGTTAATAATGATTATTTTTTCGATATTTGGTTCTTAAGTTGAAGGTGGACTTCTTACAATTACATGTTGTTCGTGTGGCCAAATGTTTATTATATACAGAATTTTATTCATGATGTAGATATCATATATGTCATATATATCCAGTACATTAATTCATTTATAACATTACATAATCATTTAGAGTTAAGAAATGAAATGCACCGTTCATGGAGACGGTAAGTCGTACGTACGCATGAACGCTACTTTCATTTCTATTTCGTATTTTATAGAATGGAATAATAATGATATAAAGGTATATTATAATTCCAGTATAATATCATATATAATATCTTATTTCCATCCTTTATACGTCCCACATATGGTATTTAACGAATCAAATCTCTTTGAGTGGGCGGTAGTCCGCACTTCCTTAAATGAAGATATCGCGTATACCCATAATGGAAGCCATAAAGGTAAGAAAAAAATGAAAAATACAGAAGCATAAATAAAACATAAACATATTATATATCATATATAAAAATAGTGACATCATAATGGCCACCTTTGAAGCTGTTAAATGAGTATTGAACAATCATCGTTTCGGGAGGCAGAATTTCACTATCCACGGAAACCGTATGTTCTTTAACCATTTGATGTAGTTGTGTGAGAGTTTAGCTCTAATAAATCTTATAACAACATCCTAGTATATTTAAGATACTGGTGTTGTTACAAAAGAAGTAAATAAAAAGAGTTTAGGGGGTTGTAGAAGCAATATAAAACAAATGAACATGAGAGAATGAATTACCTTAAAAAGTGTAACTCCTTTTGATTTGAGCCTAAAGGCTTCCTTTGAAAGGATTCTTCCCAAAGGGAATCCTCTAGGATGAGGATAGGGATGTGGAGAGAGTAAATGGGCAGGGGTTGGCCGAGCCAAAGGCTTGAGGGGTGTGTGAAAAGAGGTAGAGGTGGGGGCCTTTTATAAGAGGAGAGGAGGGGCACTTTTGGAAAGTAAGGAAATATTACTTTATTTGAAAATGTGTTTCGGTTTTAAGAGGTCCCACATTGATATAATTCGTGGATAAGGTGATAAGGCTTCGAAATCCCCCAATCCAATATGTTTTGGGCATGTGTAGTTCATAGATATTACATTATATTTCCATTTTATTTTAATCGTTTAAAAATGATGTCATCGCTGCATCATTATTATGTCATAAATAATTTAATTTATTTAATGTATAAAAATTATAAAAAAAATACTATGATGTAGGAAATCTTTTTATTTTTACAGTGAATATTTATAATAAAAACTATGACTTGTATAACCCCACTTAAAAATTGTTTTAGTAAAACATATCATGTTTGTGTCAATTTTACTTTTCCATTAAATAAAAATATATTATTGTCATTTTCCAACTAATGTGGCTCCATGGGGTCCCCAAGTTGGCCCATGGCTTGTCTTGGTCGTCCATGACTCACCCAATATGTTTAGTACAAGTGTCACGGTGTATTCACATTCTTATAATATCATTTTTACCTTAAACTACACTAATTACCACTAATCGCGATTAAAAACTTAATAAGTTACTATTCACCAAAAAATTATTTTTATCCCATTGAACCACATTTTACTTCTTAATGACAACCATGTATGTCGGATTTTCAAAATTCAATACACATTAGTGGTAAACTTTCATTTAACTGAAAAATCAGTTTGCTTGATTACCACTTAGTGGTTTCAGTATTCATCAAAAATTGAAGTTTTTCAGAAAATTACCAAAAATTCACCCTAAGCTATATTTGATATTACGAACTCAAAAATGAAGTCCATTTTACAAAATTCACAAAATATAAGTTGAATTAATTAATTTAATAATTAAATCCCGTTGTCATGACAAATAGCGTGTTTTTATGAAACAATAAGTATCAAAAGATTGGCACAAGTTTAAGTCCGATTTCAAAGTGAAATCAATTCCAATAACCACTATTGGATTTAATGGTAAAAATATTTTCTAATTTCAGTTTAAAAACAATTCAAAATATTATCTATTCATATAAATAAATTAGTTTAAAAAGTTTTTTTGAATTAGAACACAACATTTTATACTATTCATTAAAAAAATGAACTTTATCGGGAAAATACCAAAAAATTACACAAAGTAAAATTTGATGTCCCGATTCTTAATAAGAGTTTTATTTGGTCCAAAAGAATGTATAAGAGTGATCAAAACTATATTTAATGATGGTTCTCCATCAAAAGGCGACAAGTGAACCTTTAGTGAAAACTAGGGCATATACGCTTAAAATTGAATTCTTTCCGTATTTTAAGCCTATAGATTTTATTGGATAAATGTAAAAACATTTAAAAAACATATATAATCATATATTAGTTATTTCTATCCATTCCCGCCATTACAACAGCTACATGTTATTTAAAATTTATTATTAGAGTGCAACGTAAGATTCTGAAGAAACTCGTTGTTGTGCGTTGGGTACGCCATCGAGCATTGCATCCCCTTTAAAGTCATATCAATATTTTATTCACAAATATGGATAAATATGAAAATGTCATATTCTTTATTTACCTGGGGTGTTACATCCTTCCCCTCTTTTGGGAATTGCGTCCTCGCAATTTTAAAAAAAATTGAGCTCGGAAACATCCTTGAACGTCCCACATCGGCACAAGAGTCGGTAGAACAATCACTTTAAAATAAAGAAAGATAAGCACAGAGGTCACCCGAGTTAACCCATACTAGGATTCCAAGTATGAAAATATGGACATGGAGGAAAAAACAAAGGGTCATGTTCTGATGGAGAGTGATAGAAAACATGTTTAGGAGAAAGTTAACCACGAGAAAATCACAATCTTGTGATGGGTTAAACGGTATTTGATTCCCCAGTAGGAAAAGTTAATAGAAAACATTTTTTTTAAGTTACTTTTTATTGAGGAATTTATTCATAAGGAAGCATAATCACTTAATTTTACTAGATTCCTTAGTCAAACTCATATTTTTTCCAAAAGACAAGTATTTAGGAAGACTTGTTCAAATTAAGAGTACTATAATCAACTTCTTGAGAATCACCTAATCCACAAAAAAGAACTACATACTTCCCACATCTATAGACTTTAACCAAAACCAAAACCCAAAATATTAGTACAAGATCAGATAACCCAGAAAAGGATAACCCATTAGAAATAAAATCTATTCATAATCTCCAAAATTTGTCCAACAAAACCCAATGTTCAATGAGGACCATTCGATAAACAATTTGTCCATAAAATTCCTCAAAGTAAACCAATATAAGATTGAAACCCAAACATTTGAAGGATTTAGTCACATAGTCTTCCAAGTTAAATCCAAACAAAATCAGTTTCTCTTAAAGTCTCGCATTGAAAAGTAATTAACCTAATCACATATCCTCCATGATAGGTTAATCATTTTCATAAATAACCCAAAATAAATTTAATCTTAATTCATGAAATCATATAACTAAAAATAATCCGTCAAACTAACCAGGGACTTCACGTAGTCCAGTGGTAGGCGATAAATACCAGTCGCACTTTGGTTGTGGGTTCGATTCCCGCGGCTTTGTCCGACGCGACGGGATGTCACACGGTCTACGTGTTGTCCTTTTTCCAAAACTATATAATTCTTAAAACATTCCCCAAAATGAGATAAAATCATCAAAGATGATCATAACATATTTTAACCTCAAGTTTATCTCATGCCTTTCATTTTCCATCATAACATATAGTAACCCATAATTACCTCAAAAGTAAGGATCATATAAACCCAATGGTTCTTTATAACTATGTCCACAAATGAAAAGATAACTATTACTTGAATAAAATTTGCCTATATTAAACATCAGGGTTACACATAATATAAAAAGTCTTCTAATGTAACCCCATCATCAAAAGAGACTTAATACTCTTAATAATTTCACCATAACTCTTGAAGCCCTTATATGTTTACATCTTATTCATTCAACATTCTTCGTGATCCATTATCCATTCCTTTCCAAATTATTCTGAAATACCTCTTTCCTACAAACAAAATCATGAATCATATCCTATGATTCCAAAATAGGAAAACAATAGTCATGAAATAGTACATACCTTTGATTGGTCATTATCAGTTTCTTCATCGTCAATCGGAATGGCATTAGGTATTGGTAAACGAATATTGGTACGCTCTTGGTGACCCCATTCACGAAACTTCTTCAAAGGACATGTGTTTGAATAATGACCATGCACACCACATTTAAAACATTCAATTGATCCCTCAGAAAGAACTTCTTTCCCTTTCCTCGAGTCAACTGGATGCTTCCTTTTTCCATGGCAGGTTCTTGCTTTATGACCTTCATTTCCACATCTATAGCATATTTCTGTCCCTTCGAAACATTTTCCTAGGTGTTTCTTTCCACATCATTGACACATAGGTTTTTGAACACACTTACCTTTCTGATTATTACCTGTACTTCCGTAGGGATTTGTTTCTTGAATATATGATGTCTTAGAGAAATCTCCAAGGTTTAGGTGGTCAATCATGACTCCAGATAGTTGGTTCAGGATAATCACAAGAGTTCTCATTGCAGCTCCCATATCATTCAGTTGCTTGCTCAAAACACTGTCACAGTTTCCTTCACATCCACTATTACTTTGGTGCCTGCTAGATCTAGCCATTTACTAAAACCAAAAAGGTCAGTGTGAGTATATCAAAAAAACCATCATGTACTAATGAGTAAGATAAACAATAAGATATACTTACTCATTCAATTTATCTAAAACTAAGACTCTTGTCTGAAATCCTAACCATTATGGTAATGTCAGTTATGCTTAAAGAATACCCTAACCTCTAAAGTTATCTAAACCGACCTATGATACCAACTATAAGGCCCCAGCCTTAAACCATACTTAATCTTGAGTTATTACAAGATTACACATTGAGGATCTTTTCAGGTATAGATTTTTAGAGAATTAGATCATGAAACTTGCATTTCATTCCACATTTAAACAAAGTGGTTACATAAAAGACAGTATTCATTCTTCCCATCAACGGAAACATGTTTAAAATGTAACATGGATTCTTTCTTGACACATCCTCGACACTATCATCACATCATGTACCTTTCCCTTGACATGTGAAAAACATTTCAAAAACATGGGATGAGCATAAAAGGCTCAGTAAGGGTTATAAAAATATGGAAAGGAAACATGAGTTCATATATACATAAGAATGAAATCATACTTTACCCATAAAACATAGGCATATCAAATCATGAATAAATCATAGAAAACATAAAACATAAAGGTAACTTGAGGCATTCATAACATTCTTACATAGGGAGTAACCCTCTTGGTTACGTATGGAATACCCATCACAGTATATCCCCTAAATCTCTTCGGAGAAACCTTAACGTTTCACTCCTTCGCGTTACCCAATGCATTGGAGAGATATATCGGGCTCACCCGCCCTTAGTTTATCACGGAACCACCCGTTTTCATAACAATTCCCAAGAACCATAACATAAATGTATCACATAAAACATGCATAAAGGAAACATAACATTTACACATTTCAATCACAATATAACATTTTAGTATATTGAAATAATTAATCCATTCAAAAAGAAACCATTTCCAAAACCATTTAAAACATTTAATAAAGAGATTTTTGAATCAAAGTGTCCCATAACACCTAGAAGCTTAAAATTTTAAACCAATAATATCCATATAAATAAATCCTTAAAACCATTTTGAAAACATGGATATTAATAAGAACAAATGATTAAAACATTTAAAACAATATTTTGGTTAAAGGGGTTTTACCAAAATTAGACACTTGAATACAAAAATTGAGGAATAACATTTAGTAAGAACTTTATAATATCATGAGAATAAATGGATTCATGATATAATACTCCAAAGGACAGTATATACACCATATAAGAGTGAATTGGTGCATAACAACAATGAACCCTCAACAGAAATGTCAAATGTGATGAAATCCCTTATAAAGAAGGTATCCTTAAATTAAGGACAAATCAATCTCAAAAATATGTGTGACAAATATAAATACACCCAATATAAGTGGATATTAAGTTTAAAACAATAAAAGGTCATTAACACATATTCAATGGATGACATATTCAATGACTACATGTTGAACCCAAAGAAATCGAAATTGGGTTAAAAAGTTCGCTTGACAGCCTAACGGCTTCACATCAAAATGATTTGATGAGAGATAAAAAGTGAATCTCATTACTTGGACATAAAATTTACATCAATAAGGATATATGATAACATATCCCAACATAACAATATGTAAATTAAAAGACCCAACAAAAGAAGGAGGGTGAAAGGTTCCCTTACCGACTTGGGTATCTTTCAAAACATACACCCCATGAAAGAGGGACAATAGATCATTGATGTAAATACTCATAAACGAAAGTATATTACACAAAGTGTAGAATAATGGGCATTACATAGACCACTCAATGGAATTTGTGGCAAATGTAGCATAAATCTCATGGGAATAAAAGTGAGATGAAAAATCCCTCACGAAAACTCGGCAGCCTAACAGCGCCTCATAAAACTTCCGAATATGGATTGATGAGATCAAATAGGGTATCTCATAACATTACAATATAATTTAAATCAAGAGGAATATAAAAGAACATCCCCCAAAATTACAAAGAGGAGCTTAAAAGAAGTGACATAAAGGAGAGTACTTAAAAAGAAAGAGAGAGGTTAGATCTCTTATGAAAGTTCGGCAGCCTAACGGCGCCACTCAAAACTTCCAAAATGGATTGATGAGAGAAAATAGGGTCTCTCATCACATGAACATAAAAATTACAGTATGTTTAATATAATATATCATCCCAATAACAATAATGATGAGCTTTAAAAGGAATGACATAAAAGTGTGTACTTTAAAAGAAAGAGATGAGTAGGATCCCTTACCTCGGGTCCGACTTGACTCGATCGTTCTTTAATCTCCTTAATAATAAACATGAGTTAATTTATACTTCCTTAAGAACCTTTTTCAAGTTCATTATTCCTTTTATATCACTTATTACCATGTCATAATCATTATGTAATCATTAAGTTAATAATGATTATTTTGTCGATATTTGGTTCTTAAGTCGAAGGTGGACTTCTTACAATTACATGTTGTTCGTGTGGCCAAATGTTTATTATATACAGAATTGTATTCATGATGTAGATATCATATATGTCATATATATCCAGTACATGAATTCATTTATAACATTACATAATCATTTAGAGGTAAGAAATGAAATGCACTGTTCATGGAGACGGTAAGCCGTACGTACGCATTAACGCTACTTTCATTTCTATTTCGTATTTTATAGAATGGAATAATAATGATATAAAGGTATATTATAATTCCAGTATAATATCATATATAATATCATATTTCCATCCTTTATACGTCCCACATATGGTATTTAACGAATCAAATCACTTTGAGGGGGCGGTAGTCCGCACTTCCTTAAATGAAGATATCGTGTATACCCATAATGGAAGCCATAAAGGTAAGACAAAAATGAAAAATACAGAAGCATAAATAAAACATAAAAATATTATATATCATATATAAAAATTGTGACATCATAATGGCCACCTTTGAAGGTGTTAAATGAGTATTGAACAATCATCGTTTCGGGAGGCAGAATTTCACCATCCACGGAAACCGTATGTTCTTTAACCATTTTATGTAGTTGTGTGAGAGTGTAGCTAGAATAAATCTTATAACAACATCCTAGTATATTTAAGATACTGGTGTTGTTACAAAATATGTAAATAAAAAGATTTTAGGGGGTTGGAGAAGAAATATAAAACAAATGAACATGAGAGAATGAATTACCTTAAAAAGTGTAACTCCTTTTGATTTGAGCCTAAAGGCTTCCTTTGAAAGGATTTTTCCCAAAGGGAATCCTCTAGGATGAGGAGAGGGATTTGGAGAGAGTAAATGGTCAGGAGTTGGCCGAGACAAAGGCTTGAGGAGTGTGTGAAATGAGGTAGAGGTGGGGGCCTTTTATAAGAGGAGAGGAGGGGCACTTTTGGAAAGTAAGGAAATATTACTTTATTTGAAAATGTGTTTCGGTTTTAAGAGGTACCACATTGATATAATTCGTGGATAAGGTTATAAGGCTTCGACATCCACCCATCCAATAAGTTTTGGACATGTGTAGTTCATAGATATTACATTATATTTCCATTTTATTTTAATCGTTAAATAATGATGTCATCGCTGCATCATTATTATGTCATAAATAATTTAATTTATTTAATGTCTAAAAATTATAAAAAAATTACTATGATGTAGTAAATATTTTTAGCTTTCCAGTGAATATTTATAATCAAACATATGACTTGTATAACCCCACTAAATAATTGTTTTAGTAAAACATATCATGTTTGTGTCAATTTTACTTTTCCATTAAATCAAAATATATTATTGTCATTTTCCAACTAAAGTGGATCCATGGGGTCCCCAAGTTGGCCCATGGCTTGTCTTGGTCGGCCATGACTCACCCAATAGGTGTAGGACAAGTTTCATGGTGTTTTCACATTCTTATAATATCATTTTTACCTTAAACTACACTAATTACCACTAATCGCGATTAAAAACTTAATAAGTTACTATTCACCAAAAAATTATTTTTATCCCATTGAACCACATTTTACTTCTTAATGACAACCATGTATGTCGGATTTTCAAAATTCAATACACATTAGTGGTAAACTTTCATTTAACTGAAAAATCAGTTTGCTTGATTACCACTTAGTGGTTTCACTATTCATCAAAAATTGAAGTTTTTCAGAAAATTACCAAAAATTAACCCTAATCTATATTTGATATTACGAACTCAAAAATGAAGTCCATTTTACAAAATTCACAACATATAAGTTTCATTAATTAATTTAATAATTAATTCCCACTTTCATGACAAATAGCGTGTTTTTATGAAACAATAAGTATCAAAAGATTGGCACTAGTTTTAGTCCGATTTCAAAGTGAAATCAATTCCAAAGACCACTATTGGATTTAATGGTAAAAATATTTTCTAATTTCACTTTAAAAACAATTCAAAATATTATCTAATCATATAAATAAATTAGTTTAAAATGATTTTTTGAATTAGAACACAACATTTTATACTATTCATTAAAAAAATGATCTTTATCGGAAAAATACCAAAAAATTACACAAAGTAAAATTTGATGTCCCGATTCTTAATAAGAGTTTTATTTGGTCCAAAAGAATGTATAAGAGTGATCAAAACTATATTTAATGATGGTTCTCCATCAAAAGGAGACAAGTGAACCTTTAGTGAAAACTAGGGCATATACGCTTAAAATTGAATTCTTTCCGTATTTTAAGCCTTTAGATTTTATTGGATAAATGTAAAAACATTTAAAAAACATATATAATCATATATTAGTGATTTATATCCATTCCCACCATTACAACAGCTACATGTTATTTAAAATTTATTATTAGAGTGCAACGTAAGATTCCGAAGAAACTCGTTGTTGCGCGTTGGGTACGCCATCGAGCATAGCGTCCCCTTTAAAGTCATATCAATATTTTATTAAAAAATATGGATAAATATGAAAATGTCATATTCATTATTTACCTGGGGTGTTACATCCTTCCCCCATTTTGGGAATTGCGTCCTCGCAATTTTAAAAAAATTTGAGCTCGGAAACATCCTTGAACGTCCCACATCGGCACAAGAGTCGGTAGAACAATCACTTTAAAATAAATAAAGATAAGCACAGAGGTCAACAGAGTTAACCCATACTAGGATTCCAAGTATGAAAATATGGACATGGGGGAAAAAACAAAGGGTCATGTTCTGATGGAGAGTGATAGAAAACATGTTTAGGAGAAAGTTAACCACGAGAAAATCACAAACTTGTGATAGGTTAAACAGTATTCGATTCCCCAGTAGGAAAAGTTAATAGACAACATTTTTGTTTTAAGTTACTTTTTATTGAGGAATTTATTCATAAGGAAGCATAATCACTTACTTTTAATGGATTCCTTAGTCAAACTCGTATTTTTTTCCAAAAGACGAGTATTTAGGAAGACTTGTTCAAATTAAGAGTACTATAATCAACTTCTTGAGAATCACCTAATCCACAAAAAATAACTACATACTTCCCACATCTATAGACTTTAACCAAAACCAAAACCCAAAATATTAGTACAAGATCAGATAACCCAGAAAAGGATAACCCATTAGAAAGAAAATTTATTCATAATCTCCAAAATTTGTCCAACAAAACCCAAAGTTCAACAAGGACCATTCGATAAACAATTTGTCCATAAAATTCCTCAAAGTAAACCAATATAAGATTGAAACCCAAAAATTTTAAGGATTTAGTCACATAGTCTTCCAAGTTAAATCCAAACAAAATCAGTTCCTCTTAAAGTCTCGCATTGAAAAGTAATTAACCTAATCACATATCTTCCATGATAGGTTAATCATTTTCATAAATAACCCAAAATCAATTTAATCTTAATTCATGAAATCATATAACTAAAAAGAATCTGTCAAACTAACCAGGGACTTCACGTAGTCCAGTGGTAGGCGATAAATACCAGTCGCACTTTGGTTGTGGGTTCGATTCCCGCGGCTTTGTCCGACACGACGGGATGTCACACGGTCTACGTGTTGTCCTTTTTCCAAAACTATATAATTCTTAAAACATTCCCCAAAATGAGATAAAATCTTCAAAGATGATCATAACATATTTTAACCTCAAGTTTATCTCATGCCTTTCATTTTCCATCATAACATATAGTAACCCATAATTACCTCAAAATTAAGGATCATATAAACCCAATGGTTCTTTATTACTATGTCCACAAAAGAAAAGATAACTATTACTTGAATAAAATTTCCATATATTAAACATCAGGGTTACACATAATATAAAAAGTCTTCTAATGTAACCCCATCATCAAAAGAGACTTAATACTCTTAAAAATTTCACCATAACTCTTGAATCCCTTATATGTTGACATCTTATTCATTCAACATTCTTCATGATCCATTATCCATCCCTTTCCAACTTATTCTGAAATACCTCTTTCCTACAAAAAAAATCATGAATCATATCCTATGATTCCAAAATAGGAAAACAATAGTCATGAAATAGTACATACCTTTGATTAGTCATTATCAGTTTCTTCATCCTCAATCAGAATGGCATTAGGTATTGGTAAATGAATATTGGTACGCTCTTGGTGACCCCATTCACGAAACTTCTTCATAGGACATGTGTTTGCATAATGACCATGCACACAACATTTAAATCATTCAATTGATCCCTCATAAAGAACTTCTTTCCCTTTCCTCGAGTCAACTGGATGCTTCCTTTTTCCATGGCAGGTTCTTGCTTTATGACCTTCATTTCCACATCTATAGCATATTTCTGTCCCTTCGAAACATTTTCCTAGGTGTATCTTTCCACATCTTTGACACATATGTTTTTGAACACACTTACCTTTATGATTATTACCTGTACTTCTGTAGCGATTTGTTTCTTGCATATATGATGTCTTAGAGAAATATCCAAGGTTTAGGTGGTCAATAATGACTCCAGATAGTTGGTTCAGGATAATCTCAATAGTTCTCATTGCAGCTCCCATATCATTCAGTTGCTTGCTCAAAACACTGTCACAGTTTCCTTCACATCCACTGTTACTTTGGTGCCTGCTAGATCCAGCCATTTACTAAAACCAAAAAGGTCAGTGTGAGTATATCAACAAAACCATCATGTAATAATGAGTAAGATAAACAATAAGATATACTTACTCATTCAATTTATCTAAAACTAAGACTCTTGTCTGAAATCCTAACCATTATGGTAATGTCAGTTATGCTTAAAGAATACCCTAACCTCTAAAGTTATCTAAACCGACCTCTGATACCAACTATAATGCCCTAGCCTTAAACCTTACTTAATCTTGAGTTATTACAAGATTACACATTGAGGATCATTTCAGGTTTAGAGTTTTAGAGAATTAGATCATGAAACTTGCATTACATTCCACATTTAAACAAAGTGGTTACATAAAAGACAGTATTCATTCTTCCCATCAATGGAAACATGTTTAAAATGAAACATGGATTCTTTCTTGACACATCCTCGACACTATCATCACATCTTGTACCTTTCCCTTGACCTGTGAAAAACATTTCGAAAACATGGGATGAGCATAAAAGGCTCAGTAAGGGTTATAAAAATATGGAAAGGAAACATGAGTTCATATATACATAAGAATGAAATCAAACTTTACCCATAAAACATAGGCATATCAAATCATGAATAAATCATAGAAAACATAAGACATAAAGGTAACTTGAGGCATTCATAACATTCTTACGTAGGGAGTAACCCTCTTGGTAACGTTTGGAATACCCATCACAGCATATCCCCTAAATCGCTTCGGAGAAACCTTAACGTTTCACTCCTTCGCGTTACCCAATGCATTGGAGAGCTATATCGGGCTCACCCGCCCTTAGTTTATCACGGAACCACCCGTTTTCATAACAATGACCAAGAACCATAACATAAATGTATCACATAAAACATGCATAAAGGAAACATAACATTTCCACATTTCAATCACAATATAACATTTTAGTATATTGTAGTAATGAATCCATTCAAAAAGAAACTATTTCCAAAACCATTTAAAACATTTAATAAACAGATTTTTGAATCAAAGTGTCCCATAACACCTAGAAGATTAAAATTTTAAACCATTAATATCCATATAAATAAATCCTTAAAACGATTTTGAAAACATGGATATTAATAAGAACAAATGATTAAAACATTTAAAACAATATTTTGGTTAAAGGGGTTTTACCAAAATTAGAGACACTTGAATACAATAATTGAGGAATAACATTTAGTCAGAACTTTATAATATCATGAGAATAAATGGATTCATGATATAATACTCCAAAGAACAGTATATACACCATATAAAAGTGAATTGGTGCATAACAACAATGAACCCTCAACAGAAATGTCAAATGTGATGAAATACCTTATAAAGAAGGTATCCTTAAATTAAGGACAAATCAATCTCAAAAATATGTGTGAAAAATATAAATACACCCAATATAAGTGGATATTAAGTGTAAAACAATAAAAGGTCATTAACACATATTCAATGGATGACATATTCAATGACTACATGTTGAACCCAAAGAAATCGAAATTGGGTTAAAAAGTTCTCTTGACAGCCTAACGGCATCACATCAAAATGAGTTGATGAGAGATAAAAAGTGTATCTCATCACTTGGACATAAAATTTACATCAATAAGGATATACGAGAACATATCCCAACATAACAATATGTAAATTAAAATACCCAACAAAAGAAGGAGGGTGAAAGGTTCCCTTACCGACTTGGGTATCTTTCAAAACATAAACCCCATGAAAGAGGGACAATAGATCATTGATGTAAATACTCATAAACGAAAGTATATTACACAAAGTGTAGAATAATGGGCAGTACATACACCAATCAATGTAATTTGTGGCAAATGTAGCATAAATCTCACGGGAATAAAAGTGAGATGAAAAATCCCTCACGAAAACTCGGCAGCCTAACAGCGCCACATAAAACATCCGAATATGGATTGATGAGATCAAATAGGGTATATCATCACATTACAATATAATTTAAATCAAGAGTAATATAAAAGAACATCCCCCAAAATTTCAAAGAGGAGCTTAAAAGAAGTGACATAAATGAGAGTACTTAAAAAGAAAGAGAGAGGTTAGATCTCTTACGAAAGTTCGGCAGCCTAACGGCGCCACTCAAAACTTCCAAAATGGATTGATGAGAGAGAATAGGGTCTCTCATCACATGAACATAAAAATTACAGTAAGTTTAATATAAAAGATCTTCCCAAGAACAAGAAAGATGAGCTTTAAAAGGAATGACATAAAAGTGTGTAATTAAAAAGAAAGAGATGAGTAGGATCCCTTACCTCGGGTCCGACTTGACTCGATCGTTCTTTAATCTCCTGAATAATAAACATGAGTTAATTTATACTTCCTTAAGAACCTTTTTCAAGTTCATTATACCTTTTATATCACTTATTACCATGTCATAAACATTATGTAATCATTAAGTTAATAATGAATATTTTGTCGATATTGGGTTCTTAAGTCGAAGGTGGACTTCTTACAATTACATGTTGTTCGTGTGGCCAAATGTTTATTATATAAAGAATTGTATTCATGATGTAGATATAATATATGACATATATATCCAGTACATGAATTCATTTATAACATTACATAATCATTTAGAGGTAAGAAATGAAATGCACCGTTCATGGAGACGGTAAGCCGTACGTACGCATGAACGCTACTTTCATTTCTATTTCGTATTTTATAGAATGGAATAATAATTATATAAAGGCATATTATAATTCCAGTATAATATCATATATAATATCATATTTCCATCCTTCATATGTCCCACATATGTTATTTAACGAATCAAATCACTTTGAGGGGGCGGTAGTCCGCACTTCCTTAAATGAAGATATCGCGTATACCCATAATGGAAGCCATAAATGTAAGAAAAAAATGAAAAATACAGAAGGACAAATAAAACATAAACATATTATATATCATATATAAAAATAGTGACATCATAATGGCCACCTTTGAAGGTGTTAAATGAGTATTGAACAATCATCGTTTCGGGAGGCAGAATTTCACCATCCACGGAAACCGTATGTTCTTTAACCATTTTATGTAGTTGTGTGAGATTTTAGCTCAAATAAATCTTATAACAACATCCTAGTATATTGAAGATACTGGTTTTGTTACAAAAGAAGTAAATAAAAAGAGTTTAGGGGGTTGGATAAGCAATATAAAACAAATGAACATGAGAGAATGAATTACCTTAAAAAGTGTAACTCCTTTTGATTTGAGCCTAAAGGCTTCCTTTGAAAGGATTCTGCCCAAAGGGAATCCTCTAGGATTAGGAGAGGGATGTGGAAAAAGTAAATGGGCAGGGTTTGGCCGAGCCAAAGGCTTGAGGAGTGTGTGAAATGAGGTAGAGGTGGGGGCCTTTTATAAGAGGAGAGGAGGGGCACTTTTGGAAAGTAAGGAAATATTACTTTATTTGAAAATGTGTTTCGGTTTTAAGAGGTCCCACATTGATATAATTAGTGGATAAGGTGATAAGGCTTTGAAGTCCACCCATCCAATAAGTTTTGGACATGTTTTGTTCATAGATATTACATTATATTTCCATTTTATTTTAATCGTTAAATAATGATGTCATCGCTGCATCATTATTATGTCATAAATAATTTAATTTACTTAATGTCTAAAAATTATAAAAAAAACTATGATGTAGGAAATCGTTTTAGATTTCCAATGACTATTTATAATCAAACATATGACTTGTATAACCCCACTTAAAAATTGGTTTAGTAAAACATATCATGTTTGTGTCAATTTTACTTTTCCATTAAATAAAAATATATTATTGTCATTTTCCAACTAAAGTGGCTCCATGGGGTCCCCAAGTTGGCCCATGGCTTGTCTTGGTCGGCCATGACTCACCCAATAGGTGTAGGACAAGTGTAATGGTGTTTTCACATTCTTATAATATCATTTTTACCTTAAACTACACTAATTACCACTAATCGCGATTAAAAACTTAATAAGTTACTATTCACCAAAAAATTATTTTTATCCCATTGAACCACATTTTACTTCTTAATAAAAACCATGTATGTCGGATTTTCAAAATTCAATACACATTAGTGGTAAACTTTCATTTAACTGAAAAATCAGTTTGCTTGATTACCACTTAGTGGTTTCACTATTCATCAAAAATTGAAGTTTTTCAGAAAATTACCAAAAATTCACCCTAAGCTATATTTGATATTATGAACTCAAAAATGAAGTCCATTTTAAAAAATTCAAAACATATAAGTTGCATTAATTAATTTAATAATTAATTCCCGCTGTCATGACAAATAGCGTGTTTTTATTAGACAATATGTATCAAAAGATTGGCACTAGTTTAAGTCCGATTTCAAAGTGAAATCAATTCCAACGACCACTATTGGATTTAATGGTAAAAATATTTTCTAATTTCACTTTAAAAACAATTCAAAATATTATCTAATCATATAAATAAATTAGTTTAAAAAGATGTTTTGAATTAGAACACAACATTTTATACTATTCATTAAAAAAATTAACTTTATCGAAAAAATACCAAAAAATTACACAAAGTAAAATTTGATGTCCCGATTCTTAATAAGAGTTTTATTTGGTCCAAAAGAATGTATAAGAGTGATCAAAACTATATTTAATGATGGTTCGCCATCAAAAGGCGACAAGTGAACCTTTAGTGAAAACTAGGGCATATACGCTTAAAATTGAATTCTTTCCGTATTTTAAGCCTTTAGATTTTATTGGATAAATGTAAAAAAATTTAAAAACCATATATAATCATATTTTAGTTATTTCTATCCATTCCCGCCATTACAACAGCTACATGTTATTTAAAATTAATTATTAGAGTGCAACGTAAGATTCCGAAGAAACTCGTTGTTGCGTGTTGGGAACGCCATCGAGCATAGCGTCCCCTTTAAAGTCATATCAATATTTTATTCACAAATATGGATAAATTTGAAAATGTCATATTCCTTATTTACCTGGGGTGTTACATTCAAATTCAGGAACCAAGTATATTTATAAAGATTGACAATGGGGATTTGGATCATTGAGCTACAAATAGCACGAGGCTGGCTATATTATCCATTGGTGATTACCACCTTTCATTGAAAACTATGATGATTTTGATTTTACATACCTGTTATTATGTACCTAGTGTTACCCAAAACATAATTTCAATATCATGTTTGGATATGGATGGATTTTTTCCAATTTAGGAAATAATGGTTGTTTATTTTATAAAAACCATGCATGTTATGGTATGGCACATTTTAATAATTGATTGAATATATTAAATTATGAAAACCAAGTGTTGGAAATCGACTATCAAACAAACTCACATTACTCATAAAACACCAAGTTGTGGTATTACTATCATGGTCATGTAAATGAGAAGTGATTGACAAAGTTATACCATGATTTTTATTTAGACTATACTAACAAAAAACACGTGATAGTTATCATGATTTTTAACAAGGTAATATAAATAATCCACCCTTCTATAGATAGGGTGAATGGGCCATAGAGCTTCTAGGATTGGTACACACAGATATGTGTGGACAATTTCCAGTAGAATCTAGAGGTGGATATTCTTAATTCATTAATTTTAATGATCATTTCAGTAGATACAAATATTTTAAATTAATTATGTATAATTTATATTCCTTTTGGAAACATAATGAATTCCAGAATTAAGTAGAGAAACATCTTGTTAAGAAGACAAAGAAGCTTAGACCGGATCGAGGAGGAGAATATCTGAACCAAGAGTTCATCGATCTTCTACAGGATTCTGAGGATCTATCTCAACTCACTCTTCAATACACATCATAGTGTAGTAATGTTAGTCAAAGGAGTAACAACACCTTGTTAGACATGGTGAGGATGGTGATGAGTCATGTAGATCTTCTAATATCCTATTGGGGATATTCATTAAAAACTATAAAATACACCTTAAAACTAGTACCATCTAAGGGGAAAATGTAATTACCTCTAAGATATTGAATAAAGAAACCCATTTTGTCGCAGAAAGATGTATGGGGATGAATATGTTTTATAAGGCCTTCTCATGAAAAAAACATGAACCCTAGGGCACGAAATGTATATTTATAGGATATCCCAAGGAAACAAAAGGATATTACCTAACTAATTTTTTAGACAATAATGTCAATGTCACCATACAAGATGAAATTATTTAGAGGGAGGACATCCTAAAAAATGATAGTGGGAGAAATATTGACATCAAAGAAGTTGATGGTCAATATACCAAGGAGTTGGTACAAGAAAAATTTCAACTGGTCACCCTGGAAAAGATTCCAGAAACACAAGTACTGTATAGAATCTCAATAGAGGTAAGGGGACTATATAGATTTGGTTTCCAAGTCACCAAGGATTGTGAATCATTATTGTTAGACAATGATAACCCTATCTCCTATAGGGATGCAGTAGATATATTGGAAGACAAATGATAGCTTGAACCTATGAATTCTATGATGGATTACATGTGTTATAAACATGTATAGTTTCTGGTCAATGAGCTAGTTGATGTAAATCAAATTTGATACCAAAGGGTATTTAATATAATTATTAACATGGAAGGTCAAGATTGCACCTATAAAAAAGGATATTGGCTAATGGATTTAGACAACACTAGAGAATATACTATGATATTACCTCTTCACCAACAACCATGTTTAAATCCATAATAATCAGTCTTTTCATAGATTCTTACCATGACTAAGACATTTGGAAAATGGTTGTCAAAATAACATTCATTAATAGGAAGATTCGAGAAGATGTCTATATGATACAACCAGAAGGGTTTGTGACACCATATGAAGCCTAATGGGTTTACAAGTGGCCTCAATACTTTTATGGATAAAAGAAACCATCCAGGTCAGAGAACATTTGATTTGTTGAAGCCATAAAAGAATTTTTTTTCATTATGAAGGAATGTGATCCATGTGTTTATAAACACATTAATGTTAAGGTGGTCATTATCCTAGAAGTATATGTATATTACATATTACTTATTGGAAATGATGTAATAGTCTTATATATAGTTAATGATTTGTTTAGAAAGTGTTTCTCTATGAAGCAATTAGGTGAAACAAAAAATATTATAGGGATCCAAATAAATTGTGATAGATCCAAGAGGTTTCATTGACTAATTCAAGGTATATATATATTGACAAAATACTATTAATATTTATTATGGAATAATCTATGAGGGGATTGGTTCTACTATCACATGGCCTTCATATTTCTTTGAAAATGTGTCCTTAGAAACAATTGGAGAATAATTGGATGGGTAAGATCTCATACACATCTGCTATAGGATCCACCATCTCTGCCATTTTATGTACCATGTAAGATGCTTAATATTCACATAGCATTGTTGGAAGATATCCAGGATATCCAGGAGAACAAAATTAGACTGTTGTTAAGACTATCCTTAAGTATCTAAGAAATAGAAAAGATAAGTTCCTAGTGTATAGACAAGACTAAGACCTTATTATTAGAGGGTATGTTGATGCAGGTTTTCAGATAGATTAGAATGAACTGATTTCATAATATGGATAGGTTTTCTATCTCAAAAAATGAGTTGTGAGATAGAATAGTTCAAAGAATCCATTTGTTTACAATTATATAGTGGAGTATGAATATATAGAGGATTCTTTTGGAGAAAACGAAGTCATCTGGATTAAAAACATTGTCTAGGATCTTTATGTGGTTCCTAATAGTAGATACCATATAACATTGTATTCTGATAATGATAATATAGTGGTGGATCTGAAAAAATAACCAAGGTCACGTCATTAGATAAAGCACATACACCAAAAGTATCACCTCTTGAGATATTTCTATCAAAGGTTCAAATTTGTAGTGAGAAGAGTGTCCATTGAAGAGACCAAAATAGACCCTGTGACTAAAGTCCTATCTAAGTTGAAATATGAATATCATGTGAGAGCTGGCGGGCTAAAGGTTGTTAGTAGTTGGATATAGTCCAAGTTGGTGTATGATGGAGTTGGTTTCCTTGAACCAACTATATTATACATTATCCATTAATACATACCTTATCACATCTTAATTGTTCTTCTCCGTGACAACGCATGTGATAAAGTCTTAAGGGTATCTATTTCAATAAAAGGACACAACAGATCCATGCTGTGATGAGGACCCAGAAGTACCATAACACTATTCTAGAATATATGTTCTATGGATGGATGATGTTATTTTAGGAACACAAAAAATACATGCCATTGGGGGTGAGGACTCACAAAACATTGAGGAACATTATCATGGTGTGCACCCTTGGTAATATTTAGGATTCTGTTATGAGAAAAAGACCAACCAGTTAACAATCCAGAATTCATAGTGTCATTGGATGTTCCTATCTATCGATGTGTGTATTTGTCCTTATACATTAATAATATTATTAATTGGTATTATAACTTGGGAACTTAAATGTATTGATGAAAACTATGATGACGCAGCATTCGCAACAAGGTATGAAACGTTGTGTGTGTCATGTGTAATACTACATTAATATATAATGAAAGAAAGGATCTGTCCCTTTTATTCCATAATAGAAGTATATATCTCATGCCCTTTGATGGAATTGATATAATCTATATAAATCCATGTAGATGTTGAGGAATGAGAATGTTCAATTTCGGGATTTTAATGGTAGAATAATTGATCACATGGGTTGATATCACTACCATGAAACACGCATGATTCGAGATATCGAGAAAAAAGAATATCATTGCATGATAAGCGTTCATAGGAGGTGAAACAACATTTCATCATTACCTCCTTTCTTTATGAGTGCCTTGTCTTGTTTTTTAGATGATATCCTTGAACATTAGGTAGGATTCCCCGAAATCCAATGAGAATGAGGCCTAGAAGGCTATAAACTAAGTGTGTCCAAGTTTCTTAGTTAAATAATCATTTAATAAGTTGAATAAATATTATTCCAGATTGTGGGTTAATAATTATTCACGAATGTCTAATTTAATTTATTTTGACACTTGTTATTCAACATAATATAGTGCGGTAAAAATAATATATTTATTAGCATGTAATGTGTTGATATATATTTGAGAAATAAATATTCATTTTTCAAGGTCAAAATAAAAGTGGTGTATGAAATAAGGAAGATGAAAAATTGTAAATGCCATGTATATTAATATTAACAAAATGTAGTTTTTCTGGGGATTTGTAAGAAATAATATTATTTATTTAATTAAATAATATTATGTGTATTTCTTTGGGGGCATGTCATGTAATAATAATAGTCAACTGTTATTATTAGACATGGTCTCGTACTATAAATTAAAAGAAATGAATAAATACATTCATGTAATTAAATAATTTTTTTATTCTACATAATTAAAATCCAAATAATATTTGTCTCATTATCCTAGAAATTCTTTGTGGTTATGCACAACATATTGGTAGAAAGCTCTATAGCCAAGAGAGAATTATTTTTTCCTCCAAGAACGCTCTCTAGTTATGAGAGAGATCCAC
Organism: Viscum album; assembly: GCA_963277665.1. NCBI lineage: Eukaryota > Viridiplantae > Streptophyta > Magnoliopsida > Santalales > Viscaceae > Viscum > Viscum album. The sequence continues at coordinate 1,203,530,177 of OY728150.1, read as the reverse complement.
CTCTACCAGATCAAGAGAGTGCTTTGAAAGTGTCTCTCATGGTGATCAAAGGTGGATATCACAAGAAAAGCCTCTTCCATGCTATCACTATGAGGTACATTCACCCAAATATAGAGATACATTGAGCATGTGTGGATCACTACTAGAGGATCCCTACAACTGGATTCTACGATGCAATGAAGAATCACATTGGATTGTGACCGAAAACATCAACGAGGAGAGAATTACATAAATGTAATTATTGTCTTTTAATTTAATTAATTATAACCAAAATATCATTATCCTCTATAGGGTTTCAAGACTCAATTCCATTATTTAGTTCTTAAAACAACTCAGAATATCCAATGTTTTATTATCCTGATTGATATCAGATTGAGTGTTGTTGACAGAAAAATTAAAGTTGGGTACACCCACCAATGCACTTCCAATGCGCCCGAAACCTACAATCATTAATTCCATGACCACTATATCTTTTTGAAAACATAATTATGTTTCAATGAAAAAATTTCTGCAACCTTTTATACCAATTTTATTCTATTCCACCATGCATATTTAAGAAGAGTTTTGATTTTCACGAACTTGGAACTAGTTACCATTTGTACGTTGGCATCTTATAACTATATTTCCATCATTATTTATTTTTAAAAGAAACCCTTATTTTCTAAAAATGAGTTTTTCCATTTATTAAAATGTTGTTATATAATTAGAATTTTGTGTTTAAAACAATAAAGAATCAATGATCTCTTCGACTCTATCATTTTTTCCCAATTATGGAAGACCGAACACCTAAAAATATTATAGATTCATCATTTCCTAATGTCAATATACCTTATTTGAAATTATTTTTTTAAAATTAAGTCTTTTTTCAATTGGAAATAACACCAAATATCAATTATCTATGGTTATTATCCTTTTATATCATTGAAATTAGATTAAAATTAATATTTTTTTATGTTACCTTATCTTTCTTCACCTATGGATTTTGAGAGTTGTTAACAAAAATTTATTGTCCCAATAAAAAAACAAGACAAATTTTTGAATAATGGCTATTTTTTCCAAATATTTCAAAAACAATTAGCGGATCTAGTTTATTTCTTCCTATCGTACCAACCCTCTAATTTTGCTTCTAGACATCCTTCTTATACATCATTCCTTGAGCGTATTAACTGCCCCTAAAACATATCATTTTAATTATTTTGGAATAGTTTTAATGTTATTTGTTGAAACAAGACATATTTTCCTTGTGTCAATTTCCACCACAATACCAGCAGTATCCATATAAATAATATTTGTATCAAAACCATCCATACTAACTTGAGTTATGATAATTTTTTTCAAAAATATTCTTATATTTCATCTTAGAACTATGTTGACCACAAACCTTCTTGTCCATCCATGTTTTATTTTTATCCCTATCAGAACCAGATGTAAACGATACTCTTTAAGAAATATGATTTTTAGGAGCTTTTGACTTCATGAATTTGTATGTCTTTCCCACATACATGAATTTCGCAATTTTATTTTTTTCAAAAAAATACCACATTATTATTTGAAACAACTCAATGTTTATTCTAAAACATTTAAGGTATCTTTTGATCCTTCTCAGGTGTAACGTATCCATATATCTCACCTAATTCATATATAGTGTATCTAAATCAATTATTCCTCTTTTTATATTTTATTTTTTCGACAAGTCTAAAGTCTTATTCTTATCAAGTGAAATTTACTTTCTAATGTACATTACGATTCTTTTCATTCTACATAGATTTCATCATATTATCTATCTTTTCCAACTTCATTAATTTCTCATTATGAATACTTTATTGATTATTTGATGAATATCTTTCACTTTTCAACTTCCATATTTAATTTTCAACCTTCCCAATGTTTCTCTGGCATTCTTTTAATTGTTCTTTATGATAATATTTTAATTGATCAACGTATTGTTATTAAAAAATAATCCTTGTGAATTATTCATTGTTAATTTATTTAATGAAGGTGTTCTCAAAAATATTATCATTATATTTTTTGGATTTATATTATCTATCTACTTCTTTATCATCTTTAGATAAGAAACATCTCCTTTTTAATTTATAAATTTGTCTATCCTTTATTTTGTAATAAGACTTTCCCTTTTAACCATGTTTCTTCCAGGATCTCCGCATTCTTCCATTTTATTATTCAGTATCATATTCTTTTATTATTTAAGTAAAATTGGCCATAATGTGACCAATTGGTCTACATTTATTAAAAAATAATAGAATTTTATATTTATTTATTTGTACCTCTTCTCCCATTTTTTGAAGATAAGATTAATATTTCGTCTTGTTTTTTATATTCCTCATTTTCTGTGATAGAGTCAACAACAACATCTTTTCAAAAATATTCTTAATATTTTATGTCATAAAATATTTGTGAGAAATTTCATTTTTATGTTTTGTTTTCCTTTTCATTTCATTCTCCCTTATCATTTAATATGTAATTATAGCACTATAAAGATAATCCAAATATATAGATTCAAGGTCTATATCGTCCAATTACTAGACATTGACATAAAAATAGTGTGGTTGGATTATTAGGATCTTTTCAAAAACTATAGAATCATACAAATTTTGTCCAAAATATCTGACAGTGCATACAATTTCATTTAACTTGTTAAATAAGTCCCCAAAAGAATCATACTCTCTCAATTTTAGATCCTCATACTTGAGCCTCATTATTATATTCTCTTTACTTTTGTATTAATGACATATATGTTTTTCAACCTTTCCCATATACCTTTGTGGGAGGAGACACCCTTTATTCTTAAGCTCTCACTTTTAAAATGTGACGAATTTAAATCATTCTTAGATCTTCCATCATTCTCAATATTTTTCTTCTCAGTAAGAGTATGTGGAACTTTACAATTAGTAAGGGGAAAAAATATCTATTTATGCTTCAAAAAATAGTATCAAAGGTAAATAAGTTAAGGAAAATTTCTATATTTATATTTTTTATTATTCTTAGCTGTGAAGACCAGAATAACATTACTGTTGAAGCAATTTAGATTATTTATCAACATATCATGAAAACTATAACAATGATTAAATAAAGGGAAACATTGCTTTGATAAAAATTATGATTTCACAACTAGGATCCTGGTAGCACTAAGTTTTGGAGGGGTGAATAAGTGATTTCATTATAATTTTAATTTTCCTTTTTATAAAACCATCATCTACCAATAAATAGATATCACTTTGCTAAAATAAAACAATCACTAAACTATAAGAACAATAGAATTTACATGCTTTAATACTCAAAAAAATTATATATGTATAGGGTATGGTTTGGAGAAAAATATAATAACACACAATATAATATAAAATAATCCTTTTGGGTGGAATATATTAAGTAGGATATTCCATTACAGTCATGTATAAATACATTCAAAAAATATGTACATGTGCTTGAGGGGGTGAGAAATGATTTATATTATTGGTGTAAAAAACATGTTAGTGTGTTTCTTGATCAACTTTAACAAATAATATCTTCAAAAAACTTCTTCAATTTCATACTTGGATGTAATAAATAAATTCTTATATAATTTTTCTTTGTTCTCTCTATGACATCCTACTTAGATTCAAAAGTCTGATTTCTTAATCCAAAAAAACATACTTCTTTCATTATACCACTGAAACAATTATAAAATCCTCTGATCTCAGTCCAGAAATCTATGTTTGATTACATAGTCCAATTCTTTAAACTCTGATTCTAATATTTTCTCTTCTCCTTTCTTCTCTATGATCAGAATACTTCTTATGAATTTCAGAATCCAAAATACTATTCTCCCTAGGTATTCAGATGTTTCCTCTCTTATTCTATGCACAATACCTATTTATAAATGTAAAATGAACTTCATCTATTAACAGGTGATCCAAAAATGGTTTTAATGAGATTATCATAAACATCCACATAGAACCAAATATCATAAATCATCAAATTTCTGTGAATTTTGGATACATTATTTACATTTTCTACACTTCTTAAATATTCTAAAATAATATTTAATCTTCTCATGACTTCATATATCTTCATTATTTTTTGAGAGACTTCAGTTAGGTTTTGATTTTGAAAACCATTATGATTTCATAGATATCAAGATAATCAAATTTTCAACAACTAATCATCCCATTAAAATTTCATTATTACCATGAAGATTGAAAATTGTTCATTATATTACTCAAAATAAAAATGAAAATTGAAATATCATGTCTTCTCATAATAATTGTCCATACCAAATAATAAGAAAAAAATATTTAAAATCATTCATTAAACATCTTCAAACACTTTTATGACTCCCCTTGAAAAAAATTCAACATTATTCAAGAAATTCTTTTTCTTCTTCTTTTTTTATTGGTTGATGAACCCATTTCTAATTATGTTGTTAGCATCAGGAGGTATATGATCTCACCTTCACATTGACAATCAGTATTATCCATGATCAAATACTCTTGACCTAAAAGATAAAAAATAAAACAACCAATTTTATTTCTCTCATGACATAACATGAAAAACATTTGATATGGACAATGTGACTAAAATCTAAATTAATCATCATGGAAATGGTGGGCTATATTATTGACTGATAATTATCTATCTTCTTTAATTACATCAGTCCCAAAATACATGAACATAAATTTTTATTTTCATTGGTCCTAACAAATCCCTAGTGAAAACAATTATTCATATGATGATGAGTGTCATACCTCATTCGATGGAATGTTATCATTAACTTCATCATTAGAAACATTATTTTCTACTTGAATACAATTCATGCCAAATACATTCACCTTTATGATTAAAATATATAGAAAATTAATTTTTTTATAATTGAAATATTTTGGTAAAATTTTATGAATAAAAACTAATATATTATGCATTTTAAATTTCCAACAGTACATCAGGGCCTTTAAATAATTATGCATTTAGTGATCACACAACGATGAACTATGGCCAGAAAACTTGACTATACAAACGTTATTATTCTACAAAATTCAAGTATTATCATGAATTCTTTCTTGAATTTGAATACATTAAAGTGAATATTTATCATCGTGTGATTAGTAATTTAATGTATTGTAACCTACCATTCAGTTATCATCTTTTTCCATCCAATTAGAGCTTTAATAAGATTGTAAACAATTTTTTTCCCATTTAAATTAGAAACAATGTATATCAAGATATAATAAATATGTAATAAATTTTTGAAGTAAAAAAACAGAAAAGGATCCATAGGATTCAATTAGATCCTTAAAGTGTCCAAAGAAACTTCTAATTATGACCCTTCTTTAATTTGGGACCAAATATCATTTTTATGAACCATTATTCTAGGAAAATCATCTCAAACTAATGGAAAATGATAGCAATTTTGAGTTTGATGTTACAAATAAGATGGTCAGTCCAATTTTGAACTTTATGAGAATTCATGTTGTTCTCAAATTTGTTGTATAAAAATCGATGATACGTTACTAATTGAACGTATACTGATACATGAGACAACATTGGGTATGTTGATAGCTCAGAGTCATCAGAAATAATATGCAGATCCTCATTGGAGATCTTTGTTATTTTGAGATCTGTGAGCATATTTTCTTGAGAATAAAACTAAGGATTATTCATCAATATTTTTGGAAATCAAGTTAAGTTTAAATCATTGTATGTAGTCCCTTTTGAAACACATTAATGTATTTTTGAGTTTAAATATTATTTTTATTTTATATCAATGTTTAATTCACTTCACAATGTATTTTTTGATTTTCCATATAAAAAGTGTGAAACTAATCTTGACCATGTAATTCAATCGAATCATTCTGAGATAGAGCCATATTCTATATTCATTCATGTACTCATATAAATGTTTCATAGGAAGTATAAGATCATTAATATGAAAACATTATTCTTATATGGGATTTATGGATGAGTTGTTAGATTCTCAAATAAAAGTTTTACTATGAGAAGAAAAGTTTAGAATAATGACCCAAAATCATCGAAGAATATTTTGGGTTTCTACTTTTTGGGAAATAAAATACCCATGGTTAGAAAATTTATCACCTCTATTTACAGGTAAATATCAATTTATTAATTTATTTTATGTCTATATAATTATCAAGTTATGTTTTTAGAAGTTATGAGAGGTTTTGTATGGTTAAGAGGGCTTCTGGGTGATGCATTTTCTTTGAAAAATTAATGTAATCACTAAACCACCTCTTGAAAACCATAAAATGGATTATATTGAAAAAAATATTGATTTATGATTGGTTAATGGTTTGGAAAACTTGTGTGAGTTTCTAGGGGAAACCATGAATCTTTAAACAATGGTAAATTAATGGTAATCACACATTTCGTATAGCCATGCATTCCAACTATCTAAGGTATAACCGTAAAATAGTATCATTACATAACTAGAACATGGTATTCCTAATCATGCATGATAACCATGTAGAATAGACTTGTTCCTCAAGAATTTTAGATCTAATTATAATTAATCCCTTTATTAATACTTAATATGCTATTCTATTAGTATCTACAATTCTTATTCCTCCCTAGGGATGAGAAATGATCTACTTTTAACCTAATGTTATTCCTATCAAAATAAAATCATGTTCGAGTTATGGATTAATTTTGAATAATATATATGTTCAAATCAACATAATCATTTTTCAATTCTTCAATATTTCATATAGTTGAGGGGTAGGTGGGGCCTCTTTTATTAACACATGATATTGAACCGGAAGTCATAAATATAATTAAATTATCATATTGAAATATTTTTTATGATGGAAATTGGATTTTGGTTGTTGTTTGGAAATTATGGATATAAGAGAGAAAACCATCATTGGTTATGAATTTAAAATGAATTATTTAATCTTATAGAAATTATTTGATGTAGAATAGTAATATGATCAAATTATTTATTGAATATTTTGGTTCATTTCCTAATAAATTGTTTGACACTATATTTTTCATATATGATTGGTGTTAGTAAATTTATTGAAATTACCCCATAAATGTGGTGTTTTCCATTTTGGTATTAGGTGTTGGTCATATTATGAACATTTAGTGGATATGTGAGATAAAGCACATTAGTATTGAACTATCACCTTTTAATACATGGTGTCTATGTGTGTTGATACATTGTAAAAGAAATGCTAAATAATCGAGAAAAATTTTATTCATTAAAATGTTTTCTTAGTAAACTATTCATGGTTTAAATATAAATTATAAAAATTTATTTTAAACAAGTTTATATAAATAATACCCTATTGTGTTTTCACATTGGTTTGTGATGGGCGGTCATTGGGGGAATCATACTAATTTATAATCACCCTTGATTGGGATCTTTTTTTATATTTCTAGATTTTATTTAATGAGAAAAAGGTAAATATAGGGTATCTAATTTCTCTAGTGATTCTTTATGGTACTGTGGGCATGGATTGTTGAGTTAGATCTTGGATCAAGTTCCACGTTTCTTATTGATGTCACATGGGAGTTTCTATTTTTTTGGTCTTTTGGTTCAATTCAAGTATGTCTATTAGATTCTTCTTGTAAACGAAAATATTTAATTTGTTGGTATATGTTTTCTTGTTTTATTTTGTTAACAATATTGATTTATAATTTTGGTTATTTATTTATTATATATTTTAAATGTTTTATCATTCAAAATAAAAATCATCCAATAATATTTCTTGAGGACATTCATATTTGAATCCATTTATTACTGTCCGGGGGTTATCAATTAAGGCTTAGCAGAACACCCATAGCTTCTCAGTATAATAATAAAGGGAATGATGTTACAATATTCAATTCCATTATTATTGAATAATAAATGATATTTACCAATAATATGGATTATATATACCACATAAATGAAAATAGGTGTATAGAAACAATATATGTCTAAATATAGGGAAATTGAGATGAAAACCCCTAAAAAGCATAAAACATTGGAAAAAATACAAGCATTAAGATAAAATGAAATGGAAAATTTAACAAAATAAAATAAATCAGAACCATGAAATAAATATTATAACATAATGGTATGTGAATTATTAAATATCCATCATGGTGTATAATTTAAACATGTCTCACTGATAGGTAATCCTTACTGATACACTCACCTATTGTAATGAAATTTATAAAATAAATTAACCTCATGTATCGAAAAAATATCTATCTTTATCACTTAATTGATAAAATTACTCATATCCATTTTCATTCATACTATTTATAATTATCCATTTTCTATAGGGATTCATTTAATTTTCCCATTCATTTGTTGATAGTTTTGACAGTTTGTACTAACATAAAAATATTATTATACAAGTTTATTTTCTAATATTAGTTCATCATTACTATATCATTTAAGATAATTCAAAATATTTTAATTGAAACATAAAAATATTATAATTTAATTTATTATTATTTTTGGTTAAGAACCATGATGTTGAAATTTAGAATGATAATGTTTCTGTGATTCTTAATGGGAAAAAGGTGTTTTCATTATTGAAAAGATAAATGATGATAATGCCTTAGATTTTTTTTACTATTTACACATTTATATTAAATTATAGAAGTAAATATGTTCTCATAGTAATCATGAAAAAAATACATTGTTTATTTTATTATGCTGTTATACTGATCAGAACATGAACATTCCCCAATATGAAAAAAGGATAAGAGTTTTTTTATTTTTATATCTTTTTAATAGAATTGTTATCATATTATTTGGTTCTAATTGGTTAGATATAAAATTATTACAATAAATTTTAATAATATGTGATGTCTATGAAAAAATTTTATAATTTGACGAAAATATTTTCTTTTAATAACACATACTTTGTGTTGTTAAATTAATGATTATCATTTGAGGATCATATCATTAATAGGATCTATAATTGCCTATAACAGAACCTTAATGATATCATATTTATCATATTTATCCTTTAATATAATTTTTATACACATCCCTTGAATTTGGTAATGGAAAACAAAACATGTTACTTCATAGAGGTTATAGTCATCACAATGCATGCATATTAATATATTTCTTAATAGATGGGGTATATGAGTATAAAATGGTAATACTCTATATATAATGACATTAATGTATATAAATAATTATAATAAAAATATATTTTTGTGTTAAAATTATATTTTAATGATGACAAATAGTATGAAATGTAATGTAGTTTATAATACTCACGTCAGAGACCTAGATTTTTCTTTACAATCACATTGTGTTTGATGGGATTTGGCTAACTCTAAGTGAAAAATATATTATATTATTTGGATTTATTTATATAGACATTGAAATATATGACGTTAAAATATTAATTAAATTGTAAGGTAATCCGTGAAGTTGTGAATATGTTGTACATTTATAAGTGAAAGAAAGCCTAAATTTTGGAACATGTCTACATTTTTTAATATTTTAATGAATTAATTTAACGTTACATGGATCAAAAAAAGGTAAACTTATAGGTGAAACATATCTAGGATGACTAAAATCTTTTTAAATAATTAAAAGGATAAATTTTTTTCAAAAATTAGGTATTTTATATTTGGTTAAACTCAATTAACTGCTTTTGTACATTTACATTAGTAATTAATTTCAAACCATAGGGACTAATTTTAATGAATAACCTTAGGATTGATCAATTTATTTATTTTGATAAACATAATTTAAAATTTGAAAATATTTATATCAAATAAAATTTCAAATGTTGTTAAATATTGAAATTGAAATAACCACACTTAATGGTTAGAAAACAGTTTTTAGAAAAATTATATATTGAAAATAATATGTTTTAAATAAAAATATTAAAAATATTTTCTATATTACGGTAATTATTTAATTAGTAATAACATTGTTTGGAATAGGTTTCCTAGTTACAAATGAAATATAAAATGTATAATATTACTCTTTTTCTTTCACATACTGTTACATTTATGATTTTTTAATATTAATTATTATTCTTACAAAGTTATATAATATGGAAATTACAATATTCATAAATCCAACATATTTTTACAAAAATGAATATCTTTAGATAAATAAAAAAATAACTATAAGTCAATTATAATAAGAGAAGTTAAAAAATTAATTTAATTTCATTAATTTAAATTTTTGAAATTCATTAATTTAGTTTTTGAATAATATTAGAAAATATAATGAAAATATGATTTTATTAGAAAATGGAATTTTATATAATTATCTAATATTATACTTTTTTATATTATTTACCAACTAAATTAGTGTCAACCAATTTATAATGAAAAATATAATTTATCATTAATCATTATATTATTAAAATAGAAATTTTTATTGGATAAGATGAATTGTTTTTCATAATTTTAAATTTTTATATAATAAATGATCTTCTTTGTCCTTTTAGGTAAACATATTATATTTTATTAGTATTAAATGTATTATTTATTTTCATTATAGGATGAATTCATAAAGTGTTTAATTCTAATTAGTCCCTCTAATAAAATTATTAGGGTTTAATAGTCATATATAAATGATATAATTTTAAAAAAAAATTATCTTTGTTTCATTTTTGTTCGGTGTTGCATGTGAAGAAAGTTGTTGAGAAAATAAACCTATTTAAGGGAACCCATACATTAGAATATAGGGGGTTTAAAATATATTTTTATATTTTAATCCTTTTATATATTAATCCAAAATCTTATAATGGATATCCTAGGGGTAAATTTTGGATTAAAAGATTCAAAAATGTTTTTCAATTTTAAATAATATTTTATAAATTATTACACCATAAAAATTTCATAATATAAAAAATTTAGTTAATTTTGGATGAATTTAGAAATTAATGACGTATTTTATTTGTTTTCTAACATCATCAAATGATATATTTGATCATACAAGATAAAATATGTTATATCTGAATACATAATTTGAAACTGGTGTATTATAACCATTATCATGAGATGTGATATTTCATATTACATACGGTTGATGCCCCTAAGTAAGAATTTTATATAAAACATTTCAGTTTGAGAAATAACATCTTCAACGTATCTAAAAATTCTATTACATCCCATGAGAATAAATATACCAATCGAATTATTGACATATATTTTCTTCTTCACATCTAGAAAAATAAATAGTTGAATTAATGGAATTTTTCAATCACATTACAATAGTATTCTATCATCATCCTTAATATAGAAATTATAAACGATAACAATAATCAATGTATCTGATATAATAAAATGTGTTGGATGGATAAAACTACTCAAATGTAACCTTATTTCAATTCATAATGTTTCTCAACCATTGGAACTACAATCAATATTCTAAATGATAAATTGTAAAAAACTATAACCAATATATACAGTATTTTGAAACAATGTCTCAACTCACGAATCCTTATACACATTACTCAATAATATATGTTAAAAATAATCAAAATAAACTTATCACACAAAAATGAGTACAAAATAATCCATATAAAACATAGTGAAATTATCACTATGTATAAATACCGAATTCACCAGCGATGACATTAACATCAGTAGTCACCACATGTGAATACCTGCTACTCAAAACCATACAGTGAAACCATGATGCATTTAAAATGTTTCTAATGTTCATATCATTAACATATGTTCCAATATTAACTTTTTAAGTATAATTTTGGTAAATATATATGATTTTTTGTGACATACCATACACCATATCCTAGAAAAAAAGGTCAAAAGAATTTTATGAAAAAAAAACCATTGATAATTTATAGAATCTAAAAAATTATATATTAGGCACAATCAATATAAATATAATAAAAATAAAAAAACATCATATAACATGATAAATTTAATTCTAACTAACTCACCTATATATTTTGACCTCTTGCATAATATAACTCTAAATTCATTTCCCATCATACATTGTTTTTTAAACAAACCCCCACACTTAGTAGGGATATCAAAACTAACCACATCATACCAAATGAGTCCCCAAAATTAATTTGTTTATATTTACTCGGAAAAAAAACCAAATGATAACCCCACACTAAATTAGTGATTCCTAAAAACATTATTATATGCTTATGGTTCCACAAACACATGTGGTGTTTCTAAACCATCATTTATTAACAAGAGGTGGACCATATTTTCAAATAGAGTTTCCCAACCAACCTCCCTTAACCTAATATGGTCCCTAATGTCGAGATGAGTTCTTCAAAAAAACCATTAAAATCACATAATTCACACTGAATCCAACAATTTATTAATATTAAAAATTCAATATTTACACATATCATTAACCAAATAGTAAGAAAAAACAAAAAAATTTATTATTTTCATAGAAGGTTGTAATCTATAAAATATCCACATTCATAAAAACCCTATTTATTTCCATAAAATCTTGACACCTCTTAAAATAATTATCAATACATAAGTATTAACTTTCAATTCCTTTTAAAATAAATAAAAAATTAATATGAATAAAAACATTAAAGACAACATACTTTATCACACTACAGAGATTACAAGAATCCATCTATGACACATTTCCATCTTGTGGCATGGCAAATAATTATTATATTACCTATGTATAGTCTAGGGTTTATGGAATAGGTTGTCTCAGAAGGATCAGTGTACACAAAATAAGATTTTCACTTTTTGTAGAAAGGTTAGTTTTAATTACCATTGTGAGATCAAGAGCACAATGTAGTTTTGTAATTTTAAACTTAATACATATGATAAATGTAGTCAATATAGAGGTTTGGTCTAGAAAAAGTGTCAAGATATCAGGTTTTCCAAATTTTCCCCATCTACTATAGTCTTGTAAGAAAGAGATTCATCAACATAGAACCTTTTCCCCCATGTCTAGATAGTTATGATGAGTGTAATCCTATATAAAACATCAGGTATGTATACCCACCATTCTTTATGTGTGGAATTTTAGTGATTTATATTTATTAATTTGGGGAATACCTCACAAGAAATTTTTTCTCATAATAAATGAAATTTTCTCAAATAAAACATAACACATGTACTGATGTTTTTGATAACTCACAACAAAACCCTAATATATTACACCATATACAAAAATTAATTGTATAGACTGATAAATGGATCATTTACCAAGGAAACGAAAATTATAATAATCTAAACCTAACTTAAATATATATAAAATTAAAAACTAAAATTAATAATTAAAACCAGATAAAAAATAAAGAATGGATTTTATTTAATTGAAACACATAATCTCAATAAATTAACATAGTTCATGTATCCCTATTTCCTAGTCAATCATATAAAACTACCCCTCCATGGATGGCTATTAAAGTTGATTCAAAATAGGGAAAACATTATAAAAATAATTAATGTAAAACAGGGAAGAAAGTTGCAGCGTAATGTCATAGTAGTCCATCATCCAAATATTACCTCACTGGTTAATACCATTCAAATATTTTCCCCTATGCCTTTATTTAAAATCTTCCATAATAATATTGGGACATCATAATGGTGTCATAGGTTGTTTTGGATCAATCCAGGGTGTTTAGGGTTCACAAATGAGTGGAAAACTTATTTAACTCCACCTAGGCAACCCTTTTTAATGTCAATGCTAATGGTTTCATGTCATGAAAATGTTACATGATGTGAACCATGTGATGTTGTGAGTATTTTTTTCACATTGTAATTATTAATGATTCATAATATGTAACTGAATTAGATAACATGTAATGTCATGTTCCAAAAGAATACACCCAGTTTTAGTCTGGTTCATTATTTTTGAGCTCTGAGATTAGTCATTGACTGTAGTATAACATCAATAAAACATCATAAATCTTGTGTCGCACTACATCGTGATGTTTTGCTGTGAAAATTTGTTCTGACTAACAATATTTAGCTTCTTTTTGATCACTTTTCTTAAAATCTCCACATCCATTCAAAATACTTAAACCAGTGAAATATTTACAAGGATAATCTTTTAATTTATATAAATGATCCATATTATATGAAAAAATACATCCATAACATTTTTATACTAATTAACCCAAACATAGAACATTCTTTTCCTCGTGTATTTAAACTAAACAGAAGTAAATTATAAATAAAATGATTCCAATATTTGAATTCCCAATAAATTAATTAGAATGACTATTAATGGGGGCCAACCTTTAATGACTCAAAGAATACATCCATTAAAAATAAAATTCTTCAAAAAAATTTATTATACAAATTCTACTACTTTTCTCTAATGAAAATTGGTGGAACTTATACTCTAATAAATTCATATATCAAAATTAATTATTATCACACATGCCATATCATGATTTACCTCACAATGAATTCTCTTCTATCATCACTCATGGTAGATGTTCAGATTGAGTTTTTCTCCTGTCGTTATTATATAATCCTTCTCCATATACCTAAAAGGGAAGTACATTTTCCACCATGTAAAGTAAAAATTCATAAAAATTCATGAGGGATTTTCAATAATGGTTTTGATGAATCTGATTTTTATGGTTGGTATGATTTTATGTTCAAAATATTAAATCTAAAAAAGGAGTCTTTCTCTCTAAATCATAGTATATGACATTAATAGTAAATTGAACTCAAAATCACTAATTTAATAAAGAATAATTCCCACTCCCTAGGGCTCAGAGTTATGTTATGATCAATGTATGTTATAAGAAAGTATTTTAGCTTAAAATTTTTTTAATTTTTTTCCCCACTTTTATAATTTTTTTATTTTCTAAATTTTATGCGTATAAAGAATCTCACATCCAACACCTAACTACAAAAGAATGATATATCGTCAGTCTAGTGATGTTTATTTAGGAATTTCTCAAAACAAAACCAATGTATTTTTATTTTTTCATATATCGTAATATAATAAGTTCAAAATATGGAACATCTTATATTGCCAATACCCATAAAAACCCCCACACATTTTACATACAATTTAACATGGCCCTTCATCCCAGATTCCCGATATCCCTTATAATTTGAACATTAAAATATCATCCAATATTAATAGTGTAGGGTAAGAATGGATAAATATTTCTTGTAATGTGGATCATTAATATAGAGTTAATTCTTGGATTTCATGGGATAAATGCTGATTAATAACATCGTGGTTTAAGGATATGTGCTTAAAATGAAATTTAAACAATCTTTTAAAATATGGGGTTGTAAAATCATTATTTCAACAAGATCCAATGAATTTTCATGTAGGTGTCACGCCCCAATATCACTCATGGTATACGATCAAGACATAAATATGAATTGTTTAGTATATAAATCTACTAGGGAATCGAACATGTAATTTTTGATAATCATTCATGGTAGGAAATTACATTAAAAAACAAATCCAAATAAATTTTTAAAATTTAATGTCTAAATATGTTATGGAAATTTCATTAAATGAATCAACTAATTCAATCAAATAACATGTTAATAATCAAAAATAAATGTTTCATTAGAATTATTCAATTCCATATTTTTTTAATTCAATCTCACTAACAAATAAATATAAAACATGGTATCATTGTATTTTTAATAAATCCATGTCTCCTATATCAATCAAGTAAAGTGAGAAAGAAAATATAGGTGTGAAGGTTTATTTTAAAGTGAAAAATTAGATATAAAAAAGGCAATATAAAATATATTTAATGTTAAAAAAACCAAATAATAATGATTTTTTCCTTTGTGGTTTATAGGTATTTTTCCTCTTTTTGGTTCGAAAACACATTCATCATGTGTATCCATTTCATAATCTGTGTCCATTTCAGTTTCTCTATTCTACCACCTTGAATAAATTTCACATGTGGTTCTACTAAATCTGGATAAAAACAAATGACATTTCATTCAATTAAATCATCCTCAAATAATATTTATAGAAATTTTATACTAAGGAAAAAAATGAATGTTTCGTCATGAAATAACTTTTCATTAATGTTGACGACTTGACTCAAAAAAATAGAATGTTATGAAAAATCCATGACTACAAGATTCCCTCCAAAAAATATAATTGATGTAGTGTAATCAATAAATTTAAATTCATATTTTATGTGAGTAGTTACAAAATAGAATTACTTTATTTAATGAAGATTAAAGGAATGATGCAACCTTGTAGGTCTTCATATGTGACCTGGGTGAATGTTTGTGATATTCTCCATTGGTTTTTCAGGTATTGTCCCATGGAATATATTCATCATCTACCCGTTTATAGTGACCGGTTTTTATCTTATATCCTTTTCAAAATTGACAACACCAAATGGGTATTTAGGAATGATAGGAAAGGTACCGTCCACACTGGAATTATGTTTACCTTGTATCAGTTTATATGTTTATTTTTATAACAATGCCCAATCTCAAGGGTTGAAGAATTTGGATGAATTATTTGTTTATAGTTAATCCTTATTATCCCTTTATTGATATTTGGATTTTATAATATTCCATCCTGATTTCATCTATATCATTTAGCCACGACATCCTATATTTGTTTTAGCATTATCATGATCTACATTCTTCTCTCATCCCACTTAGTAGGCCTTTTGTTCGAATTCCAAATAGAGGTGGAAAAGTGTTAAATAAATCAACCTATAGGGTAATAACACTGTGGGTACCTTTTTGTATCTACTATAATCCCATAAGATATCATCAAACCTATGGCTCTAGTCCATCATGTTTGGTTTAATAGTATGTTCCAGAATGCATTTGATTTATCTATTGGAGGATTCTCTTAGACATTAGTATGTTGTTGATTTATAATTTACCACATTAATTTTGAAGAATTAATCCATCTTCATATTGTATAGTTGAGTTCCTTAGTCATTGGTGATTTGTCATTTCACTCCAAACCTCAAAAATATGTTAGCACTAAAATAACCAAAAACAACATTAGCATCGTTAGCCATACTAGATTTTCCTTCCACTAAATTTGAAACATAGTTTACAAATAACATAATATAAAATTTTTAATTACCTTTATAATGGTACTCTAATTTTTAACCACCATATATAAAATCATTCTCCAAAAATAATTGTTTTTTGGAATTAATTTTTATTTTGAGATTTTACCAAAAACTATAATCTTTACATCTTTTAAAAAATTCATACGCATCATTGAATATGGTCACCCAAAAATTATAGATTCTAAAACATTTATGGATATCCTATGATTTCCAATGTATCATCCATAGGATAATTTATGGGAAAATTAAAAATATGGTTCCATTTTACATCCTAGAAAGATTATTATTATGATTTAATAATTATATATTTTCCACATGAATGGGTCTTCCAAAATATGAAATATTGATTCTTATTTAATCTTGTGATTCTTATTAGAGGGAAGATATGATATCACCTAGGATTTGACTAAATAATTGTAAATTTAAATATACCACAGTATGTCTGATTCTATGAAATACAATTTCTTTCCATGAATTTGATCATTGATTGGATTTTAATTATGAATATCTACTTCAACGGTGTGTGGTAGTTTACCCAAATGATCAGCCACTTGATATTTGGTTTCACTTTAATCCTTGATGTCGAAGAAATAATCCTATTAGAGAATTATCCATATCATTAGACTCATATTAGCAACAAAAATCTTTATTAGATACTAGGGATCTATGCCATCATTGAAAAAAATTAGTTCCAAGTAAAAAAGTTCTAAATTTTTCTAGGGAAAATATGATTGTAAGGAATCCCTTTTCTATTGATGAGTATTTGATTATGGTGGAATAAAACGCACATGATCTATATTCTATGAATTGAGGAATTATATCATTATATTTTATAGTGAATCTATAATAATTTTTTTGACGCATCATAGAGTATCTCAAAATTATTGACCTAATTGGGTGGTTTCATTATTTGTAGTTTAATCATATTTTTATTCAACTAATAGAATGATTTTCTAACCTCGTCATCAAAATTAAATTCAGAATAATTTAATGGTAATCTATAAAAATAAAGATAAATGTTTCTAGAATATTTGATAAATATTTTGAAGGAACCTACATGGGCTAAAAATGATTTGACATTATTAAGAAAAGTAATATATGATAATGAGTTGATTACATCACCCTAGAACTTATGTACATAAATTCAATTCTATGAGATTTTCTAGACTAGATCTATTATTTTTATGACCATGAAATGAATTTTTTTAATGAGTAAAACAATATTTTTCTAAATAATTTTTTTAATATTTTTCTAGAATTCCCTACGAAATGATATAAATAAATATCAAAAAAATGAAACCATGGAAAAATACTTCAAGTAAGACCTCAATATTATATGATAAAACACTAACATTAAATTATTGAAATGTACATGGGTTCTTTAGTACCATAAATGACATTATATTTAGGTGAATTTCATAATTTTGTATGTGAATATTCTCTTCTCTTAGTCTTCTGAAAAAATTGGTTCCTTTATGTATCCTGAAAACCCTTCTTAAATGAAATAATTAGTTTTTATAGTTAATAACTATAGAATTTAATCAATGAATGATATAAGAAACCAATATTTATGAGAATCATGTTTCAGAATCCTATAATCTATAGACAGACACTCTAACTTTTTTCACTCTCAGGGGTATTATTTTATTTTATTACATTTTCAATAGTGGTTATGCCAGTTATCTTTTAGACTACATGAATGGGTATGACCCCCAAATAGATAGATATTGGGTAAATTATGTCTATCACTATAAATTTTACTCTCTCTTCACATAATAACGCCATAATTGTTGTGTAATGTTGTATTTTCCATCATCTAATTTGAAGAGAATCACTTTATAAAAATATTCTATGAGATAAAACATTGGGAATGATCCCAGTTATAACACTAATACTCTATACAATTGATTTAACATTTCTTTTGAGGTGGTTGATTGGAGTATTTTATTGGGAATGGGATAGGTCATTAGAAGTGATCACCCATTATATCTATGCATCCATATGGTAACGATACATAAATTCACTTGGAAATTGAATTATGTATAGACATGGTGTTTGTTCAATGTATTATATTGAATTGTTGATTCATAATTATAAATACTAGTTCTCTTGTATCATTTAATAATATCTTAATAAAAAATAAATATTTATTAAATGTGGAAAAATATTTTTACATGAAATAAGAATGTACATATTTTTGGATATTAGAACATTCAAATGAAAAATGCTCTCCTAAAGCTATGAATTTACAAAGCATAATTGAATCTTCAATTCGGCCTATAAATTCATTAGGTGGGTTTCATCATAGAAATTTATGAGTGCATTTTCTTCCTTTAAGGATACTCTCCCAAGTAAAATGGGAGAGTGTACTGGTGCCCTTTATTTTTCTAGGGTATGGACAAAAACATCCAATGGAAATATCACCCATCTTATTTGTATATGTACATATTCTATAACTCTTACTTGGAATACAACAGATCAGTTTTATAATTTTACTTCCACCTATTTATGTTTTAGTTATCAGATTAACACATATAAAAATACCAAGTTTGGTATGATATTTATCGAATAAACTAAATCACATAAATAATCAATAAAATTTAATGATTGAAAATTTTAATGAATAGATAATTTATTTAGATTATGAATGTTTTTAAAATTGGTAGTGAGATCAGTGTTGATATAGTTATATCCACATTGATTCATTCATTTCTAACTAATCATCTTCTTTTTGTGTACATTTCCTTTATAAATTATTCTTACTTTCAGATTTGTCATACATTTTATAAGAGATTGATATTTATTTCAACTTTCTAAGAGGTCTCATAAATATATTTTCAAATTTTATCATCCTCCTCCTTCTTCATCTCATTTCAATC
Organism: Viscum album; assembly: GCA_963277665.1. Taxonomy (NCBI): domain Eukaryota; kingdom Viridiplantae; phylum Streptophyta; class Magnoliopsida; order Santalales; family Viscaceae; genus Viscum; species Viscum album. The sequence continues at coordinate 1,203,510,307 of OY728150.1, read as the reverse complement.
CAAAGGGAATGGTGCATGGATATCATTATTATCCCTTTTCTAGTTCTATAAGGGAATCTATAGCTTTTATTTTCTTAATTTAGTCTTGATATTTTCACTATTCCTATTATATTCTATTATATGTATGTGTAGATGTTCATAATTATTCTGAAATTCATTAGACTTGTGTTGTTTGAGTGGTTTTTTATCTTTTCTACATTTTGTGGTAATAACACATACTTTTTCCCTTGGGATTTGGAACTATCTAAGCTAGTATTTAAGATTTTTTTCTTTGAAACATAATCATAAAACATTTTAATTGATTGGATATCATATGAATATTATCTTTAAATACCACAAAATTATTCTATATTTTCTACTCTACAGTTAATGGGGAACATTAGTAGGGTTTCTTATAAGATATTAATTGTAAATTTAGTGGTTAAATGGGTAGTTATTACATGATGGGGTGTTTAAGGTGTTTTTTTAATAGAGTGGAAATTTTATATTATTGATTAAAATGAGTTCTATTCTAGTTATATTGGAATCCATATCCAAGTTGGGTGTTGGGATGACATAGAAAATTTGATAAGAAATTCCTGGTCTGATATGTTGTAATACAACTGTATATCCCTTGAACATCTTGAACTATTCAATGTAATGATAAGTAGAAGAGTATAAACCACCTAACATAATTGGGAATTACTGGTCATAAACATTGTTCAATACCATTTTTCAAATTAAAATGGCAGGGTAGTTATCCTTGGTTTCAAGAAGAGTTGATGATTTAGAAGTTTGTACCGCGTCTATCCCACTTGTTACCATACATCTAGTGAAAATATTTATGAGTTATACATAATATATAACAGAAAACATCTATAATTTATTGTTGATTTATAAATTAGGTTCCATCTATATGACTTATCAATTAGGTTGGAATCATTGTCGAGAACTCATTTGAATATGAACACTAGAAATTGATTCTCATTCATTTCCAGATGATGGAAACTGGTGCTGAGATTCTTGAACTTCTCCTACTACTCATATAGAGAATATTTAGTTGATTTAATTATGTCATAATTCTTCTTTTGGATTTTTTTATCCTGTGTACGGGAAGAAACATTATCAAGAATAATGTTTTTGGATCTACCCAATCACTGTTCTCCCCATGTAGCAGATTGTGAAACCATTTTTAATTTTCACTTTAATGCGTAAAAGAGAATTCTCTCCACTAAAATTTGTCATTAGGGGATCATATCTACCTTATACATTAGCAAGTGTAACGAAATTATTGAATGTTCCAATTTTTTATATTCTTCTTCCATACTTGGAAATTTTTTATGCACATTAATTATGGTAGTTTTCTGTTCAATTTTTTTTTTGTGAAACACTACTAAGTTAGTTATTTTGATTAAAAATTAAAGTTTTGATGATATTGTATAAGGTTTGGTTAGTATTTCCATCTATTTATTTCAAGTTCAGAGTGAATACTGAATCAATATATTGAATATAAAATATTTATTTCAATAGAGTCTTTTTATGATTTTAGTTTTCTTAATTTGGTTAACATTCACTCAATTTCACATAAAACATTAATTAATTGATTATGAGAACTATGTGTACAAAAATGATAATTAATGAATTTTTTAACTTGGTTTTAATGAACATACTCCCAAATATGGTTCTATTTTTGATGTAATAATATCATGGGGAGTAGGAAAAAATTTTATATTAACAATGTATAGGGTAGAGTTTATCCCATTGGGTTTCTCTAAAGGAGGAGTCCAGACAAAAAAAGTTGTATATTTTTTATTGATTTTTTGAAAATTTTATTTTAATTAATATTGAGAGGTTGATAGAAAGATGATTTTAAATAATTTTATTTTTAATAAATTTAGAAAGGTTGTGCCCCGATTAGGATTGGCTAGACCAAGTGTTGTGGTATTATGGTTTCAAAATTTTACTATTTCTTCTTCTACTAGTTGGTAATGGAGATATTCCTCAACCAAATCCTCTCCCCCTTATGGAAATGTGGTTATGATGGGGGTAATATCATATTAACCCTTGGGTTGGTCAAACCCCATTCCTATGTGTGTGGTGTTGTAGTGGGTTCTCTTGATTATTTTGGGAAATTTATAACTAGATATCGTTATTCCCAATTATACAATATTTTTCATCATACAATTACACTCTTGTGTTGATGGTAATCAATTAATCACCAGCTAACCCTTTTCTATTACACAATATAAAAATAATAATTGGGTGGATGGACAAATAGATAAATGACCATGGATTTTATAATTTATATAATCAATACGTATTGCAATTTCTTTCTGAATTTAAAATGAAAATTAAGAATTTGAACCAGTTATAGAAATAAGAATGAATATTATTTTATTCATAAACATAAATTCAAATAAATCACCTAGGTAAATCCTCTCCTTTTCCCATCAATTAACAGATTAATATTCCTATATGGATTGGGTGGTTGATTAGAATTAGGAGAGGTGAGACATCACATGAATTAAAAAACAAAAATAGAAAATAATGTAGCATCACAACATAGTAGTATGTCATCATCCAGAGATTCCCTATTATTTTAGTCGCTTTTCCATCACACCACACCTCTATTTATAATTATACATGTCACTACATGGTCATGATAACGTTTTCATAAGTGGTTTAGTTTCAATACCATTATTTTATGGGTTATATACGATTGGAATCCATATTAAATCCCATGAAAACTATCATTTCTACCTCAGTGTTAAGTGTTTCATGTTGTGTAAATGGTTCACAAGATGTATAATATGGGAAAATGATTATTCATCACACTATGTAATTATAAAAGTTTCATGTTATGTATATGACTTACACAACATGTAATGATGAATTCCAACCAGTGTTTTCCTATTTTAAGTCATTTTATTTATTTTTTAGAATTGAGGTTTGTCCATGGCTCAAAGGCCACATCAATATACCTTCATAAACCGGATATCGCACCACACCATGATGAGGCAAGAATTGAGGTTAATTTTTTCTAACAATATTTATCTAATTTTACATTATTTTTAATCAAACATCATATAATTACTAAACAAATAAAAATAAAATAAAATATTAACTTTTTAAATTAATTAATTTATAAAAATGACCGTTTTATGTCCAAAAATAGATTCATTAAATGGATAGACGAATACAACCACATTTTTAACATTATGTTCCTCAATCATACACTCTAAACAAAAATAAATGGGTAGAAAAAATGTTCTAATATATATATATTCAATAGAAATTAAATAAAATGATAATAAATTGGGGGGGTCAACCGTTCTAGATTCACATGAAACAACAATTCGACTTCACATTCTTCAATAAAAATAATCAAATCATATATTTTATATTTTCCATTTGATAATTTGTGGGTATTATACATTTTTTCATTCCTAAATCAAAATTAGTTATTACCAAACATTACACATTAGGATTTTCCTTATAATGAATTCTTTTCTCTCATCACCCATGATACAATATCATGTAGTGTATTTTTCTTTTCATTAGTACATGATCCTTTCTTATAGACATTAAACGGTCGTATTTTCTCCACTATGTAATTTAAAAATTTGAATAAAATCATGAGGGATTGTCAATAAAGGTTCTAATGAATATGAGGCTTATGGTGGGTAGGGTTTTCTATCAAAAATATTAATAATAAAATTATTGATTTTAACATTATAGAATATTTCATGATATATAATGTAATGTTATATAAAAAATACTCAGTAATAAATGATAATTCCCACTCCCAAGGAATCATAATAACCTCATGATAAATCTATATACAATTAAATATCCTTGCCATAATTTTTTATCATTCCATCTATATTTTTTTTTTCAAAATTTACACATAAAACAAATCTCACATCTACCACCTAACCACATTGTATTGGTAAATATTCTCTCTGATAATGATAATTTTTCAATTTTCCAAAACATAACACATTAATTTTAAATTATTTTAAAATTTGAAAAAAATTATAATGGATGAATCATGACACCTTCCCAATACACAAAATAGATCCCCCATTATTTTTCAAAAAATTTAATACATCTATTCTGAGAATATATCCCACATCCCCCACACATTAATCTATAAAATAATATTCAATATATATAGTGCTGGATTGGTATTGATAAATATTACTATTAATGTGGTACATTATAATATAGTTAAATAATGTATTTTATTAGATAAAGAAGTATTCATATCGTAGTGGGTATATCGATAAATGATAAATAATAAATTTCCAATATCATTTTAAATGTGATTTTTACAATCACCTTTTTAACACATTCTAATTCATGTTGTCATAGGTTGAAGGTACCAAAATAACTCAAACAATATGATCAGGAAATAAATCTTAAATATTTTTCTAGAAATGCCATTGAAAATTGGAAATTTAATTTTTCAAAATTATTCATGGAATGAAATAAAATTTATAAATAAATATAATTAAATTTTAGATAATAAATGTGTTAAAATGGAAGGGAAACATCATTTACCTAAATATAATAATTCCATCAAATCATGTGTTAAAAATAAAATATCAATGACTTATTCTAATTATAAAATTTCACTTTTTAATCATTAAATAATAGTAACCTAAAAATATAAAAAATGGCATCATGGTATCCTTATAAATTTATATATCTTTGATTTGTTATGTAAATCAACAAATCTAACAATGGGTAAAAAATTCATTTTAACCTAAATAGTTTATCTTAAATAATATTTTTAATTTAAAATATATTAATTTATATTAAAAATCTTTTTATCAAGGATGATTAATTTGGGTTGCACTGGTATTGTTATTTCAATAATATACTGTACCACATTCGTAATATTTATTCAATTCACATTGTGTCCCTATTTTTATTTTCTTTATTCTCCATGCATGTAAAAGTTTCACATACAGAAATAAAAATTTTAATATATAAAAAAAGTGTATATATGATCAATAATTCTCAAATAGGATTCAAATAAATGGTAGACTATGGAAGAAGACAACAGTTTCCTCTTAGATGTGCTTTTGTTTAACATCTTCTGCTCCACTAAAAACGAAAATATTATAAAACAATCATATCTAAATGATTAAATTCCCCATATATAATTAATGTATTTGTTAGGATAATGTAAATTTATTTTTCATGCTTTTTGATTAAAAATGGAATTGCAAAATTAATCCTTGTGTACGGGAAAGATGCAACCTAGTAGGTCATCATTTGTAATCATAGTGAATTAGAGTGATATACTCCCCTTGTTCTTGAGGTATGGTCTAATTAAATTTATTCATCCTATCCATTTTTATATTTAATTTGATTTGTCCTCTTTCCTATACAATCTACACAACACCAATGGGGTATACATGAATGATAACAATGGGACCCTCCAATCTAGAATTACGTTTACCTAAAACTAGCTTATTTCTGTATTTAAATAAGATTACACGGTCTCTAGGGTTAAAGGTTATTAAATAAATTATCATATATTGGGCCATAATATTTTCAATTATTTACTCAATGAGTTTCCAACATCCTCCCCCAAATTTCCTCTAACTCTCGAAACCTCAATCTACCCTTTTTCACTTCTTTATCAAGGTCCAGATTCATATCTCTTACTGCCCAGTAGGCATTGTGTTCCAATTCCAAAGATTCTTGCATATGTTTTCATAAATAAGTATATAGGGAATCATCTTGGTGGGTTTATTAATGGATATTATATAATCCCTAGGGTATAATAAAACCCTTATCCTCAATTCCTCATATTAGGTTTAACAATATTTTCGGGAAAGCCATTGATTTCTCTATTGGAGACTTCTTGATGATGATTTTTTTGATTATATGGGGTTTACATGTTATGTTGTACCCTATAGACACACCATGACTAATGTATCTAATTTTTTTTTGTGATTCGTTCCAGGTATAACATGTTACTTGGTATTTTATTAATGTTCTAGGTACACCTAACCTTCATAACATGTTAGAACTGGAAAAATTCACAAAAAAATTTAGATACATTAGTCATGGTGTGTCTTTTTTCAACCAATTTTGAAACAGAGATTATAGATAACATATTATAACAAATTTTCAATGAAATTGGGAATTATACTATTTATAATATTCCTAATAAATATGAAATTTCACAAATATTAATTGTTTTTTGAGGAGATTCTTTCATTTTGAAATATTACTAGAAAACTGTAATTTTTACCATCATTTACAAAACAAATTAGAACAACTGAATAATATGGTCCAATAAATTCCAGATTTTAAATCATTTATGGTTTTATTATGAGGTCTAATATGGACTCTATAAGATTATTTATGACATAATTTAAAAACTAATTCAATATCTCTTATTAGAAAAAATCTTATTCTGATTTTATCATTATATAATTCCCACATGAATTGGCCCTACAAAATTTAAAATCTCAATTCGGATTTAAGATTCTTTTAGTGATTTGATTATAGATGAGTTGAAACAAAATATGTTACTAAATAATTTTCAATTTTGGTGTGCCATAATATTTTTATTTCCATGATGTAAAGATGTTTTCCTGCAAATTAATCATTGATTGGGTTTTGATTTGGAATTTTTTTCTTTAGTAGTTTGGGGTAGTCTAATCAGATGATCACCCACTTGATTTTTAGTTCCATTTTTATCCATGATATATATGTGGAACTCTTGTAAGATAATCATACATCTCACAAACATTAACTAAGAATTAGCCTTATTTATTAGGTATCTTATAGATGTCGGATCTAAAAAAATAATTAATATTATTCCATGTAAATAAGATATAAATATTTCTTATGAAATAATACTACAAGAAAAACATTTTTTATCTTTTTTTGTTTATTTGAGTCTAATCCAATTTCCTTAAAACATATTCATTGGAATGAGGATTTCTATCAATTATTTATGAGATTACTACTCCTTAATAATGATTTAATGTGTTTCAAAATATCTCAAAATGATGGTCACAAATGGGTGTTTTCATTATTTCTGGTGTAATCAACAATTATTTCAAATCAAAGAAATTTTTTCTACTGTCATGATCACAATTAAATTCCTCTTATATTTATATTAACCTCTAAAAAATCATATAAATCATAATAAATAATTTAAATTTCTTCATTATAACTATTCATGACCGAATAATGATCATGTACACTTAAGAAAAGTTAGATATGGAAATGAGTTGATTTATTAAACATTTACCTTATCTAGATCAAATACATTCTCTGAGAATATGTGGAATAGCATTATTCCTATTTTAACATGAAGTGACATTTTTTTAAAAAGGATTTATCTTAATGATTTTTTTAATTTTTTTTCTAAATTCCATATTCGATGATGAATAGAATTAACAAAAACAATGAAATCTTTAAGAAATTAATCTATGAATTCCCCATTATGAATTGAGAAAATACTAACCATGCATCGATGAAATGTAAATGGGGACATTTCATCACAAAAACAAAATTATTTTTTATGTGATGATCTCAATGAATATGTTTAATGTCTTCTTATTTTATATTCTAGTGTAATTAGAAGAATAAATTATCTTTAAAACTATCTGGAAAGAATTATTCAGTTTTTCTAGCTAATTATTTTAGAATTTTACCGTTAAATAGGCTATGGAGTAAGTTATATATTCCTATAATATATAAAAACCATACAAACATTTATTTTCACTCTAAAGGGTTTCTGTTCATTTCATTCAATATTAATAGTTTTCAAAAATAAAATTTATTGGGCTAAATTAGTGGGATAGACCCACTGAGAACCATATATTGGGACAATTATTTCAAATTTTATTAAATATTCTATATATTTTGTAATAACCTTGATATTAGTAGGATTGATACTTCATTATAATTTTCCGACATATCATGAGTAATTTTCACACAGTATTCTATGAGAGTATACTGTGGTGTTTATCCTAGGCATATCACCAAAAAAATCTGATGGATTTATATTTTGATTTTAAAATTTCAATCAGAGATTGATTTTGGGAAAAGTTATGTTTGTTAACCAGAAATTCTTATCATTATATATGGTATGAATAATTAAAATAACTTGAAAATGGATTTATATCTATATTTAGGGGTTCTTTATGGGATGATATTTAATTTAGGATTCGTGGCATTAAATATTGGGTCTCTTGTATAATTTAATTTTCTCTTAATAAATCATAAAAAGTTTATATGTAACCTATTCTTCTAAATAGGAAATAAAATTCTTATATTTATTATTATTGGTAATTATGAATGAATGTTGTTTTTCCAAATCTAGGAATTCATGAATCATACCCAATTTATCAATTGGATCTATACCCTATTCACTAGATATCACATAATGTGAGTGATTACGGGAAGTATGATTCATTGCATCATGAATGATGAGGTGTACTATCAAAAAGTTCCATTTTTATTGTTCATTAATAAACATTAATGATAGTATTTTCTATTATTAATAATTTTATCCCCAGCATAATTGGATAGTGTTCTATTTATCAATCTTAATCCATTATAATGATATTAAATTATGATGAAAAGATCAGTCCTCTTACTCATATTAAAACATATTCTAGAAATCCAACTAGGAATCTTCTATATCTATTTTCTAAATTTACCACAACTCATGCATGTTTCAGTTCTCTAGTTTACAAGGATGAAAATACAGAGTGAGGCATGTCATAGAATTTAGAACCCACATCACATAGTTAATTGATAGAATGTAAATATTAAATAGTATAGGAAATAGAGAATGAATTTGGATCATGGAATTTTGTGGAATTGGAGGTGTGATTACTGCTGAGATGATTTATCCTAAGAATATTCATTCATTTTTATCCACCCATCTTCTCCTTGTGTTTATATTTATTTGAAATGTTCCATAATTATAGATTTTTTGGAAATTTTCTTATAGAGGGAGATTAATTTAATGTTTTTGATTTGTATCCGGAATCACTTTCTGAAGATGATCGTGTTCAAAATTCTTCATATCAGCTAATAAAAAATGTAATGGTGCATGGATATCATCATTTTCCAGTCATTAATTCTATATGTGTGTTTCTAGGATTTATTTTCTGAACCTAGTCATTACATTTTTGTGGATCTGATCTTATTCTCTTGTTAGAATGGGTGGATATTCAGTATTATTCTCAAATTCTCCTTCCTAAAATATTGAAGAAGGTCGATTTATTTTCCACTTCAAGTTGAATTAACTATTAAGTTTTCCATTGTATTTGGAATTATATATGCATGTAGTTTCCCATGATTTTATGTCATTATGTCAGAAAAACATCCATATTGATGAGTTAGCATATCAATACTACCATCCAATCCTATAATATTTTTATTTTTCTACCTCTCATTAGTTTATGGTGAACCTGTGGAAGGCTTCTCATAAGTCATTCATTAGAAATATTGTGGAACAAAGGATTATTTTTTGGAAGGGTTGTTTATAGGGTTGATTGAATGGAAGATGATTTTGGTATTGATTGAAAAATTAGGTATATCCTATTTTTTGGAATCTATATCCTAGCTGGGTTTAGGATTGTTGTGGTTGATTTGGGTATAATTTCCTTGGCTTATAGGATACATTAAAATTGTATATCCCCTACACTTCTGGAAAATAGTTTGTGTGCTGATATTTAGAAATGAATTAACCACATATCTATTTCAGGCCATGTTTATCTTGTATATGGTTTAGTACTATTATTTAAACTAAATTGGTGAGTTCATCAATCATTTTACAAATAACAGATGAAAAGTCAGATGTTCATACTTCTAGGAAGCCACTTGTGGAAAAACCTATAGCATTGAACAATTGTGAGTACCATGCAATATTATCAATCAGACCACAAGAATCTACCAGTTACTTATCAATCAAGACCTTTCAATATGGATCATCCAGTTAGTTGTGATCATTGTTGAGTATTCCATTGTATAAGAAAACATGAAATCAATTATCTTCTATTTTTGAATATGGGTAGCTAGTGGAATTCTTATTAAACTACTCCTAGTAAACATAAATGGTATATTTAGTTGATTTTCATTTGATATAAATCGCAATTTTAAATTTCATTTATCCTAGATATGGGGAATAATCTATATTATTAGAATATTTTATCATCTTATCAATTACTGATCTCCCTGGGTTGGATATATTATAACCATTCCTTATCCACTTCATCATGTGATGAGGGGAATTACCTCTACTGAAATTTGGTCTATAGGTTATCATCTCATACTGAAACTCCAGTAAGTTTGGATGAATTCAGGAATATTCTCATTTGGTTATTTTATTGTAATAAATTGAAATTTTTCATGAAACACAATTATATTAATTCACAGTACAAATTTATTTTTTGAAGAAATCATAAAATTTTGTTATTTTAATTAATAGATAAAGGTGCACAAGTAGATCACATAGTTTAGTTCGTATTTATAGCCATTATGTAATGTTTAGTGTGAACACGGAATGTGTCACTTTTTCTTGAAATATTAATTTCCCAAATTCTTATTATTATTTTTGTTTAATTAATTTGGTTATCTTTCAATAAAATTCATGCTCAAAACCAATTAATTAGTTATAAAAAATATATTTCATGCAATTCCAATGAAATATTTTTCTATATTGGGTTTTTAGGAAACTCCTACCAAGAAATGTTTCCTTGATTAATGAACTCCTATCATGGGGAATTGCATGAAAATTCTTTATATTAACTAAGTATATTCTATGGTTTAGATATTATGTTATCTCCAAAGGAAGAGTTCACTGAAAAAAGGTAGTCTGTTTTTTTATTTTATTAAAAATTTGGTTTAAAATAACATTTAGAGTATGAGGTAATGAGGAAAATTGATTAATTTTACATCAAAAAAATTGAAAATGAAGTTATTTGATTGATTTGGCTATACCTAGTGTCATGCTACCTTGGATTCCAAATTTTACCCCTTCTTCTGCTAACTTGTAATAGTTAGATTCATCTACAAATTCCTCCCTCCCCCTTGGACAGATAGTTATGATAAGAGTATGGCTAACTGAAACCTCAAGTTAGTATAACCTCTTTCATATGTGTTTAGAGTGGTAGTGAAATTTATTGATTAATTTGGGAAAGCCAGACCAAGAATTTTTATCCTGCAATAAACCAAATTTTCAAACATACAATTTAACACATATGCTTATGTTCATCGATAGCTCACCACCCAAAACTATACTTTTCTACCATATATATATATTAATTTTGTGGTGGGAGGATTATATAATTCACCAAGGAAATTTTAATTAACATAATCAATAACTAATGCAACCAAATTCAAAATTTAAAACCAAAATAAATAATTGAAAACATAAACATAAAAAATAAATAATTTTATTTAATTGAATAATATAAACTCAAATAATTTACATAGGTCCATACTACCACTTTCCCAATCCCTTAGTAGAAAATATAACTCCACTGATGGGGAATTGTAGTTTTCCAGAGAGGTACAACATCAGTGGAAATAAAATAAAATAAAATACAATGTAAGAGTGAAACATAATAGCATGTATTTGTCTAGAGATTCCTATGATGTTAGATCTATTTTACATCCTCTAGGACACTATTTATAAGACTATAAAACACCCATATGTTATCATAAGTGAACCATATGTGTTTTAGGGTCTATCCTAGGGGTGCACTTGTCATAAATGGGTGGGGAAAATATTAAATACCATCAAAACTATTTTTACTATATCGGTGTAGATGATTTAACATTGTGTAAATGATTCATGATGTGTAACTTGTGGGAAGGTGAATATTGTTCATTATGTGTAATTATTAAAGGTTTACCTCATTTAAATTACATACAAAATGTGAAAATTTATCTTCTATCCAATTTCAGCCAGTTTTTTTCAGGTCCTTTATTTTTGTGCCCAAAGTTTGGTCCTTCATTCTTCTGAAACATCAAAATACATCGATTTTCATGACATGGAGGGTATTTGGTTCAATATATTTATATCCTATTTAACCATTTTTTTATCAAAATTTGTATCCTACCAATAAAGATAAAAAAATTAAATATTTATCTGTCTAATAAACTAATTATTTGAAAAAAAATTATTTTATACCAAAAAATAGATGCATAAAATGGTTATATCAATCTACATCATATCTTATCTATTAATATATTCATGTAAATCATATAATTCCTAAACCTTATATTACAAAACCATGTAAAATTAATAATTTAAATCTGCTAAATTGATATTGTCATAAAAATATGGTTAAAATGATTAAGCGCTCATCAAATATTTTTATAATGATGGTGAATAATGAAATAACATAAATAATCCTCAATTTGGCTTTGAATAAAATATAAATAAATATACCTATCAATTGATAGAGATATCAATTTATTGATGAGAACCTTGAATTTATCCCCCATATTTTGTAATAACAATAAGAGAATAAGAATATAGAAATTTATACTTTTGATATAGTACCCAAAACATTAAAAAAATTATTTTACATGTGGTCTAGATGGAAAAATCCACAAATACATGTCCAATATATTCTTTAGAAGAGTTTAAAACGTCCATGATAGTGAATGGGAAAAAATAAATTCAACAAAAAATTATATGAGATCAATTTTAAGTGATTTCATGGCCAAAATATTCTATCTCATTGATTGTGTGACACATCACACATTCCTAATTATGGAGTACTTTCAGTATGTCTGGTCATCATGAATAGTCTTAGTAACTATATATCCAACAATTTATGTATTCCTCCATCTCCTATAATATCATTATTGGCCACCTATGAAAAATATGTTGTGGAAAAAGCATGTACTTTACCATGTATTGTTTTAAAAACCTCTAAAACACCCTAGTTTCCCCCCAAAATAACCTCCACCCTCTTCCCTATACCTATATTACAATTTTAAACACCTTAATGAACATATAACCATTTATTATACCATCTAAGACCAATTTTGTCGTATTATATAAAAACATAAACCTATTATTTCATCCCTCATTTAAAAAAATTCATAATTGACTAACAAAAAAATATAATCTATTTGATGGTAGATTAGATAGTGAATATAAAAACTATATATCCCTTCATGTTTTTTATATTTCCTAACCATGATCCAAGTATCACTAAGAGGGGAAGTGGTTAATCAAGGATATCCTTTTAATTATATGTTTTATATCTTTTAAATCAACCTTCACCATTTGTTAAAGAGATGTCACCTTACTAAAACAAAAAAATCACACATTTACAATAATATAAGAATTTAAAAGATTCATTACTCAACAAGAGTCGATGAATCCTTGGTATGGTTTGGAAAAAATATAATTCCATAGAATACACTAGAAAATTATCCTTTTGTGTGGAATACAAGGATAATAATATAAACATAAACTCATGTAGATCTATGTCAAATACAAAAGTGCATGTGCATCATGAATCAGAAAATGTTTGAATGAAATTTTTGTAGAAAACTCATTATGGTGCTTCTTAAACACAATTCACAAATAATATCTAAAAAACCCTTCTTCATGTTATTATATATTATAATGAAAAAACTTATCCTAGTCTTTATAATGATACTCAGTCTAATTTCTTAGTCTGATTTTCCAGTCTGATTTCCCAATAATGAATGTATAATTTTTTCATAATACTGACAAAACAATTCAAAATAGCTTCAATAATATTCTATAAATCCCAGACTGATTTGTTTTTCTAATTCCAAAAACTTAGATTATTGTCTTGTCACTTACACTTTATTCCTTTTTTCTATAAAAAATCCATATGTAATAACTATATGGAAACTTATTCTCTATTGAATATCATATCTTTAAATTTATTATTTGATGAATAATACATCACATAGAGAGTGAAATTAACATAATCTATTTATAGGTGAACCAAAAGTGTTTTGGGAGGGATTCTAAAAAACATTCATCCTCAACCATGTTTCTTAATGCTTCAAATTACATTGAATTTTGGATAAATTATTTACTTCTTCAATTCGTATCAACTATTCCTAAATCTTATATAATCTTATTAAGAATTCATCTTTATTTTTTCTTCTTATGATTATTAAGTTTGATTCTGATTCAGATCGCCATTTCAATTTCATCAATATGAAGCTCCATAAATTTTGAATGATTAATCTGCCCATATCAATTTCTTTATTATGAAAATGAAATCAATTTAATAAATATTTTGTCTTCCTTAAATGAAATGTAAATTGAAATACTTGTTTTTCATAACAATTATTTATACCATCTAATAATATATAAACATTGAAAACCATTCTTTAATCTTCTTAAAATACATTTATGATTTCCCTTGACATCACCTCATAAATAGTCACGAAATTCATTTTTCTTCATTGTCATATGATTTATAAATCATCATCTTATGAATTTGTAAGTGTCTGGTTGAGTCTAATTTCTACATAACTTAGATAAACAATGTTATCTCTAGTCCTACAGTCTTTATAAAAAAAAGATACCAAATAACAGAAACAATATTTTTTCTCTTTTAACCCAACGTGAAAATAATATATGAGAGATAATTTAAATCAACTAGGAATTCATAATGACGAAAATGGTTTACTATATTGTTGATTGATTGTTCTCTATTATTATTATTTACATTTTTTCAATAAAATTTCATATTTCTTTGATTCTTTCCTTGGTCCCATCAAATCCACAATGAATACTAATTTTTCATCTAATGATCTATGGCATACCACATCAAATGGATCAGCATCAACAACTTCATCTTTAGAAACTTTTATACATTCATGAATACGATTCACACCAAATTTATTCTTTTTTATGATTATTATATTTAATAACATCATTCAATGAATATTTAAATCATTTTACTTAATCATATGACTGAAAACCATTATCTTCTTCTTATCACATTTCTGATAAAACTACCCAACCTTTACACATTTCTAGGACTAGTTATATCACACTAATGGAATATGAAAAAAAATATTGACTCATCAAAAATTAATATTCCAAAACATTCATCTATTGTCATGAAATACATCATGAATTTGACTATGTCGAAGATAAACGTTAACATTTAAAGCCTTCTATTTGAAGGTATATTAACTTCTTATTCATCTAACAAAACTTTCTATCTAATTCAATCATCAATATGATTGGTATCAGTCATTTCTTCCTCATATTAGAATAATTATAAAAAATGTCTTACATTACACTTAAGATATTTTTAAAATACATAACTTCTAGTTTTTGTCATTTTGTCATTAGATCTATGATGTATCTAATGAAACTTCTAATTATGATCTTCCATTAATTCCAGTGCTACTCTGAGTCTGATGATTCTTTCTTGCAATTTAATTCTACTCAAACTTATAAAATTTGGTAAGAATTATGAGTCTTTTTATTAATATGATTTTCAGTCTGATTGTCAATTCTATCAAATTTAATTGATTTTTTTCATTAACAAAAAATACATCACATTTTATAAAAAAACCTAATATATATTACCCAAACCTTTTTTAGAAAAATATAGCCCAAAAAATATCCTCCTTTGTATTTTATTGTTTACCAAGAATGATAAATCATTGAACATTGTATCCCCAAACTATGGATTTATTATCAATAATCTTAATCCTATATTGGATAATTCATTGTAGGAAACACAAATTATTGATAGTAAAACAATGTTTTCCATAAGCAGAGATCATGAAACATCTTCATATTTTATTCAAAATGATTTATATTCTTTTATTTTCTTATAATAAATATTTCCTAAAACAATAATAATAACAGTAATAATAGTTCACAAATTAATATTGTGAGTTCATATCATACCCACAACTCCCACTTTATACATGATTCATTAAAAGTTTTATCACATATTCGATTTATAGATTTACAAAACAAATATAAACATGTATAAAAATATCCCAATAAAATAAGATATAGGGGACAAAACACATATAAAAACCATTATGAGAAATAGGTTTTCTGCTAATGTTCATCCACTATTTATAAAAAACTACCTTCAGTAATGGTTTTCTAAAAATTTCTTCATGTTTTTTCGATGTATAAATATTTTATAGGTTTAATTCACTATTATACACATGATACTTGATGAAATTATATTTTATATAAATATGTTTTAACAAGAATATTGTACCAAATTAATTGAAATAGTGATTTTACTTTTATTATTTAAATGCTAGAGAAAAGGTAACATTAGATCAATAAGTAAATATTCCAACTGAGTCTTCATCCATATATTTTTGGTAGGATCTTCAGTGGATTATATATACTAATATTTATTTATACTAAGAGTTACCAAATTATATTTATTTATATGAAAAAAAAATATTTTTCCCAAGAATAAAAATCCTCTATATGTGGATCTTTTCCCATCAAAATTGCTTGGCCCATAAAAATTTGATTACCCGAACAAGTTAACAAATTATATACTCTAAAATTAGATTCAAATTTTTTTGTGCCATTGATATATCAATGAAATATTTTTCTAGAAATCATGTGTTATTTATTTAGAGAACTCAAAAATATTTCACATAATGTAACATCATAAACAAAGTGAATTATTTTAGTATTAAAATATAACAAAATTCCAATCATATTTGGAATCTCTTTAGGATCAAATTCCTTACCATCTCCATCATTATAAGACATTGTTTCCAATAAAATTGTTGTATAAAATTGCCTTGAATTTTTCATTATGGGATACCTAAGAATTGAAATTTCACATGTTTCTTGTGAAATAAAATCATGTTTCTTATTTTTTATGATTTTTAACCCAGTAGAGTATTTCATTTCCCCCAACATGGAAATTCGAAACAAACATTTCATTTCATCAACAAATCATTCAAAAGTTCATTCATCATTCATTGAAAATATAAATTCATACACATAAATAATTAAATTGATATAAAAATCAATAATTTCATTGATATAAAAATTTCTATCAGATCATCCGTTATTTAAACCCATATTTGTCAATAAAAATCTAATTGGGAATACCATTCCCTCAATGCCTATTTTTTCTACAGTCACACAAAAAATTTTTCACTATAAACAATAATTCCACATGGGTTTTCTATATAAACATCCTCATCAAGATCAACATAAAAAATATTAATTTAATATCCATTATGAGAATTTTGTTACATTATTGTGCTCCAATAGGATGAAATATTTTTATTGTTTCAAACCATTCCATTGAAGAAAAAGTTTCCTCATATTCATTGACCTATATTTGTGAGTAAAATTTTCCTCCTAATATTTCTCTGTTTATAATCATTTCACATTTTTTCATTCATCTTGCTCTAATAAATCCATTCTGTAATAATAATTTCTTTTATCTATCTTAGGTATGAGTTCTCGAGTATCATTATTTTTTATCTGATCTAGATATTTATTAATAGCCTAAACCCATTTAGGATGCTCAAAATTTTCACTTAAAACATTCAGTTCAAACTTTCAATACAAAATTTATGTGAAAATGATTTTCATTTTATTATCTATTAATATTTATAATGTGGATAAACAATAATGTTACAAGCTTCCACTTACATTATTTTCATGGGATGAGTTTTTTGAGGTTATTCCTCATCACTAGAAACATCTATGTCAGATTCTTCTACATGAGTATAATTATCATTTTTAGTATCCTAATCAGATTTTGTAACATGCATTTTTTATTCCTTATCAACTTATTTTTCATGAAAAATTTGTTTATATTCCTATGCCTTTTCAAAAAATTTCACATCAAATGAATAAATAATTCTTCCATGATTATGTAACATAGTTCACCCCATTTCATCCAAAATACAATTATACCTTTCAACCCTAAAATTTTGTTATGGATTTTAAGATTTGATGAACTCATGAAAAAATATTTGCTTCTAAAGAAAATATTCAAATTATTAATGTCTGTATTCATCACCATTTTCAATTCATTACATATTTACTAAATTCTCACAATCATTATCGTCTTTCCTACAAAAGTATTTAAACGTTTTCTAAGAATCTAAATAATGATTTAAATAAAAAACACATGTAATGTGAGTAAGGTCATCAATAAAAGTGATGAAGTACTTATATCTATTAGTTTATTTTTTTTCTTCATAACATATATATCATAATGAATTTGTTATAGGGGTAATTTTGAATAAATATTAAAATTCCTATGCATTATGTGTGTATGTTTTCAATAATGAACAACAGTAAAACACCAATATCTTCTTCATTAAATATCATTGTTGGATTTGGTAGCCTATAACCAACTACTTTGAACATTATTCATTAATATATACCATATCACATCTTGAATATTATTATGTTCCAATGCATGTGATAATACCCTAAAGGTATTTGTGGAACTAAAATTTCATAGCGGATCACTATTATGATGAGAACCCGAATGTTCCATAACATTGTTCTTGAATAAATGTTCTATGGATGGATGGGGTTATTTGAGGGATATAAATAATTCAAGAAATTAGGGTCTGGTACTCATAAAACCTTGAGGCACCTCCTCATGGTTTGTCCCCTATGTAATATCTATGTGGATATTATAAGAACGAGGCCCACCAGTAGGAAATCCACATTTCATTGTATAATTGGATGTTCCTAACTGAGGACGTGTGTATTCGTCCTCAGGCATTATGATTATTCTTAATTGGTATTACAAATTGTTCACTTAGTTTTATTGACGAAAACTATAATGAAACATTTCTTGTTGTGAGGTTGGATATGTTGGGTGTGTCACGAGTTAATCAACATTAATAGATAATGTGAGAAGGGATTTTTAACTTCTATTCCATAACAGAAGTAGATATATCAGGACCTTTGATGGAATTTATAGGGACTAAACAAATCCATAGCCATGTTGATGAATGGGGATGTTTAATTTCGGGAAGTCAAGGAAAGAATCATAGGGCACATGGTTAGATGTAACCAGTACACAACCCGCTTGATTTGAGATATAAAGACAAAGGTATTACATTACACATTAACCATTCCTAGGAGGTGACACGTCATTACGACATTAACTTCTTTCTCTATGGGTGCCTTGGTTTGTTGCTAGATGATAACCGTGGAATTGAGGCATGCTCTTCCAAATTCCACTATTAAAGAGGCCTAGAGGGTCACACAATATGTGTGTCCGTGTATCTTTAGTCAATATTAATTTAATAAGTTAAATAAAGATTATTCTAGATTTCTAATTAATAATTATTCAGGGATGTTTGATTGCATTTATTTCGACACTAGTTATTTGAGACAATATATTGTGGGTGAAATAATATGTTTATTAATCAGAAATAGAATGATATTTATTTTAGAAATAAGTAGTCATTATTAAAGGTCTAATAAATGTGGTATAGGAAATAATGGAAATTAAAAAACAAAAGTACACACTGTGTATATTAATTTACACATCATGTATTTTTTCTGGGGATTTTTGAGAAATAATATTATATATTTAATTATATAATGTTATGTGTAATTCTCTGGGGACATGTCATGTAATAATAATAATAAACTATTATTATTATACATGTTGTCTTAATAAGAATTAAAAGAAATGAATAAAATATTTCTTGTAATTAATTCATTTCATTATTCACTGTAATTAAAATCCTAATTATATGATTATCATTAGAATATACATTCTATGTGGTTTGGAACAACAGATTTGGAGAAATATCTCAAGATAAGATATAATTCTTTATCCTCTAGTAACGCACTCAATTTATGAGAGAGATCCTTCTCCACCAGATCAAGGATATCTCATTGGAAGCAGATTTGAAGGTGATCGAAGGTGGACATCACAGGAAAAGGATATTCCATTCTAGAACCTAGAGATCCCTTCAGAAATGTCTAGATATATGTAGAGCACATGTACATCACCCATAGTGGAATCTGGCACATGGATTATATGACCCAATGGCGGATCACATCAGATCATGAACCGAAACATCAATGAATAGAGAATTCCATCAATGTAATTCTTATCATTTATTATCATGACGGATCACTGATTGATTATTGTTAATGGGAAAATTAAATTTCCTTACACCAACCGACATTCTTCCATACAACCTGGAACCTTCAAGGGTTATAAGTGTGTTCATATTGTAGATTATAATTATTTATTTTTTTATTGATGAATTATGAATTTAATAATTTACTTGTTTCAATTCATGTTAATCATTCTGAATATCTGAATATCAAGATCTGTTCCACCTTTTTTGTTTCTCATTCACCTTATTGCAATGATATTTTATTTTAATTTAAATTAAAATAAAATAGAGTATCTCATTTGGAGGTTCCATAGCTTCTTAGTCGTACAACACCAAAACACACAGCATGTATTCAGCAATACACGTCGTATAGTATAGGTTCCATACACTAGGACCAGTCTACTAAACCATGCCATGTGTTAGAGTATCTCTGTCTTAAACAAATATGTGCGTTGACCTAGAATAAGTGTCGCACGGTCCTTGAATTACATGTCATGTGGTCAACTAGACATTACATGTATTCCCATTGGGTTAGGGTTGGACCGCATGCCCCGTACATAGCCTGCACGACTAGAAACCAAGTAATGTTGATACTACACAACATGTGTCCCACTGAACACACTTTGTATTCCGAATATTTTCAAACTACATCTACACATCATGTCCCTAGATGTGTACTTTAGATGGATGGTGAAAGACAGTACACACTGTGTATTCAAAACTACATGTCGTGTACTCATCCAAATTACGTAGATGTATTAACACTTATTATTATATTGTACAAACCCTTGAGATGTGTACCGTAGGGATAGGGTAATGTTGAGGCACAACATAAGATAGGTCTTTCATATATATGTTTTTAATTTATCATTTGTGTAATGCAAATTTCTACTCATTCGGTAGTAATTAATGGGAATTCACTAGGTTGCTTCCAAGGTCCACGTTATGTAAAAAGATAATTTTAAATAAATTTATTTTTTAAAAAATATGAAGGAAGATAATATCAAGGAAATTTAGAAAAGTGTTTACGAAAAAATGATATATTATTTAAATATAAAAAAAAGATTCGAGTGTGATTTATCTCTAACAAGAATGATTTAATAATTTAATGAAAGTTTTATTTATGTGTAATAATCATTGCATGTATGATCTAGACCAAGACATTTTTTTGTGAATGGTTTCTTTTTAATATATTTATTTAAATTAAATTTTTTTGGCATGTGAGACTTCTCCTCATTAATTTTTTGGTCTTGCATTCCCATGTTTCATTTATGTAAAACCCTATTTTACCCCTCACCTACGAGTGAGATAAAAGTATAATTAATTGATGGAGCTCCAAATCTGGTGTTGGTGGATCAAGTTAGGAGCCAAGGTAAAACCAATACAATGGGATACAAAGGTGGAGAGGAGGAAATCTGTAAACACGAACCACAAATTTTCAAGGTGTTTCTCCCCTAGGTCTTGGGATAGTTTATCAACTTCTAGATAAACTAACTTATAAAACAATCTCATTATCATACCATTTAATTTTTTTTATGTTAGTGCCATGGTTTATTTATTATGGATGTGTTGTCATGATCACATAAATAATGAATTAAATGATCATGCATGATGGAAATAAAATAATACTGGTTTTTGCATATATGTTATCTTAGACATGGTTAATCACTTAAGTATATCCCACTTAATGATAAACAACATATAATCAGGCATAATATAAAATAAATTTATGTATAAATATAAAATCCCTCAATGAAATATTAAGATGGTATAACCTTTCATAATCCTGGTTAGAATCAAACCATAGTTCAAAGTGTTTGTCCAACCCTAGTTGGGATGCATTCAATTATCGAGGATTTATAATTCAAGGTTTTGGGTTGACCTAATTAGGTTCACATCAAGCGTTGACTGCCATAACAGGACTTGGTGCTACCAAGAGGAAAAGGTTGAGGATATCCAAACTAAAAGGGTATTCGAATTGGGGAGTCCACTCAACGGATCAAGGATCTTTGTGTTAATGTAGTTGGAATTTGGAATGCCTACCTAAAACCCTTCATGTTTCATGACCAACCCTATTTGGGGTAATGAGAAGTGAAATATTTATCCTTTACAATATATAATTTCTTCAACATAATATTCTGAAGACAATGATGAGGGCCATTGGATATCAATAAAATAGTGGGAGATTTATAAGTATTAATGTATTTATTTGTATCGGTTTTATCTTGAAAAACTAATAAATATTTTCTCATCTAAATTTTTATAAATGAAAATAAAAATTACTCAATCATATCATTTTGAACCACACTCGAAAAGTAAAAACTTCTCACTGGAACCAATTTCCAGTAATGGAAGAGGCATTTATGCATCATCCTTCACTAAGAGAGTAAATTGCTTGTACTGGAGGAGCATATTCTATTTGGGCCTAGAAAAAAGGCGAGTGATGAGGAAAATTATCTCTATATGAATAATATGGATGATTCCACATATGTATAATGTTTCATACTGTCATCATAGTTTAATGATATCGTGAATAAATATGAAAACATTGACCCGTATAGCATGATGTCTCACCTTAAGGATATCTATCATGTGAAGGGAAGATATGTGAGATATGAAATATCTAACTCTTTGTTTACAACTAACCATGGAGAGTCTGCGCTAGATAAGCTTCATGTTTTCAAACTTATTGACTACATTAGACACCTGCACATCATAGGGATTATGTTCCCAAATGAGTTGCGTAGAGATCTCAACTTATCATCAGTTCCCAAGATATCATCTAGATTTATTATCATCTACCACATGAGAAACAATGACAAGAGTCTATTAGAGATTATGACCTTAATTTTATAGGTATATTAGGACATGTGGAGTGAAAATTATATAATCCTTATGGTGAATATGAAAATGAAGAACAATGAAAAGGGGAAAATGATTTATTAATGGTCTGAATCTAGTGGGCACCTTCCATCCAATAAGGGGAAGATCCAAAGGAATGGTAAGAAATGGGAGGCGATATGTTTTTAATGTGGTAAGCCAAGACACTAGAAGAGGAACTAGACCCAAAAGCGTGGGGATGCTAAAGGTGTGTTTGTTGTCGAGTGTAATATTTCTATTACTACACATTGGGTATTAGATAAAACTTGTGTGGCTCACATCTATATTCAAATTCATGAACCAAGTAAATTTACAAAGATAGACAAGGGGGAGGGAGATCGTTGTGCTAGAAATGGAACGAGGCTTGATTCATTATCCATTGCTGATTAACACCTATCATTTCCAAGTGGGATGATTTTGATTTTACAGAACTATTATTATGTTTCTAGTGTTACCCTAAACATAATTTCAATATCATGTTTGGATATGGATGGATTTATTTTCTAGTTAGAAAATAATGGTTGTTTCTTTTATATGAAGAATGTATGTAATGTTATGGACCATTTAAATAATTGATTGAATATATTAAATTATGAAAACCATGTGTTGGAAATCGATAACGAAACAAACTCACATGACACATACAAAACCTAGTTGTGGTATCACGGTCATGGACATGTAAAAAAGAAGTGCATGACAAAGCTCTACCAAGATTTTTATTTAGAATATACTAATCTATAACCACTTTAAAGATATCACACTTGTTTACAAGGAAAAATTACTAATCCGCCTTTCGGTGGACAGTGTGCAAGAGCCACAATGCTTCTAGGATTGGTACACACAGATGTCTATGGAACATTTCTATTAGAATCTAGAGGTGGATATTCCAAATTCATTATTTTTAACAATGATTTGAGTAGATAAGGATATGTAAAATTAATTATTTATAAGTTATATTCTTTATATAAATTTATGGAATTCAAGATTGAAGTAGAGAATCATCTTGGTAAGAAGATAAAAATGTTTAAATCAGATCAAGGTAGAGAATATCTGAACCAAATTTTCATCGATCTTCTATAGGAGTCTGGGATTCTATTTCAACTCACTCCTACATACACACCATAGTGCAATGGTGTTAGTAAAAAGAGGAACTAGACCGTGTTGGAAATGGGGAGGAAAAAGATGAGTCTTGTAGATCTGCCATTATCATTTTGGGGACATGCATTACAAAATACAACATACACCTTAAAATGAGTTCCATCAAAGGGGGAAATGTAATTACCTCTGATATTTGGAATAAAAAGAAACCCATTTTGATGAACAAAGATTTATGGGGATGAATGTGTATTATAAGGCCCTCTCAAGGAAAAAAACTAGCACCCCATGGCATAAAATGTATATTTATACGATATCCCAAGGGAAAAAAAGGATTTTACATAGATAGCACATCAGACAAGAAATTAAATGTCAAAAGAGAAGATAAAATTAATTAGAGGGATCCCATCCAAAAAAAATAGTGGGAGAAAGATTGACATCAACGAAGTTGATGCTCAAGATACCAAGGAGTTGGTACAATAAAAATTTCAACAGGTCCCCATGGAAGAGTTTCCAGAAACAAATGTACTATATAGAAGCTAAATAGAGGTAAATGAACTAGAGAGATTTGGTTTCCTAGTCACCAAGGACGATGAATCATTATTGTTGGACAATGATAATGATCTTTCCTACTGGGAAGCATTAGATATATTAGAAGATGAAAGATTCCTAGAAGTTATGAATTCTATGATGGATTCCATTTATCATAAACAAGTTTGGATTCTGGTCAATGAGCTATATGATGTAAAGATTTTTGGATACCAATGGATATTCAAGAGAATTCTAAACAATGAAGGTCAAGATAACACCTATCAAGAAAGAAATTGGCTAAAGGATTTAGACAACATCAGGGAATTGACTACGATGAAACCTTCTCGCCAATTTCCATTTTTAATACATTGGAAACAAACTTTTCATAGCACCATACCATGACTAATAATTTTGTAAAATGGATGTTAAAATAGAATTCCTTAATATGAACTCTTAGAATTATGTCTATTTGACACAACCAGAAGGGTTTGTGACACCATTTAAGCCTAACGGGTTTTCAAGTTGCCTAAATACATATATGGATAAAAGAAAGAATACAGGTCATTGAACATTTGATTTGATGCATCCATAAAAGAATTTTTTTTCATTAATAATGAATGTGATCCATGTGTTTATAAATAGTTTAATTGGAATGAGGTTGTAATCCTAGTAGTATATGTTTATTCCATATTACATATTGGAAATGATGTAACAGACTTAAAGTTAGTTAAGGATTGGTTGAAAAAGTGTTTCTCTATGAAAACATTAGGCGAATCAACATATATTATAGGGATCCATATCAATTTCGATAGACCCAAGAGGTTTCTTTGACTAAGTCCAGGTGAAAATATTGACCAAATACTATTAAGATTTAGTATGGAACAATCTAATAGGGGATTGGTTCCTGTGCCAAATTGACTTCTTGTTTTTAATAAAATGTGTCCTTCAACACAATAAGAGAAAGATTGGATGGGTAACATCCCATAAGATTCATCTATAGGATCCATCATCTGTGCCATTTTATGTACCATGGATGATGTTGCCTATGAAATGATCATGGAAAGAAGATGTCAATTAAATCCAGGAAAAAATAATTGGACTACTGTTAAGAATATCCTTTATTATTTGAGAAAAAATAAGGATATGTTCATGGTGTGTGGATGAGACGAGGAGATTTTTATTAGAGGGTATGTTGATGATAGTTTTCAGATTGATCTAAATGGATTGAAGTCAAAATCTGGATATGTTTTCTATCTCAATAGAGGAGTTGTGAGTTAGAATATATAAAAGTAGCCAGTTGTTGTGAATTATATAGTTGAGTATGAATATATAGTGTCTTCTGATGAAGAAAAACATGTTACATGGAGTCAGAAAATTTTCCAAGATCTTGATGTGGTGCCTAATAGTAGAGACCATATCACATTGTATTATGATATTACTATAGCAGTGGGTCTCGTAAAAGAACCATGGCCACATAAATAGACAAATCACAAACACCAAATTTATCACCTCTTGAGATATTTCTATCAAAGGGTCAAATTTGAATTGATCAGGGTGTCCATTGAAGAGAATATAATAAACCCCATGACTAAAGGCCTGTCTCAGTAGAAGCATGAATATCATGTGAGATCTAGTAGGTTAAAGGTTGTTAGCAATTGGTTATAGTCCACGTTGGAGTATAATGGAGTTGGTTTCCTAGAACCGACTATAATATACATTATTCATTAATAAATAACTTTTCACATCATCATTGTTCTTATTCATGACAATGCATGTGATAATGTCTTAAGGATAGCTATTTCACTAAAAGGCCATAGCAGATCCATATTATGATGAGAACCAAGTATTTTCATAATAGTATTATAGAATATATATTCTATAGATGGATGATTTTATTTTAGGGACACAAATAATACATTCTATTAGGGTTTAGGACTCATAAAACATTCAGGTTATTTCTCATGGTGTGAGCCCTTGGTAATATCAATGATTTTGTTATGAGAACGAGACTTGCTGGTAAAAAATACACCTTTCTTAGTGTCATTGGATGTTCTTATCTATGGAAATGTGTATTGGTCCATATACTATAAGATTATTATTAATTTGTATGAAAACTTGTGCACTTAGATAAATTGACCAAAACTATGATGATAAACTATTCGCAACAAGGTAGGATACATTGGGTGTGTCATGAGTTATACTGCATTAATAGATAATGCGAGAAAGGAATTTTCCATTATGTCCCACAATAGTAGTAGATATCCCAGCCCCTTTGATGGAATTGATATAGCCTAAATAAATACATGTCCATGGTTAGGAATGGTAATGTTCAATTCTAGGATGTTAAAGAGAGAATAATCGAGCACATGTTTTGAAACCACTAGCATGCAACCCGCATGATTCGAGATATCTAGAAAAATGAATTTCATTTCATGATAAGGGTTCATAGGAGGTGACACGTTATTTCAACATTAACTTGTTTTTTATGACGGCCATTTATTGTTTCTAGATTCTATCCTTGGATATTAGGTAAGTTTCACCTAAAACCTATGAGAAATAGGCCTAAAGGGTTACACACTATGTGTGTCCAAGTATCTCAGTTAAATATTCATTTATCAAGTTGAATAAATATTATTCCCGATTGTGGATTAATAAATATTCAAGAGTGTATGATTTCATATATTTAACACTAGATATTCAAGAGAATATAGTGTGGGAAAAATAATATATTAATTAGCGAGAAATGAAGTAATATTTATTTGAGAAATAAATAGTCATTATTCAAGGTCAAATAAAAGAGGTGGTTGAAAAAATGATGATGAAAAAAAAGTACATGCCATGTATATTAATAAACACACATGTAGTTTTTTTGGGGATTTGTGATAAATAATATTATTTATTTAATTAAATAAAATTAGGTGTAATTCATTGGGGGCATGTCAAGTAATAATAATATTCTACAATTATTATTAGACATGATGTCTTACAAATAATAAAATTAAATGGATAAATTCTTTCATGTAATTAATTCATTTTTTTTTCTAAGTAATTAAAATCCAAATAAAATTAGTCTCATTAGCCTAGAAATTCATTCTTGTTGTCCACAGAAAATTGGGACAAATCTGTCCAGCCAAGAGAGAATTATTTTTTCCTCTATGAATTCTCTCAAGTTAAGAGAGAGATCCTCCTCTACCAGATCAAGGAGAGTGCATTGGAAGCCGCTCTTAAGGTGATCAAAGGCAGAAATCCCTAGAAATTTCTCTTTCGGGCTAGCACTCTGAGATCCCTTCGCACACATCTTGATATACATTGAGAATGTGTGGATCACCACCAGAGGAATCCTTAAGTTGGCCTCTACATCATAATGAAGAATGACATTGGATCGTGACCGAAAACATAAATGAGGTTAGAATTCCTTCAACGTAATTCTTGTATTTTAAATTAGATAATTATAAAAAAAATATGATATTCCTATTTATGGTTTCAGAACTCCCTTACATTATTTCATTCTTCACTCAATTTTAAATATGTAATGTTTTATTATTCTAACGGATATCGGAATGATCGTAGTTAATAGACAAAATAAATGTTGGGTACACCCACTAATACAGTTTCGCTATGCCTTGAACCTACAATCATGAATTCCATGAAATCTATATCTCTTTGATAACATACTTATGTTTCAATAACAAATTTTCTACAACCTTTTATACAAAATTTATTTTATTCCACTACGCCTATGTAAAATTTATTTGATTTCACCAACCTGAATCTAGTTTCCTTTTGTATGTTGGACTCTTATAACTATGTTTCCATCTTTCATGATTTTGAAATCAAACCCATAATTTATAAATATGATTTTTTTCCTTTATATAAATGTTTTGATATAATTAGAATGTCGTGTTTAATCCAATCAAGAATCAATGAACTCTTGGACTCTAAAATTTCTTTCCCAGTGATAGAAGACCGAACACCATAAAATACTATAGATTCATCATTTCCTGATGTCACTATTCCTTCATGGAAATATTTTTTTTTAAATTAATTCTTCTTTCAAATAAGAACAATGCCAACTTCCAATTATCTTTTGTTATTCTCCTTTTATAGATTTGAATTCAATTTCAAATTAATATTTTTCTCTTTTACCTCCTTTTTCTTCACCTATGGTTTTTGAGAGTTGTTAAGAAACATTATTTGTCCCAATAACAAAATAAGACATCCTTTTGAATGATGTCCAAGTTTTTCAAATAGTTCAAAAAAACTCAGTGGTTCTGGTCTATTTCTTCCTTTTGCACCAACCTTCTAATTATTCTTCTAAACATCCTTCTCAGACATCTTCCATTGAGGTTATTAACGTCCCCGAAAACATTCTAATGACCCAAAGTTTCATTAATCGAAATCCCTCTTTATCTAATTAAATGTCTCTTTATGTTTATATAAAGTTTCAACTTCATTGGTTTTATGTTAAGAATTTTTACCGTTGCTAATATATCCATTGAACAGTGATCACAAGATTAGTATAATTATAGGACTTTAACATATCCAATTTACTCAGACAAAGGAGAGATGAACTCATCCAGTAGAATTGCCCCATATGAAGCCCATTTGTCGGAGCTCGGAAGAGAGGTTGCATCTTTGGGCTTCACCCTTGACCAAGCCCAAGCTGAGCTTCATCATGTCAAGATAAAACATGACCGTCTATGGGAAAAGTGGAAATTGATTGAAATTACCACTCGAGCGATGTTATCCGTGCCACCCCAAGAGTCTGTCACCATCGCACACCATACCCTTAGGTCTTATGCGGCTGTTTTAAGGGGTTATGTAACAAATTAGTTGTACTATGTTCATGAACATTATTTTTTTATATAATAATGATTATAATTTCTAGTCATTTTTTGATACATTGTAAAAAGTTTTTAAAGTAAAAATGGTGGTTTTAGTTATTATTTTATTAAGAAATCTATTTTATGAAATTAAGGGATTTTCGAATTAAATAATATTTAAATAAAATTATAAATTTATTATTAAATTAATTTTTATTAAATTATCTTATAATTTTATGAATGGAATTATAATTTTTATTAAGGTTTGAAAGCCATTTCTGTCAAAACCCGTGAATTTTCGATAAATGCCAGTTTTTATTTTAAAAGTTAAAATTCAAATATTTATCAAATTATTTAGATAAAATAAATGATATTTTTGGAATGAGGACATCGAAATTATCAAACAGTGAATTTTTCATAATTTTATAAGACAATCAAATTTTTGGGTAAAAATTAAATGTCGTTTAAATATATAATGTGTTTTATGACATCAGAATGACCCAATAGTGATGTAATAAAATACTATGATCATTATGTACGGAAAATATATGTTTTGACACTAAAATAATTTGGTTTTGGGTTTGTTTGACTTACATTTCATGGCGTTAATGGACCCCTCAAGACTTATTCAACACTTTGCCTTTTTAAATTTATTACCATGGAAGTGTGACTCACCTCCACATAAGCAACCTTATTATTTTAAAAAGTTCAGACTCTATCCTTAAAAAATATTTTTTCCACTTCCCTTTTCCAAATACCATAGGCAAAAACCATTGGATGGTTTGTGGTTTGGATTAATTTAATATAAGGGGTCCCAAACCTAAATAATAACGAATTCCCTCACCTTTCTTATATAAACCCACCCATGCTCCCACTTCCTCCTCACTGAAATCCCTTGGAGTTCGTCCAACCCCTGCCATACTCTCTCTAGAATCCTCCCAAGGTGCCCGAAGCTCCCAAAAAGCCTCCCACAAGCCTCTCTCTAGCCTTTGGAAGCACACTTCCAAGTAAGGGTTTTTTCTTCCTTTTTCATTTTTGTCAATTTTCTTGAAGTTGTATTTCCCTTATAATTTCAATTATGAATGTTGGGGTATGGTTTCACACCTCCCCCATACTTACCTATTATTGTTTTAATGATGGGATACCCCTTTCTCTCTCATTAAATGCCTCCCATGGACACTCGTTACTATGCTGAAATTCCGAAAGGAACTTCTCTCTCTTCTTTTACATTCAAGCAATAATTTTTGTATCATGAATCTAAATTCCATTAAAATTGTTGGTACATGTATCTATATGACCTCCCTACTGTATATTACATGTAAATATGATGAGGAACCCCTTTCTCTTTCATCACCCATTTTTATGAATTCTTATGTCAGGCCGTTATGCTGCCGAAATCACACTGATCTTCTAAGCCAATGCCATTGTGTAGTGGACACCATGCCCATTTCTCCATCAAGGGTATCCAACTTTATGAACCTTTAAATATTGATTAAAAAGTTTCATGTATTAATTCCACATTCCTTTATCATGGAATAAATTATTATATTTTATGAATCCATGTTTTATGATCCATGTGGCACACTTATGCATGAAATGAAAGGTTAAAGAAGGGTGCGCCGTTATAGCGCTCCAATGCATTGGGTAAAGTATAGTATCATGATACGTCAAGTGCAATGAGTGTTGACTCATGATAATTCAAGTTAAACATGGGTTTACTCATGCTTTATGTGCAATGTGGATTTACTCATGCTCCATGTGCAATGAGCCTTGGCTCATGCTAATTCCATGTTAAGTGTTGTTGTCAAATTTCCATGTTATGATTATCATGATTTATCTTGCCTTTATGTTAATGTTTCTTTTATGCTCTATTGATATGGCTATTTTCTAACATGTATTGTACTCCTCATGTTATTCCATGTTTACTCCCTTACTGGGCTTTATAGCTCACCCTTTTCTTATGCATGTCCTCAGGTTATCCCATGCAATTCTAAGTACTAGGGAATGTAGTGGTCATGTAAAGGATTTTTCAATAAATATGTTTTATTTCAGGTTTCACGTTTTTATGTAATGATCCTAAAGCCCCAAAGACAGTAAAACTCTCGATCTTCTTGTTTTATCAAGTAAATATTTATGTAATAAATCATGTTTATGTTTGTAATAAAATCAGGGTAGTCATAGTTTGTATCAGAGGATAGGTTTAATTATTTTTGGGATTAGGAAACCCTAGTAAATACATAGATAAAAGACTAAGTATAATAAAAATATCCCTATGTTTTGGTTAGTACTGAGTAAGTGGTTTATCAGACAAATACATCCCTGTCTGGATACGAGCAGGTAGACGCGGCTCTGGCACAGATGTATCCTAGGGGTAAAACCCGAAAACACCATTTTGAGCTAGACTCGAACGGGAACTGGTGCACGACAACAAGCCTTGGTGGACTCTTTGTTATGAGACTCCCGGGGGATATGTTTTGATATATTCAAATGCTTTGTATGAACACTTATTAAGGGAATTAATAAAATGCCCCTATGAATATATGTTAGAAAGTAGATCATGAAAAACCTATATTGAAGCCTATAGAATCATGAGTAAGGAAATAAAAGATTATTAATAAGTCATTAAATTTTGTCTTTGGATTACCCTTTATTTGTTAGCACTAACATTCCTTTTATTCCAACCAATGGCCGGTAATAGGAGGACTTGGGCTAACAACCGTTGTGAAGATCAATGTGATGACTGTACTAATGAGATGCCAAATCCAATGGGAGTGTGAATCGTGAACTTTGTCAGGCTTCACTCTCAGCTAACTCAAGTTTTGAATAGAAACAAGGGTCAAGAGGAACATTCAACCCCCCCCCCAAGAAAGAACATGTCGCTATCGAGAGCTTCATGAGACAAAGGCCTCCTACTTTTAGTGGATCATCTGACCCACGATCGCTGAACAATGGATCAAATCCATTGAAAATATCTTCTCCATCCTTCAATGTTCTGAATAATAGAAGGTTCTCCTGGCTTCTTATCGTATGGAGGGTGAAGCCGATCAATGGTGGACGTTGATCAAAAATACGATGCCTGAGGAGGAGATCGAGATGTTGGAATGGAAGGATTTCTGGAAGATGTTTTTCGATAAATTTTTTCCGTGCACCCTCCGTCTTAAGATGGAGAGGGACTTCCTTTCCCTCATGAAAAAGGTGAATAATCTATTGGAGAATACGAGGAAAACTTCACAATGCTTTCAGGATATGCTTCTGGCATTGTAATTACCCCCAAATGCAAAGTTAACTGCTTCTTTGGTGGGCTGAAGCCTAGCCTACGGAAAGCATTAGCAATCTGTGACATTAAAAGCAATGAGGAGACTGTCCTATGTGCCCTCAAGGTCGAAATGGATATCGGGGAATCACAGGGGTATCATGGGGACAAGAAGTGTAAGGTGTACTTCAATGCTGGTGGTCCGATGGATAAATCCAACGGTGCTAAGACGATCCAGCACCCCACCTGCCAAAAGTGCGGAAAGAAGCACCATGGATATTTACTTAAGGGGATGAGAAAATGATTCAGGTGTGGAAGAGAAGGGAACCTAGCTGTTAACTATCGGTAAGAAGGACCCGCAGCTGTGACGGAGGAAAGGAAAACTCCGTTCGAACCTCAACGCATCATTCAATGCTACAAATGCAAAGAACCGGGTCATTTTTTAAATCATTGCCCTAATCTAAGGGTTTTCGGAGGCAACCAACAACCTCCAAGATAGCAAGGAAGAGCTTTTTCCATCACTTCTGCCGAAGTGAACCACGACAACGAAGTGGTGGCAGGTATGCTAGTTATTCATTCAAGAATAGAGAAAGTACTTTTTGATTCAGGTTATAAGCATTATTTTATATCTCGAATGTTTAGTTGAACCATACCAGCACCACCACAAATCATCGAAGTAAATATGTCGGTGAGTATAGAAAATTGAGAAATCATTGCATCCCATGAATATAAGTCCTCCCCTATTATAATCTGTGTATTGAATTTCCCAGCAAACCTCGTCATACTCCCTCTGGTGGAATTTGATGCAATTCCTGGTGTGGACTGGCTTTCCTTATATAAATCCAACATAAATTGTCAGGATAGGGAAATCACACTCCATATAGAGAATCGACCCCCTATTCATTACAAGTGTCAGGAGGAAGATGAATCTCTTTTAGCTCCACCATCTCAAGAATGGATATTACTGCCTTATGAGCATGCGTATCTGGCTCAGATGATTGAGTCCAATGAAGAAACCATCCTTGAAGAAATGTCTATTGTGAGGGAATTCGCGGAAGTGTTTCCCGAGGAACTGTCTGGTCTTCCTCCTTGAAAAGGTGTTGAGTTCTCAATTGAACTTATAACTGGGGCTCTACTAATATCCAGGACTCCATATAGAATGGCTTTTGTTGAGCTTGAAGAGGTGAAGAAACAACTACAGGAGAATCTGGATAAAGGGTGTATATGCCCAAGTGCTTCACCATGGGGTGCACCAGTCCTCTTCATCATAAAGAATGAGGGGTCAATGTGTCTTTGCATTGATTATCATGAGCATAACAAAATCACGATAAAGAACAAGTATCATCTCCCAAGAATCGATGACTTGATTGATTATCTATGTGGAGCACAATACTTCTCCAAGGTGGATTTTTGGTCGGTATATTATCAAGTAAGGGTGAAGAAGGATGATGTCCCCAAGACTACTTTTCGTACAAGATACGGGGACTATGAATTCATAGTAATTCCTTTTGGACTCAACAATTCTCCATCAATATTCATGGACGTGATGAATAGATTATTTAGAGATTACCTTGACAAATTTATGGTAGTCTTTATAGATGATATTCTAATATACTCCAAAACCAAAGAGGGTCATGAGAAGCATTTAAAACTGTACTATAGACTTTGTGCAAGGAGAAGCTCTATGCCAAGTACAGAAAGTGTGAGTTATGGTTGAAGGAGGTCTCATTCTTGGGCCATATCATCACAAGAAATGGGATATCTGTGGACCCCTCCAAAAAAGATGCAATTGAGGGATGGCTAAGCCCAACATCGGTAACGGATATCCATAGCTTCTTGGGGTTAGCTGGATATTATCGATGATTTGTGAGAAATTTCTCACTATTTTCCAACCCTCTTACCAAGCTAACTTGAAAGGGAGTAAAGTTTTCTTGGAGTGATGAATGCGAAAAAAGATTCAAGGAGTTGAAAAGGAGGCTTATCACTGCGCCCATGCTCACTTTAACCACAAGTGGGGATCTTTTTGTTGTATTCAGTGATGCTTCAAAGAAGGGCTTAGGATGTGTGCTGATGCAGAATGATAAAGTGATATTCTATGCCTCAAGGCAGTTGAAAATACATGAGAAAAACTATCCAACGCATGATTTGAAGTTGGCGGAGGTGATCTTTGCATTGAAAATCTGGCGGCATTATCTCTATGGATAGAAATGTGAGATATATACTGACCACAAGAGTCGATTAATATGTTCCAGAGAAGATAGATAGATCTCATCAAGGATTATGACTGTTCAATACATTACAACCCTGGGAAAGTGAAAAAGGTGGCAGATGCCCTAAGTAGAAAGGATCTAGAGATTCTATCAATGATGAGAATTGAGAAGGATCCAATCTTCTTAGACTTGATGAAGATGGACATGGGAATCATAGAGAAGGGAACATCATCAATCCTTTCACAAATGATTGCTCAACCGTCTCTTTTGTAAAAGTTAAAGGATGTTCAAAAGGATGATATGGGAATTCAAGAAAAAGTGGAAGCAATCAAAAAGGAGAAATCATCGGAGTTTAATGTTAAGGAAGAAGGTATTATGTGGTTTGGGAAAAGGCTATGTGTTCTATCAAGTTTGGAGCTGAAGAAGGAACTTTTGGATGATGCACATAGTTAAATTTCTCTATTCACCCATGGAGCACAATGATGTATATAGATCTTCGAGAAAACTTTTGGTGGGATAATATGAAGAAGGAGATCGTTGAATATACATCAAAGTGCATGGTGTGTCAGCAAGTGAAGGCAGAGAGGAAGAAGTATAAGGGGATTATGCAACCATTTCCCATACCAAAATGAAAATGGTAGAACATCACCATGGACATTGTCACTAGACTTCTGAGGACATCAAAAGGCAACAATGCAATCTGGGTTATTGTGGATCATCTTACAGAGACTGCACACTTCATTGATATTCAGGATGATTTCTCTTTGGATCAACTAGGACTGATATATATCAGGGAAGTGGTAAGGTTGCATGGAGTACCACTATCTATTGTGTTTGACCGAGATCCAAGATTCACCTCTATGTTTTGGAAGAGTCTTCAACATGCTCTGAATACTAAACTGAACTTCAGTACGGCCTATCATCCTCAAACTGAGGGCCAATCCGAGCGGACTATCCAAACACTTGAGGATATATTGAGAGCGTGATCAATGGACTTTAAAGGAGGATGGGATCAACATCTTCCTCTGGCTGAGTTCTCTTATAATAATAGTTACCAATCGAGCATCCAAATGGAACCATATGAAGCCATGTATGGGAAAAGGTGCATAACACCAGCATGTTGGGATGAGGTCGGTGAACATATGGTGCATGGACTAGAAATGGTCGAGGAAATGGTGGAGAAGGTAAAAACCATTCAGGAACATATCAAGGCTGCTCAGAGTCGACAGAAGATTTATGAAGATAATCGTCGACGAGACCTTGAGTTTAATGTTGGATACATGGTTTTTCTACACATATCTTTGTAGAAGAAGGACATGAGGTTTGGAAAGAAATGGATGTAAAGTCCAAGGTACATCGTCCCCTTCGAGATTCTTGATCGTGTCGGGGTAGTGGCCTATCGACTAGCACTTCCACCTACTATAGCCAAAGTACATGATGTATTTCATTTATCCCTCTTAAGAAAGTACATACCCGACCCTTCACATGTACTCTCTTCTAATGTGGTACAATTAGAAGATGATCTTTATTATGAGGAGAAACCAGTGAAGATCTTAGATCATAGAAAAACAGTTCTACAAAATAAGACAATGCCCCTCGTCAAGGGGTTGTGGAGAAACCACAAGTTTGAAGAAGCAACATGGGAATCTGAGGATATGATGAAGCTGAGTTACCCACATTTGTTTTAGTGTGGGAAAAGGAAAATTTCGAGGGAGAAATTTCTTACGGGGGGAATATTGTAACGACCCAATGTTTCATTAATGGAAATCCCTCTTTATCTACTTAAAAATCACTTTATGTTTATATAAAGTGTAAACTTCATTGGTTTTATGTTAAGAATATTTTCCATTACAAATATAGCCGTTGAACAGTGATCACATGATTTGTATAAATATAGGACTTTAACAAATCCAATTTAATCAGACAAAAGAAACGATGGCCTCATCCAGTAGAATTGCCCCATATGAAGCCCATTTGTTGGAGCTCAGAAAAGAGGTGGCATCTTTGGGCTTCACCCTTGACTAAGACCAAGCTGAGCTTTATCATGTCAAGCTCGAACACGACCGTCTACGAGATAAATGGAAGTTGATTGAAATTACCACTCGAGTGATGTTATCCGAGCCACCCCAAGAGTTTCTCACCATTGCACACCTTACCCTTAGGTCTTATGTGGGTATTTTAAGGGGTTATGTAACAAATAAGTAGTACTCTGTTCATGCACATTATTTTTCTATATAACAATGAATATAATTTCTAGTCATTTGTGATACATTGTAAATAGTTTTTAAAGTACAAATGGTGTTTTTAGTTGTTATTTAATTAAGAAATCTATTTTATGAAATTAAGGGATTTTTGAATTAAATAGTATTTCAATAAAATAATAATATTATTAAATTAAATTTTATTTAATTATCTTATAATTTTATGAATGCAATTATACTTTCTATTAAGGTTTGAAAGCCATTTCTGTCAATACCCGTGAATTTTTGATAAATGTCAGTTTTTATTTTAAAAGTGAAAATTCACATATTTATAAAATTAGTTAGATAAAATAAATGTAATTTTTGGAATCCGGAGATCTAAATTATCCAACAGTGAATTTTTCATAATTTTATGAGACAATCAAATTTTTGGGTAAAAATTAAATGCCGTTTAAATATTTACTGTGTTTTATGATATCATAATGACCCAATAGTGATGTAATAAAATACTATGATCTTTATGTTCGGAAAATATATGTTTTAAAATTAAAACAATGTTGTTTTGGGTTTTGTTTGACTTAATTTTCAAAGTATTAATGGATGCCTCAAGAATTATTCAACACTTTGCCTTTTTAAATTAATTTACATGGGAGTGTGACTCACCTCCACATAAGAAACCTTATTATTTTAAGAAGTTCGGAATTTGGACTTATAAAATTTTCTTCTCCTCTTCCCTTTTCCAAAAACCATGGGCAAAAAGAATGAGATGGTTTGTGGTTTGGATTAATTTTATATAAGGGGTCCCAAACCTAAATAATAAAGAATTCCCTCAACTTTCTTATATAAACCCACCCATGCCCCCAATTCCACCCCGCTAAAAGCCCTTAAAGTTCGTCCTACCCCTTCCCTACTATCTCTAGAATCCTCTAAAGGTGCCCCAAGCTCCCAAAAAGCCTCTCACAAGCCTCTCTCTAGCCTTTGGAAGCACACTTCCAAGTAAGGGTTTTCTCTTCCTTTTTCATTTTTGTCAATTTTCATTAAGTTGTATTGCCCTTTTAATTTCAATTATTAATTTTGGGTAATGGTTTCACACCTACCCCATACTTCCCTATTATTTTTTGATTGATGAGAGACCCCTTTCTCTCTCATTAAATGCCGCCCATGTACACCCATTACTATGCCGGAATTCCGAAAGGAACTTCTCTCTCTTCTTTGACATTCAAGCAATAATATTGTATCATGAATCTAAATTCCATTAAAATTGATGGGACATGTATATATAAGACGTCCCTAATTTCCATTACATGTAAATATGATGAGGAACTGCTTTTCTCTCTCATCAACCATTTTTATGAATTCTTATGTCATGCTGTTACGCTGCCGAAATCACACCGATTTTCTAAGCCAATGCCATTGTGTAGTGGATACCATGCCCATTTATCCATCAAGGGTATCCACCTTTATCCAACATTACATATTGATTACAATGATTCATGTTTGAATCCCACATTAAATTATCATGGAAAAAATGATTATGTTTTACGAATCCATGTTTTATGATCCATGTGGCACACTTATGCATGAAATGAAATGTTTAAGAAGGGTGCACCCTTATAGTGCTCCAATGCATTGGGTAAAGTATAGTATCAAGATAGGTCATGTTCAATGTGTGTTGACTCATGCTAATTCATGTGCAATGAGGGTTTCCTCGTTCTTTTTGGGAAATGAGGATTTACTCATGCTCTATGTGCAATGAGCCTTGGCTCATGCTAATTCCATGTTAAGTGTTGTTGCCACATTTCCATGTTATGACTATCATGATTTATCTTGCCTTTATTTTCATGTTTCTTTTAAGCTCTATTGATATGCCTATTGTCTAACATGTATTGTACTCCTCATGTTATTCCATGTGTACTATTTTATTGGGCTTTATAGCTCACCCTTTTCTTATGCATGTCTTCAGGTTATCCCATGCAATTCTAAGTACGAGGGAATGTAGTGGTCATGTAAAGATGTTTTCAATAAAGATGTTGTATTACTTGTTTCAAGTTTTTATGTAATGATTCTAAGCCCCAAATACACTAAACCTATCGATCTTCTTGTTGTATCAAGTGAAAGTTTATGTAATAAATCATGGTTATGTTTGTAATAAAAGTGGGGTTTTCTTAAACATTACCTTTTAAAAATTGTGGAATCGTTGTAATGTTATTTATTTAAATGGGACATATTTTACATGTGTCAAAATCCAATAAAATACCAGCTGTATTTATATAATGAATTTTTGTATCAAAACCTTCCACACTAACCTGAGATATGATAATGCTTTTCAGAAATATTCTTATATTTCTTATCAAAACCTTGTTGACCAGAAACATTTTTGTTTGACTCAGTTTTCTTTGTATCGCTATCAGAAAAAGATGTAAAAGATACTCTTTAGGATATAGTATTTTTATGAACTTTTTATTCATGAAATTTTTTGTCTTTTCCATATACATTACATTCCAAATTTTATTCATTTCCAAAAAAATTACAACATTATTATTTGAAACAACTAAATATTTATTATCTATAATTTAATGTGTCATTTGATCCTTTTAGGTGTAACCTATCCATATATTTCACTAAATTCATTGAAATTGTTTTAAAATCTTTTATTACCCTTTTTATATTTGTTTTTTTGGAAAAGTTCCACGTCTAATTCTTTCCTCTCAATTTTACTTCCAAATGTTCATTACAATTCTTTTATTTATAGAGAGATTTCTTCAAATTATCTATATATACCAACATCATCACATTCTCATATTGTATAAATTATTGCTTATTTGTTGAATATTTTTCACTTTTCAACATCCTTTTTTCTTTTTCAAGACTCAGAATTTTCCACAGGTAAATATGTAATTGTTATTTATGATAATATTTTAATTGAGCATCTTATTGAAATTCCAAAATAATGCCTTTTAATTATTCATTGTTTATTTTAGTAATGATGGTGTTCTAACCAATATTATTAGTAGATTATATAGATTCCTACTATCTATCTACTTCATTTTTATCATTAGATAAGAATCATCTCCTTTTTATTCAATGATTTTTCTAACCATTGTTTTGGAATAAGACATTCTCTTTTAACCTTGTTTCTTCCATGATCTTCTCATTCTTATTTCATATCATTCAGTATCATATTATTTTATTATTTGTGTAAAATTATCCACAATGTGACGAAATGATCCACATTCATTAAATATCATTGGAATTTTATTTTTATATTTATTTTTACCAATTCTCCCATTTTGGGAAAATAAGTTTAACATTTCATCAAGTTTTTTACATTCCTCATTTCCAGAGATAGTGTCAACAACACCATCTTACATAAGAATAATCATAATATTTTATGTCATAAAATATTTGAGAGTAATTGAATTTTTTTATTTTGCATTAATTTTATTTTAATTATTTCATATCATTTAATTTTTAAATAGGTCACTATGAAGATAATTTAAATTTAAAGATTCATGGTTTATATCATCCAATTACTAGACACTGGTATCAAACTAGTGTGGTTTGATTATTAGGATCTTTTCAAAAACTATAGAATCTTATAAAGTTTCCCCAAAACATTTGATTGTGTAATCAATTTCATTTAACATATTAAAAAATTCCTCAATAGAATCATACTCTCTCGATTTCTGATCCTCGTACTTCAGCACCATTATTATTTTTTCTTCACTTTTGTATTATTGTCATATATGTTTTTCAACTTTTCCCATATACCGTTGGTGGAGGAAACACCATTTATTCATATGATCTCTCATTTACAAAGTGAGCAATATAAAGAATTCTTATAGATTCCATCATTCTCAATATTTTCCTTGTCAATAAGTGTAAGAGAAAATTTACCATTAATAAGAGGAAACAATATATATTGATGCATCAAGAAACTGATATCAAAGATAAATAAGATAAGGAAACATTATATATTTATATTTTTCATTTTTCTTAGAATCAAAGACCAGAATACCATTGCTGTTGAAACAATTTAGATTCTCCATCAACATCTGTTGAAAACTATAACAATGATTAAATGAATGGAAACTTTTCTTTGATAAAAATTGAGATATCCCAACTAGGATATTTGTAGCACTAAGAGTGGGAGGGTTAATAAGTGATTTCATTATACTTTTAGTTTTCATTTTTTAAAACCCTTTCTCTCCAAATAAATAGATATAACCTTGCTAAAAAAATAATCACTCAATGATAAGAACAAAAGAATTTACTAGGTTCACTACTCAGAAAAATTATATATATATGGGGTATGGTTTGGAAAAAAAGCTAATAAGACACAATGTAAAATAAAATAATCATTTTCTATGGAATATAATGAGTAAGATATGACCATACACTCATGTAGAAATACTTTCAAAATAAATTTACATGTGCTTCATGGGCAATGAAATGATTTTATAAAATTGGTTTAGAAAACATGTTATATTGTTTCTTGATCAACATTAATAGATAATATATTCAATAAACCTCTTCAATTTCATACATGGAATTAATAAAGAAATTCTTATATAATTTCTAATGGTACTTTGTATGACTTACTAGTCCGATTCACCAGTCTGATTGCTCAATATAGAAAACATACTTCATTAATAATACCGCTGAAATAATTCTTAAATTCTCTGTTCTCAGACCAAAAATCCATGTTTGATTACTCAATATAATTATATAAATTCTAATTGTAGGGTTTTATCTACTCCTTTCTTCTCTATGTTAGGAATACTTCTTATGCATTTCAGAACCAAAAAAACTATTATCCCAAGGTATTATGATGTTCCCTCTCTTCTTCTACACACAATACCTATTTAAAAAAGTATAATGTACATCATCTACTAATAAGTGATCCAAAAATGGTTTTGATGGGATTATCATAGACATCCCTGTATAACCAAATATCACAAATCGTCAAATTTCCTTAAATTTTGGATTCATTATTTACATCTTCAGAACTTCATAAATATATCAAATAAACTTAAATATTCTCATGAATTCATATTTCTTAATAATTTTTTATCATTATTCATTTAAATTTTGATCGTCAAAACTATTTTTATTTCCTCAATATGAAGCTACGCACCTTTTGATCTATAAATCAACTCATTATAATTTCATTATTACCATGAATATATAAAATTGTTCACTAGATTACACTACACAAAAAAGATATGAAAATGGAAATATCATCTCTACTCATAATAATTCTCTATAAAAAAAAATAAGATAAAAATATTTGAAATCATTCATCAAACATATTCAATCACTTGTATGACTCCTCATGAAAACAATTCGACAAAATTCAAGAAATTATTTTTTCTTTTTTTTTTCTGAGGTAGATGAACAAGTGTCTAAGGAGGTTGTTGGCATCATGATGTATATGATCTCAGCTTCACTCTGAAAATTATTGTTATCCAAGTTCCAATAGTCTTGACCCAAAAGATATAAAATAACTCAAACAGTTTTATTTAACTCTTGATATAACATGAATAACACATGATATAGATAAAGTAATTATACCAAAAATTAATCATCCTGAAAATGGTGGAATGAATTATTGATTGATAATTATCTATCATCATTAATTACATCAGTCCCAAAATACAACAAATTCATTTTCCATTTTCATCGGTCCTAAAAAATCCCAATGAATACAATTATGCATCTGATGATTAGTGGAATACCATGTTCAATTGAATATTATTATTAACTTCATCATAAGAATAGTCATTTATTATCTGAATATGATTCATGCCTAATACATTCACCATTATGATTAATATATATAGAAAAATATTTATTTTAATATTGAAATATTTTGGTAAAATTTTATGACTAAAAAATAATACCTTCTCTATTTTCAATTTCCATGAAAACATTAGAGTTTTTATACAAATCTTAATTTAGTGATCACAAAATGATGAACTATGACCCAAAAACATGACTCTACAAACTTTATTATTCTACAATCTTCATCTATTATCATGAATTCTCTCATGAATTTGAATATAATAAAGAGGATATTTATCATCTTGTTACTTTTAATGGAATATATTGTAACCTCACATTCCTCTATCAACATTTTCTATCTAACTAGTACCTCAATAATATTGGAAACACTTTTTTCCCATTTAAATTAGAATTAATGTAACTAAAGTTATTAAAAATACTTATCAATTTTTTTAAATAAAAAATAGAAATAGATCCTTAGGTTTTAATTAGATCCTAAATGTCTCCATAGACCTTTCCCATTATGATCTTTCTTTAATTTGGGTCCAAATATCATTTTGATGAACCATTCTTCCAGAATAAATCATCTGAGACTGATGTAAATTGGTAACAATTTTGAGTTTGATGTTTTGAATAAGATGGTATGTCAAATTTTGATCTTTTTCAAAGGCATTTTATTTCTCTTCTTTAACTAAAAAGACAACAAATTTATAAAACAAACTTCATCTAGCTTCCACAATCACTCATCATCTATCTTGGTCTAAATAGTTTTTCGAATAACAAATATAGAATAGAAGCCATAATGGACACACCAATCATTCATGAATTATGATCCTCTAGGTATTCTAGTTCATTATCTAATCGCATTACCCAAATGGTGGACAAATATGATGTCAAACTACTTTTTCACTATTTAATAACTTTAGAATCATTATAATTTGATTTTACCCCTACTTGTTAATGACTACCATGTGAACATAGAACATAAAATGCCCGTAATAATTAAATATTTATTAATAATATGATAAAATGTTCTCCGAAAAAGCGATTCAAAAAACATTTATATAATATTTCTAGGACAACAATCATAATGAAAGTCCAAAATATAAATATAATTGAAAAAACCAACATATTCATTCACATGAGATTCATTTATAGTATAACTAACTACAGTTCATCCTAAATAGAAATCATAAACATACTTTTTTTAGAAAAAATTCCTGTTTTCTATAACACTTAATTCAATAGATATTTATCTAATTCAATCCCCAAAATATAGAGTATTGTTAAAAATAAATATTAATTTTTTTTATTTGACACCTCTTTTCAATAGTTAAAATTTTAAAATAAATTGGGTATTTTATGTCACATTAATCAATGACTTTATAAATTTACTTAAACCTTGAATATATTTTAAGATAACCATTATAATTGTTCCAAATTTTTCAATCAATCATACCTGAAATAAAATTTAAAGGTAATATATACTCAGCTAAACAATCCACCCATCCATCTACACCGTCAAAAAATTATAATAAATACTATAAAATCCTTCAAATATTCTAATTCATACCCTTAATGAATACCAATAAATAGTATCTAACAATTTACCCAAATCTACATTGTTTTTATAATAACATATAATTATAATAGGAAATTGTTTATTATTTACTAAACACATAACTACTCCTTATAAATCATTCATTTCTACCA
The DNA here is from genome assembly GCA_963277665.1 of Viscum album. Classification (NCBI taxonomy): domain Eukaryota; kingdom Viridiplantae; phylum Streptophyta; class Magnoliopsida; order Santalales; family Viscaceae; genus Viscum; species Viscum album. The sequence goes on along the minus strand of OY728150.1, from coordinate 1,203,465,714 downwards.
AAAATATAATTGAAAATTCATCATTGGATATTTTTCGGAAAAACAACATTAATTGTGTGATCATTTATATAAAATATATATTGTTAAATATTTTATTCCCATTTTATCTATTATAGAATCTTTTCTTTCCACCTGAATTAGTACCCAACCCAACTATCCAATGACTCAAGGGGCATTCCCAATCCCCACAAACTTGTGACAAGCTCTAAAATTACCATATAAAAAAGGTACTGATTTTTTATTTATATATAATATGTAAACCAAAATAGGATTATCGAAATTATACCTTGAAGAAATTAGTAGTCAAACTCCTAGAATAAATAATAATGTTAAACTAAACATAAAAAAATATCAAAGAATATTTATATTATGAAAAAATAATCTCTTATGTAATCCACCAAATCCTACCACAAAAACGACCCATCTTATTCTACATAAAAATACTATATTAATGTGGACCTCCCATTATGAAAACAGAAACTATGGAAAATAATATTGGACCTAAAATACTATATAACAAAAAATAATGTATATAAAAACCAAAACCACTAAAACCATTGACCCAAGGTCAGGATATGTCTATAATATGTATCCCATTATTTTTGATAAAGCCAAATCCAACAAAATCCAATCTATCTGGAAATACTAAGTTGTGTGAGTAGAGATAATCATAAATGAATCAGTAGGTAAACACCATTTATTCAATGTATTTATCCTTTAAATTCATTATACATGAATTATTTTTGAATAAAATAAATTAAAATTAAATTTTTCCTTAATTTCAACAATATAATCCAACATAATTTCAAATTCATCATTTTAGGCTCCATAAAATATTTTATGAAACCATAAGAATCAATATCATTATATCATTCAAAAATTTTCATTGAATACTTATTGTAAAATCTTGGCTTTCCTAACCCCCCTTATTATTTAAAAATATGTTTACTTATAGGAATGAATCCCATGATGACTTTTTGGTAACTATGATCAATTTGATAGGGTATATATTGTTGAAATATTTGGGGATGTGAAGAATGGAAATTTCATGTTAAATTAAATAAATGTGAAGGTGTGTATAATGAAAAATGGATCATAACAACTATACACAGAACATATAGGAATATATCTAACCTATAGGATCCAATGGTAACTGACTAACTCATGGTTTAATATTTTTTATGTTATCAATCATGTAATAAATTATTATTCTCATGAGGACATCAAAAGTTACCCCTAATTAGTACATTAACAAGGATATAATGGTGCCTATCTAATTAACCACTTATAAAGGACATAAAATACGTTAAACAACCAAACTCATATAACAATAATATCCACAAAAAGTGGAAAGCCCATACCCACACAAAGAAACATACAATATAATTACACCTAGTATGATCCAAAGATAATTTATTTGAAAACCATGAATCATTTAAAAACTCATATGAAACAAAAATACTATATTATGAAACACATTTTATTTTTCACGTTTTATGAAACATCTATATATTAACATATTTATAAATATATATCTATACCTATCACATACATATTTATAAACAATCAAAAATAATAAAAATTTAAAATTTAAAGGATAGAATTAAATAATTAATATAGATAAAATTAAATCACAAGTAAAATCATTGTAACAACAATAGAACATGTCAAAATATTAGTAAATCTTATATAAAACACCATTAATTTTCATTAAAATTCCAAAAAAGTTAAAATATTTATAATACACACCATGATATTCAGTGTTGTGGGACTATTAAAAAAACCTTTAAATTTTTTATTGCAATGTAATCAAAAGGATAAATTCAAAATTCTATCGAGAAATACATATTTAAAATTAACTAAACACATATTTTATATAATTTCATTGAAATATATTTAAATAAATATAACTGAAAAATGAACTACAATGAAAAATGAGAGACATAAAAGAACCCACCATGAACTAATTACATATAATTAAAAACACATAAATATTAAGAAAGGATGTTAAATGAATCTTCTACACAACCAAAAAATAATAATAATAATGGATTAGTATCAAAACCATACATTTATTTTATCAATGGGTAATGCATACTGAATTATGGGGGAATAAAAGGAATAAAATAATACATGAATATAGAGGGAAGAAAAAACCTAACCAAGATGAATCACTCTTGAAATAAGATAGAGGATTTTCATGAATCAGATGGGAGGATAACTAGGTTATTCACATAGTTTACCCATAATGTGCACCATTCTAGAGCCCATCTGTGGGTATAGATGCAAACATTCTTGGTTATATTACATGGTTAGATAAACTATTTTCCAAAAATTTAAAATTTATCTATCATATTTTATACCCCATTCATAGAATCTCGACATGGTTAAAATTAATCATTGTCTAATTTTTCTACTATAATAACATCCTAATATTTCACAATTTTAAAAGGGTCAGTACTAAAACATTAGATAAAAAATAAATCATGTTAATGAAATAAATTATGATTGATAATTGGGGAAGGGTTTTCATGATTTTACCAAACTAGAACACTCTTACAATAAATATTGTTACTATTTTGATACAATTATACATACCCAACCACTCAAACTATCTATATATTTTTACATATCTCATTTTCTCTCCCCTTGAATAGAAGAGCAACTATATTTTTCAATTTTGGCAATATTAATCTAAAAAATGAATTAACATGTCATTTTTCAACCTAAATCATATGCCTTCTAAGCCATGTCATTGCTGGAAATCAATCACCAATATCCACACTAGTACTTTAAATAAAGGATAATAAAATATTAACCATAAAATAATATATAGTTCATTCAATATAATACTAATAGGTTATAATTAACCATTTTCCAAGAACCATACATGGGTAGATACATAATAGAACAACTAGTACATCCAAATTTGTGCCGCCATAGTGAAATCAATATGAAACAATGAGGAATCCAGTCTATCACTTTCAATGAAAAATAAAAAAAGAATAATTTTTTTAAATTATCATACCTAATGGGTGACACAAGTAATCTATTACATTCCATTACCATTACGACATTATATTTTCTTATTGTATCCCCTACGAATGACCAGTCTGTCTCTCACCATCACATACTAAATAAACCATCCATGACCCTTGGAGTATCGATAACTAAGTGAGAGTTCATGTCCCTAGTCCATCAACATAAATTATAAATACCCTACTATAGTAACATAGATTTTATTGTAATTTATTACATTGACAAAAAATTATATAAAACCAAAATATATAACATATTAAATTTTATAACGCTTTGGTGACTTGTTGTATACAGGGACATTAGCTTACATTACAAAATTAAATTACATTATAGCAATTGAAGTAACATTATTATTTCCTAAAATTTATTCAATATATTATTATTCATGTTTTAAAAAGGATAGATGTGGAAGGAATATTTTTTTGTGATAAAATATTCTCAATAATAGAAAATTTATTATGGACTTCAAATTCTATAAATAGGAAAAATATAATATATATGGAATAAATTTTACCATAATTACAAATAAATGATAAAATAGTCGTAAAAAATACATTGATGAAATATATATTAAAATAAATAATCACATGTATAAAAATAATATATCATAAAATGTTTGAATGAATAATATTGGAGATCAGAACCATTCTATTGAGACCATGTTACAAGACACGATAAATAGTGAGTAAGGACTCCCCCATTAAAATATATGTATTTTTATCATGGGGCATACCAATACAAATTGTGTATATATTATTTCAGACTCCACCATGATAAAATTATCCCAATATGTCAACAATTTGAAAATAATGTTTAATTATACAATACACAATGTTCTTTAAGGATCATCATTCATAAAAAATGGTAATTAATCAATAATTTTTATTTAAAAATAAAAAAATATATGTGTTGTAAAAGTTTCCCAATTTAATGGAATATTTTGGCTATATAAGAGAATATACATTTAAAAATTTAGAAACAAATATGATATTGAAAATTTAATTGGAATTTCTCTTATCAATGGAATGATATCACAATAATAGATAAGGGAACATTAATTTTATATGGATATAAATAAGTATTAATCATATAATATAATAATTTGATATACTAGGAGACTGAATAAATAATTAAAAATTACTCTTTAAAAATTATGTGTGTGTGAAACTCATATGTGATACGTGTTAAAATATCCCTAATGTATAACTCCCAAGGGATCATTTTTTGATTCACAAGTTGTAATTTTCCCAATGGAAGGTTTATTCCCATAGGGGCACGGTATAAGATGAAATACATATATCATCTTCCCTATATTAGTATACCCCTATTAAAAATAATACATCTATAACACAATAAAAAAATATTTTAAAAATGAGTGGGTTAATGAAGCCTATGGATATGAAAACGTGTTGGTAATATCCCGAATCATGAAGAAGGTATAATTAGGGTGATTTTTATTAACTAATTCCTAATATATTAAGGGATTATTAATAATAAGAAATAATAAAATTTTATATTTAAATATAGACTAATTAATTTGTATTAAAAAATAGAAAAGAATAGAATATTGTGAAATCGTTAATTTGGTAAATAAAATAATAATAATTGAAAAATCCCTCTATATTAAGTTAATATCTTCTTCAATGGAACATTGAGTGAGAAAAATAAAGATGAAACATGATTAATTGTTTGAAATTAAAGAAGAATGATACAATGAGTGAATATTATTTGAAAGTGAGGGATACATGTTTAATAATGTCGGAATACATGATTTTTTTAATTTAGATTTTGGAAAAATGAAAGTAATTGGATTACACATGGTTTCTATAAAATGGTAATTGACAATTATAACAAGGAAATGATTAATTATTAATTAAATAATTAATCTAAATTTAGTTATTATATTTTTTCCTATGAAAATTCAAATAACTCTAATTTATTTGATGATTTTTTTCCAAACTAAAATAACATATTTAGAATTGTACATTACACACAACCATGTGTTTAGGCTAATCATGATGCATTATTAAAATATTTTTATTTAAAATAATAGTTATCATCTAGGTATTGGATTTGATGAGAATAAATATAAATAGCTAAATTATAAAAATTATAGTGTACTATTGTATACTATAAATTCATCAACTGATCATTAATTACAAATAAAAATTAAAAAACCATTTGTATTAAAGGATATGTATTTTTAAAAATCTTTTTATGCACATACTGTTTTTATAACAATAAACTAATTTAATCACTATTAGATAATTATTTTAATGAAATTTATAAAAATTATATTCAATATTCTTTTATTATTTATCAAATAGGATTATAGTAATGAGATAAAAATAAATCCATTTTTATTTTTATAAACTATTTTTTTAAATAGAGGTTTCATCACATTTTTTTAAACGTATTTAAAAATATGATTTTCTAATTTTAGGAAATATAATTACTAAAAAATAACATTATATTTGGATAAAAATGTAAAATTTATCTAAGTGTGAAATGCTGAAAATTTTCTTGAAAGAATATTTTTTTCTATTAATAGTGAAAAATAATTATTTTTATTGAAAACTATATTTTCATTTAAAGAGTTTACAAAATTACACTTTCATTAAAAATATATTTAAATTTAAATTAGTTGAATTATTTAATTTTTCATATAATTATTTCATTTTATTAAAATTTATTTTAATCTTTGATATAAAATCCATTTATACTTATAAAAACTATTCTATGGAGAACTAATTTTTTTTTGCGTCAACTAGATTATTTTTACATTAAAATATTCTTCCAACTAAATTAATTAAATTTAGGAAATGGATTACTTATTTATATTTTATGATAATTAATATTATTTATTCAGTTTATTTTAATTTTAATTCATATATAATTAAAGAAAAAATATAAATAAATTTCTTTAGTTAAGGATAAAACAAGGATTTTTCTCTTTATATACACTTGTGTTAAAATTTAATTTCCATGTACATATGATTTTTATTTAATAAATTGGATTTATTATTTAGAATAATTAAGAACAAATTATCTTTTAAAAAAAATATATTTTTCGGATTAATGTATAACTTATCTTGTTAAATAAAAATATAGTAGTTTCCATGGTGAAAACTATAATTCTAAAAATTAATAAACTTATAATATAAAAGAATAGAAAGATTAAACATATAAATTTTCCATTTTTTTAGTGTGTATCAACCATATATTCCAGAAAATAGATTATTTTTCAATTTCTGAGGCACATGTATTGGGTGTGACTTCCCATTATTGAATAATATCTGGTATTTACAAAAATTCCCCTCCCCCAAAATTAATAAATGGAACCTCCTCCTATTACACAATCATTCATCATAAGCCATTTATCTCAACCAAGAACTAAATTTATATATATCCAATATCCTTATTGATTTTTTAGAGCCTATGGTATTCTCAAAATAAAAATTAATGTTTCTGTAATAAGAGTTTAAGAATAGTTTGTTTTAAAAGAAGTTAATTTCTTTTTCACTATGTTCCTTTTTTACTAAATCTCATTTCACCTCCATTATTATATTTATAATTAAAAATTAAAAAAACTATTGTATTAAATTAAATGAATTGTTTTTTATGTAATAACCTATATCCGTCTCCTTCATAAAATTTTAAACAAATCCCTCAATATTGTAACCGACAAACTTCCGCATTGAAAAATAATGTAATTTGTTTTCCATATCCACCTAACAAGGATGAAAATAAGGATGGGTTTAACAAATGATAAATATATTAATGAAATTATTATACTTTTATAATTATAATTTAATATCTAACTTCTTAACTTCCAACCTATTCAAATACTATATTGTCACTCATGTGCATGTGTGGACTACCACCTCTTTGGAGGGATGAGAAATGTTTTTTTCTTTTATTACATGGATGTGAATAATTTTATATTTACTTAATATATATTATATATGAATTCATTTTTAATGGTGAAAAAATAATTACCTTTATTTCATTCAATTTTTCTAGAAAATGGAAATAATTTTTATTTGTGTATGACCTATAGTATCCATTAAAAATGTAACTAATTTTTTAAAATAAATTTTATTGAATACTATATTTAATTATATGGTTTTTATATATGATATTTATAACTTGGTTTAAATTATAGACATTATTGAACAATGATCAATGTAAAATTATTAAAAACACCAAAATAAACCAAATATGAAAAATTATGGTTTTATTACCCAAAAAATAAATTTAAAACGCCAATTTGTATTACATGAGTAATAAAATGTTTTTGTAAATAATAAAGGGTATCATATTTATATACAAATATTAATTTGAAATAGATTAATAATAGACCTATATTAATTATAAAATAGTTTTGAACGAGTAAAAAAGATAGATTGGACTTGAGGTATGGTATTTCTAGTCTCTCTTTTATTTCTTAGAGACATATGCCCTATCCAAAAATCATTTATTATGTCTGTGTTATATAAAATCCCACATTAAAAATTTTTATGATTAATATCCTAAAATTATTTATATTAAAATTGTAATTCTATATAATTCATTAATGGTTCTCATAATTTAGATCTTCTTGTGTGGGATGGTGATATTCATGTGTTTATTATTTCCATTGGACACATGCCATGTTTACAAATTTTTTCTTTTATGTGGTGTATATTCTTCCATTGAATGTATTTTTTTATTCCTATTATGGATATTGTGAGGGTTTACTTTTCTATCTATATTTCATTATTTGTTATGTATTTCCATTCATACATTACCTTTGGGGACATGATTTTATATTAAAATATCATTTTTTATCTTAATTATATATATTTATTCTTCTAGTGATGAAATAATATGATTTATATCTCAAACAAATCATTTATTTTTTCTTATCATGTTATCTCTAGATAATAAATGTTTTTCATTAATTTTCTACTATTTATGTACTCAAGATACCAAAAGATTTTTTATAACAAAAATAATTTGTATTTCTCCCTTCAATCGAAAATCATTTATCCATTATGTCCATCTTTTATAAAAAAAAGTTTAGAATATATAATTTCAAAATATACATTTATTTTTAAATAAATTTTCACTTATTTTTTAATATTTACATAGTGGTTTAATGGAAATTATATTTTTATTTTCAGAAAGGCTCATTTGATAGTTTACCGAAAATGTGAAAGGAATACTCATTTTAATATTTCTATAAAAAAAATTATTTTCCCCCGTCATAACCACTAAATTATTTTAATATTCCTGTAAAATTATACAAGAATATTTTCAAAGAAAATATTTTTTTTATTTTTTTAAAATAATATTATCCAATGTGGGAAAGATATTTTCATTGATGAAATATCAATGTGATTTTTTAAAATCATTTTCAATATAAGATGACTTATTTTTATTTTACAAGTGGTTTACATGGGATTCAATCCAATGATTACATAATTATTCATTTTATAGATGATTTATATTTATTATGCCATGAATTTTCTGAAATCTATTTGTTAAGGTTGTTCTATGAGAAATGATTAAATGATTACAAAATAGGTTTCCTTTTCTTGGGATAATATATAATGAAATTTTTATAAGACTCATTTTTTACATGGGTTATAAAATGATGAAATACTTACGAATAATATTTCAGTTCATGGGTTCTGACATGACGACTGTTTCATGGTATTATGTCACCAATATTTCCAGATTATGTGGTCATTTAAACCTATATCTCCCTCCAATTCACTAAATAATGTTTTATATATCAAGATATTAATAGGATGAAACTGGTAATTTAACGTACTTATGTAAGGGCCATTATCCACTATGATATTATTGAGAGTGAACCTTTGATAAAATTATGGTTTGGAGTGTGATCCCAATCAACTATGATATTTTGTAAAATGGGTATTGAATATAATGTAAATGAGATTCTTTACATACCTGTACTAAATAGTTCATTGTTTTAGGCCAATGTTGTACTCTCATATATTATATTATTTGAATCCTTTATTGCTAATGTATTATAAGATACAATGGTTTTTTGTGTGACTCTTATTTAGTATTTATAATATATAGGTTATGGTTTTCACATATTAATCACCTGTTCACATACCCTTATACTCAGGTTATGGTTATATAATCATTGATATCATCCTTTCCTATCGCTACCGAGCATCTGAGGTCACCATTTAATATATTTCATTTCCCTTGTAATGAATAATGGTATTGTATATTATATGTATAAGAAGGGTGATGGTTATAAATAGCTTATAGGTATATGTTATAGATCAATTTTTGATGAGTTATTTTTTTGTGTCTATGTTTTCAATAAAACTATATGTATACTATTATGGGGGGGCTTCATGATATTTATTGAATATTTTTATACAAAATTTTTATATTAATATAAGAAAATTTTAGAAAAATATTGTTGGTATACTAGAAGTGATTAGTTATCCTTTGAAATCTATGATGAGGAAACATTAAAGATATCTCTTGGAATATATCTAAGGATACATAAAAGTAAATGTACAAAGAAAAGTTTAGGAAAAAAATATATCCTATAATCATGTTGAAGGATAATATTAGTGGTTTATGAGAAATTACATCCCTTAATAGAGAGTACAAGTTGTTGTGGTTCTATAATAGTTTTACCTAGGGGTAATAAAATCCAAATGGGTGTATTGGTATTCGACTCTTTCATCACCTGGTGCATGGAAATAGACCTTCTTAAACACCTAGTTTGATATAATTGAGGGATGAGTTTTCTAAATTCACAAACATTTTTTAAAACATCAAAATGTAATGATAAATATTATTTCAATTATTTAACTTGGATATACCTTTTGTGTCATATATATGGAACATGGTGTTAAGAGATTGATATTATATTAATATCTCTTTCATAAATATGTGGTTTTTCAATATGAATATCATCGCTTTCATTATTAGTGTTGGTTTTATTCAATAGATGGGAGAATAATGAAATGGGTTAATGTTCAATGTGATAGATAATGTGACTATAGGAAACCAAATGTGAATATTTCTATTGTGAATGATATACTTATTATTTCTAATCAGTTATGGTGATATATGATGAAAAATTTACACCTAATTTAAATATATGACTAACCATAGGAGAGAATGATAGAGTTTAATGAGACCAATAGTGGCTAAGTCCTTGGATTGATGAGTAGTTAGTTTCCTAACATTCAATAATGTGGGATGAAACAGTCATGGGAATGTCTCTGTGGAACAAGATGTTGAATTATGTGTTAAAAAGGAATTGAAAAAGAATGTAATTTTTGTAGGCCAATGAAATGTTCTATTTACACAATGGAAGATAATAATTGTTTCATTAAAACATCAACAATGGTTGAATGTTTTAAAATAAGAAATTATGTTTATTATATGAAACACATTAAAATACGGAATTATTAAGAAGAGAATCAAAAATGCTTCTCATGTAATGGGATTTATACTGATGATGAAGAGAGTACAAATGAAATATGAAACAAATGAGTTATTTATGACTAAGATGTTGGATCCTAGTCAATGGAGTAAGAATATTGTTTAATGATTTTATTTGTTTAGGTTTTGATACACAATTATTATTATATATGAATCGTGAAATATATAAGGATATTTCTATAACAATTTTTGATTACAAGGTTTCAAGAATATTTTCAATGGTATTGATAAACTAGAAATGTGATTCTATGTAAAGGTGATGTTTTATGTAAATACACAACATTAAGTAAAATATAACCAATTATATGTTCTTGGTACTGATATAATGTTGTATAGTTGTCATAATGAGAAGAATAATATGGATAGATTAAATTGGGCAGTATCAATGACCTTGTAGTGGAAATCATGGTTAATTTTATTTTGGGGGGGGGATTTGTAGTATTTTTGTATTAATGGAATATATTCAATAATACAAGGATTTATTATAAAAATAATAATTCATTTATGGTTTCATTGTTGTTTTATGATAAATTTTTCATTTCCATTTTCATGATGCATTTATGAATAATGTATTATGATATTTTTATATGATAGAAAATAAAAAAAATTATGTTCTTTGGGTGATTAATTTAATGTTTATATTAGAAAATTATTGGCCATATTTATAAATAATATAATTTTTAAGGCTATTATGGTAAAAAAAATAGTCATGGTTTATGTTGATCATTTAGTGAGGTTTTAGAATATAATATATTATTAAATAATATGAATATTTATCCATATTGGGTAACTTTTTCAAAAAATAATGAAGATAAAAAGAGACAGTAAGAATGACTAATCAAACATTTATATATATTATGATCTTTTAAAAGATGATTTTTTCATTTTAGAAATAAAAAATCATTTTTTAGAAACAAAATAATGTATAAATTGATCGAATAAAACCCAATTGATGAGGTTTTTCTTCTAGAATCAATTGAAATATAAATATGATATTTTGTAAATTATATTCTTTTTAAATTTGAAAATAGAAAAGGAAAAATAAATTTCATTTTAGTTCCATCATTTTCAAGGAATTGATGGAATATTTGTCACATAAGACATTTATGTTTTATGGTTGTTAACTTTCGTATAATCATTCACTTTATTGTGATCAATGATCTATGAACATTACCTTTCTTCCATTTACATGTTATCTCTTACCACAAATGTTATCATACTAGGAAACCTTGTTATGTGATATCCTCGATGACCTTCATATGTATAATTTCCCTTTAATTTGGAGGGTGTTTTATTAACCCTTTGTATGATGTGGTATTTTAAAAATGTTATTTTGATATTTAAAACCATTTATTAACAAAATAATGCTCAAATTATGAGTATCTGATTTATTTAATGTGGTAGAATGTAACCCATTGTAATTTAATGAAAAATATTTTTCTCAAAAATAATTAATATTTCGAAAACTTCTGTTCACGCAACTCTATGTTCATGAAAACTGTGATATGTCCTTAAAATAAAACTAATTAATATGAAATTTATCTCTTACAAGTTTGATTAGTGGGTATGAATATGAAAATTTAATTAATTAAAATTATATAGTTTACACATGTGTTAAGTAAATTCATTATGTATCATTGGATTATAAATAATAATAATCATCACTTGAAAGTAATAGAAATGTTTTCTCTAAAAAAATATATTATTGGTGTATGGTGTAATTATTTTTATATATTAAATTATTCACTATTAATGAATTATTTTTAATAAATTTAGATATTTAATATTTAAACAAATGTTTTACTATTCATCTAATGTTATCCTATGAATGAGATAAGAAAAAAACCAGTTTCATGCTTAAAATTGTATTTTTGAAAAGGAAGTATCATTGCATTTTTCAGAATTCATTAAAAGTTAATTTTATTAATTTATGAAATTTATTTTAATATAATAACGTCAAATTTTTAATTAAAAGGTCAAGACTATCATGGCGTGAATTATTGATAATTTTTTAAAAGATAAATTTTTTCAGTGAGTGGGGAAAGAATATTATTTTAATTTAAATTATATTTTAATTTAATTATTTTAAAAAGTTCCACTCTATTATCAAGTGGTTTTCAAGTAATATTATTAAATTTATATTGTTATTAATAGAATTTTTCTTAATGAAGTCAATATTATAATTAATAATGATAAAAAAATTATGCTTTTGAGAAAATTAAGTTTTCAAGCCACATTTTCATTGTGTATAGGGGTTTTATTTTAAAATATATTTTTACACATATATGAATTTATTTTGTTTAAATTTACTAAAAATAGTATATAAAAATAAATAATATTTTTTAATAAAATTAATTTAATTTTTATTCGTAATTAATAATAAAAATGAAAAAAATAAAAATCATGGTAATGGTTAAAGTAATGTTTTTGTGTGTTACTTGCGGTTGTCTTAAAATTAAATTTCCACAAATATATTATATTATTTAATAAATTATATTTAATATTTATAATTAGTGGATCATAATTAGATAATAATACTCATTTTATTTTTACTTGTAAAAGTTAAATTACCATGGAAAATAAAAAACAAGATTCCTGGGGGAAAAATAAAAATTTAAAAATGAATAAACATAGATTGAAAAGGAATACCATTTTTATAACATGGGTATTTTTGTGGTGTGGGTGTGAATTTTCCATATATCTATCCACTACATTATTTTTTGATTTTGAAGGCACATTTCATGAGTGTGACAACCCATTATGGAATATTTTATTGTATTAAAAAAATGAAACTCCTACTCAATTATAATTGGGAGAATAAAACCCTCACTTCTTCACAACATATAATCCATTTAGATCAACCAAAACCAACCCAAATATCTCCTCAAAAACCATATCCATGTTCAAGAAGTAAAATTCATCCGAAAATACCATCCACAAAGGTGGTTGTTCTAAGATAAGATAATTGTCTTTACTATGCTATTTATTTTTTATTTCATCTCTTAACACCAATATCCAAGACTTAATAATTGAAATATAAAAACACTATAATATAATAAATAATATTATTTTATTATGTTTATGTCATAAGAAAATATCATCGTTCTCATCTATTAAATGGAAATCAAAATTGTAAGTCGTGTGTACGGTTGACTACCACTCATGAACTAATTTAAAGCAGTTTCTATCACCACATAACAAGGATAGATAGAATAATAGATTAAATATATTTATAATATATTTATAACATAATTATTCTACTACAATTATAATATCACATATTCCTTCTAACCTTTTAATCTTTTTTAAAATGATGACGTTATCTATGCATACTTGTGAATGCCCACTTCCAAGAAGCGAGGTGATACATTTTTCATTTTTTAAATAGATTTAAATTAGAGTATATTAAATGAATATATATATATATGATATATATGATATATATATGATATAAAATTTATTATATAATGGTGAATTAAAATTTTTCATTCTTACATTCTATCCTTTGAAAAAATCGATACAAAATTAATGTGATTGTAGGGATAATCATCTCCTTGAATACTGTAATTTATTTATATCTATGACTTTTAATGATTAATATATGGGAAGGTCTAACCTAGCTGTCACTCCATGGTTCTGTCACACCCCAACCAATGATACTCCCTTATTTCATTCTTTTCTTGATGTTGGGTCTTTTGGTTGAGGTTTGGTTTGAGTTCACAATAATAGTGCTTCTATTTTTTTTGGTTTTGTGTTTCCTTTTATAGATATTATTAGTTATTCTTGTTGGGATTGATATAATTTTTCATGTTGGAGAGTTTGTGATGTCACTGGTGTCTCTATACTGTCTTTAAAACATTCAAGGATCAATGGGTGGACTTCCCTTGTGTTTGAGATGTAATTTGGTGGTTTTTTGGAAAATATTGGGGGTTTCATGGTTTGAGAACGTCCTGAAAAGACTCTGCAACCTAACCATGTGATGTTTCAGGAGTTTCCAGTCGCCCCCGAACGGTTTGTGAACAGTTTGACAAACCATGTTGTCAAACCATGCAGCCAGTTTTGGGCTTTATAACTTTTGATGTGGAGCTCTAATTGAGGTGATTCCACCTCCAAAATGAATCCCTATATGTTTGAAATCTACCATAGGATCCCCCCTTCCTTCATACTTCTATTTGGTGCGATTTTGGGGTGATTTATCACGAAATGATGGTGGTTCTTCATGTTTCATCATCAAATTTTCTCTCCTTTTCTTTCCCTCATTGTTCTTGGGATTCCTTTGTGGGTTTTCTTCCATTTCTAAACCCCAATGTCTAGGGTTTATGTGTGGTTCTTTTTTATTTTGATCTAGGGTGTGAGAATGGTCAGTGGGGATTATATCTCTAGTCCCTTGAGGTTTCATTCCATTCACACAAGGTTGAGGTAGGCGTTTCCATCTTTTTCCTTTCCAGAACACTCCAAGAGAACTTGTGTTTTTTCATTTAATTTTTAAATGCCTTTCACACCTCTAATATATCTATGTATTGATGAGAATGATGACTTTTTATTGGTATAATTTACTAAAAATATGTTTTCAATGGTATTTATGTGAAGTACCTATGTTTATTGCCCCTAGGGTTATTGTTTAAAACCTCATTGTTCTTTAATGTCAAATTGTGGGTTTTTATGAAGTTTTTAGCCTTTATTTTGTAGGATGGTTGTTTATTATTTATGATCTTCATTTGTTGTATATGGGTTGGTAATGATTTATCTTTTTAAAATTGTTAGAATGTTTTAAAAAGAGTTTTATGGTTTCAAAGGGATTGTTTTATGTTCTTTGAATAACGTGGATGGTTGGATGTGGTTTTAATGAAAATGAATGGTTTTGTGCAAATGGTTTTTGGGTGTTCCTTGAAATTTTAGTTTTCTAAATGTTGTTTAAAATGGAATCTAATGGGGGGATATGCCTGTTTGGATTTTGGTGTGTGTGTTTTAGAAAATGTTTGGCTTGAGGGGTTTATTGGCATTTCACACTTGATAATGTTATTGTAAATGATTTTGAAATATATTGGTAAATGAATTTGGTTGTGTAATCATAAATTCCCCTTTGCAATTGTACCTTTATAGGTGATGTTTCGTGTTTCTTTTAGAAAATAATGTGATTCAGAAAATGTGAATGCTCGGATGGCAACTTACGGTGTTTTAAAAGATGGTTTGAATGGTTATGTGATGTGATGGCCCGTTTGGCATGTTTTAGTGTTTCATGTTTTTCCTTAAATGTGGAAAGGAATGTTTAGAAATTTTTTGAATAGGTTGTGTTCCTCATGGTGTTTGAATTGATTTTTAAATGTTTCAGTTTGCCTAATTTCTAAAGAGTGGGTTTGTGATGTGAAAGTGGTGGATTATGAAATGAGAAGCTTGGTGTGGTTGATAAATGGTGTATGTGGTAATATGTGACGTGTGAAATTTGATTGAGCACAAAATGGGAAGCCTGGGTATCTAGGTGGGTAGACTTGTACTGGTATGCTAGTGATCCAATGGGATTTGGCCCCTGTTTCACGTAGAAAGTTTGAGGATGACAAAACTAACTAAACTATGATGATGATGTTGGGGACCACTAGGTTATGGGTTTGTTTTCTACTAGTTTCTCTTGCACGAGAATGGATATTATTATGGTTACTTTTCACCGAGATACGAGGTTCATGGGGCTCACAGCTAGCTTGTGCCTAAGTGCTTTCCTGTGACTAGTGCTCAATGATTTTATTACACCTCCCATCATCATAGGGTAGGCTAGGTTGATAATTTTAAAAGGTAGTTCTTTTTCTTTAATGTGGAGTTCGTAGAAATTGTTTTACATTTACATTTTTTCCTTTGAAATTTGTTAAAAAATTTGTTTGGATTGGGTTTTTGTTATAAAATGATAGTTTTCTTGGAAAAGGGATGGTCGTATGTGTTGGCCGTTGAAATGGTAATGTTGTGGTTGTATAATAAAATGTGAAAAATATATTTTTATAATTTCATTTCAAACTGGTGTTAATAGACTGTTTTGGGAAAGGAAACACTTGGAATCTATGGTGATTTCCTAGTGAGCTGTTAGCTCACACCCGACCTATACAACTCATTGTCGGTAGACCCGAGCTATTTTGCAGGTTCAGGTTTTGATCAGGTTTCTCTGTTTCATGTTATCCCTTGGAGCAGGGTGGTCTTGTGGTTGGAGGTGACCAAGAGGTCACATGGAGATCGTGTTAGTAGTTGGTTGTATTATTTTATTATAGCTCATGGTTCTCTCATTGTTAGTTTTATGTAGTTGTATTTGTATTGGACCCGATTTTTATTTTATTGAGATTCAGTTGTGGTTAGATCTTCTTCGTTTTCAATGTTGTTTTTTGTGATCCTATTATTATTGGGCTAAATTGTATCCTCTAGTTTTATTTTGATGCCCGAAACTTGTTGCCAGCCCATGGGTATCGGGAACGCCCTTTGAGTCATGTCACAGATCGAGTCAGGTGTCAGGATTCATGGCATCCCAGCATGGTTCGTGACAAAATGGTATCAAATGAGGTTATTGTTATTTGGGGTGTCTGTTTGAAAGAGAATAGGGTTGTCAGGACTCAAGAGGTAGGTGTAGGAAGGGCTTCATGAACCCTTGCTCGTTCTAAACCTCGAGTCACCAGGGGTAGTCTGGGGTTGAGTCTTATGTCTTGTGTTGTTTTGGAATTGAAGGATGGCAATGGAGGTGAGTCGGGTTAGGTTGTGGACTTACATGGGGTGGTGACCCATGTAAAGTCCAAGCACATAGCTCAAGGCCCTCATAGTGTTATTCCTTACTTGGGGCATGGATCACCACCATGTTGCCAAGCTATGAATAAGCACTAATCCCTCATTCCGATGGTCCAATGTTGTTTGGGGTTCATTTTGGTTTTACTTGGTGTATGTGTATGTTGAAAATGAATGTGAATTTTTCAGTGGAAATGGATTTAAAAATGAAAGTGTTTTCCATGAAATGGTTTTAAATTGGTAAATATGGTTTTCAAACATTGAGGGTGATTTTTGTTTGATAATGATAAAGCAATGTGTCCCTTGGTATTACTTACAGATGTTGACATTTGTGTTGGTATGTGAGAGAAGTGCGTGTTGGCATGTGAGGATGGGAATGGATGGACACACATGTAATAGTTCATGGGATACCATGGGTTGGGTTTTGGAATTAAAGGCTTATCATGGTTTTCAAAAAATGTATTTGAATGAGAAAATGATTTCGAGAATTTGTTTGTTCTTGAAAAATGGGTTATGGGTATTTGGGAATTAGAATTAGAAGAAGACTATTTTGATTTTTAAATGAAAAATGAGGGTTTTTTAAAAAAAATATTTTGGTGGTGTTTGTTTTTACATGTATTTTGAGCCAGTTTGTTTTGGATTGAGGTCTTCTTCTTTGTTTGTTCCTCAGTTTGATGTTGGATTTGGTCTGCTATTTTCATGTTGTTTAGAAAATGCTGCCCAGTAAGGTCCTCCAATTTCCTAATGAGTCATGCCCAATTCCTTTTCCATCACATGTTTTTCCTATTTTTTGTGGTGATCAAAGTTCACTTGAGGCTATGGATTAGCTTGAGAAATTCAATCATGTCATTAAGTCATTGGGATCTACCGATGTTGTTAGAGTCTGTGCAGTTCAAAGGTTGTTTGAGGGTCCAGCTTTGTTCAAGTGATGGTTGGTCTCCCCGTCATTGACGGAAGGTGAGATGTTGTGGGAGGTTTTTAAGGGCACATTCACCCAATAGTTCATACAAAAGGTGGGGAAGTATAGGGAGGTGGCAGAGCTATAGGATGCTTGGTAGGGCCATCGATTAGTATTGTCTCTGTTTGGGTTCATCATCCTAAAATTACAGAGAAATTTCTCTCATCTGGTGAAACCTATTTCGAGAGGTTGGTGGATGAGGCATTAATAGATGAGCTAGTTTTTGGGGTCATCCAGTTTTTGATGGTTCTTTTGAAGGTTCTGCATCTGGCGAGTAGGGTGTGCTAGGGGAATCTGTTTCTGAAAAACATTCTTTGCCGGCATCAACTTTCAGTTCTTCGAACCATTCACTTGTATGTTTCCAGTGCAGCTGCTTTGGTCACTCAATGTTGTCTTGTCGTATTCCTTCAAATAAATTCCTCCAGTGTGGCCATTGTGGTCATTTGAAGAATTTATGTAGGGGGTGTTGTCGGAAAAGGATGTCATGATCGGAGGATGTGTTTCCTGACTGTGAGGTAGGATATTCTTCCGCCATCAGAGCCCCAACCACAGGTCCCGGGGTGAAGCTCGCACACAGTGAAGAGTTACAGGAAGTGGGTGTGAAACCAAACCTACCTTTGTTTTCTATGTTGGGATGGAAATTATTAACATATCCATGTTATTGTCACCTTGATTTTGTATGTTAACCTTTTGTGGTAATGTTTTGATGAACTAGATCTCTTGTAACCAAAAAGTTGAGTCTATCTAAATGTGGACTTTGAAAATTTTCATTCTCCTTTGAGTGTGTCCTGCCTTCGTGTAGGTTGGTCACAGTTCTTACTTTTGGTAGTGCTCAATTGGAGATGCTTGAGTTTTGTAGAATTGGTTTATTGTATCTTCTTCTTGTTTGGTAGGGTCCCTATTTATGTTTTTGTAGTTTCCATCTTGTGTATGGATGTTCAGTTTTGACCCTAGTCGAGGTTTCTGGGTTTTTGGAGTTTTCATGAGATTTTTTCCATGTGAAGCACGGTTGCCGCATGGCTAGCCAAAACCAGCCACCCCATCCAAGTGGATATATAAAACTGCATGACTAGCGCACGACTGTGCGGTAGGTCTCATAACCATGCGTCTTTGTGTCATTTTTTGGGGGAGGCATTGGAAAGGTTGGCATACAGTTTTGACATTGTGCGGCCAAGCCGTGCGGGGTGCCCCTTCCATCTAGTAGTTCGTGCATGTTTGGCGCACGATTTGGTAAATTGTGCAGCCAAACCATGTGAGTTGTATGAAATTTCTAAATATTTAAATCCCTTGTTCTTGTTTGTAGTGAGGGTGTTGTTTGGGGTTTAATGGTTTTTCGAATTAGTTGGGTTAATGTGGTGGGGAGAACCCTCTCATGTTCTCCCCTCAACCTCATCCATGTGTTGTGGTTTCTTCTTGATCTGTCGGGTGTGAATTGTGGATTTAATAGTCATACTGGAGTTCATGGTTTCCCCTTGGTTTTTTTTGGGTATAGACTTGAGCTTTGGTTGAATTCTGCCTAGGTGACTTTTTGGGGGAAGAAAGTTTCTGTGGTGGGGAGAATTGTCACACCCCGACCAATGATATTCACTTATTTTATTCTTTTCTAGATGTTGGATATTTTGGTTGAGGTTCGGGTTCAGTTCCCATCAAAGGTCTGTATTTTTTGTGGTTTTGGGTTTCCTTTAATACCTATTATTAGTAATTATTGTTGGGATTGATATAAATTTTCATGTTTGAGAGTTTGTGATGCCGTCAGTGTCTCTATATTGTCTTTAAAACATTCAAGGATCAAGGGGTGGAATTCCCTAGTGTTTGGGATGTAATTTGGAGTTTTTTGGCCAAAATTGGGGGTTTTATAGTTTGAGCATGGCCTACAAAAACGGTGCAACCTTACCATGAAAAGTTACAGGAGTTTTCATTAGCTCCCTCACGGTTTGATAAACTATGCAGCCAAACCGTGCAGCCACTTACGGGATTTATAACATTTGATATGGAGCTCCGATTGAGGTGATTCCACCTCAAAAATGAAACCCTATCTGTTGGTAATTGACCATAGGAGCATCCCCCTCCATCCTACTTCTATATGGTGCAATTTTGGGGATATTTTTTAAGAATGGTTGGTGGTTGTTTATGTTTCCTTCATAAAATCTTCTCTTCTTCTCTTTCCCTCATTGTTCTTGGGTTTCCTTTGTGGGTTTTATTCCACAGCTAAACCCTAATGTCTAGGGTTTATTTTTGGTTAGTTTTTATTTGGATCTGGGGTTTATGATTGGTCAGTGGGGCTTAGATCTCTCCACCATTGATGTTTCATTCCATTCACACAAGGTTGAGGTTGGTGTTTCCAACTTTTTCCTTTCCAGACCACTCCAAGAGCACTTGTGTGTTATCATTAAATTTATAAATTCCTTTCACACCTCTAATATATCTATGTCTTGATGATAATGATGACTTCATACTGGTACAATTTACAAAAAATATGTTTTCAAAGGGATTTGTGTGAAATACCTATGTTTATTGCACCTAGGGTTATTTTTTAAAACCTCAATGTTCTTTAAACTAAAATTGGGGGTTTTTATGAAGTGGTTATCCTTTATTATGGTGGGATGGTTGTTTATTATTTTTTATCTTGATTTGGTGTGTATGGTTGGGTAATGATTTATCTTTTTTAAATTGTTATAATGTTTTAAAAAGGGGTTTATAGTTACAATGGGATTGTTTTATGTTCTTTGAATAATGCAGATGGTCGGATGTGGTTGTAAAGAAAATTATTGGTTTTGTGCAAGTGGTTTTTAGGTGTTCCTTGTAATACTAGTTTCCAAAATGTTGTTTAAAATGGAATCCCATGAAGGGATATACCTATTTGGTTTTTGGTGTGTGTGTCTTGAAAAATGTTTGGCTTGAGGGGTTGTTTGGAATTTCACACACGATAATGGTTTTGGAAATTATTTTTAAATTTTTGGTAAAATAATTTAGTTGTGTAAACAAAAAGGACCATTTGGAATTGTACCTTTAAAGGTGATGTTTCGTGTTAATTTTAGAAAAGAATGTGATTCAGAAAATGTGAATTCCCGGTTGGAAACTTAATGTGTCTTAAAAGATGGTTTGAATGCTCTATTGATGTGATGTCCCATTTGGCATGTTTTTAGTTTTTCATGTTTTTCCTAAAGTGTGGAAAGGCTTGTTTAGAACATTTTTTAAGAGGTGGTGTTCCTCATGGTTTTTGAAGACATTTGTAAATTTTTTCGTTTGATTAATTTATTATGAGTGGGTTTGTGATGTGAAAGTGGTGGCATATGAAATGAGATGATTGATGTGGTTGATAAATGGTGTATGTGGTGACATGTGACGTGTAAAATTAGATCGAGCACAAAATAGGAAGCCTGGGTATCTAAGTGGGAAGACTTGTAATAGTATGTTAGTGATCCTATGGGGTTTGGCCCCTACTTCATGTAGCAAGTTTGACGTTGACAACACTAACTAAACTATGATAATAATGTTGGGGACCACTAGGTTATGGGTATGTTCCCTAATAGTGGCTCATGCACAAGAATGGATATTGTTACGGTTACTTTTCACCAAGATACGAGGTACATGGGGCTCACAGCTAGAGAGTGCTTAGGGGTGTTCCTGTGACTAATGCTCAATGATTATATTGCACATCTCATTGGCATATGGTAGGTTGGGTTGGAAATTTTAAAATTCAGTGCTCTTTATTTAATGTGGGGTTATTTGAATTTTTTTCCATTTAAATTTGTTCCATTGAAAATTTTAAAAAAAAAATTAGTTTGGATTGGGTTTTTGTTATAAAATGATAGTTTTCATGAAAAGGGATGGTGGCGTGTGTTGGCCTTTGAAATGGTAATGTTGTGGTTGTTTAATAAAATGTGAAAAATATATTTTTATAATTTTATTTCAAACTAGTGTTAATGGAATTTTTTGGGAAAGGAAACACTTGGAATCTTTGTTGATTGCCTACTGATATATTTGCTCACACCCAACCTATACCACTCGGTGTCGGTAGACCCGAGTTGATTTTCATGTTCAGGTTTTGATCATGTTTTTCTGGTTCAAGTTATCTTTGGAGTAGGGTGGTCTTGTGGTTGGAGGTGACCAAGAGGTCACATGGATATCGTGTTAGTAGTTGGTTGTATTATTTTATTTTAACTCCTGGATCTCTCAGTGTTTGTTTTATTTAGTTGTATTTGTATTGGACCATATTGTTATTTTATTGAGATTCAGTTGTGATTAGATCTACTACGTTTTCAATTTTGTTTTGTATCCTATTATTATTGGGCTAAATTGTTCTCTATTGTTTTATTTTTATGCTCGAAACTTGTTTCCAGCCTATGGGGATCAGGAATTCCCTTCGGGTCATGTCGAGGATCGAGTCGGGTGCAGGGATTCATGGAATCCCTGCTTGGTTCGTGACAGGTTACCTGCTGGTTGTTGGCCACATGGCCTTAATAATTTCTCCCCATACACCAAAGGATGACGACTAGCAATGAGGTCCTAAGGTATTTCCATAGAGAGACTGTGCACTCATTACCAGAGTGGTTCACAGTGGATATAAAAAACAGAGGAAATAGTAAAAGTATATAAAAAAATTTAATAGATGAAATAAACTATATAACACGGGACAAGTTACTCGAATATGTAGAAAAATTATAACAAAGAATAACAACTATATATAAAGTTAATAATTATCAATGTTGGTAACTGAATCATATTCATAATGATGATAACATATTTCATGTCACTAAAAAGTATGAAAATAGATATATATGGAGGAATAAAATACGTTCTATGAGAATTTATAAAATAGAATCCTAAAACTATCCATCATGTTGATCTCCATCCCTACCATTTTCTACCATGCTTCATCCTGATAAAACAATCCATATCAGGTGTCCAAAGTGGGATTAATACTCTTTTCAACACCATCATACATGTAATATATCTTGGTACTAATGGCGGCCTAGATATTGTGTGAGATAAATATCATTTTCCCATCTCCAATGATGTCTATACCATTTGGTCAATGTAATATACACTGAAAAAGTTTGGATATATATATATATATGAATTCAAAGATATAAATTTACTATAAATTCCGTAATACCTTCTTTATCTTTAGCTGGAAATGTCTCTAAACCAATAACAATTTAATTAGTTCATTAATGATTAGTTTATAAGGTTATGTCACGTGAGGTATAACCAGCATAGAAAAAGTATAATGATGATAATGACAAGGATCCAAGGTATAACAAGGAATCCTATAATGATTATAATAATAACGGTATCTAAGGTGATAACCAAAAAAACATTGATATTGTTAATAATGTAGAGGATCTAAGTTAAAAACAAAAGAATTTGTGACCTCTAGGTTCATGTCAACTATGTTATATCATGTAGACTATCTATAATGGATCTGATTTAATTCAATGGGAATCGACCAAGGAATTATAATATATAAATTTATTACTATGACAAAGGATATTGTTTGAAGTAACCACTTGATAAGCATGAAAAGGGCCAATGGACAATTTCTTTGGTTCCAATTATTCGAAGTCATCAATCTAGAGTAAAGAAGAGTATTCAAGGAATTGTAGTCTTCATAAGATGTGAAGGGATCCTATGATACCATACTATGAATCCACATATAGATAAGTTAAATGTTCCAATGTGGGTATCTCCCATGGAAACCAGCTCCCTGACTCAGAATAGAGTCCTTCGAGTACTCAATGTATTCCCTCGAGAATCCATGGCTAGATCAAGTTTGACCACACTTATAAAGATGAGAATTAAAAAATGAAATGGACACCATATGCATGACTTAAATTTTAAATTAGGCATCATAATACTCATTCACTTTAATAATCCAATTTGATTCATTCTATACCATTCATTACTATGACAAGGCTTTTTCAAATACATGAAACAATTTTGTATGTTAATTACTTGTTGAATTGTTAGGTTCACTATGGTTCATCCCATTAACTTTAAAGGTTTTCTACTAGCATGAAACCACATTATTCAATTACATTAAATTAGGCCATTTAATAAATATATTATAATTTCCATCACATTTTAGGTTCATCGATTATGTTAAAAAACTTAAATTAGAATGGTCAAGTAGTACTATAATGGTTTCATATATTTTAAACATTATAATTTATTTAGTTGAATAGGGATTCCAATATCAAGGACGTTCTGAACACATAAAATTTGTAAAAGGTAAGGCTATATGGGATACAAAGGCATAATTTAAGAAACACCCTACATTGGGTGGTAAGAATTGAGGTCTGATACACTTGTAGTGTGATGATACTATATATAACGGGATCCAAAATATGATAAATATGAATATAATCATGGAATATGAATTTAAATAGGCCTATCATGATGAAAATAGAATAAAAATAATAATAAATGTTTATAAAACAATGATACATGAGGGATAAGTCATAGACCACCTACCTCAAACCTATAAAACTAATGTCATCCAGTACCAACCATTAGTTATTATTGGGATTAAAATAAAACTTAATAAGACACAAATATACTGAAAATATGGAAGAATATCTTTCATCACAATAGCATCGTTGAGGAGAATAAAAATGAAAAAAATACTAAAGATGAATATAGTACTTACCGATGTTCTTCCAATGAGACAAATGAGAATCGAAATAGACTACAAATTAGGGAATGTGATTAATAACTATGTAAGAGGGATTCCAAAGATAAAACATTAATAATAATGTCTCTATATTGCTAGAAATGAAAATAAGTGTTATGGGTAACATTAAATTAGAATTAAAAGAATTTTGCTAATCTTCTACAAGAGTTTAAGGGGCACACAGTTTGAAATTTTTTTCCAAAGAATGTTCCAATCATTTTTGGATAACATATTAAAGAGTTTAACTATATATTCCGGATGAATGGTTTGAGAACCCATACCCCAACCATGAAAAAATTCTCTTCTAAAATATATGTTTTTTCCATGTGTTCTCCTAAGGTGGAAATGTTTCCACTAACTTTATGACCTCTAAGAACCTACTGTCAATCCCCACACAGGCATGTGAAAAATGGAGAATGGTTATGAAATGTTGTGTGACCTAATTGGTCTCTCTTTCCATACCCCACACATTTAGGGAATCTGTGTGAACTGACTAGAATTATTTCTACTTAACATGCAACCATTGAATTGTTTCAAACCAGCTTATGTTCATACATCAAACAAGCCATTAACACCCACCACAACCTATGTAAACTCATTTGGAAACCATAATAGGACCAAAATAAATAATTATACTAAAATATAATGTATCCATACATTAGTCAAAAAATAGTTCATACAATCTTCCACCATTAATGGAACCAGTCCCCAAGTTCACCTTCCATTGGAGAAAACACACTTCCTAATAAAAACATTTTCCAATCAATGTTTAGCCATCCTTAAACTCCCATAGCCCATCATGTACATGGTTCTGCTTCCATATCAATCATAATAATGTGAGGAAATTTACTCCAAGATCCTTCGTTCTATAGTCAACAATGTGTAGAGTATACTCCTCAAAATAATCAACTATAAATAACTTGAGCTTTTAGGGATCAAATGTTATAGATGGTTCGGGAATATAACATTGATGTTGTGAAACTTGGAAGATTTCATGCATGGAACAGTACCTCATAGTTATTAGAAACAAATATGATACATTTAAGAGTCTATATATATTCTAAAATTGTCTAAAGAAGCATGATGATAACTTTTCTAGGATATGTATCAGTCAATTACCACGTCTTGGTGACTCCCAAAAGAAAACATGATTCCTCAGCTTGAAATATAGAGGACATAAACAATGATTATCATTATATATATTTTTCTATAATGGGTAGTATAAATATGAATTCAAATCAGATAAACCTTCTTTGAAGCCTCCTAAATGATGAGATGGTATAATAGAGCAATCTCACCTACCTATAACCATCATATTGGTGAATGACATGACATACCATAAAAGGCCTCCTAAGGATTAATCTGAATAGTTAATTAAATAATATTATTATTGGAGAACTCAATGAGAGGGATATAATTCCCACATGGACCTCCAAAATCTTGGACGTGTTCTCAGAGTTTGTCCAGTAACAACTGTATCTTCAATTCGGACCAGCCATCAGTCTGTCGGTGAAGGAATGTCCTCAAAAGCACCTTGGAAACCATATCTCCCTAAAACCCATTCTACAACCTCAATGTGAATGAGTGTCCCTTTCTATAAAATTGTATAATGGGGCCCATGTAGTCATATAATCTCACGAACATATATCCATCCTATCTCATAAAATGAAAAACTATCACATATAAGACAGAAGTATGCTACATTCATCAGTTGATCCATGACCTCCAAAACTATGTTTCTACCTTAAGGTGACCTCAGTAATCTGACTAAAAAATCTATAGAAACATCGTACCATTTTCTTTATGGTACCAGAAATGACTGAAACAAGTGAGTAATTCACTGGTGTTCCATACTCACCTACTGATCAGTGGAACTCCTTTTGATAAATTCTATTATCTAAAATTTCATCATTGGCCACCAATACTGCAGTCACAAATATCTATACATCCTGGAGATTCCATGATGTAATTCCCAATAAGATGTGTGGGACAATTTAATTATTTCTTCTATATATTATATATGTATCGAGAAATGTCTATATATATATAATTTATATCATCTGCACCCACAGAATAATCTTGAGGTGGGTCATCTCCTAAAATTCTCTCGTAGAGAACCAACCCCTCAAAATATGAAAACTACCTACTCTTCAACTTCTAAATGAGAGAAGAGGTAACTATTGTGGATGAGAGATAATAATTCTCATGTCTATCTAGAAAATATTAGAGCATCATGGAAAAAGGGTGATCGACTTCAATTAATCAATTCCATTAAAATGGAGGTCATTTTTGTAAGACTGAATAACATAATTAGATAATCATACAGACCATACGTCCTTTAATATGTTGTGTGTGGTATTTTTGAAGGCCTAAATTGCACCAAATGGTACCATGATCTTATGAAGATCGTATAGAAAACCCTAGATACTAATAGATTGTAAAAGAGATAAACTATTAAAGGTAGTGGATATTTGTTATTAAGAATAATCTAGATTAACCATAGATAATCCAAACATAAATAAAGGGACACATGAACCTTAATGGTGAGAATTATATGTTAACTGCAAGAAGAAGTATTGGGTCAAATAAAATCAATTCAAACTAAGGATTCCAACAATCTCTTTATGTTATAGATCACTGTAGATGGCATCGTGTATAGAGGAATGGACATTGGAGTTTTTCCAGGAAAAAGATGAATCATAAAATCTACCTATCTCTCAAGAGGTAATGTAGATTTTTTCTGGGAAATATATCTCTAAAATGATCTACTAAGAGAGGAAATTCCAACATGTATATTTCATGTTCCATGATGATGATACTATAAATATGTTTGGTAAAAACACATATACCATGATGCTCTGGTCAATCTCATTGAGCCTGAACATTCAACTCACACATGTACATATAACTGATTCTCTGTGGTGTTGTAAACGACACCCTGTCGTGATAGAATTCCATAAAGGCATGATACATAACAAGCCAATACATTCCAATACTAAAATAAATGTCTTTTAAATAGAGGAAATGCAGGTCCCATTGAAAGGGATAAATTTATAACACAAGGGGACAGTCCATGGATTGGCATATTCTTTCTAGTCGTACAGTAAATAGTGTAGCCATGTTCATGACCCCATAGTAATATTGAATTATCTTCCTGATACATTCTAGGGTAGATAAATAGATAAAGTTCTTTGAATCACCTGTATAAAAAACAATTAATATATAATAGTAGAACCTATAAGAATTGTTCCATGTACTACAGATAGTACTACACTATGATCCTGGGGTATCAGTTGTAATGCCTTAATTTTTTCACATCTATAATATTGAGAAAAAACTGTAATATAGTAAGTATAAATTCTTTGATGGTGATGATGATCTGAAGTCTAGATAAAACATTCATGACCTCCTGGTTGACCAGTCCTGTTAGTGATACACCAACTCCCTATCAGATGCAACATAAAATATTTTTCAGCAAAATGTGGAGATGGTGTAGAAAAAATTATATTGTATTAAGAATGAATGGTCTGACACAATATGTAATTTTTTCCTATATGGTCTTAAGAATGATGTTTCATAGTGTCTCTACCACACTAAGGATTTATATTACCCTTTCATTCTCACTGATGGAATATAACTAAGTTGATAGTACAATAACACAGACCACTACTATTATACATCGAATCCTCAAGGAAGGATTCTGGCTATTGGAAGAAATATAGGCCTACTGTTGATCTGACCCTTTATGATCGATACTATCACATTCCCTTAGTCTATGATCATTGATAAGAGTCTGATTTAAAAAATTAAAAAAATTTGGATGGGGAAAGGCAATCACCAGAGTATGGATGTCATGCTGGATCCCATCTTTAAAACATCTAGAACCTGATATTTCATCATTATATATTAGTGCTTAAAAGTATTGAAACATAGTAAAACACAATAAATTATCCATGATTTACATAGAATCCTACTCTTCATGCTTTAACTCTCTAGATCAGTCATCTGTCAACGTCTGAGGAAACAAGTGAACATAAAAGTTAGTATGAAAATAATCCCTAAAGAATCCCTTCAAGGGTAATCACATCCCATTACTTCTAAGATAAATCATGAAGCATATATATGGAGATATTTAACCTCATCT
This sequence comes from Viscum album, assembly GCA_963277665.1. NCBI lineage: Eukaryota > Viridiplantae > Streptophyta > Magnoliopsida > Santalales > Viscaceae > Viscum > Viscum album. The sequence goes on along the minus strand of OY728150.1, from coordinate 1,203,436,656 downwards.
CAATTAGAATCTCCATAATCTTTGAGAATGATAGAGTGTCCTCTATGAAAGACTCAACGACATGTGGAAAACCATCCACACAAAGGCTAGGAGGATGTCGTTGCTAGAACTCACATGTCATATCATCCACAGATAGTGTAGATTTTGTAACACCCTTCATGGAGTACATCAATCACTTATAACTCTCTCGATGTTGAGTGTCAGGGCCAAGATCAAATATAATATATTTCTCTTCATGTATCACTCATAGGGGTATGTTTAGTAACTTAGGTCCCACCATATCTGAATCATGGTCATCACCAACCTTCTCAGGCACAACTTGGTGACACCGTGATGGAATACATATATAAATTCCAAGAACAATCTGCATGAAATATTTTAATCACTAAAATAAGATGAACTTAAGTTGATGTGAGCACTAACCAAAGTACTTCCCTAACCATCCTTTTAGAATTCTACTGTATTGGTATGTGCTCAAGTTAAATGTAAGGGTTTTCTGTTAGTTGAAGGGGAAATTGCCATATTCCTCTTCATTAACATGAAACCAACTATTTAATAACTCAGGATTTTAATTTTATGTTTTCATTTTCATATATACATGTAAAGGGGTTCAATTTAAAATTCATTTTCCTTACCAATGAATAAGGTCCTATACAATTTATAATTGGAATCAATATCCATTTAATATTTATTTATCCTAGTCTACATTCGGTCGCAGAATTCAATTGGATCTATATGATGGCTTGACTCAGAAAATTACTCATTCCAGTTTATGTGGTTCCATAAACTAAAGGCCCCTAAATCAAATCCATCCTCTGATATCACATTTGGGGTTTCCTTTCGTGAGTTTTATTCCAAGGTACCAAGAAGCGGGTTAGCCACATGGCCTCAAGCTCACCTCCGCATAATCTAGAGTCTTCAGAGCAACATTGGGGTCCAAGGTTGTGTCCATCAGCACACTATGTCGTCATTACTAGATTGGTTCAAAACAAATATATTATAAATATACAAAATATTAGAATCATATGTAAATATATGAAATAGAAAAAACAGACACCCTAACACTATACTATTATCCCATCACAATGTAATCACAAGAGTAATGAATAAATACATTCTAAAGTGATAAGAATAGTTAATTTTTGGAATCTAATCTTATATAAAATGATGATAATGTATATCACATCTCTAGAAAGTAGGAAAAAAGGTATACCTGGAAGTTGGAAAAATATGATATTCCAATAATAAAAAAGAATCCAAACACCATTAGGGCATCCCACGATTCTTCTCATCCATTTCACACCATGATCCATCGTAGGAAATAAATCAAGATTTGGTGTCCAAATCATGATGCTTCCCCTTTTCAGCAGCTTCATTTGGTTAATATGATAATGTAACAATGGAAACCCATAGTTAGTGTGAGATAAATTTATATAGGCCACCAGAAACAGTTTCTATACCATCCATTAAATTATATATAATCTAAAACAATTCCTGATTATATATGAATGTAAAGATAATATAGAAATATTAATACCCCAATACATTATTTATCTTAGTCTATAAATATTTATGAACCTATAATCCTAAAATTTGGTTATTTAGGTTTACTTTTTATAATTACGTCATGTGAGGTATAACAAGAACTAACAATTTATCAATAAGAAAATGATTAGGACTAAGGTATATCCAATAATTATATAATAATTATAATAATTTGAGGATCCAATGTAATAATCAAGTCATAATTGATGATTGTAATAACAAAGTGTATTCAAGGTTAAAATCAAGGAATCCATGACCTCAGGGGTTGAGCCTAGTAATTAATAACCTCTAGAAAATGCATAAGGGTTCTGAGGGTAATCCAAGGGAAGCATCTGAGGAATTACATTGTAGATAATTATAACTGAGTCTAAGGATCTCATCTGAGTTAACCATAAGATAAAAATTATTGGGCCTAATGGGGAGTATGCATGGATCCATGTGTATGAAGATGTCAAGCTGGATCCAAATATTGTAACCAAGGAATATTTGTCTCTATATGAGGATAATGATACCTATAGTTTCAATCAAGAAATTAGCAGATATGAAAGGGAAATGTTTCATGTTGGGAATCTTTCATGGGAACCATCTCCTTGAATTGGAATGGTGTCCTCTAATTACTCAATGTATTCCATCATGAATCATTTGATGGCTCGAGTCTAACCACTCCTATAAATATGAATTGGAAAATATAAAATAAGAGCCTTATACATGATTCTATCAATAAATTATGAAATTCAAAACTATTTCCATTTGATAAGACAAAGTGTTTTATTCGATACCTTTCATTAGTGTGACAAGGAATAGAAAAGACATGAAACCATTTGTTACATTGAATAATAAATTTACAATTAGGATAACTAATCTACGTTCCATTAAAAAGTGAAAGGTATTCTATAATAATGCATCCACTTCATTCAATTACATTCAATTTTTCCATGTGATACGTATATTATAATTTCCATTACATTTTGTTTCATGAACTATATTGAAACAATTATCATATTGGGTTAAAGTTGTCATATATGTTTTCTAGATGTTAAAAAAATCTTAATTTATCTAATTAAATAGGGATTACAATTCTAATGGTTTTTCCACATAATAGAACATTGTAAAAGCTAATCCCGGATGCAGTACCCTAGAATAATTGGAGAAACACCCTACCCAGTGTGGAAATTATAGAGGTTTCAGCATCTAAATGTGTGATGATAATATATATAATGTTTATCAATGTATGGGTACGATGAATAGAATCATGGAATTAGAATATGTACTAGAAAAGTTAGATGGAATATTCATGTCAAAAAATGGATCCTTTTAAAATCAATATCCACGATGTATGAGTCATATACCACCTACCACGAACATATAAAACTCTTCTCATCTATTAACAAGTGTTTGTTTGGTTTGAATCTAAAGATAACTATTGAATTTTAAATTCCCTAATAATTGGGAATATGAGCCTTCATCAAAATTGAATCATCAAGGAGATGAAAAATGAAAAAATTCTTATGATGAATAGATTACATAAAAATGTGTGTCTAATGAGACAAACAATGATCAAATCAGACATCAGATAATGAAACATGATCAAAACCTATCGGAATGGTATTTGAGAGCATATGCATGATGAAGAAAGGTTCTCAAAAACAAGAAAATAAAAGAGGATATAGGGGTAAGGTTATTTTATAATTAATACAATATTTTTAATTTAACACATGAAAAATAGGGGTTCACAATTTTCTCAATCTATTAGAAAAATCATACACTAATTATACATCAATCATTTCTTAAAGAGGGTACCCGGATGGTTTTGCTGAACGATTGGAGAATCTATGTGCTAATCGAGATAAATAGACCTTTTCAAAATTCGATATTTTTTTGTGCGTGCATTCAACCAAGGTGTCACCATTTCAAAAAAGTGTGTGACCTCTTTCACTCAAAATTCATGACATTCAAATACTAGTGTCCATGGGTGCATTTTTATGGAAATGTGTGCGCCCTTCAGGGTCCCTCTATCCATCCCTGTCATGGAAAAGGACAAAATGTGAACTAGCCTCCATTGTTTATATAATTCATGAGTCCATCTCTTTCTCCCCAGTGGTTGGGGTTGAATACTCCAGACAAGCCCCAAACACCCCCGTAACCTTCATGAACTCATTATGAAACCACAATAATTCTGAAATAAATAATTAGACCAAAATATAAAAGGATCTGTAACTAAGTGAAGAATGGGGTTCTTACACTATAAATACATGTATGATTATTATATATGATATTTAAATAACAGGTGTCATTTTGGAGATGAAGTAACCATGACCAAATCAAAATTATAAAAAATACCAATAAAAAACATGTATTAAAAATTAATGTAGTTATTTCCTAAAACATGATTTTAACAAGGTTATTATTAATATAAGAGTAACTGAAGATCATAAGTAAGTATTATGTGGTTTATATCTATGAGTATGGTTCTGAAAAATATTTATAATAACCTATATTTATTTTAAAAATGTACAAATTGTGTGATGAATTGTGTGAGTTGATGTAAGGGATTTCAAATCATCCATTTATTTCATGGATATATATGTCATATTCATCACTCATTTCTTTTTTTGGGGTGTGATTACTGAACCTTTTACAAGTTAAATCAAGAATATAATTATTTTAATGACATAAGAAATATCATTTTATTTTATTATATAATAGGGATTAAGATTCAAATGATTCCTAATTGGTATGGGGATTTTCATCTAATGGTTATTTTGATGTGATAGATCCCATATTCAACACATATTTTTTTTATATGATTTATAGATGTATGCATTTTATGATTATATTTGTGAATATTATTGGGATTTTCATATCCATATAATGTTATTTTATTCACTAGGCTTATGTTTAAATCATTACCCTTATGGTAAATGTTTTATATTACAATCTCATTGTATGTCACGATTGTTTATTATTATTCATATAATGATGAAATATGATGATATATATATCAAAAAACTATTATTTTTTCAAATAAAATTGTTATTTATAGATAATAAATGATTTCAATTCATTTTCTTCTCTCTAACTGATCAATATACCAAAGGATTTATTTAATTAAATTCATCTTCATTTATTTATTTGGTGAAAAATAATTTCACTTTGATGTCCATGTTCTCTTATGATGTATTAAAGATTTTTTTTTGAAATTATAAAATGATTTTATATAAATTTACACCCATGTTTAAATTTATTTTAAAACGTTTTCAATGGAATCATAATATCATTTTTTGAAAAAAAAATATTTTGAATTTTAATTGAAAATGTGAATGTAATCATCTCTTTAACTTGTGGGGAATAAACAGAGTTTTTTTTATAGTCATGTCCACTCAAGGATTATAAGATTCATTTAATTAATTAAATTCTTATTTTCAAAGAAAATTATTTCTTTAACTTTTGGGAAATTTTGAGTTTTTAATAATTTTCTTTCTATGTAGAACAATTATTTTCCATGAGAAATGTTCAACGTGATCTTCCAAAATAAGTTTCCATCTTAGATGACATACATTGATTCTAAATAAGACTTATTGGTTAAATAATCCAATGATATAGTACATATTCTTTTTATGTATGATTTTTATTCATAATTACATTATATTTTGGAAACTTGTTCCTTATCAATGGGTAAACTATGATAAAATGATGAAATATTTTTGAAACCCATTTCTCTTCTATATGTTCTGCAATGATGAAATATTTATGAGTATTATTTATTTTAAAAAGATTAATATATAAATAAATACATATTGAACTAATTTCATGTAATTATCTTTAACATTTTGAATCATTTTGAATCTTATATCACAAAATTTATGGATTATGTGATGTCTGGTACATATATATCCATCCAATTAATTTTGGTAAGTATTGATATATCATAAGATAAATAAGACTAGAATAGGGAGTGAACCTTGTTATATAAAAGACTATATCCAAAATGATAGTATTTTTATAGAATCATGGCTACAATTATATGTTAGGGAGTCAAACCAATTTAAAATGATATCCATATAAATGACACTTGAAAACTAAATAAAATTATATTATAATAATTTGAATATGCCAAAAGTATATGTATATTTCTAGTGTTATACTCACATGGATCTTGTTCATTAATTTTTATATGATTCATCCTTCATTAAAATCTATTATTTATGATATTACTCATGTTTATGATCTTTGATATACATAATATGTTTTTAAAATATTATTATTATGTTTTATAATTATATTGCAATGTTATTCTCATGTTATCATTGATATATACCATTTTTACCTTTCGTACGAATCTGAGGTCACCCATTATTATGTTTCCACTCTATATAATATAAAGAATGATATTAGGTATAATATGTCTATAAATGGTGCTGGGTATGAAGAACATTTTGTTAAATTATGTAGATCACTTATATTTTTGTTGTTTTGTGTCCATGTTTCCTTAGGCACTAGATCAATATGAATATGGTTTAGATCATTATATTATATAATTAATATTATTCTACTCAGATTTAATATTTATGAAAGAAAATTAATGGTCAATATAATTTATTTTTTCTCAATAATTTTTTTTAACAAAACTAAAAAATATTTTACACTATTTAATTTAATTTTATATTATGAAAATGATAAAAATATTTTAATACAATTATTTAGTAAAAAAATATATACTAATTCATTAAAGGTTTTATGTAAAATGTTTCATTTTTCTTATATCAAAATAATTTTATAATACATATTTTATATGAAAACTATTTTTCACTATTCAACAAAAAATTTAAGTATCATTAAAAATTATAACAACACAACCAATTTTTTCATTTGTGAAGCCTTTATATTTAAAATCATTTATTCAAAAAATATATTATAGATAAGAAATTTAATATTTAAATAAAAACTCACATTATATTTTAAAATAATATTTTACTTCGAAAACAAATCCTCATTCTAATAAATAATTATCATTCCATGAAAAATATATTTAATTACTTTATAATTTATAAATTAATAAATAGTATATATATTATTCTATAACACATATATGATATATTGAAAAACATTATTACAATTCCAATAGGATGTTACTATTATAATGTTCAATGTTCCATTCCAGTTATCATAACGACCATTATAAATAATCATCATTATGAGTTCTGTAATCATTCATATAATTATATTTATTTCTATAACATTCTCATTACTTCTCTTACTTCTTTTCTTCAAAAAATGATACTTATCTTTGTATTATTGATATTCATTTCAGACTATGAACTCTAAGAATTGATGTATATGGTGTTTCGTTATGTATTTATCAGCTATAGAGATCTAGTGTTAACTGCTATTGAGAAATTAAAACGTTAGATTGTATTTTACTTGTTGATATAAAATATATTTTTATTATGTGACTTTAATCTTATTGAAAAAAATTAATTTCCTACAATCTTGGGTTACTCGCCCATTGATTAACTACAACACAATTTTTGATTAATCTACTATAGTACATTCCATTAATCAATCATATTAATGGAATATATGATGAAATAATTAATCTACACCATGGACTCATCATAGGATATGATACTCATGTACCAATAATCACCAACTGAAATTATACACAAAAACATATCTGGCAATAAATAACTGATGATATAACCATCTCTGCTCAAGGCTAACCCACTATTAACCAACAAGTAATTGATGGAAAAATTCCATCCACTATATTGTTACCTACCCATTACCAGTATCTTCTCCATATTAAATTTTTATTATACCCCCACAATAACACAATATATACTAACATCCAATATATGAATAAAAACAACCCCAACCTAGTACAATCAATCTAATATCGAAAATCATAATAATTTTATATTCTCAATTACTTCAAAAACCACATTTTTCGATCTGAATTTATCCAAAAACATTTTAATATCATTTTAATATATTCTATTTTTTTATGAAGTAGAAATTTTAAATAATATGTTCTTATTTAGAACACTTAGTAATTAACTATTTTAGAAATAATACCATTTCAAATTAATTTCATGTGTAAAACCATGATCCCCAATGATTTTAACAGAATATCCTTTATTAAAATGATAAAATATGTTTTGTAATTCTAATTTCCCAAAAAATTATAAAACTAAATTATTAAAACCATGTTATTACAAAAACAAAACACCACCATTTTACCATTCAATTTTAAAATGAAATTATAATTTCGGAATATAAACATAAAATACTAAATTTAAAAAAATTAACCTTTCTAAAATAATTTATCACCAAAATCAATTACATTCAAAAATCACTATTTCCAAACCAAAAAAATTTCCAACATCCTTTTAAAAAAAATTACACACATTTCATATGAAAAAAATATCATTTTACCCAAAAAATATTGATCACTTAAAATCCTTTATATTCATATTCTCACATTAAAAATATGATGATACACTGAAATTATTTGTGAAAAAACATCAAAAAATATTTAGCTAATACTACTGTTTATCTTTTAGATAACAGATCTAAACTATGTTTCATTTATAAAAATAATTCTTTTACACCAAAGATGTGAACTAATATCTCAATAATTTCAATATACAAAACTCATCTAATTTTACAAAAAAAAATTATTTAAAAAATGTTATGAAGAAAAATATTATTTTCCAATTTTTTTAAAAAAAAATAGAAAACTTCATAACAAACAATTGGGCATATAAGTCGTTTTTAAATTCATTAAAAACAATCCATTATTTTAATAACATTGAATCATAAGATGTTTATGCTGGACACACCACAAAATAAATCACGTTAATATTATATACTGGGGTTCATATATTTAACCACTTAGTTACCCACTTTAAAACCCATCTAAACATTCATATGAATCCATTTGATGAGTTTTAATTTATTTTTTTTTCTTAAATAAAATCACTAATCACTACGTCTCAATACTAATTATTACGATATCATGAAGTAAAATATAGGATCATATCAATGTTATTAATGAAATAACTAGCTATCAATTATAATAAGCATCAATATACCATGTACACTTCCATATCTGTATTAATGTAATGAAAATTAATTTTATAATTATGATCGAATAACGATGACTATTAATACCCCACATAAATTCAATTCTTACAGATATTCAACAATAAAAGAATACTTAGTCCTTTTATTATATTCTAGTTTATCTATATAAGAAAAATAATGGACTGTCATATGTAGTTAAACATATGATATGAAATACATATAATGGATCAAATTTATATGTGAGAAACAAATATTCTCCTAGTACATTATATCCAAGAAACATTCTTAGATAAATATACCAACTCACTAGGATCCGAACCCAATCTCACATTTATAGATTTCTCTGGAAACTAGAGTTTTAATATAAAGACATAAATTATGAATTCTTATAGTTTACATTCAATTTCCATAGGTATCCTATCATCAGGCCTTACAAAACATGAATGAGTTAAACTATCACCATTTGTAATTCCTTGAACAAATTAAGCTTATCAACTATGATTGTGAGATGAAATAGAAGGAAACATTGTCACTATTCCTATATTTATCAGAACCCAATAATAATGTACCATAAAAACCATATATTATATAGGTAAATTTTGTACCAACTCACTCACCCCACATATAAAAAAATAGGACTTAAAAATGGATTCATTAATATAATGAATATGAATTCCCCTAGTAATAACAATAATCCTTATTCCTTATATTGAATATAAATCTCAGTATGAATAACTAACCCAACACCAAAGATATCATGAAAACTAGTATCCACCAGCCAATCTAAACTAATCCAAACCATCCATCAAAGGAATAATCCTCAAAATCTAAAACTCATGAATACATTATCTTTATATAAATTAATATGAACAATTTGGGGGTGATTTGGATAACTCTATTTGATTTCCTTAATGACATCCAAAAAACTTTTTTCTTTTAAAAACCAACTATCCAAAAACAATTCATAAAACCATGCTTAATCCTTGAATATTAAAAAAATTAATGAACTTATATCCATTAAAAATAACATAAATATAATTATTTAAAATAAAATAAAGTAATATCTAATTCAAGATAATAAATCACACACACCCTCAAACATAATCCAAAAGTAACTAAAACACGTTTTCATAAATTTCTTTATCTTATCATTATTCCAATAGTCAAGTTGTATATCAACACCACATTCTTTTATGTTGACGATTCCCTCAAAGTCAAGAAGATTCGCCAAATAGACATTTTCTAAACTGATGAGGCCCCCACACATAATTAATGTTTCCAAACAATTCTTTCATAACCAAAATATTCCACTATATTCCCATATAGTTTCTACACCAAAATTTATATACATGATTAGGATAACATTCCCAATTAATGTTTTTAAACAAACCTTTCAAACCCTAATTAGTGTCCACACTTAAGTGAAATTTTAAATATAACATAAACCCACAACAACTCCACACTAAATAATATATTTCATCCAAATAAAATACATTAACGATTTATAAAACATCAACTAGATTCTATGGAAACACCCAAAATTCACAACTTCTACAGATTAATATTATTAAGAAAGTAATATCACGCATTGGAAATCTAATTTTTAAATTATTTCAATACAAAAACACTAAAACCAATATAATAATATGTTATTCAATATTTATAAATACTATATTTTGTTCGAAACACTATATGTAGTCTAATAAACATTTTCAAATTAAAAAAATGAAAAGAATACCCCTTCCTTGTATTACCCCTATAAATATAATCCCACATATATAAATTATTTTTAACCTCATACAACAAAATTTGTTGAAATATGAAATTATTATTTAATTGAAATCCAAGAGAAAAAACGTTAAATTGACTAAACTTGAGAAACACTCATAGGGAAACATAATGTTTAGATTAATGGATCATCGACTTAAATATTATGCATCTTATACTCCTCAAGAATCCCCAAACACTATCCATACCAATTGATAGGGTTTTAATATTCATTGAAAACACACCAAAACAAAAACATAATATCATGAAAGAGACATAAGAGGCAAGGAATGTGGGAAATTTTCTAATGATCTTATAACCAATAAAGAAATGAAATATTGGAGAAGAGATACGAATGTATAAACTCACAAAATATTTATCAAAACCACCTTATGTCATGATACCACTTCCAAATAAAAATAATTGGACAATAATCTCTCAAATGAGGTAAAATATAGGGTATGATACATTTTTTATGTTAATTCATACCCTAGAAGTGTGATAATTTTTACTTTGAAAAGAAACTTTTATTGAATTCTAGTTAATATTTTAATGATTGGTGGTTGAAATGAATAACCCATGTAATTATGAATCTAATTTTTTATTTCTCACTACAATCCTAAGAATATCATGAAAATTAACCATAGAAATAACCAATATCCCATGGCTCTATACCAACCAATGGATTCATACATAAAATTTCTAAAAAACTGATGTTATCCCCCAAATCATCAAAATAATAATTCAAAATTCCAAAAAACATAAAAACTCATCAAATATTATACCACCACTATGTGACCCAATTGAATAAAAAAATGCTTTCATCATTGAAATTCGACCCCAAATATAGCCCATGAAAAACCCGAAATTGTGACATGGAGATAAAGGGAATATGAAATTATAATAAAATATCATCCTTATGTACAATATTAACAAAAATTTAGAAAATTTATTACCATAAACATTTATAATAACTCATTATTATATAATCACCACATATGGATTTTTATTCAATTAATACATGATAAATTAATCACTTTTGCCAAAGATGACCCATTAAACCATATGATAATAAATACAAGACCTTATCCCTAATCAAAATCAATAATATTATTCCTCCTAACTATTATTCTAGAAAATCTCATATTTTCACTTCTCTTCCCTTTTCTGATCTGATTTTCACTGTATATTTTAACCTAATTATCAATATCAAATAAGAGATGAATATATCACCTATCACAATTTATTAGATCAAAATATTTGATACACAACATCCTGATAATGTGTTACTACTAGAAATATTTTTATTTTAACAAGTAAATTATATACATGAGTAATGAAAACATTCACAATATTGGGAAAATATCATTAATTAATTTTTAAAATTATCAAACAAGATTTTCCACTCATTAAAAATTATTATCTAGAATAAAAATTAATCCTGAAAAAATTATTCTAAAATATATCGAAAAAAATTATCACTACTTCGATTACTTGTATTTATCTGAGAAGACATAAAAATAGATATTGAACATATATATTATCTTCCTATTCCTACCCATGTGAACTCTTAAACTCTATTCGATATAGTCAATAATTATGAAATCAATGAACTCAATGATGTATGATATTAATCCTATATATGTACCCCAAAAAAACATGCATCAATTAAATGTATTTAAATAATTTATCATTTTTTTTGAAATGTATCATCCACCACACCATTAACGGGTTTTATTAGTATTATCATAATAATATGTTCATTAATACTACTATTTATCCATCCCAAAACATTAATATTGTGTTAATACTAAAAACTTTATTCCTAACAGAATGTCACATTGAAAAGAAAATTCACGAAAAAACCCCATCATGACACCAAATAAGATGGTGATAAGTACAAGAGTGACACCCAAAAGCTACCTCTAATATGTAATTTTTTTATAACTTGTTTGGATATTTTATACAACTCATGTTTTTTGTAATATCCCCAAAATATATTAGTAGACATCATTTTCAATCCATAAGAAACATCCAACTAAATTAAAAATGAATAAGACCATATATAATAAATACAATATGATAAATATGAAAATATAGTTTAGGTAAATATAAATTTAATATCATTGGATAATTTTTTATGCTTATAGTTCTTAAGAGAATTTTAATTTGAGAATGAATATGAATGTTTAATTAATATAGGGTTAAGAATTTTATTAGGACTTCAGATTAAAATTTAATGAGATGGAATATCTCAAATGAAGATTTTTTGAAATTTAATAGAGGATAAGGGTAGTTAGAGGTCTCATAAGGGCATCAGAAATGTATTATTGGAATCCTGGCTAGTTAAGTCCAAAGTATATAGTCACCAGCTATCCAGTGTCCTAAACAGTACGGCCTACAATTAGTATGATTCTAGCGGCTATCTATTTAAATTTTTAAGTAAAAAATAAAAAATCTACCCCTACTTCTAGTACATTTTTTACTCTAGTAACCATGGGATATTTCACTATATAATTCCCTTATCTCCCTTGGTTTGGTGATACCAATGATTTTATTTTCATAATTATTTTTGGTGTCTTTAATCCCTTATTAACCCATATAAATGTCCTCCTAATCTCAATAAAATTATTATCTCTCATGGTGATTTTTTTTATTATGATACATCATGGTGAAATAATCCCGATGCAATTATTATTTGGTGCTTCGTAGAAAGAGAGCATCCCATGGATATTTTTTCAGGATGTTTCATAGAAATTACTTGAAGGTATCTTGTGCTTCAAATTTATTTTATATTTAAAAAATAAATAAATAAATTTATGTTTTGTATCAATATCAGTACATATATATTTTTTCTTATATGGTATCAGCAGTATTTAATGGACCTCCAACATGTGTTGGGTGAAAGTTAAGTGTAACTAGAAAACTCAATAGGTTTTTCTACAATTATTCAGAGATTTATAATTTTAAATTAAATTATAAAACTTCAATTTATTTATATTTTTTAATTAATTAATTTTTGATGTTCTAGCTTAGATTAGATTATATGGTGCTGAAATGATCTGGAATGGGGCATGTAAATTTTTTGACAAGCTGAGTAAAATTTTTCAGCTTAGGGAATTAAATGTAAATTTCTTTTGAAAAATGTACTTAGTCCATGGATAACATTATATGGATTTAATGCATATCATTTATGGTTCATGAGTAATTATATAACGTCAGTAAGTGAATTGAACTTAATATGTTACTTATCCCGATTGATTAATTTAAATTTAAGTATTTAATTTAAGAAATATTGTAAAATAAATATTATAATAATTTAATTTATATTTTGTTAGTATATTTAAAATTTATGGGATGAATTGAGTAATGTGACATAGATACTAAGGAAATTGTGCATTGGATTTACTCCACAATCAATGATGGATGAGTCCTAGACTAATTGGCAAACCATAAATATAGACACTCCAATAAGGTTTATGCCATAACTTTCCATTATAGTTTATAGTAGTCCAGTTGGGGACATTATGACATGTATTTGTGTAAGATGGTAGATGATAGGAAGATTAAAAATTTTATAGATGAGATAATTATCTTAGAGTGACAATTTATATAGATATGTACCTTGATCCATCTCCTATGACTGTCAATCGTAATACTTACTCGAGAAGTATATGAAGAAATATAACAAATTTGGAGATGATGAGGGACGTGATTTCCCTGTGTTTAGGGAAATGACCATAAGGACTAGTTATTACAATGAATATCAACTAGTATGCATCCACATTAGTAATGAACCAATGGAACCACACTAGTCTTTTATTATATAATTGACTTTGTTCAGGAGTGTGTGTACCCATGGGTAGATGTAGTTGTACTTTTCACCTATGAAGCTAGAAAAATTTTAAGCCTCATGGGGTTATAATTACGAATAAGGATTTTTGTTTTTGGCCTAATATAATATTATTTTTTATTAATTTTTGTCATTAAATATGACTTCCCATGATTATACTAAATTTTTCATTAGTCTTGGATATATTTTCATTTAGAAATATCCTTGAGAATAAATTTTTGAGATGTATGAGGGACTAGGATGATCATGATATCATGTATTTAGTTTCTCAATATATTGGTGATAGATTACTAGTTTTAAAAACAACTATTTCATATGGTTGATGAATTAATGGAGACCAAGATATATTTATCAATATCCTCCATCTGATCTTCTGTGATAGAATGCATACCAAAATGCATGGGATGCCCAATATTCCTTTTTCCCATAGAGACTGTTATGAATGTCCACAGAGCCTGGGATTGAGGGGGAAATACCATAAAAAACTAAAATTTCATGCAACAAACATGATTAGAATGGATTTATGAGGTGTTTAGTATGTGTATATAATATATAATAAATGTTTTACATTTAGTGGATTACTGTTAAATACCCTTGAACAGTGCTTAAGATACCCACAAGGATCAAGTAAAAAAAACTATTTGTGGTTCAGTTGAGGAGACACAATTTATTTGATTACTAGGATATTTATTTTGGGATATATATATATGTAATAAATTTTATATGGTATCACAGGAATTAGTCACACTAGAATATATTTGATTTCATTTTTCACATCCTTTAATGAATCTGGTGCCGACCAGACATGTAGAACACCTTGACACAACACTGGGGTTCATCCATTGATCTTCAGGATTAATGATTCCTTGAGAGGACTGAGATTTATCTACTCATCATGGTTGATGAACATTATAGGAATCAATAAAGTGTGGATATAGGTTCCACTAATGTAATATTTATTCTCAAAGACACCCGGACACTGGATGAAACAGGTGTGGTTGATCAGACTAACAGACCTTATGTTCAATGATGGTTTTTGGAATTTTCCTAATTTTTATATTTATTCCCACATTGAGGTGGTGGTACTTTGTTTTTATAGTCCCCACAATTTTCCCATTATCATTATAGCTCTAACTGAAGTTGACATAGTTTATGGATCCATTTATCTTCTTAAACAGTTTATTTATTTTTCATGAGCATGTCACGTGAACATATCACTGCTTCTATGGAATAGTGAAATACCACAATGGTTATTAACTAATTAATTATTCACTCTCAACCTATTCGGTATTCCAATTCACTTGGGTCATAAGCATTCCTCAATTGTTTTATGATCAGTTTGGGTATGGAGATTTAATGATCAAGTAGGATAACTTGGATTCCATTGGAGGTATATATGTGGTATGGTTCAGTGATGTAATAGGACCTAGTGTATATTTTATATATTTTCCTTATTATATATACATTATCATACCATCTATTGATTATTCCAATTTGTTTAAATATTATTCACATAATTATTACAACATTTTTTACAATATTCCATGTTATATTTTATTTCATCAATCGTACACTATCACTTCTTTTGTATTGAATTTGGTTTTTCATGTTAGGAATGTAGAATCTTATATTGGGATTAATGTCTCCCTACAATAAATATTTAGGACAGTGGTTATTATTTTATGTCTCTATCATATGTAGTGGTGTCATAAAGGTCACATGGCTATGTGGTCTAGTTAGTATTCATTGTGAGAGAGGTCAAAGATTAACAAAATAGCATTCAATTTAGTTTTTAATTGTATTTGTGACTGGGTAGAAAATAGATATAAGAAATGTTTGTATCCTATGATGGATTTCATTTTGGTGTGTCATAATCATGTATTATTCTAAGATATATTAGTTTCTAGTGGTGGGATTGTTTTTATTTTTATTTGATTTTATGATTATGTGATTTTACCAAGTGTAAGAAACATAATATTTGTGATTGATTATGTATATTTTACTTCTTTTTTGGATCTTTTTCAATTATGATGAAGCTAAATATTGTATTTTCTCATAGATCATAGATTAAGAAGATATCTCACATATAATGAACATGAACCTTGGCATGACATGACATGTAAGCGTTCTAGTTTGTGCAGATGGAAATGATGATATGAAAAACTATTTAATGTGTATGCAACTCCTAATACTATATGTCTCATATAAGTTGTTGATGGAATTATACTATACTTATCCTAAATATATATTTATTTCTTTCTAGTGCAATGTTATTGGGGTCTTTATTGAGTAACTTGACAATGATGTTGGATTTGGTGTATAAAGGAGGTCCAGTGACCCTATCGAGTCATTATACGAACATGATCCCAAATGAATTATGTATTTTTGATAATATTCAACTATTAATACTTATATGTATCCCTAAAATTTATATTGATATGTAGTGTTTACTTTTATATGAAATATTAATAGAGGATGAAAATAAATATTTAAACAACAATTTTATAGTGGTCCATGCGACAATGATCCCCTAGTACACTCCACCAACACTCTCTTTGAGACTACGGTGTATTTCCCTAGAAATTGATTCTTATCACAAGACCTCAAATCCACAACTGTGTGTAGGAAGTTGACACATTTACAAAAAGACTAAAAATAGATCCTTATGGTTCTTTTATAGGGAATCGATTGTAATGTCATATCCTCATAAGTCCGATGGTAGTGCATTATTTAATTTCATTTACATAATTACAATGAATAAAATCACAAATTACTGACAAATTTTATAGTATTGGAAATTCATATTACATAACTGATACCCATAATAAATTAGGAACTTGAAAATGAAAACATGATACCACAAAAAAGAATCAAACAGTAACCTTGAAATCATAAACATAGATTACTTCTTCATAACCTAGTGAAGTAAAAAATAATATGGGTGAACTAAAATGCTCATTAAGGGAAATTAAAGAAGAAGTAATAATAAATCAATGATAATAAATTAACATGGTAGGGTAACTAACTGATATCACATGCCATTGAAATAACTAAATAAGGGTAAATAAATATAGAATTCTACGAAACTAAAACACATTCCATTTAATCAATGAGCTGAAAATGAAATGTATCCATAAATATGTTGATTCCAAATCTCATTGATAATGAATAAAGGAAATTAAATGATGGAAATGGCTTCATAATAGACATCATATCTGAGGTACATGAAATCCAATATCATCAAGAAATTTCAGAAGACTATTTAAAATATTATGATTTATAAAACTAATTTTCCTTAAGATAACCTATAAATTCATCATGTAGGTATATAAATTATGGGATCCAACCATCCAGACCTATCCACAACATTCCTCTAATCGAATAACCAAAATAAATAATATGAATTATTAAATATATAAATTTAATAAATGATATGGAATTATTAATATTTTCCAAAATTAGAATATAACTTTCAATGTTGACAATTAATGTAAAATGGTATATGTTTTAGGAAATATTAATATCCATGATAAATAGAAAGGATAATTAAGGTAATATTTAATGTTCAGTGATCATTTGAGATTGAATATTTAAAAGTGAATAATAAATGGTTCAAAGAATTGAATGTGAATACTATCCTTATCCAAAGTAATAATAAACCATCCATATGAATAATAAGTATGGTATCATTACAAAATATCCCAAGTGGATTAAAATAAATGATTGTGTTCATTGATTAATGGAAATATTAGAAAAATATTTTTAAAAAACATTTCTTGAGGAATATATCATTTTGATTAAAACAATTTTTATTGAAAATAAATTTTAAAAACATATTCTATAAAATTAACTTTTTAAACCTAAAAATTATGCTTTATAGGAATGGAGGTGGGTAAATACGTACATTCCAAAAAATAACATTCCATTTCCATTTTAAAGAGGTCAGAAAAATAACTTGTTTATAAATCATTAAGAAGTTTATAATGAAAAAACTAGTAAAATATAAAAGGGTAAAAATTTCATTACTATGTAATATTTTATACCATTTTGTAGACATTTAAATTATAAATGGTTTATAAAATAATAAAATTTCTCCATATAAAGAGAGAAATGAAGTCATATTTTCTAAAAAATATATTATAAAACATTTTGAGTACCAAATAGTATAGAAATTGTACTAATAATTGAATGTGGTCATGAATAACCAGTGAATAATTAATTGCATTATTGAAAAATGGAAATACATTTTACATGACTAGAAATTAGATTGATGTATCATTGGTATTACTAATAAGGAAAATAATCATTAAACATTCCAATGTGTCAAATACCACTTAAATCATTTTAAATCATAATCATCATGAAGGGAAAAAATAAAATGAATGATATAATAACATGAGAGTAAAAATATTCTGGGTATATCTTGTAATATGTTAGAATATACACTATATAATAGAAACTGGGTACATAACAACAAATCAGTCTAAATATAATGTAAATTGAGACGAAATCCCTTAACAAATTCTTTATTTTTTGTTGTGTAGTATTTTGAATCTTCAATAGTTGTTTAAATATATTTCATTATAATATCATAATTATATTCATGTTTATAACAACATATATTAACTTATTATAATATATCATTACCTATTTGTTAATATTAGTCATTTATTTTACTATTTTGGTTGTTAATTGCCTAGTTTTCTAGAGTAAGTTTTCACTTGTTATTTGTTGTTGTAACTAATTAGATCATGGATTTATCATCTCTAAAATGTAAAAAATAAAATAATTAAATTATATAATCATTATAAATATATTTATAGTATTCACGTATATTTGGAGATTAGAAATGAAGTGCACCGTACATGGAGACGACAGATCATACGTACACAAGAAAGATACATTCATATCATTGTTGTATTAAAATAATGATAAATAAGTATATTATAATTCCAATATCATATCAATGTTATATAATTTACATATTTTTATCATCAAAATTTTTTATAAGTTCCATTTATGGCATGAATGAGTCATATCACATTGAGGGGGCGGTAGTCTACACTTCTGCAAATGAAATTATCATATTTACACAAGATAGACATCATATAGGTATATATTAAATAAAAATTAAAGAATCATAAATAAATTATAAATATCATATATAACATATATAAATATAGAGTTCATCATAATGGCTACCATGATTGGTGGTGAAGGAAAAATGAATAAGCATTGTTTCGTAAGGTTTTAGTTTTCTATAAACAAAAACAGAATGTTCGTAACACATTAGATAGAATATTGGGTAATTTTAGGTACAAATATTAACATAAAAACGTACTAGTATATTTATTATACTCTAGTTTTTATAAAATTATATAATAATAATATTTTATGTGTTGTATAATGGAAATGAAACTAAAAATATTGAGAGAGGATGTTACATCTTAATCAAGTAACTTATTTTGGTGTATACTGAAAGGAATCTTTCAAAGATATTCTGCTAAAAGGTATGCTTAATGGACCAGTTAAGGGACTTCTTGAAGTAATTTGGGTATATATTGTATTGTCCTACTATGTTTTAGAGTTTTTATTAATGGGTAGAGGTGCTAGTATATTATATGGATGCAAAAGGACTCATATGAATTTTTTGGAAGAAAGGTAGGTGTACACATTTTCATACCTAAAAAAGTAATAAAAAACAAATAAAAATAATTAATGCAAGGTTTATGTTTGAGTGATTTCCAGAATAATGGTTTTGAAAATGATTTTTGGTCATTTGGGCCCTTATGTTAAAGTTTTAGTCTTTTATAAATGTAAATTTTCCATAATACTTATAATAAATTTTGAATACATTCACTAATACTATTTTTCACAAATTATATGGACTTTATTTAAACATATAAATTATTCTTATTACAAATATTTAATATATTTTTCAAAATTCTAATCACATAAGTGGCATAAAATAATTTAAATTTCATTTAGCAAGCTTGACAACAACGTCAATTTTTAATGAAAAAACATTCAAACATTATCATTGTTTTTATAGTCAAATTCAATGTGTAATTAGTTAAAATAAACTAAACTTGATTAATTTAAAAAAAATTATCAAATTAATATTTAAAATCAATATAAAAAATAATTTATCCTGTAAAATATATTAGATGAAAAAGTGGTTTTGAAATAAAATGCAGTATTTTTAGCTATTCAATAAAAAATTATATGTATCAAAAAAACATCAAAAAATTAACACTATAATATTTATTAGGTTTCATGTAGCGATATTATCCTTTAAAATATAACATTACTTGTCCTTAATCATAATTATTCATCAGAGTACTAGCCAATAATCGTTAAGTGTAGTGTCTTGGAATAGTATTTACATGTGGTGCTAAAAACACTTCTTTATGTAATATCCATAAAAAGTTCCCAAATTACTTTGAGCCCTTACATCTGCGTAGGGTACCCTAGGGAAACACATGAAAAATGTAATGAGATAAAAAACCCATTATGTGAAATAACATAATGATACATCTTAAGCATATGCGTTAGGAGGCATGACATAATGATATCGAAAGCATGGAACATATGAAATCATATAATTAAAGATTTGGATCATATAAAAATGTAATCATATAAATTTGGAATAATAATAAAGCATTTATTCAATATAGGTCTTAGAAATCCTCTAATCATATTTCCCATTTTAATACGGTTCGAGGTGAACTGCCAATCCCGATTCACATTTTAGTATGGGTCAAGGCTAACTGCCAATCCCTTTTCAAATTGCATCTCATGAGACATAACTTTACCCAATGAATTGTAGTGATATCTAGGTGAAACCATCTCAAAATTTTCATTAATATTCTTTCCACCAAAATAATCATACCTAATCAACCATACATAAACAAAAGTATACCCATGGAATAAATTTGGTACCACAATCATGACATAATGCATAACCAATGGGCATGTCATGAAAGTGTCAATGAAAGAAAGGGATTAGTACATACATGGACGTTTATATAGTAAAATTTGAATATAAAGTGGTATGAGATGTCAAAAATAAGTGATAACATATAAGAAATGTAATACAGAAATATTCACATTAAAACATTTTTGTACCGTTTTAAAGAAAATACTATAGAGCCTTTAAAAGAAGAAATAAGAAAATATTTTATATATAACAAGAATTGATAAAATATTGTTTTATAACAAAATTAATGATTTTATAAATACAATGGTTCATTATAATAGTGGATATAGTGAACCTGAAATTGGGTAAAAATTCGGTATGTTACCATAAAACATGTTTTCTTATCGAAACGTTTTAAGGAATAATATTTTAAAAACATGTATATCCCCTAAAGAGTGTGATGAAAGGGTCATATTGAATTAATTCTGTACAACTAAAAATATTTATAATATATAAATAAACATATAATATGACTCTTTTTTGATATAATGAAATATAAGGCTACTTGAAATAATAATGAAGGTACATGAATAATTTGTTATAGTTTATCAGCATGGTGTAGGGTGTACCTAATAGGGATTGCTGAGATATATAAGGGGTTTCTAATCACATATAAAACATCAGGGAAGTATGGGGGAGGTACAAAAACATACCCCACAATTTTTTAACATATTAAAAGGCATAGTGTAAAGGAAAATCCTGATTAAGAGAAAAATAGTGAGGATCCCATACCTTAAATCTGGCGGTGTTATCCACTTGATATTAATTATCAGAATAAACAAATTATTTTTTTAATTAATAAATCGATAACCTCTTCTATATTTAATTGATTTATTATAACACTTTTTTGTTCATTCAAGACCTTTTTATTAGTTATAAGCATCAATTTCATTGTTTTGGCTTGTTTTCTTACTTGGTTTAAATGACCGGTTAACTTATATTCATGTATGGATAAACATGTACGATGAAAGTGGTTTTATAGACATGATATTGTATGTTATTATATAAAATAGATGATATTACATGGATATAAAAATGAAATTAGTAATTGGGATTGATGATGAGTTATTATATAAATCCTTAGTGATAACTGTTTTGGTTAATCGGTGGGTTTTATTACAATGAACATGTTTTTATTTATAACATAATACCAATAGTAAAAAGAGATTTCCAAACCATAAAAAAGGATATGTTACATGTACAATAATTTGGTTCAACCATATCACAAATGTTTTCCTGACCAAAAATATAGATGACAAATGAAATTGATGAATTGTTGTCCTTGAATGTGTTAAATCCCAAACAGTGTTTTCATTTCATTAAAATAAAATATGGGGAAAAGAGGGATGATAATGAAATATCCCATTATCATAAACACATTTCATTACATGTATGTTACTGGAGTTGTCATACTACTTGGGTGAAGGGAGGTGAAGAAAGAGCCAAGAAAAGTGATGAACATAAAAGAAAGAAAAGAATTTGGAAGAGGAATTTATCTCTTGAGTTTATCTCCATTGAGAACTGCTTAAAGGGAACGGTTTTGGTGTTTTTGAGAGGTTAGGGGATGTTGGGCATAGGGAAGGAGCTTGGGGAGATATTTCAGAACAATATTAGCAAGGCACAAGTATTGAGAGTATTGAAGAGAAGTTTGAGAGGGATGTTTTTATAGTAGAGAAGGGGAGGAATTTCCTAATTTTTTAATACTTATTTAATTAATTTACCTTAATAATAGAAATAGTGATGATTAAATGACCAATTATACAAATAAATTCATGTTATTTTTAAAAAATTGTTTTTACATGAACATATCATTATCAATGAATCAATAAATCCATTTTTTATCATTTATCGTAATTGTCATATTTTACTATTCATTAAAAATTCACGTAGTTTATAAAAATCTCAAAAATTTCCCCTAAACATTTTTAAGTATGTAGAAACAAAAAATGAAATCCATTTTTCAAAAATAGTTTTTAAATTTTATAATTTGAATATTTAATTAAACACAAAAATTATTATTAAAAAACCAATTTAAAAACAATTATTTTCTTATTAAAAAATATAGGTACATCTTAATTTCACTTTAATAATATCATTATATTATCATAGATAAGTTTACTATTCATTAGGTTATATAACTATTAATAAGGATATGTTACTATTCATAACGGTAGGTTTCTATTCACCAAAAATTATGTTTTTCTTATAGTACTCCAAATAACATACTAATCACAACTGTGTATGTTAGATTTTTGAAATTCAAATCAGAGAAGTGACAAACTTATGATTAAAGGTCACATTATATTTAGTAGTTCATTATTTTGTACTTTTATTTGATTTTATTTTATAAGAGAGGAATATATAGTTATAAAATATTGGGGCATTACATTCATTCCCCCTTATAAAATTTTTCCCTAGAGATTTCATTTTACAATATAAGCATTAAATAGTTGTGGGTACTTTTCCTTAAATGACTCCTCTAGTTCCCATATTTCCTCTTTATACTTGTTATTGCAACACTGTACTTTGACCATGTGATTAATCTAGGTATGTTGAATATTTTATCTATGATACAAGAACTTCACTGGCTGCTCCTCATAAGAATGATCATCCTCCAACTATACCACCTTTGATAAGAGTACATGTGAAGGCTCTCGTATGTACTTATTTAAGTGGGATATGTGAAATATATCATGTACTTTTGAAATTTTAGGTGGAAGAGCCAGTCTATAGGCTACAACACTTACTCGATCAAGGATCTCGGAGGGGGTGATGTTCCTGGGACATAACTTCCCTTTCATTCCCAAATATATTGACATTCTTCCATGGAGATATGCATTGAAATACCATATCTCCAACATTAATCCTAAGGTCACATCGATGATTTCCTACATAACTTTTCTATCATCTTTGGGCTGCCTTGATATGACACTGAATGATTTTCACCATCTCCACAATTTCATGTCCTTGAAGCTTATTCTCATCGACTTCATCCCAACACACTGATGTTCTATACATTTTCTCATAAAGGACTTAATATGTTGTAATTTGAATGTTGGAGTGGAAACTGTTGTGGTAAGATAATTCAACCACTAGAAGATATTGGTCCTATCCTCCATTGAATTCCATATAACATTCGCTCAACATGTCCTCTAGTGTTTGAATAGTTTTCTCAGATTGGAAATCGGTTTGAGGATGATAGGTCGTACTAAAGTTTAGTTCAGTTCTTGTATCATGTTTGAGACTCTTCTATAACATTGAGGCGAATCTTGGATCACAATCAAATAAAATAGGTACTGGTACTCCATGAAGTCTTACCACTTATTTTATGTAAATTTGTACAAGTTTATCCAATGATAAGTCCTCTCGAATTCTGATAATGTAAGTTGTCTTCATAAGATGATCGTAAAAGGCCCATATATCATTGTTTCCTATGAATTTCCTTTGATGTCTAGTCACAAAGCCAATGGTAACATTCTCCCACTTCCCCACTGAAATGGTTAGTAGTTGCATCATCCCCTTAGACTTTTTCTTCTCAGCCTTCACTAGTTGACATACCGGGTACTTTGATGTATTTTCAAAAATCTATCTTTTCATATTGTCCCAACAAATTTTTTTGGAGGTATTGACACATCATTTTTCTCCCAGGGTGGATATAGAAGTTTGATCTATGTGCATAATTCAAAAGATCCTTCTTTATCTCTGGATTAGATGGTAAACATAATCATGACCCATGTATTACAACTCCTTCCTCATCCACCATGAACTATGAAGATTTTCCATTTTTAACAGCTTCAACCCATTTCAAGAATTCATATCCTATCTTCGATAATCCTTGAATTTCTCCATCAAATATGGTTAATAAATCATTTGAGAATGGATTGATGATGTTCCTCCCTTAATGATTCCCATCACCATCCCCTAAAAATCATTGAAGTTTGGATCCTTTTCAATTCTCATCATTGATAACGATGTATGATCATTTATTCTTAGAGAATATTCCACCTTTTTTGCCTTACTAGGATGGTAGTTGATGGAGCATTAATAATCCCTAGTACGTTCTATACATTTTCACTGGCACATGTTGATATCTTTTTTTTGAATATATATTTGAGAATATTGAAGCCAGTATATATCTCACACTTCTCCACATAGAGATAATGCCGCAAGATTTTCATGGAAAAGATCATACCCACCAACTCCAGATCATGCGTAGGATAGTTTTTCTCGTGGATTTTTAGCTTCCTTGAGGTATAGGATTTCTCTTTTTCTATTTGCATCAGTATATAGCCTAAGCCCATATTTGACGCGTCACTGTACACCACAATGAGTTCTCCACTCATAGGGAGTGTGAGTACTGGCACAGTGATAAGACTCTTTATCATCTCTATGAAACAGTCTATACATTCTTGAGTCTATACAAACATTACCCCTTTTCATGTTATCTTTTTCATTCGGTTTAGAAATTGTGAAAAGTTCTTCACAAATCGTTGATAATACCTATATAGACCCAAAAACATGTGAATCTCCATTAAATTTTTTTTCTTGGGCCAGTCTTCAATTTCTTTCATCTTGGAAGGGTCCAAAAATATCCCTTTGCTGGTGATAACATGCCCCACGAATGTTACTTTCCCTGTCCATAACTCACATTTACTGTACAATCCAAATAACATCTCCCTTTTCAATTTATTTGAAACAGTATTCAAATGATCCTCATGTTCCTCCTTGCTCGTGGAGTATATCAGAATATCATAAATAAATAATAGCAACTTTTTTTGAGGTAATATCTAAAGACTATATTTACTAAATCTAGATTTTGTTTTGATAATTAGTGAGTCCAAAGGGAATCACTATGAAATCATATTTTCCATACATCATTTGAAATGCAGTCTTGGGAATATCTACCTTTCTCACCATTAATTAGTGATATCTCGACCAAAGGTCCGCCTTAGATAAATAACTGGCCCCAGGAAGCTGATCGAACAAGTCATCTATCCATGGAATAGGATACTTTTTCCTATTTGTGATTTTTTTGAGCTCATGAAAACCAGTGTAGAGGTGCATTAACCCATAATTTTTCATGATAAAGAGTACTAGCACACACCAAGGTAAAATAATCAAGCAAAAAAACCCTTCTCCAGATTCTGCTATACCTGCTTCTTCTCCTCTTCAAGCTCTACGGTGGACATTCTATAAGGTGTATTTCATATAGATAGAAATCCATGAATAATTCAAATTAATAACTCAACCTCATGATCACGAGGAAAACCAAAAAACTCTTTATGGAATACATTAGTGTAATCCCGCAAAATGAACATGTCTTTAAGCATGATTCTCTCTTTTGTCTTAGTCACTTGAGATAGATATGAATGCTTATAAGGCCACAAAATCAACACATGAGATAATGATCCTAAAGAAGATTCATCTTTCTCCTTACACATGAAATGAATCAGAGGAGGATTCGGGATGTGAGGAGTGATCTCCCATTCCCGACAATTGATGTTGGATTTATATAAAGATGGTCAATCCATGCAAAATATTGCATCAAACTCCACTAAAGGATGTATGAAGTGATTTTATGGTTGGTTTGGTCCAAAAATTTTAATATGGGAGGTGTTATAGACCATGGATGCCCCAATTTCCCCATTTGTTGTTCTCACAGATAGATTTTCTTCTATATTATGAGCTGTTGTTTGAATAGTTTTACTAAAAATGATATATGTGAAAGAATGTGTAAAACCAGAATCAAATAGTACATTCACTATTCTTGAATTAATAACCAGTGTACCTATCACCAAATCATTATTTGTCTCCACCTTATAAGTGGTGATATCATAAGCCCTTCCTTGTTTCCTTGGAGGATGTTTCAAATTGCCTTCGACAACCCTTTTCATAGGGAAATTTCTTGCAAAATGTTATTTCTCCACGCAGTTTTAACACGACTATAAATTCAGAGTGTTGATCAAAACCTTCCTTTCTTCTTCATCATTTGCGGGATTCTTCATATTTCATTTGTTTTTTTTTCTACATGTCCAAACTTTTTACATTTGAAGTAGTTCCTGGTTCTCATCATACTGTTCCTAGGGTGAATCATCTCACATCTTTTACGAGAAGAAATTTCAGGATTCTTTCCATCATGGGATTTGTTTTTTGAACCACCTATATTTTTCTCTATTTTCCACATCATATAACTTGGCCCATGAATCCAATGAATGTCTTAAATATGTATTTCAACATTTAGGTCACACCGGACAATATCCTAATAACTGTAGAACACTTGAATCCCCAATTTTTTTGTATACTGGGCTTTAGTCTACTAATGAAGTGATCCACCTTGCTTTCAGAGTTCTTGAAAAAGCTAGAGGCATGCATTGAAGGCATTATGAAATTTTATCCATACACTATAGTGGACTCATCTTCCTTATGCTTGAGTCCAACGAACTCACTTCCTATTTTGAGATATAGGGTTTGAGGTAATTATTTGTTGAAAAACATCTTCATGAATTCTTCCCAGATAGTGGAATCAATTTCCTCTTTGGACCTTATATTCATGATTAGTTTCCACCACTGATAAACTTCCCCATCAAAATGGTAGACCACCAGTACACCTTTCTATTCATTCAATAACTGGAGGATACAAAATATCATTTCAATGGATTTACTCTAATGTTCAATGAGGTGGGGATCAGAAGATTCGTTGATCATGGGAGGCCTTTTACACATGAAGGATTATATTGCATGTTTTTCTTTCCATTTAGGATGAGGGTTTTCCACAAAATTCATGTTATTATTAAAAATAGGATCTAGCTTAGAAATTAATATCATGATGTTATGAGAAACCATTCTTGTCATATCATGCATATCATTAGGGAAATATTCACATTGCCTATAACATTTATTATTGGAATGAGTTCTTCTATTTACCACCACTAACTATGAAAAAAGGTATAATTTGAAGGATTTATTACATAGACACTGATCATAAGAGAAATATTTGAACATAAAAGGATAAACTCGTAAAGGAGATGTATATCAAATCTAGTGTTTCCTTAGGATGAAATCTAGGTTATCCTCGATTTATTTCATAACATATATTCATATGGGATTTTTTCCCTTAATAGTTGTTTTTAATAAGCTCATGAATCTACAAAAGAGTATCCCTCAAGAGTGTCGTAACCAAGAGTGCATCAATTCCCGTTGTTGTGCACCAATTCCAATTTGAGTCTAGCACAATGTAGTGTTTTCAGGTATTACCCCCAGATACATTTGTGAAAGATTTTACTGTACTTTCTTGTATCCAGACAAGGATGTATTTGTTTTATAAACCACATACTCATTACACAAAAAAATTTAGGAATGTTCTCTTATACATATTATCATCCTTAAGGTTATAACTATGGTTCTATATTACTAATATTCAACATTAACTAGGCCATCATCTAATACCAAAGGTCAGGACTCTGTAATTATACATATAACATTACGAGTTTTTAAGAATAATTGTACATCAGAGTACATGCCAAGGATCGTTATATTTAGTGTCTTGGAAGACTAGTTACATAGAACCTAAAAAATGGGGCTAAAAACACTTCTTTATTTAATCTCATTAAAAATCTCTTAACATAGTTTGATCCCTTTCATTTGCATAGGGTACCCTAGGGAAACACATGGTCAAAGGGATGAGATAAAAAATCCCAGTAAGGGAATGAACATAAGTATACATCTTAATAACATGAGTTAGGACGCATGACATAATGATATCCAAAGCATGTAACATATGAAATCATATCATATAAGAATGAGAACATTCTAGCATGGAAACATATAAATTAGGAAGAATCATAAATCATGTCTTCAGTACGGTTCAAGGCTAACCACCAATCTTGTTTCCCATTTTAGTACGGGTCAAGGCTAACCACCAATCTTGTTTCCCATTTTAGTACTAGTCAGGGCTAACCACCAATACCATTTCACATTGTATCTCATGAGACATAACATTACAAAATGTATTGGAGTGCTATCTGGGAACACCCATATCATCATTTTCATTAATATTTTCTCTGTATAAATAATCATATTTAATCAACCATACATAAACATAATGGTACCCATGGAATGAATTAGGGACCACAATCCTGACATAAAGATTAACAATTGAGTGTATCATGAAAGTGTCCCTGAACAAAATGTATTAGAACATATATTGACTTTAATAAGGTAAAATAGGTATATATCATGTTATGTTATTTCAAATAGATGTGACAACATATATTAAATTTATTTGAGAAACATTAGTATTAAAACATTTTTCTATGGTGTAAAGGAAAATACTATAGAAAATTTAAAATAGAAAAGGGGAAAATATTTTATATAAAATTAGAATTTAATAAATATGGTTTTTATAATAAAAAGACTTATTTTATAAATACATTTCTGTCTTAAAACATAGGATAGAGTGAACCTAAAATTGGGTTAAAATTCTGGGAGTTCCCTTAAAACGGGTTTTCATTTCATAATGTTCTAAGGAGGTAATATTTTAAAAACATGTGTATCCCAAAAAGATATTGGTGAAAGGGTATTTATAAATAAATTTCAAAATACTAAACAGAATTTATAATATGTATACTAACATATATGATAACTCATTTTTATATAATTAATGATATGGTTACCTGAAATAACAAAGAATGTTCAGGTAGAATTCGTTACAGTTTATCTGCATGGTGTTGGGTGTACCTAAGGGGGGATGATGATGGAGTTAAGGGATTTATCATCCATTATAAAACTTGCGGTCAGTATGGGGGAGGTGAGAAAACAATCCCCATCTGAGGGTTTTACACATAAAATGGCACAATGTAGAGGACAATCTTGATTAAGAGAGAAATAGAGAGGATCCCTTAGCTTAAATATGACAGTGATCTCCACTTGCTATTAATGACATGAATAAATACAATTAGTTTTATTAATTAATACATCCATAACCTATTATATATTTATTTTATTTTTTATAACACATTTCTGTTCATTAATTGAATTTTTGATTGGTTATACGGTTCAATTTCATTATCCGGGCTTGTTTTCTTACTTGGTTTCAATGACTGGTTTTCTTATATTCATGTTTGGATAAACATGTAAGGTGAAATTGGTTGTCCAAAATTGAATTTTTATGTTATTAGTGAACATATAGGAGATTACATAGTTATAAAAATTCATTCCGTTATTGGGTGTGATGATGAGTTATTATATAATACCTTAGTGATAACCATTTTGGTTAATCTTTGGGTTTGATTAAAATGAGTTTCTTTTTTTTGTAACATAATACCATTAGTAAAAAAAGATTACAGAACCATAAAAAGAATATAATACATATATATAATAATTTGGTTCAACTATAACATAAATGGTTTCATGACCATAATTATAGATGACAAAATAAATTGATAAATCGTTGTCCTTGAATGTGTTAAATCTCAAACAGTGATTTCATTTCATTCATATAAAGTATGGGGAAAGGATAGATTATAATGAAATATTCCATTATCATAAAATAATTATGTTGCATTTATGTTACGGGAGTTATCACACTATTTTGGTTAAGGGTGGTGAGGAACGAAATGCTAAAAGAGAAGAACTTATATGAAATAAATGACTTTGAAAGAGGAATTTACCACTACAGTTTATCTTCTTTGAGAACCTCTTAATGGGAAAGGTTTTGGTATTTTGAAGAGGCTAGGGGATGTTGGACGTGTGGAAGGTGCTTAGGGAGAAATTTGGGAAGAATATTGGTATGAAACAAGGCTTGGGAGTAGTGAAGAGAAGGGGGAGTGAGGGGGATTTTATAGTGGAGGAGAGGAGGGTTTTCATAATTTTTTAATCATTAGTTTATTAATTTTCCTCAAGACCAGAAATAGTGATGATTCCATGACAAGGAACTATAATAAATGCTTCTGATTTTGATATAATTGGTCTTATATCCACAGATCATCATCAATGACTCAATAAATCCATCACTTAGCATTTATCATAAATTATTGTGTTTTACTATTCATAAACATTCATGTATTTTTTAAAAAAAAACAAAAAATTCACCCTAACCATTTTTCAACGTTTAGAATCCAAAAATGAAATTTAATTTTCAAAAATAATTTTATAAATATGATTATTTTAAAATTTAATTAAAATCATAATTTATTATTAAAACCCCAGTTTTAAAACATTCATTTACTAATTCTAAAATATAGGTACATAATAATTTCACTTTAATATTATCTTTATACTATCATAGGTAAGGTTACTATTCATTTGGGTATATATCTATTCATAAGGGAATGTGACAATTCATAAGGGTAGTTTGTTATTCACTAAAAAAATTTTTTTCCTTATCAGACTCCAAATTACTAACTGATCGCGATTGTCTATGTTAGATTTTTAAAATTCAAACCATAGAAGTGCCAAACTTCGGTTTAAATGTCTCATATCACTTAGTAGTTTTGTATGATGTGTTTTCATGTGGTTATATTTTATAATAGAGGAATTTAATTTTATAAAACATTTGTTTGATACAGTTCATATTCAACTATGAACATTATTTTTATATATTAAATCAAATCATATTTCAAAAATATGATTTAAAATGGTTTCTATATTAAAGGTGATAAAAATGCATAAATAAAAATATAGTATTTTATACAAAAAATTTTGTTATTTGTGATATTATGTTTATCATATCTAAAAGATTAAAATAAATAATATTTTATTCAATATATAACATATATATTAAATTAGAATAAGTATATAATTTATATTACTTTAATTTTATAGGATAAATAGCTTTGTGAGCATAAAAATGGTTTTATATAAAACATTCTATTTATACTAAATTGGTTCATGTATTCATTTGTAATTAATTTTGAAGCAATAAATTTATATTATATTGTTATAAAAAACATATTTTATAAGTTAGTTAATAGTATTCCAAACTAATAATTTAAAGAGTATGTAAATTATTTATTAAATTAACTAAAAATATTTTAATAATTTATTTTTAAAACTCAGCCTTGTGTGTAATGTATGCTTTCAATGAACTCCTCTCTCACATGTAATAGAAGGTAACACATTGTTAATTTCCATAAAGATATAGAATATGTCAAATATAATTGAAATATTAAATATATTTTAATGTATCAGGGTATTATATCCCCTTACATTCTTGGTGTCATGTGTCTCGTACACTATCAAATATAAGGTTCTTATTTTAGAATTTTGGGGTGTTTAATTCTCTGCCAACCTAACTAAATTGAGTCCTCTCAATTTAATCATGATCTCGATAATGGATAGATTTTCAACAAACTATTTTTGAATGACCCGTATCAGAATAAATATTAAAGATATGTATTTTTTAAAAGAGATAAATGAAAGAAAAATTGTCTTGTATATAGCTTCCCAAGTATGAGAACATATGTGGGATATGGATACTAGGATATGAAAGAAAAATTCCAACAATAATGTATTGATGGAGAGTTCTAGGTAAATTTTTCAAATAAATGTTGTTGACCCAAAAAACATAAACCATATGTGTGAATAAAGGTTATTGATATCATAGAAATTATGAAAATAGGACATCATTTTTTTCAAATCCATTTTTTCTATAATTAATGTATTGTTTCACTCTATAAGAATATAAGTACAAATATGTTTCTATAAACATAACATTTTTTTATTATGCCTTATTCTATTTCGATTTCATCTTTTAGAAAATGATGCATCATATGGTGAATTAATAAATTATCCTCTAAAATCTCATTTAATAATCATCATAAACTATTCAATAAATGATTATATTTTCCATAAAATTATAATCTAATCACTTATGAAGGGTAGTCTCTATATTTCTAAAATATACATATCACTATACATTAATCGACATGAAGTTTCTCTAAATTTTGACATTACGAACATGTGGATAACTTCTTCATGTATCCTCATGGAATATAGTAATAAATCAAATCACCATAAATTTAACACCCCAGGTAAACAAATAATATGAAATTTTTATATTTTTCCCTATTTGTAAATAAAATGTTAATATTAATTTAAAGGTAATGCTATGCTTGATGGCTTACCCAATACGCAACAACAATTTCATTTGAAATCTTACATTGCACTCTATTAATAAAATAATTTTATTTTAAATTGTAGTTAAAACATAGCCATTGTAATGAAGGAAATGAACAGAACTAAGTACAAAATAATTATATATGTTTGTCAAATATTTTTACTTTTTACAATAAATCTTAGAGGATTAAAAATGCGAATGAATCCAATTTTAAGAATAAGCATTCTAATATTCTTTAAAAGTGCGATTTACCACCTTTTGATGGAGAAACTCTTTTAAATCCACTTTTTGACAATTTTATGTGTTATATTTGAAAAAATAAAATTTTTCTTTATAATCGAGACATCAAAATTTACTTTGTGTAAATTTTTTGTACTTTTTCGATAAAGTTCATTTTTTAATGAATAGTGAAAAATGTTGTATTTTATTTCAAAACCGATTTTTAATCTAATTTATTTATATGATTAGATTATCTTTTGAATTGGTTTTAAAGTGAAATTAGAATATATTTTTCCCATTTAATCAAATAGTTGTCATTTAAATTAATTTCACATTGAAATTATACTTAAACTAGTGTCAATATTTTGATATATATTGTTTGATAAAAACACGCTTTTTGTTCTGACAGCGGGAATTAATTATTAAATTAATTAATGTTACTTATATGTTTTGAATTTTTTAAAATAGAAATCATTTTTGTTTTCAGAATATTAAATATTTCTTAGGGTTAATTTTTTGTTTTTTTTCTGAAAAACATCAATTTTTGATGAATAGTGAAACAACTAAGTGGTACTTAAAAAATGATTTTTCATTTAAATCAAATTTTACCACCTCTGTGTTTTTAATTTCAAAAATCCGACTTACATGTTTTTCATTAGAAATTAAAATGTCGTTCAATGGGATTAAGATTATTGTTCAGTGAATAGTAACTTTTAAGTTTTTAATCGCGATTAGAGGTAATTAGTGTAATTTAATGTAAATATTATGTTTTAATAATATGAAATGACTTTGAAACATGTCCTACCCTTATTGGATGTGTCATGACCGACCTAGAAAATCCATGGGTTAACTTGGGGACCCCCTGGAGCCACTTTGGTAGGAAAATGACATTAAAAACCTTTTATTTAATGTTAAAATAAAAATGTCACAATCATGTGTTGTTTTACTAAATAAATTTTTAAATGGGGTTATAAAATTCATAGTTTTGAATATAACTATTAATTAGATATCTAAAAATATTTCCCACATCATTATATTTTGTTTATAATTTTTAGACATTAAATAAATTAAATTATTTATGACACTATGAAGATACAGTGATGACCTCATTATTTAAAGATTTCAATAAAATGAAAAGATAACGTAAAATCTAAGACCTACACTTGTAAAAAAACCTATTGGATGTGTGGATTTAAAACTATTATCACATTACCCTCTAAATATATAATTTTAGGACCTTTAATATCAGAAAATCATTTTATAATAATGTTACTTTTCAAGACTTTCCAAGAGTACCCCTCCTCTCCTTTTATAAAAGGCCCCCACCTCTACCACCTTACCCACACCTATCAAGCCTTTGGATTGGCAAAACCCTACCCATTTTGTCTCTTCACATCCCTCTATTACTCATAGAAGCCTCACTTTGGCCAGAAGTTTTTCCAAGGAAGCCTTTGTGCTCAAATCAAAAAGAGTTACCCGATTTAAAGGTAGTGTCTTCTCTTGTGTTCTTATGTTTTATTTTTCTTCTCCAACCCCCTAAACTCTTTTTATTCATTTATTTTGTAACAAAACAAGTATCTCAAATATACTAGGATGTTTTTAGGAGAAGTATTAGAGCTAAACCTACACACACCTTCTTCTAATGGTTAAAGAACATACTGTTTCGGTGGTTGGTGATTTTCTGCCTCACGAAACGATGATTGTTCAATATTCTTTTCACACCATTAAAGGTGGCCATTATGATGTAACTGTATTTTATATATGATATATATGGTATTTATGTTTACTATATTCTTATTTATTTTATATTTAAAACATACTGTTATTATTTTCATGTTGTGCAAATGCGATAATTTCATATGAGGAAGTGTGGACTAATGCCCCCTCAAGTGATGTGACTCCTTCATGCAATACATGGAATTTATAAAGAATGAAATTAATGAACATATGTGACCT
The DNA here is from genome assembly GCA_963277665.1 of Viscum album. Classification (NCBI taxonomy): domain Eukaryota; kingdom Viridiplantae; phylum Streptophyta; class Magnoliopsida; order Santalales; family Viscaceae; genus Viscum; species Viscum album. The sequence goes on along the minus strand of OY728150.1, from coordinate 1,203,401,136 downwards.
ATATAACATATATATTATAATGTAATTGTAATATATATATATCTTATTTTTTTCTAATTCCATTAATATGACAATGAAATGAATGTAGCGTTCATGCGTACGTACGGCCTACCATCTCCATGAACGGTGCTTTTCATTATTTATCTACAAATGTTATGGAATAGTATAAAATTAATATGTACTGGATATATATATATATATATATATGATATTTTAATCATTAATTATATTATGGAAATGATTTACTTATAACTACATGGGAAATCCTTTTCAAACATGTTCATTTTTACTCATGTACCAAACATCGACAAAAATGTATGATATGAACTAACATTATTAAAAAATTATTATAACGTTATAATATGTGATATGAACTGAATAATAATCTTTAAATGAGGTCCTTATGAAATTATAAATTGACCAAAGTTTATTATTCAGGAATATAAATAAACGAACAAGAAATGTCGTACTTGAGGTAAGGGAACCTTCCCCTCTCTTTCTTTTTAAGTACACGCTTTTATGTCATTACTTTTAAGCTAATCTTTCTTATGATTGGGAAGTTCTTTTATATTACTCATACTGTACTTTTTATGATCATATGATTAGAGACCCTATTTTCTCTCAAAAATCCATTTTGGAAGTAATGATTGGCGTTGTTAGGCTATCGAGTTTTCGTAAAGGAATTTCATCTCACTTTTATTCCTGTGAGATTTATGCTACATTTTCCACCATTTCCTTTGAGTGGTATATGTGGTTCCCATTATTCTAATCATTATGTAATATACGTTTTTATGAGTATTTACATCAATGTTGTATTTTCCTTCTTTCATGGGGTGTATGTTTCGACAGATACCCAAGTCAGTAAGGGAACTTTTCACCCTCCTCTTTTTAAAAGACTTCTTTTCTTGGGTCTTTTAATATACATATTGTAACGTTGGGATATGTTATTATATATCTTTATTGATGTAAATTTTAGGTCCAGGTGATGAGATACCCTTTTTATCTCTCATCAACTCATTTTCTGATGTTTGAAGTGACGCCGTTAGGCTGTCGAATTTTTTCCAGGGAACTTCATAACCGAATTTTGATTCTTTGGGATAAAATTGTACTCCTTGAATATGTTGTTCTATGAATATGTGTGAATTACCTCTGATTTTTTTACACTTAATATCCACTTATATTTTGTGTATTCGTTTGTCACACATAATTATGAAATTAATTTATCCTTAATCCAAGGATACCGTCATTGTAAGGGACTTCTTCTCAGTCTCAATTAATTGAGGAATATTTTGTTTTATACACAACTTTATTTTATACGCTGTATAAACCCCTTTGACATTTCCACTTATTCAAAATGAATATTTTTTATACGAATCATTTTACTAAATGATAAAAGGTATGTTTTCATGTCGTACGTATGCGGCGACAACGACTTCTCCACCACCGTGACCATTATTTGAGTTTCAGCTTCCTCTACATGCCATAACCTAACATTTTTTTAAAATGAAAAATAAATACCATGTATTACTTTTATTTTATTTTGGTATTGAAAATGGGTTTTATAATGTTTTTAATATATCAATGTGTTTTATTAATATCTTGTGATTGAAATGTGGAAATGTTATGTTTCATTTATGCATGTTTTACGTGATACGATTATGTTATGGTTCTTGGGCATTTTTATGAAGATGGGTGGTTCCATGATAAACTAAGGGTGGGTGAGCCCGATAGAGCTCTCCAATGCATTGGGTAACGTGAAGGAGTTAAACTTTAATGTTTATCTGAAGAGATTTAGGGAATATACTATGATGGGTATTCCAAATTTAACCAAGATGGTTACTCCCTATGTAAGAATGTTATGAATGCCTCAAGTTACATTTATGTCTTATGATTTATATGATTTATTCATGATTTTATGAGGTATGTTAAAGTGATTATGTTTTATGAGTAAAATATGATTTCATACATGGACTAATGTTTTCATTTCGTACTTTTATATCTCTTACTGAGCATTTTATGCTCATCCCAAGTTTTTGAAATGTTTTTCACAGGTCATGGGAAAGGTAAATGTTGTGATGATAGGGTCAAAGAAGTGTCATGAAATAATCCATGTTTTGTTTTAAATATGTTTCCGTCGATGGTAAAAAAATGAATACTATCTTTTTTGTAACCACTTTGTTTAAATGTGGAATGTAATGCATTATTTATTATCTAATTCTCTAAAACTCTAAACCTGAAAAGATTCTCTATGTGAATTATTCATTTAATTAAATAATAAGTAATTTTTTGGACTGGTTCTTTATAGTTTGTATTAGAGGTAGGTTTAGACAACTTTATGGATTAAGATTTTTTTGTTAGACACATGGTTTGTCCCTATATCTATTATTTCAGTTAAATCCTTGTTTTATAAATTTTTTTTAGGTCAAGTAAAGTCAGTTACGAATGGAAGGAGGAGGATCTCAAATGACATTCCTATCTCTTCCTGATGACATGCTTGAAATAATTATTGAAAAGACATGTTCGGATGATTTGGTAACTTTTTTAGCATACAAGTCAGTTGCAAGCAGTTGTTTGAGATATCAAACACCTCCATTATACCTCGTTATCATCGTCGATCATGGGTTGTATTTAGGAAAATACTATTTTCACAATATTCTCATATTTTCCAAAAAGGTAAATATTATCAAGGTATTTTCAAATATTTTACCTTATCACAAGAATTTAAAGCATATTATTATTTTAAAAATGGTAATGTGGAAGGAGACCCTTGTGTAACCTATTTATATTTTCTTCTAAAATTAATTCTCTAAGCACATAGTTATGGTATTTTAAAAGGAACAATAATAGAATGTTTCAACTCATATTCTGTCCGACTATTTTATAGAAATCATTTTTTATAAGATGTTTTGGAATTATATGTCATATATGATTATTTTCTAAAACGTTTTTTCTATGAACACCCATATGACCCACGTTGCACAAGGTGTAATAGAATGGAGAAAGAAAATGATTTTCAAGGATCTCTAAATCATTGTTGTAATTCATGGGACTTCTACCTACGTGAATAAGATGACGATGAAACTGAGTGGACTCCATGATCAAGGTATGCTGTTATTCATTTTGGGAATCGTTTTATTTTATAGTGGTGAAATAAGACTTCAAGAATTAAGAAGTTGAGATCGTAATGAATTTCGATGAAATGAGATGTATAAGGAAACTATTGAGGTTAAAACATGATAGGGTTATTTTTGGAGATTTACAAAAAGGACAACACGCAGACCGTGTGACAACCCGTCACATGGAACAAAGCTGCGCGAATCGAACCCACAACCAAAGTGCGACAGGTATTTATCGCCTACCATTGGACTACTTGAAGTCCCTGGTTAGTATGAATTATTCTTTTTAGTTAGATGATTTTAGGAATTAAGAGTAAGTTTATTTTGAGTTATCTATGGAAATTATTAACCTATCATGGAGGATATGTGATTAGGTAAATTACTTTTCAATATGAGACTTTTGGAGCAACGGATGTTATTTGGAGATAAGTGTTAATTTGTACCTTGGAAGACTATGTGACCAAATCCTTCAAATATATTGGTTTCAATATTAGTTTGGTTTAATTTGAAGAATTTTATGGACAAATTTTTTATCTAATGGTCCTCATTGAACTTTGGGTTTAGTTGGACAAACTTTGGAGATTAAGAATAGATTTTCTTTTTATAATGGGTTATCCTATTCTGGATTATCTGATCTATTTATAAAATTTTTAGTTTTTCTAAGGGTCTAAAGACATGGGAAATATATAGTTCTCTTTTGTGGATTAGATGATTCTCAAGAAGTTGATTATAGTACTCTTAATGGGAACAAGTCTTCCTAAATACTAATCATTTGGGGAAAATATGAGTTTGTGTAAGAAATATAGTAAAAGATGAAAGTCAACATGACAAGTAAGTATGTTTCCTTAAGATAAAAAATAAATTACTCAATGAAAAGTAACATATAACAAAAATGTTGTCTATTAACTTTTCCAACTGGGGAATCCAATATCGTTTTACCCACCACAAGTTTGTGATTTTCATGTTATTTACTAACTTCTAAACGTGTTTTCTATCACTCTCCCTAAGAACATGACCCTTTGCTTTTTCTTTCAAATCCATGTTTTACTACATGGAATCCTAGTATGGGTTCACTCAGGTGACCTATATACTTACCTTTCTTTCTTTTAAAGTGTTTTTTATCGACTCTTGCTCCGACGTGGGACTTTTAATGATGTTTTTGAGCCCAATTTTAACATTGCGAGGATGAAATTTCCAAAAGGGGGGGAAGGTTGTAACACCCCAGGTAAATAAAGTATATTAAATTTTTATATTTATCCCTATTTGTGAATAAAATGTTAATATTAATTTAAATGGAACGCTATGCTCGATGGCTTACCCCATACGCAATAACGAGTTCCTTTGAAATCTTACGTTGCACTCTATTAATAAAATAATTCTATTTTAAATGGTAGTTAACACCTAGCCATTGTAATGACAGGAATGAACAAAACTAACTAAAAAATTATTATATGTTTTTTTCAAATATTTTTACTTTTTACAATAAATGTTAGAGGATTAAAATTGTGAATGAATCCAATTTTAAGCATAAACATTCTAATATTTTTAAAAAGGTCGATTAACAGCCTTTTGATGGGGAATCTCTTTTAAATCCACTTTTTGACAATTTTATTTTTTATATTTGACAAAATAAAATTATTCTTTATAATCGGGACATCAAAATTTACTTTGGGTAAATTTTTGGTGTTTTTCCAATAAAGTTCATTTTTTAATGAATAGTGAAAAATGTTGTATTTTAATTCAAAACCACTTTTTAATCTAATTTAATTATATGATTAGATTATCTTATGAATTACTTTTAAAGTTAAATTAGAAAACAGTTTTACCCTTTAATCAAATAGTGGTCATAGAATTAATTTCACTTTGAAATTGGACTTAAACTAGTGTCAATCTTTTGATATATATTGTTTGATAAAAACACGCTATTTGTTCTGACAGCGGGAATTAATTATTAAATTAATTAATTTAACTTATATGTTTTGAATTTTTTAAAATAGACATCATTTTTGAATATGTAATATCATATATAGCATAGGGTGATTTTTTTGTATTTTTCTGAAAAACTTCAATTTTTGATAAATAGTTAAACAACTAAGTGGTAATTAAAAAAATGATTTTTCATATAATGAAATTTTACCACCTCTATGTTTTGAATTTCAAAAATCTGACATACATGGTTTTCATTAGGAAGTAAAATGTGGTTCAATGGGATTAAAATAATTTCTTGGTGAATAGTAACTTTTAAGTTTTTAATCGCGATTAGAGGTAATTAGTGTAATTTAGGGTAAAAATAATGTTTTAATAAACTAAAATGCCCTTGAAACATGTCTTACCCTTATTGGATGTGTCATGGACGACCTCAAAAATCCATGGGAGAACTTTGGGACCCCATGGAGCCACTTTTGTAGGAAAATGACATTAAAAACTTGTTATTTAATGTTAAAATAAGAATTTCACAAACATGTGTTGTTTTACTAAAACAATTTTTAAATGGGTTAAAAAAGTCATATTTTTGAGTATAAATATTAATTATAAAGATAAAAACATTTCCTACATCAGGATATTTTTTTATAATTTTTAGACATTAAATAACTTAAATTATTTATGACACCATGATGATGTAGTGATTACCTCATTATTTAATGATTTAAATAAAATGAAAAGATAATGTAACATCTAAGACCTACATTTGTCAAAACCCTATTGGATGTGTGTATTTAAAACTATTATCACCTTACCCTCGAAATATATTATTGTGGGACCTTTAAAATCCGAAAATCATTTTATAATAATGTTACATTTCATGACTTTCCAAGAGTGCCCCTCCTCTCCTCTTATAAAAGGCCCCCACCTCTACCACCTTAACCACACCTCTCAAGCCTTTGGCTCGGCCAACCCATTCCAATTTTGTCTCTACACATCCCTCTCTTACTCCTAGAAGCCTCACTTTGGGATGATGTCTTTCCAAGGAAGCCTTTGATCTCAAATCAAAAAGAGTTACCCGATTTAAAGGTAGTGTCTTCTCTTGTGTTCTTATGTTTTATTTTGCTTCTCCAACCCCCTAAACTCTTTTTATCCATTTATTTTGTAACAAAAACAGTATATTAAATATACTAGGATGTTTTTATTAGAATTATTATAGCTACACCTACACACACCTTCGTCTAATGGTTAACGAACATACTGTTTCTCTGGTTGGAGATTTTCTGCCTCACGAAATAATGACTGTTCAATAATCTTTTAACACCTTTAAAGGTGGCCATTATGATGTCAATGTATTTTATATATGATATATATGGTATTTATTTTTACTACATTCTTCTGTATTTTATATTTAAAACATACCTTTATTCTTTGCATGTTGTGAAAATGTGATAATTTCATATGAGGAAGTGTGGACTACCACCCCCTCAAGTGATGTGACTCGTTCATGCAATACATGGAATGTATAAAGAATGAAATTAATGAAAATATGTGACCTATATAAAATAAATATTATACTGGATTATAATATATATTTATTTCATTTATTTTTAATTCCATTAATATGACAAAAAAATGAAAGTAGTGTTCATGTGTACGTACGGCCTACAGTCTCCATGAACGGTGCTTTTCATTTATTATCTCAAAATGTTATGGAATAGTATAAAATGAATATTTACAGGATATGTATGATATTTTAATCATTAATACTATTCTTGAAATGATTTACTTCAATCTACATGGGAAATCATTTTGAAACAAGTACATTTTTTACTCATGTACCAAACATCGGCAAAAACGTCTGATATGAACTAACATTTTTAAACAATTATTATAACATTATAATATGTGATATGAATTGAATAATAATCTTTAAATTAGTCTGTTAAGAAATTATAAATTGACAAAAGTTTATTATTCAGGAATAAAAGGAAACGAACAAGACAAGTCGGACTTGTGGTAAGGGAACCTACCCCTCTCTTTCTTTTTAAGTACACACTTTTATGTCATTCCTTTTAAGATCATATTTCTTATGATTGTGATGTTATTTTATATTAATCATACTATAATTTTTATGAACATATTATGAGAGACCCTATTTTCTCTCAACAATCCATTTTGGAAGTTTTGATTGGCGCCGTTATGCTATCGGGTTTTCGTAAGGGATATTTCATCTAACTTTTATTCCCGTGAGATTTATGCAACATTAGCCACCATTTCCTTTGAGTGGTATATGTACTTCCCATTATTCTACTCTTTATTTAATATAATTTCATTTAGGAGTATTTACATCAATGTTGTATTTTCCTCATTTCATGGGGTGTATGTTTCGAAAGATACCCAAGTCGGTAAGGGAACTTTTCACCCTCCTGTTTTTAAAAGACTTCTTTTATTGGGTCTTTTGATTTACATATTGTAATGTTGGGATATGTTCTTATATATCCTTATTGATGTAAATTTTATGTCCAAGTGATGAGATACCCTTTTATCTCTCATCAACTCATTTTTTGAAATTTTAAGTGACGCCGTTAGGCTGTTTAATTTTTGCAAGGGATCTTCTTAACCCAATTTTGATTCTTTGCGATAAACTTTTACTCCTTGAATATGTTGTTCTATGAATATGTGTGAATGAACTCTAATTGTTTTACACTTAATATCCACTTATTTTTGGTGTATTCTTTTTTCAAACATAATTATGTAATTGAATTATCCTTAATCCAAGCATACCATATTTGTAAGGGACATTGTCTCAATCTCCATTCATTGAGGCTTTTTTTGTTGTATACACAACATTCTTTTATACGGTGTATAAACCCCTTTGACTTTTACGCTTATTCAAAAGGAATATTTTTTATACGTATCGTTTTACTAAATGACAAAAGGAATGTTTTTTTTGTCGTACGTATGTGGAGACAATGACTTCTCCACCACCGTGACCATTATTTGAGTTTCGGCTTCCTCTACAAGCCATAACGTAACATTTTTTTAAAATGAAAAATAAATACCATGTATTACTTTTATTTTATTTTGGTATTGAAAATGGTTTTCATAATGTTTTTGTTATATCAATGTGTTGTATTAATATCTTGTCATTGAAATGTTGAAATGTTATGTTTCCTTTATGCATGTTATACGTGATACGATTATTTTATGGTTCTTGGGAATTGTTATGAAGATGGGTGGTTCCGTGATAAACTAAGGGTGGTTGAGCCCTATATAGCTCTCTAATGAATTAGGTAACACGAAGGAGTTAAACGTTATGGTTTCTCTGAAAAGATTTAGGAAATATACTATGATGGGTATTCTAAACGTAACAAAGAGGGTTACTCCCTACGTAAGAATGTTATGAATGCCTCAAGTTACCTTTATGTATTATGATTTCTATGATTTATTCATGATTTTCTGAGGCATGTTAATTTTATTATGTTTTATGAGTAAAGTATGATTTCATACATGGACTAATGTTTTCATTTCGTACTTTTATATATCTTACTGAGCTTTTTATGCTCATCCCAGGTTTTTTAAATGTTTTTCACAGCTCAAGGGAACAGTACATGTTGTGATGATAGGGTCAAGGAAGTGTCCTGAAAGAATCCATGTTTTGTTTTAAATATGTTTCCGTCGATGGGAAAAAAATTAATACTATCTTTTATGTAACCACATTGTTTAAATGTGGAATGTAATGCATGATTTATGATCTAATTCTCTAAAACTCTAAACCTAAAAAGATCCTCTATGTGAATTATTCATTTAATTCAATAATAAGTAATGTTTAAGGCCGAGTCCTTATAATAAAACCTCATTGAGAACATTCATTCTTCTTTATTCTGTAAGATAGATATATTTTATTAGGTATATTCCTTTAATCTGAATGTGTTGTAAAATCTATCAATAATAGCATAAACCACTTTTATATAAGTCAAGGATTACATCCTTGGTAGTCAGAATTTATAAAAATCAATCATTTCGTCAATATTATGTCAACATTAGAAATATATTATGCAACGCCCTGAACCCAATTACCCAGATTTGGTGCATTTTTACAAAACATTGGCACGATCACAAGGAAATCATGTCCTGAAAGACCGATCAGTTTAGTATTATTGGAAACAAGATTCAAACATAATTTCAACATTACAACTTGAAAATAAATAAAAGTCTAATTTATTCCATTAGATACATCCAAGACACCTAGATTAGGCTTGAAAGTCACTCGTAAAAAACTACTTCATATCTTGGGAAAAGGAAACATAAGAAAGGGGTAAGCTCAAATGCTCATTAATGGTAAGAAATACAGTGGAAGATTATATAAATATTATGCATGGTGAATAATTGATAACACATGCCTTTACCAATAATAAACATCAACACTTTTATGGCTGGAATATGAGCTGAGTAAATAATGCCATAATGAAATATAATCATTAGTATTATACTAGTCGAATGACCACATGAACAATAAGTATTATTTTCATAATGAGGGAATGTATAATGTCAGACATTCTGAAACATTTTTTCAAGGCCTTGGCCAAGGCGTCTCAAAATGATTAAGGCCTCGGCCAAAACTATATATCAAATTGGGAAAGGCATCGGCCAATTCCATGTCTTGTTGTCTCCTAATAGCTACTGATGCACTGAGGAGCTATAACGGGCTCCAACCATCACCTACTAAGCCCAATACATTCCTCCTATGAAAGGGTGGATATATCACATAAACATTAATATTAAAATAAGCATATGAAATGTCAACACATTAACCATAAACCATGAATGGTATAAAAAAACACATCCACAGTCAAACAAAAAAAACATTATGGAATATTTGTATCATAATAGATAATGTTTAATCTAGTTTAAAATTCAACAAATAATGTTGAAATAGATGAAAGGAAATTTATTTAA